>JBBDGP010000753.1:0-600000 GCA_037952835.1 Lithobates septentrionalis | reverse complement strand
AAAACGAGTTTGTTTGTGAGTAGGCAGGTACATGTCAAAAAGACTATGGGGGTTATTTACAAAAGGCAAAATCATTTCACAATTCAAATGCAAACTACAAGTGCAAAGTGCACTTGAAATTGCACTGCAAGTGCACTTGTTGGAAGTGCAGTCGCTGTAAATCTGAGGGGAAGATCTGAACTGAGGGGAAGCTCTGCTGATTTTATCATCCAATCATGTGCAAGCTAAAATGCAGTTTTTTTTGCTTCCTTGCATGTGCCCCTGGGATCCACAGCAACTGCACTCCCAAGTGCTCTTTCAGTGCAATTTCGAGTGCACTTTGCACTTGTAGTGCTAAATGAATTGCTTTTTGAAAATATCCCCCCTATGTCAAATTAACAATGGACACCAACCTCATTAAGGTTCATAAACAATACAAGATAATAATGTTATTGTGGTAACTTGAAACTCCAAAAAAAATAAAAAATTTAAATCTCTAGATTTTTTAAATTTTTTTCCCAAATTGTAAAATATATATTGTTGAAATATAAAAGTAAAAAAAGATGAGTCAAATAAATAATTTTCAACATTATTTATGGAGATCTGGCTTTTAAAAACTATAATATTAGTCATGGCATGAGGATAAATAATGAAGAAAGTAGTTTGTGAGAACTCTGTGTGAATATAAGCAGCAAAACAACTTCATTCTTCTAGCATTATAAAGAAGAAAAGAATGTGCTGTATTAACCACTTAAGGACTAGCCTCGTTTTGGATTTTAGGTGTTTACATGTTTAAAACAGTTTTTTTTGCTAGAAAATAACTTAGAACCCCAAACATTATATATTGTTTTTTTTCTAACACCCTAGGGAATAAAATGGCAGTCATTGCAATACTTTTTTTCGCACCGTATTTGTGCAGCGGTCTTTTAAGCGCACTTTTTTTGAAAAAAATTAACTTTTTTGAATAAAAAAATAGGACAACAGTAAAGTTAGCCCAATTTTTTTTTATATTGCGAAATATAATATTACGCCAAGTAAATTGATACCAAACATGTCACGCTTCAAAATTGCGCCCGCTAGTGGAATGGCGTAAAACTTTTACCCTTAAAAATCTCCATAGGCGACGTTTAAAAAATTCTACAGGTTGCATGTTTTGCGTTACAGAGGAGGTCTAGGGCTAGAATTATTGCACTCGCTCTACCGGTCGCGGCAGTACCTCACTTGTGTGGTTTGACCACCGTTTTCATAGGTGGGCGCTACTCACGTATGCGTTCGCTTCTGCGCGCGAGCTCGTCGGGACAGGGCGCTTTAAAATTATTTTTTTTTCTTATTTATTTTATTTTATTTTAATTATTTTTTCACTGTTTTTTTTTTTTTTAAATTTGGAGTAAACATCCATTGTAATAGAAAAAAGTATGACAGGTCCACTTAAATATGAGATCTGGGGTCAAAAAGTCCTCAGATCTCATATTTACACTAAAATGCAGTTTAAAAAAATTACAAAAAAAAATGCCTTTAAGACATATGGGCGGAGCTGACGTAATGACGTTGCTTCCGCCGTCCTATAGTATGGAGATGGGTGGGCGCCATCTTAGCCTCACTCATCTCCATACCGAAGAACTGACAGGTCCTGATCGCCTCCAGTAAGCGGCGAAGGGCGCGGGAGAGCGGCGGGAGGGGGTTGGCACTTCTCCCGCCGCCGATAACGGTGATCTGGCGGAGAATCCGCCGTGGAGACCACCATTATCGGAAACACGACCGGCTCCTGTAAAGATAATTACCTCGGTTGTGGCAGCAGCTGCTGCCATTACTGAGATATCCCTCTTGAAAGTGAAGACGTATATGTACAGGAGCCGGTCGGTAAGTGGTTAAAAGATCACAGAATTAGCAGCGTGAGGAATGTGCTAGCTTCAATACGAAGGCTAGTTTTACCAGACCGAGCGCTTCTGTCTTGTACTTGCTTCAGAGCATGCGTCAGTTTATATATATATATATATATATATATATATATATATATATACACACACACACACACACACACACACACATATACCCTCCTCCCACCGCAGCCTTCACCAGGCTCTCCTGTGTGACGTCAGAAACAAGAAGCAAGGATTTAGTCACTTCCTGTTCTGGCTCTTTGGTTACCTGGCCATTACTGATCTGACTGATTGGCTCCATTGGAGGTCAGAGAACAGATTTGGTGTCTAATATTGTTCATGCCTTGTAATAGCAAAAAAAGTTGATAAAAAAAAGTTAAAAAAGGTGCAGCGTTGAAAAAAAAGTTAAATAGAAATAATTGCAAAATGAAAAAAAAAAAAAAATGTTAAGTTCCCCCATGCTCACGTTTAAATGCACACGTATGTCCTGCATGCATATTTAAATGCCGATCGCACCACACATGTGAGGTATCGCCACAAACATAGTGAGAGAAATAATTCCAGCACCAGACCTCCTGTGTAACTCTAAACTGGTAACTTGTAAAGACTTTTTTTAAGTACCGTAATTTGTCCCTGTTCCATGGGCGGACACAACTTGAAAGTGTGACATGTTTGGCATCTATTTACTCAGCGTAACATTATCTTTTATAATTTACCAAACAGTTGGGTATTATATTGTGCCTTTGTGCATTAAAAACCATTAAAGTGTATTTTTTCCCAAAAATTTGCTTCTGAAAAACCGCTGCACAAATATCGTCTGGTTGTTGTTAGCTTGATTGTATCCCTGCTTTTCTAATGCGATTTGTTTAATGTGTCTAATTTTTTGTGTCCTACCCTTTTAGATTGTAATCTCTTTTGAGCAGGGCTATGCTAACTATATTGTCAAATGCTGGAGCATCATTTTCATGCCTTTTATTTTTTTGGCCCAAGTACATTAATGTAACAAATGTTTATACTAAGGTTGAAATAAAAAGTTGATTGTTGTTTGCTTTATGTTTGACTTTTGCAGACTCAAAATACGTATTTTATAAGTGCAAACCAATCATACCCCTTCAAATCTGTATTAAATCTAGTTGCATACAAAAGTATTTGGTTGTGCACACATGCTCGTCCTTGATTAGAAAGTGTAATGGGGGGAGGGGGGAGTAAAACCAAAGCTGAATTTCAGGGCTCTACTAATTATTTTGTGGACTAGGAAAGCAATGAAATATGTGCATTCTCTAAATGTGCATTCTCTCTAAGCACCAAATTTTGAAAAAAAATTCCACAAAAACAATAGTTTAAACAAAATTTGGTGTGTGGTCCCCCCTAAAATCTATACCAGAACCAAAGGTTGGTTTTAAGGGAAAGTCAACGCTCAATTTTTCCCAAAAATTGGCAAGGGGTCCCCCCCAAAATCCATACCAGGCACTTTGGGTCTGGCAAGGATTTTAAGGGGAACTCCACACTATAATTAAAAAAAAAATTGGCTTGGGGTCCCCCCAAAATCTATACCAGACCTTTATCTGAGCATGCAGCCTGGAAGTCGGGATAGGGGGGAAGAGGGAGCGCCCCCTCCCGAACCATACCAGGCCACATGCCCTCAACACGGGGGGGTGCTTTGGGGTCCCCCCAAAGCACCTTGCCCCCATGTTGATGGGGACAAGGGCCTCTTCCCAACAACCCTGGCTGGTGGTTGTCGGGGTCTGCGGGTGGGGGGCTTATCGGAATCTAGAAGCCCCCTTTGACAAGGGGGCCCCCAGATCCCAGTCCCCCCTATGTGTATGGTCTCTCCCACCGCCATCTTCTGCTGCCACTGTCTCTCCGGTCGCCATCTCTTCCGCCGCCATCTTCTGCCGCTGTCTCTCCTGCCGCCGTCTTTTCCGCCGCCATCTCTTTCATCTCTGCCGCTGTCTCTCTCGGTGCTGTCTCTCCCGCCTCCATCTTCTCTCGCTGCTGTGTGCTTCCTCGCCGCCAGTTACTCGCTAAAACCCCCCCAAAAAAACACCAGGGGCAGGCTCTCTGGGTGACGTCAACGGATGGCCATGCCCAATGGCTAGATAACAGATGCCAGACAGCGGGCGACAACACAATGGAGGAAGACAACCACAGAAGAAGAGTGTTTTTTTTTATTTAGCAGGTAACTGGCGGTGAGGAAGAACACAACAGTGGGAGAAGACAGCGGCAGCAGAGATGGCGGCGGAAGAGACAGCGGCAGGAGAAGATGGCGGCGGAAGAGACAGCGGCAGGAGAAGACAGCTCAGAGCTATTTTACAATAAAGGACTTGTTTAAAATGGCTCTTGTTTTTTTTTACATTGCACTGCTTTTTGGGGTGAATGGGTAGGGGTACATTGTACCGATACCCATTTACATAGGGGGCACGATCTGGGGGCCCCCTTGTGCTTTGGGGCAGAGCTGCCCCCGCCCCAATGCCCCCCCATGTTGAGGGCATGCGGCCTGGTATGGTTCAGGAGGGGGGCACTCGCTCGTCCCCTCCCTTTCCTGACCTTCACGCTGTATGCTCGGATAAGGGTCTGGTATGAATTTGGGGGGGGCTTTTTTTAATTACATTTTGGCGTGGGGGGTCCCCTCCAAATCCATACTAGACCTGAAGGGCCTGGTATGGACCTGGGGGGACCTCACTCTGCATTTTTCACATTTTTTTTGCCTGCAATTTTTTTTTTCTTACATTCAGCTGTCATCGGGCAATCCCGCTGACAGCCGATGACTCATCGGTTGTTAAGGACGCAACGGCCGGCTTCCCGGCCCCATGCTTAGAAACAAGCTATATACTGTGAAAATAAAAACCGCAAAGCTTACATCTTAATCATATGCTTGCATATGCTGACAATAGCCGAATGCCTATTAGCAAATTCCACATGAGCATGGTTACCATAATATTAATGCCTCAACTGCCAAACATTATTGTATAGAATTAAAAAAAAAAAAACATTAGTACATGTATTTCCTATGTATGATTGTGGTCAGCTCAGTAGACCAAAAAGAACACACTAGTTAACGTGCAGGGTGTTAGTTTACTCTTTTGGGGTTTAGATCTCTTGTGCACTGGAAATATCAACACAGCTACTTTAGGTGGGTGGTAAGTTGGCTGGGATTTGAACTCATAAACTGAGTGCTTTGTAGACATCAGTGCACACCACCAAGCCATTGTGTTAAGTACACGAAGACCTGCTTAATGGTATATTGTAGTGTAGTGGTTACAATTGCCGGCACCTGGCTTTTAAAAAATCCAGACCAAAAGCGACGTTCGCCCCCCCCCCCCCCCAGTCCATGCCAGGTTCTTTGGGTCTGGTCTGGATTTTAGGGGGAACCCCATGCCAAAATTATAAAATAATGGCGCAGGGTTCCCCCCAAAACCCAGACCAGACCCTTATCTGAGCATGCAGCCTGGTAAGTCAGGAAAGGGAGGGGACAAGCGAGCACCCCCCTCCTGAACCATGCCAGGCCACCTGCCCTCGACATGGGGCAAAGGGTGCTTTGGGGTGGGGGGGGCTCTGTCCTCATTACCATGTTAATGAGAACAGAGGCCTCTTCCTGACAACTCTGGCCGGTGGTTGTCGGGGTCTGCAGGTGGGGGGCTTATCGGTATCTGGAAGCCCCCTTTAACAAGAGTGCCCCCAAATCCCAGCCCCCCCTATGTGAATAAGTATGGGATACATTGTACCCCTACCCATTCACCAAAAAAAGTAGTGTAGTGTGTAGCCAGTTTTTGACAAGTCCTTTATTAAAAATGTCTTCTTCCACCGCTTCTTCCTCCAGTCTTCTCCTTCCCCTGCTTCTTCCTCCGGTCTTCTCCTTCTTCCTACGGTCTTCCTTCGGCTTCTTCTTCCCCCGCTTCTTCCTCCGGTCTTCTCCTGCCACTGCAGCCACCGACCCGCTGAAGATACAAAAACGACCCTCAACCGATGCTGCAGCCTGCTGATCTGTTTGCTTGCATGGCGCACATTTCATATATAACTATGGGGCTTGTCCCCTGGGTGGCATCATCCGGTACAGTGTACCCCATAATCATTCACATGGGACGGCAGGTTTTGTGGGTCCCCTTGTTAAACTTCCAGATTCCGTTAAGCCCCTTGGCCGCAGACCCCGACAACCATCAGCCAGGGTTGTCGAAAAGAGGCCCTTGTCCTCATCAACATCGGGACAAGGTGCTTTGGGGGACCCCAAAGCACCCTCCCCATGTTGAGGGCATGCGACCTGGTGCGGTTCAGACCCCTATCCTGACCTCCAGACTGCATGCTCAGATAGGGGTCTGGTATAGATTTTGGGGGGGACCCCACGTCAATTTTTTAAAAATTTTGTCCTGGGATCCCCCTTAAAATCTATACAACACCCGAAGGGCCTGGTATATGCTGGGGGGACCCCACACCATTTTTTTACATCTATATTACCGGGAGAAAGCAATACATCACAGCCGCAAGCAAAGTTGCATTACATTTTTTCCTTAAAAAGGCATGTTCTACACATCGCACATATGCGCCACTTTACAGGCAGACTAAAGAGACCCCCAGGCACATTATTTAAAGGAATATTTAATTTTTATTGTTTCACTTTAAGCATCATTAAAATCATTGCTCCTTTAAAGACGATCATTTTATAAACTTTTTTTTACATTGATACATGTCCCCCAGGGCAGTACCCAGGTCCCCATACACTTTTTATAGCCAATAATTTGCATACAAGATAGGACTTTTGATTTTGCAGGTTCGAGCCCCATTGACTTCAACAATTTCCGCATATGCCCAAGTGACAGGCATGTTCGCCGGCAATAGCGCGCTTTCCATTTGCATGTCTGCCCAGTTGAAGTCTTAATTGACTTTAATCATGAGCTATTACATGTAGAGCGCCCAGTATCTCCCAGGAATCTTAGTAGATCAACCCCAAAGTGTGGCGTAAAACTAACACTGCACATCACCCTGAATACACCATCCCCACCGTGAAACATGGTGGTGGCAGCATCATGTTGTGGGATTGCTTTTCTTCAGCAGGGACAGGGAAGCTGGTCAGAGTTGATGGGAAGATGGATAGAGTCAAACACAGGGCAATCTTAGAAGAAAACCTTTTAGAGTCTGCAAAAGACTTGAGACTGGGGTGGAGGTTCACCTAGCAGCAGCACAACGACTCTAAACATACAGCCAGAGCTACAATGGAATGGCTTAGATCAAATCATATTTATGAGTTAGAATGGCCCAGTCAAAGTCCAGACTTAAATCCATTTGAGAATCTGTGACAAGACTTGAAAACTGCTGTTCTTAGACGCTCTCCATCCAATCTGACAGAGCTTGAGCTATTTTGCAAAGAAGAATGGGCAGAAATTTCACTCTCTAGATGTGCAAAGCTGGTAGAGACATACCCAAAAAGACTTGCAGCTGTAATTGCAGCGAAAGGTGCTTCTACAAAGTATTGACTCAGGGGGGCTGAATACAAATGCACGCCACACTTTTCACATATTTATTTGTAAACAATTTTGCAAAACATTTGTCATTTTCCCTCCACTTCACAATTATGTGCCACTTTGAGTTGGTCTATCACATAAAATCCCAATAAAATACATTTATGTTTTGGTTGTAACGTGACAAAATGTGGAAAAGTTCAAAGGGTATGAATACTTTTTCAAGGCACTGTAAATTAACACTATTTTAGTTGACTAAAATATGACTAAAACTAAAACAATTCAGATGACTAAAATACAACTAAAACTAAAATGGCATTTTAGTTAAAAGACTAAAAGACTACACACAATTGGACTTTCCGACAACAAAACCATGGATTTTTGGTCGAATGATGTTGGCTCCAACTTGTCTTGCATACACACAGTCACACAAATGTTGGTCAACAATTACGAACGTAGTGACCTACAAGATGTACGCGATATCTCCATTACGAACGCTAGTTTTACAAGAACGAGCGCTTCCGGCTCGTACTTGATTCCGAGCATGCGTGGACTTTTGTCTGACGGACTTGTGTACACACGATTATAAAGTCCGACAACAAACATTTGTTTGGCAGAAAATTTGAGAACCTGCTAGCCAACATTTGTTGGCGGAAAGTCCGACAACAAATGTTCGATGGAGCATACACACAGTCAGACTTTCCGCCAACAAGCTCACATCCAACATTTGTTGTTGGAAAATCCGATCATGTGTACGGGGCATATGACTAAAACTAAATCAAAATGTGACGTCAAAAGTAACACTGCCTACAACTGATGTATTGATTAGGTCAATGAAGTCATGAGCTTCCTTTTTTATATATGAAGCATACCCTTGTACGTGAGCATACGCTTTGTATGCATGAAGATGTGGAGCAGGGAATCTCCCACCAACAGCTCACTGGCAAAGACACCTAACTTCCAGGTTTGGACAAAACCTGCTTTGGACTTGTAATGGAAATTTGTAAGTTCTGTATATAATTGTATTGTATTTTGTATGTATTGCACATTGCCCTCACTGTGCACACAGAACTAATAATGTTTTCAGTAAATGTTTACATTCTTTCGAGTCCTGATTAGAATTAGCCTGCCTATGTAACGCCCCTTGTTACCATAAATGTACAATTGTAATATTAATGTGATACCTACGTAATCATGTGCATAAAAACCTTCAATTGCGTCATAATAAAGCAGAACAGTTATTTGGAAAGATGCTGAGCGTATCTTTTGTGTCTGTTCCCTACTGCAGTAGTTATTATTAATTTGGAACCACTAATCAATATGAGGATAGGAGTTGCCTATCATCAATTTAACCGAGTCAGCATGGCGAGCTTTGCCTTAGGAGTGGATTCCAGGTGACCCTGAGTATCCGAAACGAGGAGCTTGAGACGATCCGGGAATTTCTGATAATCAGCCGGCTGAGGTAAGCCTTTTGCTTACATTTGAGTTATCAGACTTCCTTGATCGGTAAGGCATTTTCGGAACAAAGGGTACCTATTTTACTCCCCTTAATCGAACTTTATTGATTGGTGGTTATATGTTATGTTGTCCCTGTCTATTGTCCATTGGAGTGTTATAGATAAGAAAGGGAAGAATAGTGCTGTTCACAGGTATATGTAGTACATCTGCTAGATAAAGTAGTTTAGAGGCAAGAGGGTATAGGCACACGTAGAGAAGAGAGAAGACTGGCCAGTCATTATGGGCATTGAATTAAGTAAGGGAATGAAGGGTAAGAGACCCTCAAAAATGCCCAGCGCAAGAGGAGCGCTATATATGAACCAAAGGTGTGGTTCCGCCTATACTGAGCCCCTAGATTAATGGTTAAAGTGGACAGGGATCCACAATGGGTAACTGGGTTACCAAAGTCCACAGGGACTAAGAATCATGCAGAGTAAACAGCTAGAGAAACAGCTATCTATGTGAGCAGGATGGATCAAGGGTGACATTAACACTAGACAGAAAGGGACATTTTCATGTTAAGTTGTGGGATGAATTTGGGGTCAGGCACTACAACTATTATGCTGCGTACACACAGTCGGACTTTCTATCCTACTTGGTCCGGCACACTTTCCGACGGACTTTGTCCGCCAGGTGCGCCGGACTTTAAAACGGACGGACTTGCCCACACATGACCGGACTTTCCGGCGGGCTAAGTCCGCCCGTCTTTCCGACGGACTTTCGCCGGAGTTCCGGCGGACTTTCAGAATGAACGGACTTGCCCACACACGGACAAGTCCATTCATTTTGAACGTGACTCAGGTGCGACGGGACTAGCAAAGGATGTCAATCTTGCCGCTTTTATCGGCGAGATTGACACCTTGCGAGCCCCATCGCGGGTCATACCAGGCCCTTAGGTCTGGTATGGATTATAAAGGGAACCCCGCTACGCCGAAAAAACGGCGTGGGGTCCCCCCTAAAATCCATACCAGACCCCGATCCGAGCACGCAGCCTGGCCGGTCAGGAAAGGGGGTGGGGACGAGCGAGCGCCCCCCCCTCCTGAACCGTACCAGGCCGCATGCCCTCAACATGGGGGGTGGGTGCTTTGGGGGAGGGGGGCGCCCTGCGGGGCCCCCCCACCCCAAAGCACCTTGTCCCCATGTTGATGAGGACAAGGGCCTCTTCCCGACAACCCTGGCCGTTGGTTGTCAGGGTCTGCGGGCAGGGGGCTTATCGGAATCTGGGAGCCCCTTTTAATAAGGGGGCCCCCAGATCCCGGCCCCCCACCCTATGTGAATGAGTATGGGGTACATGGTACCCCTACCCATTCACCTAGGGAAAAAGTGTAAGTAATAAAACACACTACACAGGTTTTTAAAATATTTTATTAAACAGCTCCGGGGGGGGGGATCTTCCTCCGGCTTCGGGGGTCTTCTTCCGGCTTCGGGGGTCCCTCCGCTTCATCTTCTCCCGGCGTCCGGTTGGTTCTTCTCCGCTCTCTTCTCCCGGTGTTCCAGTTCTTCGGCCGGCTCCTCCGCTGTCTTCAAGTAGCTCTCTTGCCAGCAGAGGTCCGGACTTCTGGGCTTCTTGTCTTCTTGTCTTCCCCAGATGTTGACACGACACTCTCTCCGGCTGGACTGCTCTCCGAGGGCTGCGTTGTGACTTATATAGGCGGAGACCCCGCACCTTTTGATGTCACAGTCCCTGGGCATGCTGGGACTGTGACGTTTTAGGGGGCGTGGTCACTGGGTGATGTTGACCACGCCCCCTAAAACTTCACAGTCCCAGCATGCCCAGGGACTGTGACATCAAAAGGGGGCGGGGTCTCCGCCTATATAAGTCACAACGCAGCCCTCGGAGAGCAGTCCAGACGGAGAGAGCGTCGTGTCAACATCTGGGGAAGAGAAGAGAAGCCCAGAAGCCCAGAAGTCCGGACCTCTGCTGGCAAGAGAGCTACCTGAAGACAGCGGAGGAGCCGGCCGAAGAACTGGAACACCGGGAGAAGAGAGCGGAGAAGAACCAACCGGACGCCGGGAGAAGATGAAGCGGAGGGACCCCCGAAGCCGGAAGAAGACCCCCGAAGCCGGAGGAAGATCCCCCCCCGGAGCTGTTTAATAAAATATTTTAAAAACCTGTGTAGTGTGTTTTATTACTTACACTTTTTTCCTAGGTGAATGGGTAGGGGTACCATGTACCCCATACTCATTCACATAGGGTGGGGGGCTGGGATCTGGGGGCCCCCTTATTAAAAGGGGCTCCCAGATTTCGATAAGCCCCCCGCCCGCAGACCCCGACAACCAACGGCCAGGGTTGTCGGGAAGAGGCCCTTGTCCTCATCAGCATGAGGACAAGGTGCTTTGGGGTGGGGGGGCCCCGCAGGGCGCCCCCCTCCCCCAAAGCACCCACCCCCCATGTTGAGGGCATGCGGCCTGGTACGGTTCAGGAGGGGGGGGGGGGGGCGCTCGCTCATCCCCACCCCCTTTCCTGACCGGCCAGGCTGCGTGCTCGGATCGGGGTCTGGTATGGATTGTAGGGGGGACCCCACACCGTTTTTTCGGCGTAGCGGGGTTCTCTTTATAATCCATACCAGACCTAAGGGCCTGGTATGCACCGCGCTCGCCGCAATAGGAAGATTTGTTTTTCCTATTGCAGCGAGCGTGAGATGCAATACCCTGCCCTCGTGTCGTATCTGGTCCGTCGGACCAGCATAAACACGAGCGGGCTTTCCGTCGGACCAGCACACACACGAGCGGACTTTCCGCCCTAAACTGAGTCCGACGGAAAGATTTAAAACTTTTTTCAAATCTAGGTCCGGCGGGCTTTTGGGAAGAAGTCCGCCGGAAAAGTACACCGCCGCCCACACACGGGCG
Organism: Lithobates septentrionalis; assembly: GCA_037952835.1. Classification (NCBI taxonomy): domain Eukaryota; kingdom Metazoa; phylum Chordata; class Amphibia; order Anura; family Ranidae; genus Lithobates; species Lithobates septentrionalis. Next base: position 588,341 of record JBBDGP010000753.1, on the reverse strand, counting down.
GATTGTCCGGCACACTCTGGTCCGCCGGACCAAGTATGCCGGAAAGTCCGACCGTGTGTACGCGGCATAAGAGTCAGAAACAGAGAAATGAGAGTTAAAACAGAATACTTTATATGTTGTCAGAGAGGGAAGATGGGATGAGCACTATGGCTGCCTGTCTGATCATAGAAGCTAGATATAAAAGATATCTGAACAAAATAAGGAATGCAGAATTTATGCAGGGAAATATTAAAGAGTTAAAAGAAAGTGAGAGAATGATATGCATGTGTTGTGTACAAATGGGAAAAATGTAAGCGATTTTAGAGAGATATTGGTGTATGTGTGTGCGAATGCTGGGACCTTTAGTTCTATTGCTTGTGTGTGTCCTGTACACAGATGTGACCCCCTCCTTTGTGCTCTCCTGAAAGAAATGTGGCTGGGATGAGAGGTCAGTGATAAGCTGGAAGGACACCATGCCAATTACAGTTTTTTAGACAAAACATTTATAACAAAATGTGTCGGGTTAACGAATCTAATGGTAAACAATGTGATCACAATTATTTTGAATGTTTTCCAAACATGGTAAAATGAAGGTTACATTTAACCGTGTATTACACAAATTGAATATCCTTTGATAGTGGAAACAGTGCATTTAAAAAGGGAAATTAAGTAAAATTAAGTAATAATGAGTATTCATTTCTAATATGAGTTTAACAGTAATATAGATACATTGAAACTTTGGTTGGAAATGAAATCCGGGTTATTGGGGAAATTTGTAAAAATGGGATTAGTTTAGATTAAGATAACAATTTTTGTGATTTTACATTTATTCAATAAGCTCTTATTTAGAAAAAAAAAAAATTTAAGATGAGGTTGTTATTTAGAATAAATCTGCCATAATATTTAACAAAGCCAAGATGGATGGGATACATAAGAAGTTTCTCTACAAAAATGAAATTTCAAGGTTCTTGATATTAACTTGATGTCAGTCCATGATGTGAGAGTTGTTATAAATAAAATATAAATATAACAGACCCATCGCATCAAGTGCACACACCCTGTTAGGATAGATGCTACCTGCAGCCAGTTGTTTTTTAGTTTTTGATGCTTTCTGGTCCATCATACAGATTGTTGGTCCTTTTGTTTTTATTTATTTTTATTTTTGAAATCCAAAGCAGAATGTGTGGATTTGTGAAATGATGTGCCCCTTTTTCTTGTAAGTGCCGTGGTATAAGCAGAAGAATAGTTTGGATTTATGGGCATCTCTCCATGACCGCAGGGTATTGTTATCGTTTATTATAATATTGCCAGGAAGAAGTTGTCTTTTGAAACATGAAACTGGAGTTCTTACACAAACAGCGTGATAGAAAACAAGCCATTGTAATATATTTATGCAAGCTGGACCCAGTAATGAAGGGTTCACCCCGACATATCAGAGCTGCAGCTTTTATGCAAAAGTGCTATTAGACAAAGTTAGATATTGTTTTGGTCAAACATTTAATTTTTAATGGTCCGACATTCTGTGCAGCAAATATACAGCTAACTAAATGTTTGTCTAATGAAAAGTTTAAAATATGAGTTTGTTTATGTACAAATATAACAATGAAAAATGTGTACATTTGAATCCAGCCACCTTATTGCCTCTATTGGAGGAGGCTGGTGACAAAGGAAGACACATGTGTTAAATTGATGTGGGAATCAGCTGCTGTGAGCCCAGTGCAGGACACACTCCCTGAAGACCCAGATATTAAATTTTTTGTAGATTTGAGTATGTAGTTTATCACCCAGAAGGATACTCTGTATTCAAAGTCATTGGATCTTTTTTCCCCAGCTCAAGAAGCAGAGCTCCATGTTTTAGCAAAGCCTGTGAGCTATAAAAAGAGTGTATATTTATATAGATAGTCGAGATATCGAGAGCTTTTGGTTCCATTTGAAGGGCCAGAAGTTTGTTTTTACTTCGGCAGGTAAACCAATAAAGCATGCCAAGTTAATTTGATTGGCTGTTTTCAGCCTTCCAGGTTCTTGCTGAGGTAGCCATATTAACTTTAACACATGGAAGCAGACCAGGATGCACTAAGGATGCTGCATTTACAGCCCCGGACACTTGATGGGTCTGTGCAACTCACAGATTCCACCCTAGTTCTGGCCCTAGTTCTGGCCCAGTATAGCTGTGATTAATAATTCAACTTTAAGGACCCCAGAACGAGAAGAACAAGTGGTCCACAGGGGGCAACTTCTTATGAAACAGGACTTTGGAAAAGGTGATCATTTATGTCTGCCACTCTTTTCCCTCCAGCTTTTGACACATGGACTGTGTCACCAGTCACAAGCAGTTATGGCTGCCTTAGTAAATGAGCATGGGATAGAGCCAGGGTTCTCCACAGTTGTTTTTATAACATACCGCTTCTTGTTTTACCTGTTACCAAAGGTGTTACCAAAAGCTGAACATCCCTTCCAGAGATTACAAAAACATATATCCAGATGCCCAAGTCAGGATCTTACAAGTATGCATTTTGTCTGTATGGACATGTTTTTTGGATGTCCAGTGGCAAATTCTACTGCAAAGGCCACAGTAAAAAGTGTTATCAGAAGTAGTTTGTAAATACAGAGTGCAGAAAGTACAGAGAGTAACAGAGGAAATCATTTTTATAGGAGAGTCCTTACTAGAAGTTTTGAGGTTTTATTTTTACACCCCCTACTGTCTACAATGTAGCGGAAAAAGTAGAGTAAGAAACTAGAAAACTTTTGCCTGAATGTTTTCTTATATTTGATGAAGCCTCTAAGGGGGATGTTGGACTCTCTCCCTATGGGATTTGGTTTGGGAGTGTGTTACTCGCTTGCTTATATTTTGTCTCAGCAGCTGAAGTCCTCCATTCGGATCTCACAGAGAATGTTGCTGATCTTTTAAGGTTTTTGACAAACTAATTTATGTGTTTTCTCCCCAATTCCAGATCCTAAAAGTTTGGAAGGATCTAAAACTAAAGCCAGGTGACTTTTGGATTGTTAAGAGACATTTATATATAAGGAAATGTTTGGAGACTCAATACAGCATCTATTTCATGTACAGTTTTTGCAAAACTTGAAGGAAAAGTCACCTGGATGCACACCAGACACTGCAAAAATGACCAAATTAAAGAAATCTCTGTGTTTGATTTGTTTCCCTCTTGTGATCACAGTCTAGGGTACTTTTTGATTCAATTACTTTAATTGTAAGGGATATATATATTTGAAAAGTAGTTTAGCCATGTTGAAGTCATATTTGTCTTTTGTACGTCTTCCATTTTATGTAGAATTCTCTGTGTTTACATATGCCGATAAGTCAGCATGCCTACAATTCAGCTAGAAGGCCATTCTGGCCACAGGAGTGTACAGACAGTACTCTGTAAATATGTCTTATCAATCATTTGTTTTTCACAATGAAAGGTCATTTTGTAATGAAAAAGTTGCTCAGCTATTATTTTCTCCACAATGGAGTTTTTTGCCTCTTTGGCCAGGACTACCTCCACCTAAGCGTGTGAAGGTTCCAGTTTAAAGGTGATAGCAGGTGTAGTTAGTGATCAAAATATTGATCAAAAGAGGGGAGACTGTAATGGAAATTTGTAAGTTCTGTATATAATTGTATTGTATTTTGTATGTATTGCACATTGCCCTCACTGTGCACACAGAACTAATAATGTTTTCAGTAAATGTTTACATTCTTTCGAGTCCTGATTAGAATTAGCCTGCCTATGTAACGCCCCTTGTTACCATAAATGTACAATTGTAATATTAATGTGATACCTACGTAATCATGTGCATAAAAACCTTCAATTGCGTCATAATAAAGCAGAACAGTTATTTGGAAAGATGCTGAGCGTATCTTTTGTGTCTGTTCCCTACTGCAGTAGTTATTATTAATTTGGAACCACTGATCAATATGAGGATAGGAGTTGCCTATCATCAATTTAACCGAGTCAGCCTTAACCCAAGCTCATCCCTAATCTTGTGTTATTATCTTGTCACATCTCAAGACCTAATATGCAGGCATGGCCAACTGTTGTCACCATTAGGGATGGGCCGAACACCCCCCAGTTCGGTTCGCACCAGAACATGCGAACAGGCAAAAAATTTGTTCGAACACGCAAACACCGTTAAAGTCTATGGGACACGAACATGAAAAATCAAAAGTGCTAATTGTAAAGGCTTATATGCATTGTATTGTCTTAAAAAGTGTTTGGGGACCCGGGTCCTGCCCCAGGGGACATTTATCAATGCAAACAAAAGTTTTAAAAATGCCAGTTTTTTCGGGAGCAGTGATTTTAATAATGCTTAAAGTGAAACAATAAAAGTGTAGTATTCCTTTAAATTTCATACCTGGGGGGTGTCTATAGTATGCCTCTAAAGCGGCGCATGTTTCCTGTGTTTACAACAGTCCGAGAGCAAAATTAAATTTCTAAAGGAAAAAAAGTCATTTAAAAGTAGTCACGGCTATAATGAATTGTCGGTCCCAACTCCCGGCAATACACATAAAAGTTCATTGATAAAAACGGCATGGGATTCCCCCACAGGGGAACCCCAAAACAAAAATTTTTAAAAAAATGGCGTGGGGGTCCCATTTAAAATACATACCAGACCGGGTCTGGTATGGATTTTGAGGGGAACCCCGCGCCAATTTTTTTTTTAAAAATGGCGTAGGGGTCCCCCCAAAAATCCATACCAGACCCTTATCCGAGCATGCAACCTGGCAGGCCACAGGGAAAGAGGGGGGACGAGATAGCCCCCCCTCCTGAACCATACCAGGCCACACGCCCTCAAAATTGGGAGGATGCTTTTCGGTAGCCCCCAAAGCACCTTGTCCCCATGTTGATGGGGAGATGGGCCTCATCCCCACAACCCTTGCCCAGTGGTTGTGGGGGTTCTGCGGGCGGGGGGCTTATCAGAATCTGGAAGCCCCTCAGATCAGATCCCAGCCCCCCTGTGTGAAATGGTAATGGGGTACAAATGTACCCCTACCATTTCACAAAAAATGTCCGTTATTAAAAAAATTAAAACATAAAACTGTCCCACGGAGTCTTCTTCTTCTCGCGCTCCGATGGACCAAAAAAAAAAAAAAAACGCACGTCGCCTACAATCTGCCTCCATGGGAGGCACCCGCCATAATGACCGGCCGCTCTTAGGTGACAGCTCTTTTGTAACTGACGGCAGGGCCACACCATGACATCGCCGGGTGACCTTGCCCCCCTCTGACGCACGGGGACGTCCCTAAGGCTTTCCTGTAGCATCAGAGGGGGACTGGGCCACCTGGTCCGCCCCCCCCTCTGACGCACGGGGACATCCCTATGGCTTCCCCGTAGCGTCAGAGGGGGGCGGGGCCACCCAGTTACTTCACCAGCCAGCTCACTATAAAAAGGAGCAGGCAGGATAGGGAAAACTGACAAATTGCATATGGAAAAATTAGGGTTAGCTAGGAAACTGTACTTTAATTCCGATGGCTAGCTCATTGGGTAATAAGCATCTTTGTTTTTCGGGGGGCTTTTCTTGTTCTTATTCCTGGGTGCTTTTTTGTCTTTAATTTTATTTTGTGATTTATTTGTTAACAGCAGTCACTATTAGCAGCTGTCCCATCGATAAAAAAAACTTTTAAAAGGGCATTTGTTTCAGAGGATGGTATACCAAGGGTTTTCTTTCTTTTGGGGGATTACTTTTTTATTTAATGTTGATGGGGCCTTTTCAGGTTGGGGTGCTTACAGCGCAGCATGTCACATCATGTCCATGCCTTATTTGAAAAAAAAAAAACATGCAAGAACAGCGTGCAATGAAACAAACAAAAATGTAATTACTCACATTCACTGCAAACCCCTATCCCTATAGTTAAAATACCAGTTAGGCATTTAGTTATCAGTAAACTGTTGTGCTGATTGCCAGTTTTAGACTGCTATTTCCTCTAGGTTTCCCTTATTCTTGTAGTAAAACCTTTGCCTGTGCTATTTGTCTATAGTACGTTTTGGCCTAGTCTTGTTCATTAAAACTGCTCGCTGCTGGCCAATTTTACAGTGCTGTATTATTTGCAGTCTGCCTGCCTGTACTCTGTGGGGGACATTTATAAATTCTGTTGCATGACAAAGCAAAGCTAAACAGGAGCAGTAAGGCAGACCATGTGACGGATTTTTACAAGATTACAGTTTAGGTCATAAATCCCTCCCTTGGCTGCTCTGAAGTAGCACTGAGATAAAATAAAAACTGCCCTGCCCCATTCTTAATTGTGCATTTAAGTTTAACCACTTGAGCCCCGGACCATTATGCTGCCTAAGGACCAGAGGTCTTTTTCCAATTTGGCACTGCGTCGCTTTAACTGCTAATTGCGCAGTCATGCAATGCTGTACCCAAACGAAATTTGCGTCCTTTTCTTCCCACAAATAGAGCTTTCTTTTGATGGTATTTGATCACCTCTGCGGTTTTTATTTTTTGCGCTATAAATGGAAAAAGACCGAAAATTTTGAAAAAAAATTATATTTTCTACTTTTTGTTATTAATAAAATCCAATAAACTCAATTTTAGTCATACATTTAGGCCAAAATGTATTCGGCCACATGTTTTTGGTAAAAAAAATGTCAATAAGCGTATATTTATTGGTTTGCGCAAAAGTTATAGCGTCTACAAACTAGGGTACATTTTCTGTAATTTACACAGCTTTTAGTTTATGACTGCCTATGTCATTTCTTGAGGTGCTAAAATGGCAGGGCAGTACAAAACCCCCCCAAATGACCCCATTGTGGAAAGTAGACACCCCAAGGAAATTGCTGAGAGGCATGTTGAACCCATTGAATATTTTTTTTTTTTTGTCCCAAGTGATTGAATAATGACAAAAAAAAAAAAAAAATATTTACAAAAAGTTGTCACTAAATGATATATTGCTCACACAGGCCATGGGCCTATGTGGAATTGCACCCCAAAATACATTCTGCTGCTTCTCCTGAATATGGGGATACCACATGTGTGGGACTTTTTGGGAGCCTAGCCGCGTACGGGGCCCCGAAATCCAATCACCGCCTTCAGGATTTCTAAGGGCGTAAATTTATGATTTCACTCTTTACTGCCTATCACAGTTTCGGAGGCCATGGAATGCCCAGGTGGCACAAAACCCCCCCAAATGACCCCATTTTGGAAAGTAGACACCCCAAGCTATTTCCAGAGAGGCATATTGAGTCCATGGAATATTTTATATTTTGACACAAGTTGCGGGAAAGTGACACATTTTTTTTTTTTTTTTTTGCACAAAGTTGTCACTAAATGATATATTGCTCACACAGGCCATGGGCATATGTGGAATTGCACCCCAAAATACATTTAGCTACTTCTCCTGAGTACGGGGATACCACATGTGTGGGGCTTTTTGGGAGCCTAGCCGTGTACGGGACCCCGAAAACCAATCACCGCCTTCAGGATTTCTAAGGGTGAAAATTTTTGATTTCACTCTTCACTGCCTATCACAGTTTCGGAGGCCATGGAATGCCCAGGTGGCACAAAACCCCCCCAAATGACCCCATTTTGGAAAGTAGACACCCCAAGCTATTTGCTGAGAGGCATGGTGAGTATTTTGCAGCTCTCATTTGTTTTTGAAAATGAAGAAAGACAAGAAAAAACTTTTTTTTTTTTTCTTTTTTCAATTTTCAAAACTTTGTGACAAAAAGTGAGGTCTGGGGTGTCTACTTTCCAAAATGGGGTCATTTGGGGGGGGTTTGTGCCACCTGGGCATTCCATGGTCTCTGAAACTGTGATAAGCAGTCAAGAGAGAAATCAAAAATTCACGCCCTTAGAAAGCCTGAAGGCGGTGCTTGGTTTTCGGGGTTCCGTACGCGGCTAGGCTCCCAAAAAGTCTCACACATGTGGTATCCCCGTACTCAGGAGAAGCAGCAGAATGTATTTTGGGGTATAATTTCACATATTCCCATAGCATGTTTGAGCAATATATCATTTAGTGACAATTTTGTGCAAAAAAAAAAAAAAATTGTCTCTTTCCCGCAACTTGTGTCGCAATATAAAATATTCCATGGACTCGACATGCCTCTCAGCAAATAGCTTGGGGTGTCTACTTTCCAAAATGGGGTCATTTGGGGGGGTTTTGAACTGTCCTGGCATTTTATGCACAACATTTAGAAGCTTATGTCACACATCACCCACTCTTCTAACCACTTGAAGACAAAGCCCTTTCTGACACTTATTGTTTACATGAAAAAGTTTTTTTTTTTTGCAAGAAAATTACTTTGAACCCCCAAACATTATATATTTTTTTAAAGCAAATGCCCTACAGATTAAAATGGTGGGTGTTTCATTTTTTTTTTTCACACAGTATTTGCGCAGCGATTTTTCAAACGCATTTTTTGGGGAAAAAACACACTTTTTTAAATTTTAATGCACTAAAACACACTATATTGCCCAAATGTTTGATGAAATAAAAAGATGATCTTAGGCCGAGTACATGGATACCAAACATGACATGCTTTACAATTGCGCACAAACGTGCAGTGGCAACAAAATAAATACATTTTTAAAAGCCTTTAAAAGCCTTTACAGGTTACCACTTTAGATTTACAGAGGAGGTCTACTGCAAAAATTACTGCCCTCGATCTAACCTTCGCGGTGATACCTCACATGCATGGTGCAATTGCTGTTTACATTTGACGCCAGACCGCCGCTTGCGTTCGCCTTAGTGCGAGAGCAGGGGGCGACAGGGGTGCTTTTTTTTTTTTTTTTCTTTATTATTTTTTTGCTTTTTTATCTTATTTTTAAACTGTTCCTTTCATTTTTATTTTTTTTTAATCATTTTTATTGTTATCTCGGGGAATGTAAATATCCCCTATGATAGCAATAGGTAGTGACAGGTACTCTTTTTTGAAAAAATTGGGGTCTATTAGACCCTAGATCTCTCCTCTGCCCTCAAAGCATCTGACCACACCAAGATCGGTGTGATAAAATGCTTCCCCAATTTCCCAATGGCGCTATTTACATCCAGCGAAATCTAAGTCATAAAATGCTCGTAGCTTCCGGTTTCTTAGGCCATAGAGATGTTTGGAGCCACTCTGGTCTCTGATCAGCTCTATGGTCAGCTGGCTGAATCACCGGCTGCATTCTCAGGTTCCCTGTTGAGACAGGAGAGCCAGAGAAAAACACGGAAGACGGTGGGGGGGGGGGGGCATTCCCTCCCACGGCTTGTAAAAGCAGTCTAGAGGCTAATTAGCCGCTAGGATTGCTTTTACATGAAAGCCGACCGCTGGCTGAAAAGAATGATACCAAGATGATACCTAAACCTGCAGGCATCATTCTGGTATAACCACTCAAAGTTGTGAATGGCGTACCTGAAGACAAAAAAATGGTTAACAATAAAGCACAGTAAACGGTAAAGTATAAAAAATTGCATACCTGAAAAGCAAACATGATAAAGCATAATAACAATAAAACATTGCAGAATAGAATACAGTAAAAAAGAGCAGAACAATAGAGAGAATAGAGAGAGAGAGAACAATAAAACGACAACTATTTTTTTTTATTTTATATATATATATATTTTTTTTTTTTTTTTTTACACTTTTTTTGTAACTAACTTTTATAACTGTAACCGGTTCCAGGTTCGGGTCTCTCAAAATGCGATGGCATCTTGGGAGACCCTGTGAAAGTGTGCCTAGTCTGTGCAATGCTGTACCCTACGCTAATACTCAACTAGTGTATGGTAGCGTTCAAAACATTCACCAATGCAAAGACCAGGATTGTCAGGACAGGAGGGACAATAATAGCGGGTGTCACGCCTATATCCGCGCTAGCTGCAGACACAATATCTTTTTTGGGGGCGTTCGCTGGGTAGGGGTACTCGGGAGGACATAAAGAAAATGCCTCTCATGCAGCCGACTGCATTTGGTTGGGGATGTGAATGGGGGAAGTACGGGCGCTGCAGAAGCGGTGGGTTCCCAATTAGGATTGGCGAATGCAGTAGGAAGGGCACTATGGGCACGACGGGCCTGTGTTTGTCTTTCTGGTGGCAGCGGGACACTACTTGTGCTTGCCACCTCACCAGCTTGAACTGCACTTATGGGACTCGCCACGTCACCAAGTGTTACTGCAGTGCTGGTTTGACTACGACCGGGGTGTACTAGGCCGCTGGCGCTTGCCAGTTCACCAAAACGCTACCAAAAAATCTGTTAGCGATCGCAGGGATCAGGCCTGACTCTGCGAACGCTGCAGTTATGCGTTTTAGTCTTTTGTAAGTGACAGTGATCGATCGATACTGCACTTGGGTGGGCTGGGCTGGGCCGGGCGGAGGGGCAAAACGCAGGTGCTAGCAGGTATCTGGGCTGATCCCACTAACACTGCGTTTGTGAGAACCCTAAACTGCTGGGGATGCTAGTATAGATCTGATCGGATCAGATATTGATCCGTTCAGATACTATACCACTAAGGGTGGTGTACGGTGCGTGCGTGGGTGTTAGCGGTACTGGCGCTAACCTGACGCTGCCTGGGGCTGGTGCTTGCCAGTTCACCAAAATACTACCAAAAAAACTGTTAGCGATCGCAGGGATCAGGCCTGACTCTGTGAACGCTGCAGTTATGCATTTAGTGTTTTGTAAGTGTCAGTGATCGATCGATACTGCACTTGGGTGGGCTGGGCCGGGCGGAGGGGCAAAACGCAGGTGCTAGCAGGTATCTGGGCTGATTCCGCTAACACTGCGTTTTTGGGAACCCTAAACTGCTGGGGACACTAGTATAGATCTGATCGGATCAGATATTGATCCGTTCAGATACTATACCACTAAGGGAGGCGTATGCTGCGTGCGTGGGTGTTAGCGGTACTGGCGCTAACCTGACCCTGCCTGGGGCTGGTGCTTGCCAGTTCACCAAAATACTACCAAAAAAACTGTTAGCGATCGCAGGGATCAGGCCTGACTCTGCGAATGCTGCAGTTATGCGTTTAGTCTTTTGTAAGTGACAGTGATCGATCGATACTGCACTTGGGTGGGCTGGGCTGGGCCGGGCGGAGGGGCAAAACGCAGGTGCTAGCAGGTATCTGGGCTGATCCCGCTAACACTGCGTTTTTGGGAACCCTAAACTGCTGGGGACGCTAGTATAGATCTGATCGGATCAGATATTGATGCGTTCAGATACTATACCACTAAGGGAGGTGTATGCTGCGTGCGTCAGTGTTAGCGGTACTGGCGCTAATCTGACGCTGCCTGGGGCGACGCATATCACCGCCGGGCGATCAGGGGGCTAAACCTTTATTCGGTAATAAACGGCGGGTGCCCTGACACTATAAAAAATAAACAAACTAACCAGCGTCAACCGTAACGGTTATACGGTGATCAGTGGTGAAAGGGTTAACTAGGGGGCAATCAAGGGGTTAAAACATTTATTCGGTAGTATATGGGGGTCCCTGACGCTATAAAACGCTGACGGCGAACCTAAATATTTATGTCCCTAACTAGCGTCACCAGCGACACTAATACAGCGATCAGAAAAATGATCGCTTAGTGACACTGGTGACAGGGGGTGATCAAGGGGTTAAAACTTTATTAGGGGGGGTTAGGGGGGTACCCTAGACCTAAAGGGGGGTAATACTCACTGTCCCAACACTAACTGTCACAAACTGACACCAATGCAGTAATCAGAAAAAAAAAAAAAAAAAAACTGCTGGTGTCAGTTTGTGACAGGGGGGGGGGGGTGATTGGGGGGGGATCGGGGGGCGATCGGGGGGGGGATCGGGGTGTTTTGTGTGCCTGGCATGTTCTACTGTGTGTGTGTGTGTTGGTGCACTCACATTGATGTCTTCTCTCCTCGGGCCGGAACGGAAATTACCGACCCGAGGGGAGATGACATCATTTCCTTTGCTGCTGTTTAGCATACAGCAGCAAAGGAATGATTCGATTGGCCGGCGGCGATCGCGAGGGGGGGGCCACGAACGGATGGTCTCCCCCTCACCACCGATCGCCGGGGCACAAAGGACGACCGCCTCGGGCACCGGGGGGGGGTCCGATCGGACCCCCCACCCGCGGAAGGCAAATCACGTACACTGTACGTGATTTTGCCTGTCCGTGCCACTTTGCCGACGTACATCGGCGTGAGGCGGTCGTCAAGTGGTTAAGTCTGGTACACACGATCAGTTTTTTTTTTCGTTCAACCCAGCGGGCTGAGCAGAAAAAAACTGAAGAGCTCAGGAGGAGATCCTGTACTAACAATCTGTTAATATAGCATTCTCCCTCGCTGAGCTATTGTGTTCTGACAGGGGAACCCCCCTTCCCCTCACTAGAACACACTGGCCATTGGCTGAGAGTACTGATCGGCAGTGTTCATTTCATCAACTAAAATGTTTTGGTCAAAATTTTCATCAGCTGCATTTTTGCAGTGACGAAAGCGTAACGAAAAGTACACCACATTATTGTCCACTGACGATAACTATGATGAAAATCAATTCCAAAAATGCGAGGCAGGGACGTTTACTGTCGTGAACTAACTTCCGGTTTCCACGGAGCTCTGTCTGCTTCCGCTCCTAGCAAGCAAGCGACTGTGCAGTCAGCATTACAGGCCTCCTAAGTCCTGTAGTCAGACGACTATCCAGAGCAGCACTATGCATTACAGGCCTCCCGAGTCCTGCCGACGAGAGTACCGACCATGACCACTGTCCAGAGCAGAGAGCACCCACTGTGACTGTGTACATTACAATTACAGGCCTGAGGCCTCCTCTCAGGCTACTGTCCATCCAGAACAGTGAGCACTGTGTGCATTGCATTACAGGCCTCCTCTGGCTGACCTCAGTGCCTCTTTAAAACCTGGTTTTGAAGAAGCACTGAGGTCAGTGTAAAACGCACACGTCACCACCTAGGTTCGGCCATTCTGTCTTTGTTGGCTGTTTATTGCTATTTTTTGGAATAAAATCGTTGGAATGTTCCTGTGGTGTGCAGCCGCTCTTTTCTTCCTGTTGATCATCGGTGGTGGGCCGTGGCTTGCACACAGCGCATTCTGACTGTAGTGATTGCTAGAGCAGCATCTTCCTTGTTTGAATCTTCATCCTTCAGACCTGCCTGAGACCACCATCCAGCACTGTGCAGTATTACAGCCCTCCTCTGACCACAAGCATCCAGAGCACTGTGCATGCATTACAGGCCAGCCCAGTCAGACCTCCATCCAGCACTGTGCATCATTAGGCTGCCTCTGACCATAGACCAGTGACCACCGGCATCCAGAGCACCGTGCATTACAAGCCATCCCTCAGACCTGAGACCACCAACCAGCACTCTGCAGCATTACAGGCCTCCTCAGATCACCATCCAGAGCAATTTGCAGCATTACAGGCCTCCTCAGACCACTGTCCAGAGCCTCTGCACTGCAGCATTACAGGCCGAGTCCTCAGACCACCATTCAGAGCACTCTGCAGCATTACAGACCTCCTCAGACCACTGTCCAGAGCACTCTGCAGCATTACAGGCCTTGTTACGTACCTGACTGTGGAGCCCGAGATGATGAGGGTGGCCTCTTGCACATTTCCTGTCCAAGCACCCCTGGTAGTGGAGACAGGGACTGCTAGGGCAGTGGAAGGGTGCAAGTGCCTGTCAGCTGTAGGAGCGAGCTGTGACTTGAAGACACAGGAGGTCTTCCAGTGGTGGCGTGGAGTCTTCTCACAAGCCTTGTTCAGCGGGAGCCAGGCAGACAGGTGCTAGATCAGGATCAGTTGCAAGGTTAGGAACAGGCAGAAGTCGGTAACGTGCTGGCGGTGGGGTACCAAATCAGGAGGCGGAGCCGTAGTCATAAATCCAAGCCGCGGTTGGTAACATAAGAAAGAAGCAGATATAGCAGGCAGGGGTGATCCAAGAGAGTTGTCAGACGTAGCCGGGTCAGAAACAAGGTCATCAGACATAGATATGAATCAGGAGCATAGGAACCAAATCTGAAGACAATCCAGCACTGAAGTCAGGCAAACTCTCAGTTTAAATAGGCTGCTGGCCGCCAGAATCTGTCGCGCCAATGCTCATGTGCACCACAACCCTCGCTCATCTTGGTTAGTGACTCTGCACATGCGCATTATAATTAGCACTTGCTGAACGGGAATTAGCAGCTGCTGAATGGGAATGAGCACTTGCTGCACGGGAATGAGAACCTGCTGCACAGGTTCTCTGACAGGCCTCCTCAGACCACCGTCCAGAGCACTCTGCAGCTTTACAGGCCACCTCAGACCACTGTCCAGAGCACTGTGCAGCATTAGAGGCCTCCTCAGACCACAGTCCAAAGCACTCTGCAGCTTTACAGGCCTCCTCAGACCACCGTCCAGAGCACTTTGCAGCATTACAGGACTCCTCACTGTCCTCAGACCGTCCAGAGCTGTGATGTTAAGGACAACAAGACCCTTTGCAAACTATGTGGAGCGACACTCGCTGGTAAAAAAACAACAAACTTAAAGCGTCTTTTGCAGACATTCTGGACAACTCATCCAGAAATTCATACAAAGGTAAGCACAGTACACTGAACCACGTTTATTGAGAACAGCCTTAACAATGTACTGTGCAGGCATTTTTTCTTCAAACTGTCTGTTCATGCTGTGCACATAGTCACTGAATCTTAATGGGAGTGATTTCATAATATCTATCAGCTGCTGCTTTCCCAGAATTAAAGTATCTCACCAATATATATATATATATATATATATATATATATATATATATATATATATATATATATATATATATATATATATATATATATATATATATATATATATATATATATATAGGGATGTGGTCACTGAGAGGGGCACTGTCAATAATTTTCGGATGTCGCAGGGCACCTAAAGGCCTAAGGCTGGCCTGAGAAGGGCAATACAGTACATGTAGTGTATTATAGAGAGACAACTTGGAGCTGACTGTGTGGGATAAAAAAGAAAGTAAAATCAGAATAACTTGATTTTTTCCCCCTAATTCAACCCCACAGTTACAGAAAACCTCCAATGATGGGCCAAGTCAAGCCACTGCACAACCATAGCAAACTATTTGCACTGCTCTTTTAGGTGCTTCAAAAAATACAAAATTGACTCTCAGGAACAACAGGCTACTGAGGCCAGGTAAAGGCCATAGCAAAATGGATTGTGTGCATCGGATTACCAGTCAGACTGATCTGCTGCTCTATGCTGCCTGTTTGGGGAGATGCTCTGCTGGGGTCCTCTTAGGCATTTTAACCACTTGACGACCGCCTCACGCCGATGTACGTCGGCAAGGTGGCACGGACAGGCAAAATCACGTACAGTGTACGTGATTTGCTTTCCGCGGGTGGGGGGTCCGATCGGTCCCCCCCCCGGTGCCCGAGGCGGTCGCCATTTCTTCCCGGGCGATGAAAGGTCAGGGGGAGGCCATCCATTGTTGGGCACCCCCTCCCGATCGCTCCCGGCGAATGAAAATGCTTCCTTTCCCTCTGTAATGTAAACAGAGGGAAAGGAAGTGATGTCATCTCTCCTCGAGCCGGTCTTTTCGTCGCCGCGCCGAGGAGAGAAGACATCAAGTAAGTCTGCACAACACTACACATTCAGTAGAACACGCCAGGCACACTTGTCACCCCCCGATCACCCCCCGATCACCCCCTGATCACCCCCCTGTACCCCCTGTCACTCTGACACCAATAGCATTTTTTTTTTTTTTTGCATTGGTGTCAGTTTGTGTCAGTTAAAAGTTTTAGGGCAGTTAGGTTAGCCCCCTTTAGGTCTAGGGTACCCCCCCTTAGGTCCAGGGTACCCCCCTAACCCCCCCTAATAAAAGTTAACCCCTTGATTACCCCCCGTCACCAGTGTCGCTAAGCGATCGTTTTTCTGATCGCTGTATTAGTGACACAGGTGACGCTAGTTAGGGAGGTAAGTATATAGGTTCGCTGTCAGTGTTTTATAGCGACAGGGACCCCCATATACTACCTGCTAAAGGTTTTAACCCCCTGATTGCCCCCTAGTTAACCCTTTCACCAGCGATCACCGTATAAGTGTTACGGGTGACGCTGGTTAGCTAGTTTGTTTTTTGTAGTTTATTACAGTTTATTACAGTTTATTATAGTTTTAGGGCACCCGCCGTTTATTACCCTATAAAGGTTTAACCCCCTAATTGCCCGGCGGTGATAGAAGTTAAGTTTTTAGGATCAGATAAGGTCTGCGTCGCCCCAGGCAGCGTCAGGTTAGCGCCAGTACAGCTAAAACCCGTGCACGCAGCATACACCTCCCTTAGTGCTATAGTATCTGAGCGGATCGATATCTGATCCGATCAGATCTATACTCCCCAGCCGTTTAGGGTTCGCTGAAACGCAGTGTTAGCGGGATCAGCCCAGATACCTGCTAGCACCTGCGTTTTGCTCCTCGGCCCAGCCCTGCCCAGCCCACCCAAGTGCAGTATCGATCGATAACTGTCACTTACAAAACACTAAGCACACATAACTGCAGCGGTCGCAGAGTCAGGCCTGATCCCTGCGATCGCTAACAGTTTTTTGGTAGCGTTTTGATACAGTCGCCAACAGTCAGGAGCTTTTTTGCCTGTGAATCTCACTAGTGTACCCCTAAATTTAGAGCCCAAAATGGCAAATAGAAGGTACACTAGTGAAGAGGCCTACAGGATTCTGAGTATGACAGATAGTGAAGAGGAAGTCATTCATCTGTCAAGTTCAGGCTCAGAATACGAACCTGTAGAGGACAGCGGCTCCATGACAGATAGCTCTGACGACAGAGTTGTGGTCCCTGCTAGGGTCAGGCGTACCAGACCCCGAACTTATGCTGTCCTTGAAGTGCAAGAACCGCAGGACTCTCGTATGGAGCAGAGCAGTACTAGCGCCGCTATTCCTTCTGGTGAACTGGCAAGCACCAGCGGCCTAGTACACCCTGGTCGTACATCCAGCACTGCAGTATCACGTGGTGACGTGGCGAGTCCCATAAGTGCAGTTCAAGCTGGCGAGGGGGCAAGCAGTAATAGTGTCCCGCTGCCACCAAGAAGACAAAGACAGGCCCGTTGTGCCCATAGTGCCCTTCCTGCTGCATTGGCCAATCCGAATTGGGAACCTTCCACTTCTGCAGCACCCGTACTTCCCCCTTTCACTGGCCAACCCGGAATTCAGGTGGAAACAGTTGACTTTATGCCACTGGATTTTTATTCACTGTTTTTCACCGAAGATCTCTATAGATCTATTGTGGACCAAAGCAATTTGTACGCTGATCAACACATCGCCGCTAATCCCCAGTCCTCCCTTGCCAGAGATTGGAGACCAATTACGGTCTCCGAATTTAAGACCTTTCTGGGCCTTTCCCTCCTCATGGGGTTGAATAAAAAGAGTAAGTTGCGGTCATATTGGTCCACTGACCCAATTTACCATTCACCCTTGTTCTCTGCTTCCATGGCCAGGGCACGATACGAGCAGATTTTGCGGTTCATGCACTTCAACGACAATGAACTCTGTCGTCCTCGTGGAGACCCTGCATACGATCGGCTCTACAAAATTCGGCCCCTCGTAAACCACTTCAACCAACGTTTTGCAGACTTGTTTACCCCCCATCAAGTTGTCTGTGTTGATGAGTCCCTTATTAAGTTTTCTGGCCGCTTGTCATTCAAACAGTACCTTCCCAGCAAGCGTGCCAGATACGGGGTCAAGATGTATAAGCTCTGTGACAGGGCCACAGGCTATACATGTAGATTTATGGTTTACGAGGGAAGAGATAGTCACGTAGAGCCGACAAACTGCCCTGACTACATAGGAAGCGCTGGCAAGATAGTGTGGGACTTTGTGTCACCCTTATTCGGAAAGGGGTACCACTTGTACGTGGACAATTATTATACGAGCGTGCCACTTTTTAGTCACTTGTTTGATCAGCAGATTGGAGCATGTGGCACCGTGCGACCTAATCGGCCGGGGCTTTCCCCAGCGGCTTGTAGATTCCCGTCTTAGGCTGGGGGAGAGAGCTTGCTTGAAGTATAATAATTTGCTCGCTATGAAGTGGAGGGATAAGAAGAATGTTTTCGTTCTCACCTCCCTTCATGCAGACACGACGACCCAAATTTCTACGGCGACTGGTGTTGTGGAGAAACCCCTCTGTGTCCACGAATACAACCTTAATATGGGAGGGGTGGACCTCAACGACCAGTTGTTGGCGCCGTACTTAGTTGCCCGTAAGGCCAGACGCTGGTACAAAAAAGTGTCTGTATACTTATTTCAATTGGCTTTGCTGAATGCTCATGTGCTATACAGAGCTTCAGGACAGACTGGATCCTTCCTTAAATTCCAGGAAGAGATCGTCAGAGCCCTTCTGTTTCCAGACGGTGCTCTACCTCACCTTCCCCAACCAAATGCAGTAAGCCGGCTGCATGAGCGGCATTTTCTTTATGCCATCCCGAGTACCCCTACCCAACGAGCCCCCAAAAAAGATGTCGTGTCTGCAGCAAGCGCGGATTTAGGCGTGACACCCGGACTTATTGTCCCCTCTGTCCTGGCAATCCTGGTCTTTGCATGGGTGAATGCTTTGAACGCTACCATACATTAGTTGAGTATTAGCGTAGGGTTCAGCACTGCACAGACTAGGCACACTAACACAGGGTCTCCCAAGATGCCATTGCATTTTGAGAGACCCAAACCTGGAACAAAAGTTACAAAAGTTAAAAGTTACTAAAAAAAAGTGTAAAAAAATAAAATAAAAAAAAATTAAAAAAAATAAAAACACAAAAAAAAATATAAAATAAAAAAAACAAAAATAGTTGTTGTTTTATTGTTCTCTCTCTCTCTATTCTCTCTCTATTGTTCTTCTCTTTTTTACTCTATTCTATTCTGCAATGTTTTATTGTTATTATGTTTTACCATGTTTCCTTTTCAGATTTTTCATACTTTACCGTTTACTGTGTTTTGTTGGTAACCATTTTATTGTTTTCAGGTACGCCATTCAGTTGCAGCGCGGATTTATTTATCTTGACAGCAACAGCGTTTGCTCCCACGATATATAAAGCCGTGACTCCAACGCTGTCGGAGGTGATTTCACCACCACAGTTACATACTTCAGCATATATGCCGAAGCGTGGGGGCAGCAGTGGGTGGAGGAGCAATTTGCTCCTGCCTTTTGCGGGAGGATGCCCCCATGCTTCGGCATATATATATTTTAGGCACAGGTTGCGTTAAATGTTTTATTTTTTACTATGTTTTTTTTTTGTATTTGCTTTGCAGGTATGGTAAGTCTTACTGTTATACTGTAATATTACTTTGTTTTATTGTTAACCATCATTTGCGTAGCAGGTACGCCATTCAGTTGCAGCGCGGATTTATTTATCTTGACAGCAACAGCGTTTGCTCCCACGATATATAAAGCCGTGACTCCAGCGCTGTCGGAGGTGATTTCACCACCACAGTTACATACTTCAGCATATATGCCGAAGCGTGGGGGCAGCAGTGGGTGGAGGAGCAATTTGCTCCTGCCTTTTGCGGGAGGATGCCCCCATGCTTCGGCATATATAAATGGTACATGTATGCCCATCATTAGAAGTGGGTGGATGAAGGGAGGTATTCTAATGGTGGGCATACCCACCGATCAATATCTTTTTTTCGTTCAGCCCACAGGCTGCATGAAAAAAAAGTTTACAATATATGCCTAACAAGGACCAGCAACGTACTGGTATGTTGCTGGACTTTGAGTGGTTATACCAGAATGATGCCTGCAGGTTTAGGTATCATCTTGGTATCATTCTTTTCAGCCAGCGGTCGGCTTTCATGTAAAAGCAATCCTAGCGGCTAATTAGCCTCTAGACTGCTTTTGCAAGCAGTGGGAGGGAATGCCCCCCCCTCCCCCACCGTCTTCCATGTTTTTCTCTGGCTTTCCTGTCCAAACAGGGAACCTGAAAATGCAGCCGGTGATTCAGCCAGCTGACCATAGAGCTGATCAGAGACCAGAATGGCTCCAAACATCTCTATGGCCTAAGAAACCGGAAGCTACGAGCATTTCATGACTTAGATTTCGCCGAATGTAAACAGCGCCATTGGGAAATTGGGAAAGCATTTTATCACACCGATCTTGGTGTGGTCAGATGCTTTGAGGGCAGAGGAGAGATCTAGGATCTAATAGAGCCCAATTTTTAAAAAAAAGAGTACCTGTCACTACCTATTGCTATCATAGGGGATATTTACATTTCCTGAGATAACAATAAAATTAATTAAAAAAAAATAAAAATGAAAGTAACAGTTTAAAAATAAGATAAAAAAGCAAAAAAATAATAAAGAAAAAAAAAAAGCACCCCTGTCCCCCCCTGCTCTCGCGCAAAGGCGAACGCAAGCGTCGGTCTGGCGTCAAATGTAAACAGCAATTGCACCATGCATGTGAGGTATCACCGCGAAGGACAGAACGAGGGCAGTAATTTTAGCAGTAGACCTCCTCTGTAAATCTAAAGTGGTAACCTGTAAAGGCTTTTAAAGGCTTTTAAAAATGTATTTATTTTGTCGCCGCTGCGCGTTTGTGCGCAATTTTAAAGCATGTCATGTTTGGTATCCATGTACTCGGCCTAAGATCATCTTTTTTATTTCATCAAACATTTGGGCAATATAGTGTGTTTTAGTGCATTAAAATTTAAAAAAGTGTGTTTTTTCCCCAAAAAATGTGTTTGAAAAATCGCTGCGCAAATACTGTGTGAAAAAAAAATATGAAACACCCACCATTTTAATCTGTAGGGCATTTGCTTTAAAAAAAATATATAATGTTTGGGGGTTCAAAGTAATTTTCTTGCAAAAAAAAATTATTTTTTTCATGTAATCAAAAAGTGTC
Organism: Lithobates septentrionalis; assembly: GCA_037952835.1. NCBI lineage: Eukaryota > Metazoa > Chordata > Amphibia > Anura > Ranidae > Lithobates > Lithobates septentrionalis. The sequence continues at coordinate 567,595 of JBBDGP010000753.1, read as the reverse complement.
AGAAAGGGCTTTGTCTTCAAGTGGTTAGAAGAGTGGGTGATGTGTGACATAAGCTTCTAAATGTTGTGCATAAAATGCCAGGACAGTTCAAACCCCCCCCAAATGACCCCATTTTGGAAAGTAGACACCCCAAGCTATTTGCTGAGAGGCATGTCGAGTCCATGGAATATTTTATATTGTGACACAAGTTGCGGGAAAGAGACAAATCTTTTTTTTTTTTTTTTTTTTTTGCACAAAGATGTCACTAAATGATATATTGCTCAAACATGCCATGGGAATATGTGAAATTATACCCCAAAATACATTCTGTTGCTTCTCCTGAGTATGGGGATACCACATGTGTGGGACTTTTTGGGAGCCTAGCCGCGCACGGGACCCCGAAAACCAAGCCCCGCCTTCAGGCTTTCTAAGGGCGTAAATTTTTGATTTCACTCTTCACTGCCTAGCACAGTTTCGGAGGCCATGGAATGCCCAGATGGCACAACCCCCCCCCCCCCCAAATGACCCCATTTTGGAAAATAGACACCCCAAGCTATTTGCTGAGAGGTATAGTGAGTATTTTGCAGACCTCACTTTTTGTCACAAACTTTCGAAAATTGAAAAAAGAAAAAAAAAATAAATTTTTCTTGTCTTTCTTCATTTTCAAAAACAAATGAGAGCTGCAAAATACTCACCATGCCTCTCAGCAAATAGCTTGGGGTGTCTACTTTCCAAAATGGGGTCATTTGGGGGGGGTTTTTGCCATCTTGGCATTTTATGGCCTTCAAAACTGTGATAGGTAGTGAGGAGTGGAATCACAACTTAACGCCCTTAGAAATCCTGAAGCCGGTGCTTGGTTTTCGGGGCCCCGTATGCGGCTAGGCTCCCAAAAAGTCCCACACATGTGGTATCCCCATACTCAGGAGAAGCAGCAGAATATATTTTGGGGTGTAATTCCACATATGCCCATGGCATGTTTGAGCAATATATCATTTAGTGACAACTTTGTGCAAAAAAAAAAAAAATTGTCACTTTCCCGCAACTTGTGTCAAAAAATAAAATATTCCATGGACTCAACATGCCTCTCAGCAATTACCTTGGGGTGTCTACTTTCCAAAATGGGGTCATTTGGGGGGGTTTTGTGCCATCTTGGCATTTTATGGCCTTCAAAACTGTGATAGGTAGTGAGGAGTCAAATCACAACATTATGCCCTTAGAAATCCTGAAGGCGGTGCTTGGTTTTCGGGGCCCCGTATGCGGCTAGGCTCCCAAAAAGTCCCACACATGTGGTATCCCCATACTCAGGAGAAGCAGCTAAATGTATTTTGGGGTGCAATTCCACATATGCCCATGGCCTGTGTGAGAAATATATCATTTAGTGACAACTTTGTGCAAAAAAAAAAAAAATTGTCACTTTCCCACAACTTGTGTCAAAAAAGAAAGTATTCCATGGACTCAACATGCCTCTCAGCAAATAGCTTGGAGTGTCTACTTTCCAAAATGGGGTCATTTGGGGGGGTTTTGTGCCATCTGGGCATTTTATGGCCTTCAAAACTGTGATAGGTAGTGAGGAATGAAATCAAAAATTTATGCCCTTAGAAATCCTGAAGGCGGTGATTGGTTTTCGGGGCCCCGTACGCGGCTAGGCTCCCAAAAAGTCCTAAACATGTGGTATCCCCATACTCAGGAGAAGCAGCAGAATGTATTTTGGGGTGTAATTCCACATATGCCCATGGCATGTTTGAGCAATATATCATTTAGTGACAACTTTGTGCAAAAAAAAAAAAAATTGTCACTTTCCCGCAACTTGTGTCAAAAAATAAAATATTCCATGGACTCAACATGCCTCTCAGCAAATAGTTTGGGGTGTCTACTTTCCAAAATGGGGTCATTTGGGGGGGTTTTGTGCCATCTTGGCATTTTATGGCCTTCAAAACTGTGATAGGTAGTGAGGAGTCAAATCACAACATTATGCCCTTAGAAATCCTGAAGGCGGTGCTTGGTTTTCGGGGCCCCGTATGCGGCTAGGCTCCCAAAAAGTCCCACACATGTGGTATCCCCATACTCAGGAGAAGCAGCTAAATGTATTTTGGGGTGCAATTCCACATATGCCCATGGCCTGTGTGAGAAATATATCATTTAGTGACAACTTTGTGCAAAAAAAAAAAAAATTGTCACTTTCCCGCAACTTGTGTCAAAAAAGAAAGTATTCCATGGACTCAACATGCCTCTCAGCATAGAGAGCTTGGAGCTTGGAGCTCTTAGCTTGGAGTGTCTACTTTCCAAAATGGGGTCATTTGGGGGGGGGTTGTGCCATCTGGGCATTTTATGACCTTCAAAACTGTGATAGGTAGTGAGGAATGAAATCAAAAATTTATGCCCTTAGAAATCCTGAAGGCGGTGATTGGTTTTCGGGGCCCCGTACGTGGCTAGGCTCCCAAAAAGTCCCACACATGTGGTATCCCCATACTCAGGAGAAGCAGATGAATGTATTTTGGGGTGCAATTCCACATAGGCCCATGGCCTGTGTGAGCAATATATCATTTAGTGACAACTTTTTGTAAATATTTTTTTTTTTTTGTCATTATTCAATCACTTGGGACAAAAAAAATAAATATTCAATGGGTTCAACATGCCTCTCAGCAATTTCCTTGGGGTGTCTACTTTCCAAAATGGGGTCATTTGGGGGGGTTTTGTACTGCCCTGCCATTTTAGCACCTCATGAAATGACATAGGCAGTCATAAACTAAAAGCTGTGTAAATTCCAGAAAATGTACCCTAGTTTGTAGACGCTATAACTTTTGCGCAAACCAATAAATATACGCTTATTAACTTTTTTTTTACCAAAGACATGTGGCCGAATACATTTTGGCCTAAATGTATGACTAAAATTGAGTTTATTGGATTTTTTTTATAACAAAAAGTAGAAAATATCATTTTTTTTCAAAATTTTCGGTCTTTTTCCGTTTATAGCGCAAAAAATAAAAACGGCAGAGGTGATCAAATACCATCAAAAGAAAGCTCTATTTGTGGGAAGAAAAGGACGCAAATTTCGTTTGGGTACAGCATTGCATGACCGCGCAATTAGCAGTTAAAGCGACGCAGTGCCAAATTGGAAAAAGACCTCTGGTCCTTAGGCAGCATAAAGGTCCGGGGCTCAAGTGGTTAAAAGAAACCAAAACACTGGCTGCTTTGATGTGGATGGTGCTTCTTCCACTTCCTGTGATTTTTCAATATTCTACTCTTACACATCATCTTCAGATTTGACAAATCCTCAACTTGTAAGTGGGGCAATGTGGAGCAGAGCATACTCCTCTGCCTTCTTAAGCAGCTCCTGAATATTCTTATCAGCCACATCAACAAGGGTTTTCACAGACAGCAGGGTTGACAAAACAAGCAGCTGCTGTAAACACTGGAGAGAACATTTCATTAGTTACTTGGATCTAAGAATGAATGAAGCAAAATACTGGTTCACATTCTCTTTCATTACCTGTGCAATTGTGGCAAGGTCTTGGTAGCTAGTGTTCTGAGTAGAGAGTAGATCAAAGAGGGCAGGGACATGGACATGGCGTCACGCCGGAGAGTTTTAGTATGTTCCGCTCCGCTCCGCAAAATGCAGCAGTAGGTCATGCAACGATGTGAGCTTTTTCCATTTAACTAGGGAGCAAGCTGTGTTCCATCCCATGTTGTTTGCGATATGGCAGACCGACTCTTTCAGTTTAAGGAGTTTTTGGATCATGTTGGATGTACTAGTAGTATTACTTGACCAGCGTGTGGGGCAGTCATTTAACAGAGTAAGTCCACACTGCTCCAATATCTTCAGTGTTGCAATGGAAGACTTGAAGACCTTCACTATTGATCTTGCTTACCGGACTTTACTGTCAGAATAGACTCCGACGGTCTTCCCAACAGAGTTCCGCTGAAACGGACTTTCCCTACACACGATTACACCAAAGTCCGATCATTTAGAATGCGATGACGTACGACGGGACTAGAAAAAGGAAGTTCAATAGCCAGTAGCCAATAGCTGCCCTTGCGTCGTTTTTGGTCCATCGGAATAGCATACAGACGAGCAGTTTTCCTGATAGGAACTGATTCTGTCGGAAAGATTTGAAACATGTTCTATTTCTAGGTCCATCAGAATTTTAGAAAGAAAAAGTCAGATGAAGCCCACACACGATCGGAATGTCCGACGGAATGATTTTGTCTGACCTTTTCTGGCGGAAAGTCCGGTCTTGTGTACGCGGCATAACACTTGCTTCCATGCACCAGACAAGATCATACACGATGTCTGGTCCAACATCTTATTGGAATAGTTTTACAGGAGATACAAATAAAGTGGAAAAATAACAAAGATATAGTAGTAGAGCAGACAGCCCCAAGATCATTCATCGCATATCCATTTAATAGTTGACTGTAGTGTCATCATGTAAAAAAGTAATAAAAATGGCTCACCAGCACCGCAGATCATTAATTTTGGACTCAGTTTCACAGTCAATTTCTGTCATGGGGAGTCTTCCTCACTAGAGCTGGGTGATTCTTCGGCTGCCGCTGTGGTTTGTGTAAATGCTGCCACCATATTACTCCTATTGTCTGTTATAATAATTCTTAGGATTTTCCTCTTTGGTATGTCCAAGCATTTGTCCACACATTGATTTAATTGACTGTGCAGTGTGTGAGGTCTAGCTGATGAAGCAGTATCGCCGCACCTTGGACCACACCAGCAGAGATGTTTCCATTCACCACACCAGGAGGAGAGACCCTTGATGTCATCCTGGTCCCAATCCATCAAATGGTAAATCGTCTGGAACTCCATCAGGAACAGGGGTTGCAGCAATTCTAGCCACCGTCCCTAGGCCATTTTCTCCTTACAGCGACTTTTTCACATTTTTCCAGGAAGTCCCCAACCTCCTCTGTAGGTAGAATGGGTTGCATGTAATTAGCGGCCCAGATCTCAGCCCCTTGAACTGCATCCCACTCTTTATTCTGGTTCCGCTTGAACCACTCACTCACGGTGTCATACACCAATGGCCCCGTTTGACTTGCCCTCCCAGGTGGAGACATCTTCTCAGGCCACGCTGAGCTCACTTCCACAGGTACACCACTAGCATTTAACACAGTCCATCAAATGAACTTCTGCGCAATGCTGTTCACCTGGCTGCTACACACAGCTAGAAGCAGTTCCTGACACGACTCACCACTGGCGCTGAGACCCGGATTTCACCATCTATATGCCTGCATTCTCCACCACTTGTAATATTGGGGTGTTTAGCTCAAGTGATAGATGCGTTCTTCTGTGCAGTGAGTCCACGTCAGACAGGCATTATGGTTAAGAGCCTTGAAGCCCACGTTTATTAAGTAAAAAAACAAAAGCAAACAGGTCCATTCAGGATTCCCACACAAATGGTTTAATTTCATTTAGCACTCAAAATAAGGAAAACAGGAAAACAGTATATATATATATATATATATATATATATATATATATATATATATATATACACACAAGTCAGCCCGAAACGTAGAGTGACTCTACTTGCTTTGTAATCTTTTTACAAAGATTTGATGGAATAAAGCAACACATTTTTAAATGCAGCAACCTTTGGAACTTTATTCTTATATATACAAGGTCGGTGGGAGGACCTGTTTGTTGGCACTAGATTGAAAGCTGTGTGCGGTTCTCCTCTACATTTCAATATATATATATATATATATATATATATATATATATATATACACACTCTGCACCCAGTGTAGCCTATATCTACAGTGCATTCAGTGGTGTACTGTTTCTAATACACTTCAGGCAGTGTATTAATATATATTATTTATATATATATATATATATATATATATATATATATATATATATATATATATATATATATATTGTAGCAGAGCGTCCCAGAGAGAGCCAGGAAAAGTCCTGTTCGGGGTTTATACATCTCCCAGGCTCCTCTCATACACGTTCAGGGATCTCTGATCCAGGGTCCAGTTCAGGTCTTGGTCCTCTCCCCCAGACTAATTTAAGCTCACCTGAGCAGACAGCCTTTGCTATTGGCCTGGGATACTCAGACAACTTCTGTGTAGGAGAGCAAAAAGGTATGTGGAAGCTGACAAGCTGTAGGCTTGCTCAGCCTGGTAGTGAGGATCAGTAAATATTGTTTAGTTAGTGCCGAGACACGGCTAGGTTTTGTTTTGGCTATTTTTGCTCCTATTTGTTTTTTTTGGAACACTGTACAGCACCTGTATATATCACAAAGTTAATGGAGGCAGAGAAGGAGTATGTGAAAGAACCCTTACTTGATAAACAAAAAGTGTGGGAGAAAAAACAACAATGTTATAAAGACGCAATACTCAGGAAGGTAGAAAATAAAAGACTGTTCCAGAGACAAATTATATATGGGGAAGGAGAAAAAGTAGGGAAGATGCTGGCCAGTATTGTTAAAAACAGTTCCCCCCCTCCACGGTCTCAGTAATTAGAACTAAGAGAGGTGAAATATCATCCCAGAGAGAGATAATTATAGATACCTTTAAAGAATACTATACGGACTTATATAAATCCCGAGGGGTCAGGGAGGGAGAGGAGATGGACTCCTTTTTTAGTAAGATAAGTATACCAGTAATCGAGGAGGCAGATAAAGAGGAACTAGAGCGACCGATCACACTGGAAGAAATTAAAATGGCAGTAGCAGAAATGGCCAATAATAAGTCCCCGGGACCAGATGGGCTACCAACAGAAATATATAAAAGCTATGGGGAAATACTGCTTCCGGAACTCCTTAAGGTATTTAACTGGGCGAAGGAGAGGGGGAAATTGCCATCATCAATGACTGAAGCTATAGTTATTGTATTGCATAAGGAGGGGAAGGACCCACTGGAACCAGGATCTTATAGACCCATATCACTACTCTGTTCTGATGTTAAGATCCTAGCAAAGGTCCTGGCCGGGAGGTTAAGAAAGATCATCCACAAAGTAGTTCATCAAGATCAAACAGGGTTTATCCCAAATAGAGCAACAAGTATGAACATCAGGAGGGTTTTTCTGAATCTTCAGATACCCACAGACAATATGGGCTCGAGAGCAGTTATGCTGCTTGACGTGGTAAAAGCGCTTGACAGCGTAGAATGGGAGTACATCTGGCGGGTACTAAGGGAGTTTGGGTTTGGCCCCTCCTTTATTAACTGGGTAAAAATACTCTATAATGATCCCAAAGCAAAAGTAAGAATTAACGGTGACTACTCATCCGAGTTCCAACTAGAACGAGGTTCAAGGCAAGGCTGCCCCTTGTCCCCCCTAATATTTGCTCTGGCAATGGAGCCACTAGCCATATCAATAAGGCAGAATAGGATAATAAAAGGATTCCAGAGAGCAGAGGGGGAAGAGCGGATCGCATTGTATGCGGACGACGTTCTCATATTCTTAGGTGACCTGGAGGGATCCCTTAACCAGGTGTTGGAAATACTCTCAGAATTTGGAAGAGTGTCGGGCTTATCCATAAACCAGGAAAAATCGGTGTTGCTACCAATAGACCCTGTGGGAGAGAACGTCCCAGTAAGTAATATACATATGGAAATAGTAGAGTCAACAAAATACTTAGGTATAAAGTTAACAAAAGATCCGGGGGAATACCTAGATAATAACTTGACCCCCCTGCTGAGGAAATTTAAAAGTAAGATTGAAATTTGGAGAGGTTTGCCTTTGTCAGTGGCGGGGAGGTGCAACCTGATTAAAATGTTGTGGCTTCCCCAGCTATTGTACGTTATGCACAACTTGCCAATATGGATAAGCCGGAAATGGTTTAAAAAAATAGATACACTATTGAGAGATCTCATCTGGAAAGGGAGACCCTCTAGGATAGGACTACAAACCCTACAATTGTCATCGCAAGAAGGGGGATTAGCGGTGCCTCACCCAAGGGGCTATTTTTTGGCAGCGCAGATGCAGCATCTGGGGAGAGGCCCTGGTTCTAACAGCCATAATAGGAGAGAGCTGATGATTATGGGAGCACCCCATGGGACAGTGACGGAAGTACTTGAGGCGAACTCCTTTTTGCACAAATCCCCAACGATTAAATTGACGAAAAAAGTATGGAACACCATTAAGGCCATGAAGGGAATGGGAGGTCTGATGAAATGTACTCCACTGTGGAACAATAAGAGCTTAGAGGAATTAAAAGAAATAGGGAAAATAAAATCATGGGAAATGAGAGGGATAAATAAATTAGCCCAGCTGTATAATCAAAATACCTTAAAAACATTTGGATCACTTAAGGAGGAATTTGGTATCCCAGACCATTCATATTTTAGCTACCAACAAATTAAACATGCTTTGAGCAGACAGTTTGGAGGACAAGGGCCAGTTTGGAATGGGTCTACTATATTTCAAAAACTAGACATGCCGGGCGGACACGGGGGGCCTATAGCCGAAATGTACCCAGTTATATGTAAAAGTATTATAGAGACTCCAGGAAAACTGAAATGTAGAACTAAATGGGAAGAAGATCTGGGAGCAATCTCGGATGAACAATGGAAAGAGATATTGGCGGCAGGTCACCAGGTTTCAATCTCACCAGCTCAGAAAGTCTCACAATTAATGCTATTACATAGGACATACTATACCCCCAAAAGATTATTTAGGTTTGGGGGGAGGAAAGATGACAAATGCCCTAGATGCCAGGAATCGGGGGATCTAATGCACATGATATGGAAATGCCCGAAGTTATTTCGCTATTGGTACGAAGTGGTGGAAACGTTGAATAGGATCCTCTCTCTAGAACTTAAAATAGAGCCAAAACTATGCATCTTGGGAGTAGAGGGAAATATAAAAAGAGGAAATTTTAAAATTAAAATAGTAAGAAGATGCCTATTCCAAGCAAGGAAGTTGATAGCTTTAAGATGGCAGGCAAGAACCCCCCCCCCCCCCCACGAAGGATGAATGGGTTAAAACGGTAATAGAAACAATGTGGAAGGAAAAAGTAGTATACACGAAGAGAAAGAACCTGAAAGAATTTAAAAGACTATGGAACCCTTGGCTAGAAGAATTGGGGTACCCAATGTGAGGGAATGATAAGAGAAGCAGCCTTATGGTAGCTAAATTAAGTAAGAATTAGGGAGGCATGGTTGGGGGAGGGGGGAGGGAAGGGGGGATAGGGTGGGAGGAGGGCGGGGGAAATACATGGGGGGAAAATAATTAGAGTATACCTTATCTGCTATGGTAATATGTGTTCATAAATGTATATATAGTAGATATTTTCAAAAATTGGTATGCTTGTTTTTTAAAATTTTGTATAATGTGGAAAAAAAATAATAAAGATTATTTAAATTTAAAAAAAAAAGTATATATCACAAATAAACACCGCACTGTTTGTCACTATTTCACTGGATTTGGGTATCTGTGCCTGAAAGACTGCTCATCCCAGGGAGCTTTGTACCTGCTACCTGTCCCCCAGGTTACATATGGTGGAGACTGCGACCAGCTGTAGTAAGTTACTACTGAAAAGGTCAGTACCTAGAGTGAGTAAACATGGAGGAAATCCTAAAACAATTGGTGATATCCAACACTGCACAGCAACAATCCAATGCTGCACAGCAACAAGCAAACGCTGCACTGCATCAAGCAAACGCTACACAGCAGCAAACAAACGCTATCGCACAGGAGCAAACCAAGGCACTGTGCCAACAGATTGGTGCTGTACAGGAGCTATCACAGAGGCTGTTTGAACAGCTAGCCACTGATGCAAAAGAGGATAGGAAAACCCTGGCTGCGGTTGTGGAGACGCTAGCACAGTGGTCACCTGCTAAAGTTAATGTTGTTGGAGACAAGCCCTCAGCCATCCATGTGGGTCGCTTTCTTTCTAAGATGACTGCAGATGATGATCCAGAGGCCTTTCTCTTAACGTTTGAACGGACTGCTGAGAGGGAAGGTTGGCCCAAAACCCAGTGGGCAGGACTGGTCGCCCCCTTGCTGTCTGGAGAATCGCAGAAGGCCTACTATGATTTGGAGTCAGTAGAAGCAGGAGACTATGAAAAGGTCAAGCGGGAAATCCTGGCGCGACTTGGTGTCACCTTGGCAGTTCGAGCACAGCGGGTCCACAGCTGGTTCTTCCAAGACGAGAGGCCCCCAAGATCACAGATGTTCGACCTAATTCACTTGGTGAGAAAATGGCTACAGCCGGAGTCCCTGTCTGGGCCACAAATAGTGGAGCGTGTGGTCATGGACCAGTTCCTGAGGTCACTACCAGTTCCCCTGCAGAAGTGGGTGATTCAAGGAGACCCCAACTCGGCAGACAACCTCGTGGAACTCGTTGAAAGGTACTTTGCTGCAGAGAGCCTGGTCACTACCCCTACAGCTGCACGGACTTTCCACCCAAAGCCACGGTCTCCCCAGGCAACCGGTAAGACTGTTCCAGGGGAAGTGGGTGATAAGCATGGCAAGGAAATAGGGGGGAGGATTTTTGGTGCCAGGACTGAAGTTTGGCGTCCCAAACAAGGGAAGCTACTGCCTGTCAGCAAACCAAACTGGGGAAACATCAGGTGTTTTCGTTGCCAAGAACTGGGACATGTTGCAGCAAACTGTCCATTGACAGATGAACTAATGCAGTGTGATCTATCTATTAGAAGGCAGTCTATGTTTGCTGCTGTTTCATGCGCTGCAGCACCAGGTATGGGAATACACATGTGCCAAATGACTGTTAATAATAAGCCTATTACGGCCTTGCTGGACTCTGGAAGTCTAGTGACTTTGGTTACAGCTGAGATGGTTGAAACTGTGAATTTGTATGCTAAAAAAGTTGCTGTAATCTGTGTACATGGGGATACCCGCAAGTATCCTATAGCCACTGTTCATTTTAAAACTGGCTTAGGTACGGTGACCCATCCGGTCGGACTTGTGCCTCACTTGGTGCACGAGGCCATCGTTGGTAGGGACTTCCCTAAGTTTTGGGAACTGTGGGATCGTCCCGACCCGGTCGCAGGAGCTGACTCAGTGACAGAGCCAGAACTCATGGCCGCTACTGACAATGTGGGTTCAGGGGACTCTTCTCAGGGCTCCCCGGGTTTTCCTTTCTCAGTTATGGCAGGAGAGCTGGAGGAGCCTGAGGAGGTCCCCACAACCAGTGGAGCTGGACAGCCATCTGCTGAATCTGAGCCTACGTTGGAGTTTGCTGACCTTAATGTACACAAGGAAAATTTTGGTACTGAGCAGAGAAAAGACCCAACCTTTGCCAGGGCCTGGGAAAATGTAATGGTGATTAATGATGTACCTGTCGAATCAGGGGACAGGCTCTGTTTTCCTTATTTTAGCAGCAATTAGGATTTACTGTATCGTGTATGTAAAAAAAATGATGAAGTGGTTGAACAGTTGGTGGTCCCTAAGCCATACAGATGGGTGGTGTTGGAACTTGCCCATGGGCACTTGCTAGGAGGTCATTTAGGGGTTGAGAAAACTATTGAAAGGGTGTTGCGCAGGTTTTATTGGCCCAGGATACAGAAGGATATTGAGAATTATTGTCAATCCTGTCCTGTGTGTCAGATGTCAGCCCCACTACAACACTTCTGAAGTCCTTTAGTGCCCTTGCCCATTATTGAATTATTTGAGAGGATTTGAGAGGATTGCCATGGACCTTGTGGGTCCACTCCCCAAGTCTGCCCGAGGTCATCAGCATTTCCTTGTAATCATGGATTATGCTACCCGTTACCCCGAGGCCATTCCCTTACGCACCGCGTCTGCTAAAAACATTGCCAAAGAGCTGTTTATGGTGTTCAGTCGTGTTGGAATCCCTAAAGAAGTCCTTACAGACCAGGGCACCCCATTTATGTCACGAATAACTAGAGAACTGTGCAAGTTATTTAAGGTGTCGCAATTGCGAACCTCGGTGTACCATCCTCAAACGGATGGCTTGGTGGAACGCTTCAATAAGACATTAAAGAGCATGTTAAAAAAGGTTGTTGACAAGGATGGTAAAAACTGGGACTTCCTGATACCATACTTGATGTTTGCCATCAGGGAGGTTCCCCAGTCCTCCATGGGGTAGTCTCCATTTGAGTTGCTTTATGGGAGACACCCTCGGGGACTCTTAAACATAGACAAATAAACTTGGGAGGGGGAGCAGACACCCCATAAAAGTGTCATTGAGCATATCGCTCAAATGCAGGACAGGATTGCAGCAATCATGTCGATGGTAAAAGAACACTTACTGCAGGCCCAAGCAGCCCAACAGAGGATATACAACAGGGGGGCCCAACTCCGTGTTTTCTCACCTGGTGACAGGGTCCTGGTGTTGGTTCCCACTGTTGAGAGCAAGTTCCTGGCTAAGTGGCAGGGTACCCTTTAAAGTAATTGAAAGAGTTGAGGAGGTCAATTACAAGGTATATCAACCAGGGAAAAGGAAGCCCGAACAGATTTACCATATAAACCTGTTAAAGCCCTGGAAGGATAGACTGGCGTTAACTGCGAGGTCCCTCCCGGTAACGCCTAAGGGTGCTGAGTCCCTTCTGATCCCCGAGGTCACTATTCCAGACACCCTGTCATATTCCCAAAAGCAGGAAACTAGAGAATTCCTGATAAGAAATAGAGAGAAATTTTCAGAGTTACCTGGCATGACTTCAGCAGTTCAGCATGATATTGTTACTGAACCAGGGGTCCGTGTCAAGCTCAAACCGTACCGAATTCCTGAAGCGAGGAGAAAGGACATCAGCGAGGAAGTTAAAAGAATGTTGGAGCTAGATGTCATTGAGGAATCCAATAGTGACTGGTCTAGCCCCATCGTGTTAGTCCCAAAACCGGATGGCACTTGGAGGTTCTGTAATGACTTCAGGAAGCTTAATGCAGTGACAAAGTTTGACACATACCCAATGCCCAGAGTGGACGAACTTATAGACCGACTTGGCAAGGCTCGCTATCTGACCACTTTGGACTTGACAAAAGGTTATTGGCAAATACCCCTGACTGGTAGCGCCAAAGAGAAGACTGCATTTGTGACCCTGGAGGGTTCCTTTCAATGTAAAAAAATGCCTTTTGGGTTGCAAAATGCCCCCGCGACATTTCAGAGGGCCATGGACAGGACTCTAAGACCCCCACCGACAATATGCAGCAGCATATCTAGATGACATAGTGGTACATAGCACTGACTGGGAGTCTCACTTGCCCCCTGTCCAGGCTGTCCTTGATTCCCTCTTCAAAGAAGGTTTTACAGCAAATCCAAAAAAAATGTGCCATTGGTCTAGAGGAAGCCAAGTATTTGGGCTACACTATTGGGCGTGGTGTCATAAAACCTCAAGTGAATAAAATAGAAGCCATCCAGGAATGGCCACGTCCTGCAAACAAGAAGCAGGTCAGGGCCTTTCTTGGCATTACGGGGTATTATAGAAGATTTATCCCAAATTTTGCAACTATAGCTGCCCCACTGACAGACCTTACAAAAGGGAAAGACTCTAATGGTGAAATGGTCCTCAGTAGCAGAGGAATCTTTCTAAGTCCTGAAGAAGGCTCTTTGTGCGCAACCAGTACTGTACTCCCCAGATTTCTCCAAAGATTTTTTGGTTCAGACGGATGCGTCTGATGTTGGTATCGGGGCAGTACTATCACAGGTACACAATGGGAAAGAACACCCTGTGGTGTACCTAAGCAGAAAGCTCAATGACCATGAGCAAAGGTATGCAGTCATTGAAAAGGAGTGTTTAGCCATAAAGTGGGCCGTGGACGCACTCAGGTACTATTTGTTAGGGCGCCAGTTTGAGTTAATAACTGACCATGCTCCTCTGAAATGGATGGCCCAAAAGAAGGAGACTAATAGACGGGTGAACCGGTGGTTTTTGGCTCTACAGGATTACTCATTCACTGTAAAACACAGGCCAGGTGTTGAGATGGGGAATGTAGATGCCCTGTCCCGTGTTCACTCCTGTTGGGCTACAGGTGTTCCAACCCTGGGGTTGAAACAAGGGGGGAGGATATGTAGCAGAGCGTCCCAGAGAGAGCCAGGAAAAGTCCTGTTCGGGGTTTATACATCTCCCAGGCTCCTCTCATACACGTTCAGGGATCCCTGATCCATGGTCCAGTTCAGGTCTCGGTCCTCTCCCCCAGGCTAATTTAAGCTCACCTGAGCAGACAGCCTTTGCTCTTGGCCTGGGATACTCAGACAACTTCTGTGTAGGAGAGCAAAAAGGTATGTGGAAGCTGACAAGCTGTAGGCTTGCTCAGCCTGGTAGTTAGGATCAGTAAATATTGTTTAGTTAGTGCCAAGACACGACTAGGTTTTGTTTTGGCTATTTTTGTTCCTTTTTTTTTTTTTGGAACACTGTACAGCACCTGTATATAGACTTGTATATATCACAAATAAACAGCACACTGTTTGTCACTATTTCACTGGATTTGGGTATGTGCCTGAAAGACTGCTCATCCCAGGGAGCTTTGTACCTGCTACCTGTCCCCCAGGTTACAATATATATATATATATATATATATATATATATATATATATATATATATATATATATATACACACACACACACACACAATCTAGTGTGTATATATATATATATATATATATATATATATATATATAGTAATATTACAACCCCTGGATATGACGCTGAGCATGTGCCCTCAACTGTTCTGAGTGGAACCTGTCCTGTTTAACCGCTGTATGGTCCTGGCCACCATGCTGCAGCTCAGTTTCAGGGTCTTGGCAATCTTCTTATAGCCTAGTCATTCTTTATGTAGAGCAACAATTCTTTTTTTCAGATCCTCAGAGAGTTCTTTGTCATGAGGTGCCATGTTGAACTTCCAGTGACCAGTATGAGGGAGTGAGAGCGATAACTTTATCAAACTTTAACTTTATCAAATTTAACACCTGCTCCCCATTCACATCTGAGACTTTGTAACACTAACGAGTCATATGACACCGGAGAGGGAAAATGGCTAATTGGGCCCAATTTGGACATTTTCACTTAGGGGTGTACTCACTTTTGTTGCCAGCGCTTTAGACATTAATGACTGTGTGTTAAGTTATTTTGAGGGAACAGCAAATTTACACTGTTATACAAGCTGTACACTCCCTACTTTACATTGTAGCAAAGTGTCATTTCTTCAGTGTTTTCACATGAAAAGATATAATAAAATATTTACAAAAATGTGAGGGGTGTACTCACTTTTTTGAGATACTGTGTATATAAATATACTCTGCATTCAGTGTAGCCTATATATACAGCACATTTGGTGGTGTATACTTTCTAATACAGTGCAGGCGGTGTACACATTATCTAATACAGTGTGTACAGTTTCTACTACACTTCTGGTGGTGTACACCGTATACAATACAGTTCAGCCATTGTACAGTTTCTAATACAGTGCAGGCGGTGTACACAGTATCTAATACGGTGTGTACAGATTCTATTACACTTCTGGTGGTGTATACAATACAGTGCAGGCTTTGTACAGTCTCTAATACAGTGCAGGTGGTGTACACAGTATCTAATACAGCGTGTACAGTTTCTAATACACTTCTGGTGGTGTACACAGTATACAATACAGCGCAGCCGTATACATTTTCACTTGCCTGCTGCCCGCCCTGACTTCGACTTGTTTCCTAGATCCTCTTCTGTCTCCAGCGGTCTGTACTCCGCACACGCAAGTGGTCTCAGCATTCTCAGCCGGGCATACCTGGGTGCCGCGACCTGGTTGCAGTTTGCTGTAAGTCCATCCTCACCATCAGTGGCCCTGGTGAAGAAGCAGGCTGGGGCTTAGATTCCGCACCCTTCGGAACCCTGAGCTGGCTATCTACAAAAGCTTACTACCATAGAAACCCTCATTACTACACCCAGAACTTTTCAATACAGAATTTTGTATTTTGAAATGGTGCTATTTATATTATTGCCTGAAAAGAATCAATAATAACTGAGCTTATGCATTTATCAAAATCTTCTGCTTGATATTGTTATGTGTCTAAGTTTACTTAAGAAAGGTTTATATCTTCTTCCTTATCTAACTTCACTAGCCTTGTTCGTAAATCTTCAACTTGAACAAAGTGATGAAAGGTTTCCTTTATTCTAAATCTGTTTACTCCTCTCTTTAGCATCCAGAATATAACACTTTACTGCTTAATTCATGGATGGTGGGCTACATTTTATAGCCCATTCATAAAATCATAGTGTGCAGCCTCATAGTGTGCAGCCTGCATGCGTGAGTTTTCACTGTTTAATGAAGCAGATAGAACTCCGTGATTAGAGAAGTGCAATGCTTTCCTGGCTCCTGCTGAAAAAAAAATGATAAATGCACATTTTGTTTCTGTAAAAATATGTGCATTTATAATTTTTTCCATAAAAGTGAACTTTTAAGGCCCGGTGGTAATTGGGTAATTACTATTGAGAAATTTTAGTGTCTGCTTGTGCTCCGCACAGTACTTTCAAACTGAAAGCTCTGCCAATATGTGACACTGACCTCTCATAGCAACATACTATGTTTTCCTTTGTTTTCCTGACTGAGTCATCAAACAACCAAGCAGTAAGGTATAATGACCTAGCATGCGTTCAGACGGCCACCAGCCCCAAGGTATGATCGGTTCCAGCAACCATCGCCAGCGTCTGTTTTACATGGTGCAGGAATACCTAGGAGCAAGATCTGATTTGGACACCTTTTCCACCGAAAATCCTCTGGGTTACTGGGTCTTGAGGATGGATCACTGGCCAGAGCTTGCACAGTATGCAATTGAGCTACTGGCCTGCCCTGCATCCAGCGTTCTTTCGGAACGCACGTTTAGGGCTGCTGGAGGCTTTGTAACCGATCACAGGGTGCGTCTGTCCACCGACTCGGTCGATCGACTGACCTTCATAAAAATGAATCAGTCTTGGATCACCACCAGCTACCAAGCACCTGATGCTGATGTAACCGAATAATTTTTTTTGAAATGTCCGATCCCTTCAAGACTGCCTATGCTGATGCTGAGTAACTATCCTGTTATGCTGAGTGATTATCCTCTTCCTCCTCAATGATCATGCTGATAGCTTGTAAGAACATTTTTGGTTCTGGGCGCCGCCACCAGTGGCTAAGGCCCAATTTTCAGCCCCTGTTTAACAGGGGTGTGAAATTACAAATTTTGATGCAATACTTTGCAGCAGGGCTCGTTCCTGCGCTCCAACTAGAGTATCTGTGAGGGGTTGCAGTGTTGTGGCACCAGCACCACCACCACCATAGGCCCAATTTTTCTGCCCCTGTTCAACAGGTGCATGTAATTACTAATCTTGATCTAATATTTCAAAGCAGGGCCCTGTGAGGGCTTACAGTGTTGTGGCAACACCAACACCTAAGGCCCAAATTTCTGCTGAGTATATAGGGCAGGCCCCTACTTTCAAACATCCAACTTACAAACGACTCCTACTTGCAAACGGAAGGAGACAACAGGAAGTGAGATGAAATCTACCCCTAGGAAGGGAAATTCTCTCCTGTAAGAGTTAATATGGGAAAAACTTTTCTCCTTTCCACTGATGCTTTATCACCAATCCTTGTTTCACTAAAAACCCCAAATTTTCTAAGAAAATTTGTCATTGGGACAGAAAGTGAGGTGAAATATTCTGAAGAGGAGCACAGAAAAGAAAACAAATGTCACAGGGGTGATAACCCTTCCCTATGTTTTCCAAAAAGCTTAAAATAGATTTTTTTGGCTGGAGCTAAACACATTAAAAATGTACCAGTTCAAAATTACAAACAGATTCTACTTAACAACAAACCTACCATTTCTGTCTTGTTTGCACTGCCTGTATACTGCTGTTCAGAGTATATTAGGGCCTGGTGGCCCCACGCCTTTCCTTTTTTTAATTTGGGTGCGGGGTTCCCCTTAATATCCATACAAGACCCAAAGGGCCTGGTAATGGACCTTAATATCCATACAAGACCCAAAGGGCCTGGTAATGGACTGGGGGGTACCCATGCTGTTTGTCTCACTGATTTTCATCCATATTGCCAGGACCCGACATTAAATTAAAGCCACAAGCAGTTTTAAAATTACTTTTATTCCTTTGAAAATGTCATTTTGTGCAGGGACTGTTCTAAGCACGGAAAACACGCGCCACTTTACAGGCATACTATAGACACCCCCCAGGTACGATATTTAAAGGAATATTTCACTTTTTTTTCCACTTTTTTTTTTTTCTCTTAAATAATCTTTATTAACAATTCTTAATTTACATACACCATATTAAAACATCCGCAAATTCATGTAGACATACTCCGCTAGTAATGGGGCCGTGTATCCCTCATCCGCTCCTCCCCACTCCCGTTACGTCTACATATCCCATCCAACAGGTAAACTTCATACGGTACAATAAGGCGACAGGAAGCTATTTTCTCCCCAACCCTCCCTACTCTCCTCCCACCCTAAGCCAGATCCTTCCTTTTATTCTTGACACCCTACGCTTACTAACCAAGGGTTCCACATCCTTTCAAATTTTTTAAGATTCCCTCTTCTAATATATAGGGCTCTCTCCTTCCATATTACATCATTTATTGTTTTAACCCACTCGTCAACTGCAGGGGGAAGGGTTGTTTGCCATCTCTGCATAATAAGCTTCCGAGCCTGGTAGAGACATCTCAAAACTGCTATTTTAGCCGCTGCCTCCTCCAGGCTCCATGCCCTATACCCAAGAATGTAGAATCTGACGTCTGTCTCCAGGGAAATCCCCCACTTGCCTCCAATAGAGCCCACAACCCCCATCCAGTAACGTACTAGTTTGGGGCACCTCCATACCATGTGTATCAAGTCGCCCTCCTCCCCACACCTAGGGCATTTGGCGTCAGGTCTTACACCAAAACTGAATAATTTTTTTGGGGTGTAGTATGCTCTATGTAACAACATTAAGTGGGAGAGTCTCTGTGCAGGTGAAACTGAAGCCTCCTGTCCTACCTCCAGAATTTCCCTCCATTGTGTATCTGTTAACTTTCCCACATCCTTCTCCCACCCCTCCCTGCAGCCAAGGTGCTCTGATCTAACAATAGTTTCCTTGCACAGCTGCGCATATATTCCGGAAATAAAACCCTTCATCTTCCCAGGTTTAATCACTCTCTGAAGCAGTGCAGCATCTGTCCAAGCTGGGGGACCTACCCTGAATTGTACCTCCAATGCCGCTCTCATTTGTAAATAGGCAGACAAATCGAGGAAAGCTGGAAGCCGCACACCGGTATAATGATGAATGCTTTATTTAAAAAGCTGGATCATGAAGAAACACAAAACTTGACAGCAGAAGCGTACAAAAGCAGCTGACGCGTTTCACACTACAATGAGTGCTTATTCATAGCTGACATATATGGGGGTACATAACATATTTATAGCCTAAGTTGAAAACCTATATGGTCATGTGATAGTATTAATCATTGACAGCAGCTGGAAATCAATCATGTCAATTCTCGGCACCTGTTGTTAAACTCATAGGCTTAAACAGTGAGGACTCCCATGTGAATGATATATAGGTGGCAGTGGAAAAAGGGAAAAATAATAAATGAATGAATAGTGAATAAATAAAAAGATAAAGAAATAGTAAAAGAGCATATAAGAGAAAATGGTTATTAGTGTGTGAAGTATAATTATGTATGGTGTTTCTTATATGCAAGAGAGTGTGTATGGATAGGGATATATAAACAGAATATAAAAGAAAAATGTGTCAATAAAGATAATGTGAACACTGAAAAAAATCGTTATCTCAATAAATGTATTTCTAAAGATAAAGTGAACATTTAAACATGTGTAAATGTTATATGCACGATATATAAGAAAAGAATGTCAAAAATAAATATAAATAAAAGGATTTTTTATATAAAAAAAATATATATAAAAAATATATATGAAAAAAGTGTTGTGAAAAAACATGTATAATTATACATGTGTGATCACGTGATGTGTGCACAAAATAATCACTTGCAAGGAGCAATGTATGTGTTAGAACTAGGAAATGTAACCAATGAATATGTGCCATATATGTCCAAATGAATTAAAAGTGGAAAATAATGATTTTAATGAATAATATTGTTGAGTGAAAGAAAAAAATTAGATTAGTAAGGTAGCATTATGTGAGGTGTGTTTAAAAGCCATAGTACTAAATGGCATTGTATGATATATGCATTTAAAAGCCATAGCACTTGGATCTGAATGAGAATCGGCTTATATATGTTCTCATGAGCGACCAAAGTTTGAATTTAGAATTTCAAATCCTGGTCCGCAGTGCTGAGTAGAACGCTCATGTCAAAGCAGTGCCGACCAGGATGAATGTAAGGATATGGATGAAAGGAGGATTGATTAATAAAAATCTTTCTGACAAAAGCAAAGATCGCTGTCAGCAACAAGCTAAGAAGCCAGGATGACTCATGTTCAAAGTGGCTTGCTTGTGTGCATGTGTCTGCCATATACGATATATGTATTTAAAAATCATAGTGTATAGATCTGAATGAGGATCGGCTAGTGGATGCTCTCGTAAGCGACCAAAGTTTGACTTAGATCCTGGTCCACAGTGCCGAGCAAAACACTCATATCAATGCAATGCCGGCCAGGATAAATGTGAGGATATAAATGAGAAAAAGATAAATTAGTAAAAGTCTTTATAACAGAAGCAAAGATCGCTATCAGCAGCAAACAGAAAAGCTGAGATAATTCTTATCCAAATGGGCTTGTATGTGTGCATGTGTCTGCCTTTGTCCATTCATAGGCTGGATGTGTGAAAACTTGTTTCAGTCTGTGTGAGATATATATAGAGAACACGGATGTCAGTAGATGGAAAGGAAAAAAGGAACGTAAAACAAATGCCATCCGTTACTATTCTTCTATATAAAAAGTAGCTAACATTGACTGTTGATGACAATACAGCTGTGTGTTGAAAAATACAGGAATGAAACAATGTTGATAGTTTTTCATGGGCAGACATTTAGCTCAAGAAACAAGTCCGATCTATAACAGAAAAGTGAAAATGAGAGATTTTACTCAATCATATCAGTGATATGGAGAAACTAATCTAAGACTATAAAAACTTTCTTAGTAATTGGTCAAGGCTAAATGACATAATGAATGAACAATTCCAACAATATTAAAATTATGTTGTTCACAAAAAAACTATACTGCGCTTATCAGGACTGTGGATGTATTTCAAAAAATCAATAAACATATTCGAATAGTGCTATGGCTTTTAAATGCATATATCATACAATGCCATTTAGTACTATGGCTTTTAAACACACCTCACATAATGCTACCTTACTAATCTAATTTTTTTCTTTCACTCAACAATATTATTCATTAAAATCGTTATTTTCCACTTTTAATTCATTTGGACATATATGGCACATATTCATTGGTTACATTTCCTAGTTCTAACACATACATTGCTCCTTGCAAGTGATTATTTTGTGCACACATCACGTGATCACACATGTATAATTATACATGTTTTTTCACAACACTTTTTTCATATATATTTTTTATATATATTTTTTTTATATAAAAAATCCTTTTATTTATATTTATTTTTGACATTCTTTTCTTATATATCGTGCATATAACATTTACACATGTTTAAATGTTCACTTTATCTTTAGAAATACATTTATTGAGATAACGATTTTTTTCAGTGTTCACATTATCTTTATTGACACATTTTTCTTTTATATTCTGTTTATATATCCCTATCCATACACACTCTCTTGCATATAAGAAACACCATACATAATTATACTTCACACACTAATAACCATTTTCTCTTATATGCTCTTTTACTATTTCTTTATCTTTTTATTTATTCACTATTCATTCATTTATTATTTTTCCCTTTTTCCACTGCCACCTATATATCATTCACATAGGAGTCCTCACTGTTTAAGCCTATGAGTTTAACAACAGGTGCCGAGAATTGACATGATTGATTTCCAGCTGCTGTCAATGATTAATACTATCACATGACCATATAGGTTTTCAACTTAGGCTATAAATATGTTATGTACCCCCATATATGTCAGCTATGAATAAGCACTCATTGTAGTGTGAAACGCGTCAGCTGCTTTTGTACGCTTCTGCTGTCAAGTTTTGTGTTTCTTCATGATCCAGCTTTTTAAATAAAGCATTCATCATTATACCGGTGTGCGGCTTCCAGCTTTCCTCGATTTGTCTGCCTCATCTTGCATCAGCCAGCACCTGGGACTCTTCCCTCTTGAAGGATAATACTACACTGGCTTTCATCTCCCCTGGTCTGCGCCTACCTGAGCGGTGGGACCCCTCTCTGCTTATCTTGCTTTTCTGGATTTATGCTCATTTGTAAATACCTGAAGAATGTTTGTCTTGGAATGCTATATTCCTTTTGAAGATCCTCAAAGGTTTTCAATACGTTCCCTCTGTACAATTGGGATAGTCTGTTTATACCCCACCTCGCCCATTCCTTAAATTCCCCCATAGCCACTATCTTCTGTAGGTTCCTGTTATGCCAGAGGGGAGCGTATTCTGTAAACCCAACGTATCCCATTAAGGTCTTTATTACCTTCCAAACTTTTGTTATTAACTTAGTTGTGGGACCGCTACCAGATAATGAGTCTGCCTCCAATGCCTCCACTACGGTTTTATGGGGTGCCTCCAGAGTTAACAAACCTCTGTCAGCACTTCCACACCCTATATGCTGCAACTGTGCTGCCAGAAAATAGCACCTCGGATTCGGGAGGGCTATTCCTCCTTCTTTAACTGGTAACTGTAGGTTCTGAAGGCTGATCCTGGCCTTCCCCCTCCTCCATAACAGCTCCCTAAAAAGTGAGTCGATCTTTTTGAACCACTTTTTATTCACCCACACCGGTGAATTGTGTAACAAATACAGCAGTTGAGGCAACCAAACCATCTTCCTGCTACAGACAGGGGCAGCCGGCTCCAGATATCTATTTTACACTTAAATTTACCTAGTAGTGGATCTAGGTTGTCTACAATATACTGATTGGGATCTTTTGACATATTTATGCCCAAGTAACGAATCATTGAAACTACTTTTAAATGTGGAATTCCCGACAAGACCGGACCATTAAGGGTATCTAATGGCAGTAGTGCAGACTTCCTCCAATTCACCACCAGTCCTGACACATTGCCAAACCTCTCCATTATATCCATTACCTGCCTAAGAGAGCCCCCCGTATCTCCAAGAAACAATAAGACATTGTCGGCATACAGGGCAATCCTCTCCTCTCCTATTCTTCTTACAAACCCCTCAATCTTTGAGCTGGACCTAATATGAATTGCTAGTGGCTCCATGGCGAGGGCAAAAAGCAGGGGGGACAGGGGGCACCCCTGTCTTGTCCCCCTCTCTAAGCATATTTTCCCTGAGAATTCTTTATTAACCCTAACCCTCGCACTTGGGCCCCTATACAGTATCTTTATCCACTTTCTAAAGACAGGACCCAAGCCAAACTCCTCCAGCACCCACCAGAGATAGGGCCACTCCAAGCTGTCAAAGGCCTTAGTTATGTCCAGGGATAGTACTGCTCTTGATCCCATATTCTCTGTCGGGGTCTGGAGATTCATATATACCCTCCTGATGTTCATGCTCGTGGTCCTATGGGAAATAAATCCCGTTTGATCCACGTGGATAAGTTTATGCATAATTTTGTTAAGCCTGGCAGCCAACACCCTTGCCAGGATCTTGGCGTCTGTACACAACAGAGATATAGGCCTGTATGCCGACGGTTCCAGTGGGTCACCCCCTTCTTTATGAAGCAAGATAATATTTGTTTCGGTCATAGAAACAGGCAAACACCCTCCCCGTAGAGCCCAGTTCAGTGTTTACAGCAACTCTGGCAGGAGGATCTTCCCGTATTGCTTATAAGTCTCTACCAGAAGACCATCCGGCCCTGGAGATTTTTGGTTTGCCATTCCATTTACAGCTTGTTGTAATTCAGCTAGTGTAATTGGCGCATCTATACCCTCCCTATCCTCCTCAGTAGCCATGGGGACCCGTATATCCTTAAAAAAGTTTTCCATGTCCTCCTCCCCAACGATCACCTGCGACCTATACAGATTTTCGTAATACTTCTCAAATGTGTCTGTAATTTCTAGACTCTGAGAGGATGTCTCACCATTTGGAGTCCTGATTGCCGGGATCGTCGAGGAGGAGGAGTTGGTTTTTACCAAATAGGCCAACATACGTCCCACACTTTCTCCTTCCCCAAAGGTCCGTTGTTTCTGGAAAAGTTACTTATTTTCACCCCTCTTCAGGACTGCTGTTCTATAGGCCTCCTGTTTTTCCTCCCACAGTTTCTGCTTCTCTGGTGTAGGGCCTTCTATAAATTGCTTCTCTGCCAACTCCAGTTCCCTCCTGATTCCCTCCTCCCACTCCCTTGCCCTCCTCTTAACTCCTGCCACCCCCTGGATCAGAATGCCCCTAAGGAATGCCTTCAGTGTGTCCCATTGTACACCTGCTGTAGTTGAACCTTCATTAAATTTTAGAAAATGTTCTAACTTTATTATTATCCTCTCTGGTTCCCCCATTAACTCCAACCAATATGGGCTTAACTTCCAAAACCCTCTAGCCTCCCTGACCCCTATACCCACTGAGGCCACCATCAGGGAGTGATCCGAGACCACTCTCGGATGGTATACTACATCCTTTATTATTGATACTGCCTCTGCGTTCCCCAGGGTCATATCAATCCTGGAGAAGGTGGAGTGGGAGGCAGAGAAGCAGGAGTATTGCCTTACTCCAGGGTTCCGGGCCCTCTACATATCCAACAGGCCTGCCTCCTCTAGGAATTGACCCAACCGGCCCCCTGCTACACTGTTTACTTGGACTCTCGGTGGAAATCTGTCCAGCTCTCTATTCAACACCTCATTAAAATCCCCTAATACTATCACCGGGGTGTCTGTTTTATCCAACATAAACTCCATTAGGCTATACAACACTTCCAATTTAAAAGGTGGGGGGATATAAATGTTAGCAATGACATACATTCTATTTCCAATAGAACAGTATAAAAAAACATAACGACCCAAACTATCTATCCTGGTCTGTCTACAGGAGAACATCACACTTCTTGTTACCAATATACTCACCCCCCTAGAGTAAGAGGAGTAAACCGAGTGGTATTGGGCCTGAAACCTCCTACTTGGGAGACATTTCATCGTGTCCTTTGTCAAATGAGTCTCCTGTAGGCAGACCAAGCCCACCCCCCTTATCTCCAGCAGCGAAAAAATGGCGGCCCTCTTATTTGGGTTCCCCATCCCCCGTACGTTCCAGGAGGCTATTTTAAGAATTTTAGACTGCATCAAGCAAGCAACAGGCAAGAATTGGCCCCTAGGAAACCAAAGACAATGGGCGCCTTAAACATGGTATATTGTCTTGTGCCAAAAAATAACACCTCCTTACCCATTATAACTCCCAAAAAACCCATAGGATAGCTAAAATGAGACCCCTCCATTAATAGCGATCTGTGCACTTCGTATAAAAGGAGGAAAGAAAAAGAAAAAAGAAAAAGTGTTCCCTCAGTTACCCTCTGTACTTCCTTACTATTATTTTCCTTTCTAGTAAACATTCTAAGTGTCCCCCTTTTCTTTTTTCCCATGTTCCTATTCATAGTGTTTGTATTTACCACACATGTACTTAATCCTACATCCCCCCTCCCCCCCTTTCCCCTAACTACCCCCCCAATTGCTAAGTGCATTTTAATTCCACTTTGAGATAAATTTGCAACCCCCCTTCCTCTCCACCGCCCACCCCCCCTCTCCCTCCCCCCCACCAATCCCCCCCTTCCCCCCATCCCACCCCCCCTCCCCCACCTTACCAGGTTTGCCCCTGGGGCTTTATTCGTGACCACCTCATATATTCCTTTCAAAATACCCCTTCCTACCATTCCCCCCCCTCCCTCCACCAATAATATCCACATGTGCCAAATTTTAAATGTAATATCCTCCTCCTCCCCCATTCCTACTCTACCATACACCATCATTCTTCCTCTCTATACCAAGTTCATATTGCTTCCCACAGTCCAAATCTTCTTATCTTCTTATCGGACACCCTAACTCTCTGGGCTCCGTTCTTTGGGTTTCAGTCTTTGTTTGTTTTCTTCATACCAACGTGTTACCCCCACCGGGGAATCGAAAAAGAGAACCTCCCCGATTGCTTCTACCCGTAGCCTAGCTGGGTACAGTAAAGCGTACTTGACTTCGAATTTTTGTAGGGTGCGTTTGATCTCCACGAACCCTTCCCTGCGTCTCTGCAGATCCGGTGAAAAGTCTGCGAAGAATGAAACCTTTGCTCCGTTGTAAAGAATAAGCCCCTTCTCTCTGGCTCTGCGTAATAAAATTATATTGTCACAGTGGTTCAGAAACTTCATTAATAAGGACCTGGGGCGCCCTCCAGGGAGCGGAGCCCTGAAGGGGACCCGGTGGGCTCTCTCAATCGCAAACTGTGCAGAAAATGCATTTCTTCCAAATATTTCTGTAAGCCATCCTTCCAAAAAGGCAATGGGACTATGCCCCTCACATCTCTCTGGGAGACCCACTATTCTTATATTGTCCCTTCTCAGGCGGTTTTCCATTTCATCCATTTTTTCATTAATTCTACCCAGTTGCTCCTTCATGGATTTAACATCTCGCTGTAGGGGGAAAACATCGTCCTCCATTTGGCTCACTCTTCCCTCTAAGCCCGTTATTCTGTCTACTGCCTTTTGCAACTCCTGCTTTATTAGTAACAGTTCATCTTTAACCTCTTTAATTTGGCAGCTTAACCCCTCCACTGATGTTTTACAAGAATTAATCGCTTGCAATACTTCCCTCAGGGTAGGTTCTACCTCTGTAACGGAGACGGTAGTTGGTAGTGGTAAATGAGCTTTTTCCCCTGCCCCTGTGCCTTTATTAACATTCGGGTTTTTATGCCCTGCTCCAGCTGGGGTTGATGATGCCTGTCCTTGACGTTTCCTATCCCCGGTGGTCTTAAGTTGCGGAGGTTGCCCATTTTTGGTGGGGGTCTGTTCAGGGGTATGTGCAAACCTCTCCAATTTTGCTGCTGCTGCTGCCGCCTGGTTCCCCTTCTCCTTTGCTGACCGTAATGACTGGGGCCCCAAGTTCTCCATGTTAACTGGCTCCTCCCCTCTCCTCCTTGACATTGCCATTGTTACCTTTATATACCCAGATACTCAATACCACCAGGGGAAAACGAATAGAGCAAAAGAGAAACCAGGGAGCAGCAAAAGGGTTGGCCGAGATTACACAGGCAAGTACTGTCCCTTTAATGCAAGGATCTATCTACAACCCTGCAATCTCCAGACGGCCGATGTACATATTCAACAGTTTGAGTATTTAATATACTAGTCAGATGTGTCACAAATGCCCGTTCACTCCTCCGTCCCCCTGTTGTAATATAGGGCCACCGGGTCACAACATACTGTCCTTTAGCCAAGCACAATGAGCTGTAATAAGATGACAGGGTTAAAACCCTCTTTCCAAGTCCCGCTCACCTGCTCCGGTCCCCAGAATCCCAGGAACCAGCGTCCAGCTCCTTACCAACCTCCACGATGTATCACAGTCAGTTTGGCATAGGTTCACCACAGGTCTTCTGTTCCACCGTCACCCGTCCACCTCTCCTCCTTTCTCGCCGCTCCGTAGCGGCACACTGAAAGCCGCTCCACTAGCTCCCAGGCACGCAGGCGCAATAGCTATCGCGGCTCCAGTGAGGGCGCCTCAATGCAATTAGCTTGTTCAGGTAACCGGCGCCGGCTTCTCCGTCTTAGGGACACTTTCTCGCCTGCCCGCCTTGCATCGGCCACACCGAGACCCAGGTACCAGGCTGCCTAGTAGTAGCAGCCGGCAAAACGCTCCGACACTCCAATCTCGGCCGGTAGATGGCAAGGTAGAGAGACTCTCAACACGCTGCTCGCTCCGCTCCACACTCCATCCACACCCTCATCCGGTCACCACTTTTTTTCCACTTTAAGCATCATTAAAATCACTGCTCCCGAAAAAACTGCCATTTTTAAAACTTTTTTTTGCATTGATACATGTCCCCTGGGGCAGGACCCGGGTCCCCAAACCCTTTTTAGGACAATACCATGCAAATTAGCCTTTAAAATGAGCACTTTTGATTTTGAACGTTCGAGTACCATAGACGTCAATGGGGTTCTAACATTCGTGCAAATTTTCGGTCCATTCGCAGGTTCTGGTGCGAACCAAACCGGGGGGTGTTCAGCTCATCCCTACCTACCAGAAATCATTTTGTCTTCATGAACCAAGCCTACCTACAAAGGCAAGGAGTGGCAATGGGCACTTATTGTGCCCCGGCTTATGCCAATTTATATTTGGGGGATGGGAGAGGTGATTGTTCTCCAATGAAAGATTTGTGCCTTATTTGAACCATGTGCAATTTTGGTTCATTAACGATCTCCTAATTGTGTGGACCGGGTCTAGAGATGAATTGTTGGTGTTTCTCGATGCTCTTAACATCAATGATTTCAATTTGGAATTCACACACACAATTAATGCTGGTGAAATTGCATTTTTGGATTTGCTAACTTGTATTGATGGAAATGGATACATCACTACTGATTTATATCGTAAGCCAAGGACGGGGAAGACTATCTTGCATGCCCAAAGTTCTCACCTTGCTCCACTCATCAGAATCATACCATATGCACGATACCTGCGTCTTCGCAGGAATTGCTTATCTGAAGAAGATTTCTTTCGTCAGTCTGATCTTTTAAAAACCAGACTATCTGACAGGGGATATTCTAGAACTTTGTTGAGGAAAGCCTTCAATAAAGCTAGAATAAGACCCAGAGCTGAACTCCTATTCAAAAAACTTCTAAAACTGAAACTAATACAGTGAAATTCATCACTCGTTTTTCTGCTCATGAACAATCTTTACTTTCGCTGATCTCTAATAATTGGCACCTTTTACCCGAAGATCATACCTTGGGTAAGTATGTACGGAGTTGGTATTTAGGTATTTAGGAGTTGGTATTTAGGAGGGCGACCTCACTGCATGATATCTTGACTAGCAGCCATTACCAACCCAGCCCGGAGACCTTATCTCGCTCCTGTAAGGGAACCTACCGCTATGGTAGATGTAGCCACTGCCCATGGATCCGTGAGGGCGCTGGCATATATCTACCTAATGGACAATGGTTCCAATCGAGACAATATGCTGATTTTGATACTCATGGAGTGATTTATTTGACGACTTGTCAATGCCATGCATTTTATATAGGCAAGACCATTCGTGAGCTTGGATTAAGGATGAGGGATTATCTTTATTATTCCAGTGGTGGTAAAATTGTGACACCAGTCTCTCGACACATAGGTTTACATCACAGATTTGATTATTCAGTGATTTCATTTTTTGTATTGAAAGTTGTCTCCCCTAAGCCTAGGGGTGGCGACTGGGATAATGCTATTTTAAGGGCCGAGACCTATTGGATTGAAAAGCTTTAAGCTCTTAATCCCCCAGGGATTAATGAGGTCAACTCCTACAGACCCTTTTTGTAGGCGTTGATCCCATGGGACCAATTGGTATCCCATACGACTTCATGGTGCTATTCCTGTCTCTCATCTTAACTAACAGGAATCAGGTGCACCTTATGGTATTTAAGGGGAACTGATTTTTCAGATGTTCCCTGTGGCAGCTTGCATGACTGGTATGTGTCTTGCTATATGTGTTGGTATGATCTTTATGATGTGTTCCTGTATGAACCACGGTCTAAAGATATGTTTTTCCACAGATCCTGGTTGATCTGGTGTTTGTCTGAGATCCTGTGTAATACTTCATTGTGAACACTCTTTGAAGCGTGGATCCCTTTCCAGCCCGCATGATGTGATTTTGACATTATGCTTTGAAACCTCTCAGATAGGTTGGTGTTTCTTTTGATCACTCTCATTAGGATTTGATCTGCGCTAAGACGTTTCAATAATTCTAACAATAAGCTTCTTTAATGTTCTTTATATATTATATAGAATTCGTATGTGGCTTTAGATGGTTCCTTGGACTATATCCATCTACACCTGACTTCAATATCCACTTGGATAACACACTTTCTCCCCGCCTAATTACATGCTCTGTGTAGTGAAGACTCCATAGGTGTGTATCACTAATTGAAATACTTTGATTGTATACTTTGAATTTAATTACTTGAATTACAATGGTTGTGAGATAGATCTCTCCACCCTGTGAACGTTTTAAATATTAGTTTTTTATTTTTAAAGTGTTTTCTTCTCCATGCAACAGTTTCTTTATGTGACTTCACTTTTTCTGGTTCCCGCACTCGCCCGGGAGATTGCCAATTTTTTGCTCTTGTGACACCCAAAATTCTGGTGCCGGCTATGTGGGTGAGTTTATTTTTTGGCTCCTAAATTAATCATTTCACATGGGCCTAATCCTTAATGTTGAGGGAGATACTGAGGGGTATATTAGATTCTATTTGTATTGATTTAAGCACTTGACCACTGGGCACTTAAACCCCCTTAATAACCAGACCAATTTTCAGCTTTTGGTGCTCTCACATTTTGAATGACAATTACTCAGTCATGCAACACTGTATCTATATGAAATGTTTGTCCTTTTTTTCACACAAATAGAGCTTTCTTTTGGTGGTATTTAATCACTGCTGGGTTTATTTTTTGTGCTATAAAAGAAAAAAAGACTGAAAAATCTGTAAAAAAAATGCATTTTTCTTCGTTTCTGTTATAAAATTCTGCAAATTAGTAATATTTCTTCATATATTTTGGCCAAAATTTATACCGCTACATATCTTTAGTAAAAATGATTTGGTCTTTTTGAAAGTTATATGCCCCGTACACACGGTCGGATTTTCCAACGGAAAATGTGCGATCGGAGCGTGTGGTTAGAAATTCCGACCGCGTGTGGGCTCCATCGGACTTTTTCCATCGGATTTTCCGACACACAAAGTTTGAGAGCAGGCTATAAAATTTTCCGACAACAAAATCCGATTGCGTCAATTCCGAACTGTGTGTGCACAATTCCGACGCACAAAGTGCCACGCATGCTCAGAAGAAATTCCGAGACGGAACAGCTCGGTCTGGTAAAATTAGCGTTCGGAATGGGTAGAGCACTTTCGTCCGGCTGCAGTGTTTAAAATTGTTTAATACACCGCACTCTCTTCTTCTTTATAATGCAGGAAGAACAAAGTAGTTTTGCTGCTGATATTCACACAGAGTTCTCACAAACTTATTTCTTTATTATTTATCGTGATTCCCTCAATATATTATGATTTGTCACATCTGACCAAATTTTTTTTTGTTTTTTTTATTTTTGTTTTGTATTTTTTTCAAGGCTGATTTTTTTTTTTATATATTTTTTGTTGGATTTGTATTTGTTTCAAGGCTGATGTTTTTTTTTAATTTTTATTGGTTTTACTCCAGAATATTTTTGGGTGTGTTTTGTGTGACAAGTTACCACAACACCATTATTATCTTGTATTATTTAATCTCAAGGAGGTTGCTTAGTGTTGGTGTCTCTTGTCAATTTCACATTGTATTTTTGAAATGTACCTGCCTACTCACAAACAAACTGTCCTTTTTGAAGGAATACACACATAGGCAAGTATAATTGAAACCAAAAATTCCTTTATTAAGGGCTCAGAACCAAACAAAGAGGGAGGCAACGCTGGAGAAACATAATAAATTGGCGAAGCCTTGGACCCCCAGGGCACACATCAATTATTTTACATAAAAATTGGTGGCCTGAGGAGTCCATATCTAAGGGTGTGCAGTCTGGTCCAGAAGTCCAAGAGATCATGAAAGCAGCAGATGACATCTGTGTCCCCAGGCTGTGGTACTACAAGAGGCTGCAGACCAGATTAAACCCAGGGTCATCACTCTCTGGTCTTCCTTCCACGCTTCCTTCCCGGCTGTGGCTCTGGTGTTGGAGATGTGGCAGGAGGAGGAGTAGGACCTGGAGGAGGAGGAGGAGGAGGAGTAGGACCTGGAGGAGGAGGAGGACTATGGGTGAGGTCACAAATGTGCTTTGCACATGTGATTTGGCCCCTCAACCCCTTATTTAGAGCTTCCAAAATTAAGAACTCACACAGGAGTCGTTGGCCCTCCTCCATCTGCATCATTTTGCATGCAGTTATGCCAGCAAAGTCCTCCTCCACACTGTGGGGTGTTCTGAGGGCCTCAGTAGCCTTCCAAAAGAGGCCTATGGCAGCCTCCTCCAGGTTACTCCTATTCCTGCAACTTTGTCTTTGAAGGTGGAGGGGAGGGACCTGGATATCAGGCAGCCTGCTTGGCCCGGCCACCTCCTGGCTGAGACTACCCTGTGTATGAAAAAGGGACATGGTTTTAGTTTTTGCTTCATCAATCACAATCATAAATTAGTACTCCAAACTAACATCTAGTTAACATCATTGATTGGACAATCAGCAATATTTAGTGGAGAAAAAAGTGTGTAAATATCGCGCTAGCCTGTAAAAAGAGATAGATAAGCAGCTAACACTACAAGTGATCTAATCTTGCAAGGAAATTGTGGTATAGAAAAGTGCAGCACTAAGGAGTGAGAAAATAGTTAATAAAACTATTTTGTATAATACAACAAGTAATGCTTATCAGTGCATAAGGTTCATAAACATGTGATAACATATGATTGACATTCTTATAAACTGAGTCCATATAATGATGACACACAAAATTGTGGCGCACATATACTTGGTGTCCTTAATTACATAAAGTGAGTCCGTATAGAAGTGAAGTTCAAAAAAATGTGATACACCAAGAAGTGTGAAACTTCATTTTTAATTTCACACTTCTTGGTGTATCACATTTTTTTTAACTTCACTTCTATACGGACTCACTTTATGTAAATAAGAACACCAAGTATATGTGCGCCACAATTTTGTGTGTCATCGTTATATGGACTCAGTTTATAAGAATGTCAATCGTATGTTATCACATGTTTATGGACCTTATACACTGATAAACATTACTTTTTCTATTATACTAAATAGTTTTATTAACTATTTTCTCACTCCTTAGCGCTGCACTTTTCTATACCACAACCAGCAATATTTAGAAGAATGCTATACCTGGCTCAATCTGGGCTCCTCCACATGTTGCTGCCTGGAAGGCCCAGGTTGGGCATCAGAAGCCTCAGCTGAGGGGGAAGGAAGCATGGAAGGAAGACTGGAGAGTGCTGGCCTGGGTTCAGTCTGACCTGCTAGAAAATGCAGTCTGTCATAGTACCACAGCCTGGGGACATAAATGTCATCTGCAGCTCCTGATCTCTGGGAATCCTGGACCTTCTTGCGCCCCCTTAGATAAGTGCTCCTCAGGCCACCAATTAGAACCTTCAAATAGGTGATGTCTGCCGTGGGGATCACCGACTTCACAATTTCCAACAAATTATCCAGCACTGCCTTCCTCTTTGTTTGGTTCTTATATTCAGGTTGGTTTATCTGCCACAGACAGGGCAGCTCCCTGAACATATCTATGAAGATTGGCATAAAGTCCTGATCCTTCAAGATATCCATTTTCACTGCAAGATACAACACAAGACAAACCCCAATGTCAGCCTAAAGTCTTCTAAACTTGTGCAAATACAGGCCTCAATCTAGAAGCAGTATAGGCCCAATGTTAAATCTTACCTTCGCTATCACGATTGGCGCCTCCATTACAACTTCCTCCGCTCGCAGATCATGCGTGTTACGCTTTATAGACACTGCGCATGCGTGAAACTCCACCCGCCCCTGATGTTCTATCTAGTCTATTCCCCGCCCCTTCTCGTTCGTCACAGTGGGGGAAGAGCATATGGCGGAGACACAGCAGGTGTCTGATAATTACACCAACGAGGAGGAGGAGGAGGAAAGCCCGGAGGCAGAAACGTCCCGATTCAGAAGGAGACGATTTAAGGCATCAAATATGTCCTTTGGGGAGATGTTGGAGATGGTCGACATACTGAAGAGGGCCGACTATGACGGGAAGTATGGACCTTACCCCAACCCCAATGTCAGAAATGCCAAGATCATGGCGAAAGTGGTCAAGAGTCTGCACCGGAATTTTGGGGTACGATGATCCAAAGATCAGCTCAGGAAGCAGTGGTCGGACCTCAAATTAAGGGAGCACGAGCAGTACAGAAGGATCAGGAGAGTGCTGCAAAAAAGTAAGTAGTTGTGCTGTGTTCCTATTCTTTATTTTTATTACGTTCGTGCTGCTCCATGTGCTTTTAGGAACTGTTGTCCACTTTAAAATATCAACTTTCATGTTCATGATCACATTATTCGTTCGTATGAAACATTGTTCGTTCGGCCTAGAAAACATCATTGTTTTGGCCATATGCATTTGCAAACATTTTTTAGGGCCTACTTGTCTGAAAATAATTTGGTTGTGTAGATGGGTTTGTAACTAGAATGAAATGCAAACTAGATTCTGTGTAAGGAGAGGACACTCAGCAGCTGTTTACACATCTGGACGCTGGAGCACTAGTGTGGGACACAAGAACACCCTTTTTATTAGGGGGTCCCACACAGGTGCTCCAGTGTATACTATAGGGATGTCTCCATCTGTGAAGCTTGTACAAAACAGGTAAGTATTCAAGCTTGACAAAGGACAATAAAAATTCAACATCTTGGAATTCTGCCAAAACAGACAATTGTACCCCACTTCCAAGCAATGTTTCCTATTCCTATTTCTGCCATGAAATATCTGTGTGCTAAGTCTATTTTTTTTTACATAGGGGATAAAAGACTCAGAGGACACCCCTCATCCGAGGAGACCACAGACCCCCCACCTCATGAAGAAGTGGAGACCCACCAAAGACAACAGGAGGAGGTGGAGGAAGGAGACGTGGTGGAAATAGTCACCACAACAGGTGAGTGTCTGCGACCACAGGCTCAGGTAAGAGATGGATGCCGGCATATTTATAATACATGGCGTTTTTTTGTTTCTATCTTTTTAGGGGATCGTGATGTTGTGGATCCAGATCATTTCATCTCTGAAAGTGCCCAGATCCTGATTGGGGAGATCATGGGGTGTAATAGGGACTTGGAAAACATCCAGAAAAACATCAATGATGTTAAAAAAAAAAATGAAGAACA
The DNA here is from genome assembly GCA_037952835.1 of Lithobates septentrionalis. Lineage (NCBI taxonomy): Eukaryota > Metazoa > Chordata > Amphibia > Anura > Ranidae > Lithobates > Lithobates septentrionalis. Next base: position 532,583 of record JBBDGP010000753.1, on the reverse strand, counting down.
TCATTGATGTTTTAGGGAAAGTTTAAAAACAATCAAAATCCCTTCCCTTTTTGTGTGCTTTTTGTGATCCTAAAATTTATACCATTTTTTTTACATATTATAGAAAAGCCAAATTTTGAAGATGCACACAGTGTGTCAACATGTGCTATCTGCCATCACGGGAGATCAATGGACGCGTTTTGGGGGTGCAACCCCTTCCTCAATAATAAAGTAGCTGTGAGGAAGGGGTTGCACCCACAAAACACGTCCCTTGATCCCCCGTGATGGCAGCTAGCACATGTTGACATTCGGCAATTTGTGTGCATCTTCAAAATTTGGCTTTTCCTGGGGTGACTTCACCCCATCTGAACGCAATATCAAACACAGTTTAGAAATACTCATGTCTGATATTGCCTTCAAGTTCTACCAAATGTGAACCTTGTAAGTTCAAGATTTGTGTCTTTCTTGTTGGTTTTAAACATGCCTGTTTTATCTTAAAGTCTTAAAAAAACAAAACTACCTGTAAAAATTCTAAAAAGAAAAACAAAAAAACATTTGGATATTTTTTTTTTTTCACTTACCTCTAAATGCCTGTTGCTAGGTGGACCCTCGTAGTCTGCCTGTCCCTTAGCCTGGGCTGGTGACATCACTTCCTCCTCGGCACAGGAAGGGCTCCGCTCTGCTCCCTCCCTCCTGTCAATCATCTGGGACCCATTACAGGTCCCTGGTGATTGAGCGGCCAATCACGGCGCACGGCGCCGCTCGCGCATGCGCAGTGGGTGCCAGGCTGTGAAGCCACAGCCCGGCGCCCACAGTTGAAATGCCGGCGCCGACGAGCGGAGGGGGGAGACGAGCGGGGCTTCGATCCCCCGCACCGCTGGACCCAGGGACAGGTGAGTGTCCAATTAAAAGTCAGCAGCTGCAGTATTTGTAGCTGCTGACTTTTAATTTTTTTTTTTTTGGACGGCCCCCCTGGGTGGAACTCCTCTTTAAATGACATTTCTACTTTTTCTAATGTGACCCCAAAAATTGTTATACAACAAACATGTTGGTTTGTTTTAAAAACCTTTTACAAATGCACATGTGATTGTGCTGGTATTAAAAAGATTGTTAATCAAGAATGTGTGGATTATTGTCTCAATGCTCCAAAACTTGTGTGGTGCTCTAATTGGTGTTTTCTGTGACAATGGGGGTTATTTCCTAAGGGAAAATCCACTTTGCACTACAAGTGCAGTTTCAAGTGCACTTGTAGTGCAAAGTGTCTTTACCTTTAGTAAATAACACACAACAGCGCTTTATAATGTTGCACAATCACGCCATTTTCAGGACTCACCACATTTCTGTCAGGGTCAGCTAAAAGAAACACAAGCAGTAAATGTCACCAAAGATTTTAGTAGTTAAAATGTTATTTTTATTTTTTTCAGACATTGTCTGGCATATTAATAGCCCCCCTACCCGCAAAGTATTCAAGGTATCTTAGACGGACATCACGGGCACTCGGGGGGGGTAAGCCAGAACAGCCACTTTCAAGCACCGTCAGAGTTGGTTCATTTTGAATTCCAGCCTCAGGCCCAACTGAGCCAGCGTAGTTGGCAGAATGTTGCCGTAAAAAGTTGTGGAGAACACAGCACGCCAGGATGATATGATTCAGTTTGTACTCCGCCATGTGTATGGGTGTAAGAAATAGGCGGAACCGGCTGGCCATGATTCCAAACGTGTTCTCCACCACTCTTCTGGCTCTGGCCAGCCGGTAATTAAAAACCCTCTGGTCCGGGGTGAGGGTCCTCATCGGGAATGGCCGCATAAGATGGTCCCCCAGCGCAAAAGCTTCATCCGCAACAAAGACGAATGGGAGTCCTTCCACATTGTCTTCTGCAGGTGGCAAGTCCAAGCTGCCATTCTGGAGACGCCTGTAGAACTCCGTCTGGGCGATGACTCCACCATCCGACATCCGGCCATTCTTCCCCACGTCCACATACAAGAACTCGTAAGTAGCCGACACCACCGCCAACATCACAATACTATTGAACCCCTTATAGTTGTAATAGTATGACCCAGAGTTGGGTGGTGGGACGATGTGGACGTGTTTTCCATCAATTGCCCCTCCGCAGTTAGGAAAGTCCCACCGCTGGGCAAAGTGGGAGGCCACAGTCTGCCATTCCTGTGGGTTGGACGGAAACTGTGGAGTCCAACAAGAAAAAAAATAATCATTTTGCGCCTAAACAGGGAAAGCAGATTAGACACAAACATTCTTGGCCAACATCAGTATAACATTTATTTTAGGGAGTTTTGAAAGACCAAGGTATAAGGTCCACCCATCAGATTCCCCCTCCCCCCTCTCATGGGCCATTTCTAACATTTTAGGGGGGGGGGATGTTTTGGACAGGTAACCCTCTCCACTTCATTGAGAGATGAATGCCTAAATAATGTGTATTACTTTGGACAGCCCTTCCTAATACAAAGATATAAATACACACTGTACACCTTTTAGCACATTTGGACATTCTGCTATTACCTAGCAAGATAATAATAGTATACAAAAACTTGCAACAATACCATTTGAAAGTATATAGGCAGGCCCTTGCACTACATGCTTTGGAGAATTCATCCATACATCTGAGCACAAAAGAGGTGTGTATGGGTTTGGCAAAGTCAGCAGATAGATGATTGAGGATATATAGAGAATTGGTATCAGCTGACTTAGCAGTTGGGGGGAGGGAGGGTTCCAAATGATTTGGGGACCCACAAAAAAAGCCTCTGGCACTCTGCATGAATTTTAAGCACCAATCAAATTTAAAAACATTTTTAAAAACATTTTTGGGGGTATTTAGGGTAAAGCACTACTATGGAGCTGATAAAATACATTGTTAAGTGACTACATGAGCTGAATATAGGGCCAGGAGACCATGCTGGGGAGGTAAGTGAAGGCAAATATGCATGAAGGACAAAAAAATAATTGCATAAAAATCCAGCATGCATGAGAACAAAGGGGACATTCACAGCATATTACAATCATGGTAATTAGGGAATGAGGAAAGAAATACAATATATTATCAAACATTATATACAATAAAATGTTATGTTAAAGGATAAAAATCTTACCTTAATATACTCCTTCTGCAGGACCTGGATGATGGCAGAACAGGTCTCTGGGATAATGAGGCTTCTCCCCGTCGCCAAGTACCGCAGGGTAGCGACTAGCCTCTGCTCCGGAGTGATGGCTTGCCTCATGCAGGTATCCTGCCTGCTGATATAGGGGGTCAGCAAAGCCAACAAACGGTGAAATACGGGGTCCGTCATCCTGAGAAAGTTCCTGAAATCATCAGGATTATTCTCACTGATCTCACGGAGCAACGGCATATGACAGAACTGGTCACGCTGGAGCAACCAATTCTTGGTCCATGAACTCCTCCCCACCCTGTTCATGGACTGGACTTGTGTCAAGGTAAGGACCCCAACACCAAGCCCCCGCACAACACGAACTCTACGAGGAGTACGTATACGCAACATGGCTAGAAAACGGTCGGTTGCTCAGAACAAAGTAACAGAACGCACTGAAGAACAGCAAGGCCTGTAAAGAGTGACCTGAAAAACAGTAACAAACGAACAGTGCTGCACGCACTGAAGAGCAGATACAAACCCACAAGCACAAACTGAACAGCAGAAAACGACCCGAAAACCACGAGTCTGAAAAAGCGCGACTCGTTTGTCACCAAACTTTTACTAACACGAGATTAGCAAAAGGAGCCCAAAGGGTGCCACTCTTGGTTCTGAATTGGCCTTTTCTAGTCTCGTAGTACGTGGTGTACGTCACCGTGTTCTTGGCGATCAGAAATTCCGACAACTTTGTGCGACTGTGTGTATGCAAAACAAGTTTGAGCCAACATCCGTCAGAAAAAAAACATGGATTTTGTTGTCGGAATGTCCGATCAATGTCCGATCGTGTGTACGGGGCAATAGAGTCCACAAGCTATGGTGCCAATATCTGAAAATTGGTCACACCTGAAGTACTGACTAATTTCTTGAGACCCTAACATGTCAGAAAAGTACAAATACCCCCCAAATGACCCCTTTTTGGAAAGAAGACATTCCAAGGTATTTAGAAAGATGCATGGTGAGTTTTTTGAAGTTGTCATTTTTTTCCCACAATTCTTTGCAAAATCAAGGTTTTTTTTGTTTTTTTTTCACAAAATTGTCATATTAGCAGGTTATTTCTCACACACCGCATATGCATACCACAAATTACACCCCAAAAAACATTCTGCCATTACTCCTGAGTATGGCGATACCACATGTGTGCAGGCCCGGATTTACTCCCTTTGCCGCCCCAAGGCCGGGTCCTTCAATGCCGCCCCCCCCACACACACACACACCACCACCATTCTCGTCCTTTATCAATGACTGCTACAATAGATCAATTAAAAACATATCTCCACACACGAAAACACTGAAAATAGCTGGCTTTAATTGTACAGACTGAAAATACTCTGTAATGCAGAAAATGCCTTTTAGAGATTATAGCAGTAAGAAACTCCCTACAATTTTTTAGTTCTAACTTTTCTTTTGGCAAACTCATTGATAATATCTTCGTAGGACAAAGTATTTAAAAGTTCTGACTCAATGGCAAGTAAAGCTAAACTGTTCAGTCTTTCTTGACCCAAAGATGATCGTAAATAGTTCTTTATGCAAATACATTTCATTCATTTTTATGCACCACAGCTCAGTTGCAGTGCATAGAAACAGTATGCATTTTGCACCACACTGCTCAGCACTTGTTTTCTATTACCCTTGCAGAGACCTGTGTTTTGCTAGTGCAGAAATTACAGACCATTACAGACTGACCCATCACAGACCCCTCCATCACACACCCTCCCATCACAGACTGACCCCCCAAATCACAGACCCCTCATTACAGACTGACCCCCCATCACAGACCCCCTATTACAGACTTACCTGACCCATAGCAGACCCCCATCATAGACTGACCCAAACCCATCACAGACCCCCCATCATAGACTGACCCCATCACAAACTGGTCCTGACCCATCACAGACTCCCCATCACAGACCCTCATCACAGACTTACCCCCCAAATCACAGACTGACCCCCCCAATCACAGACTGAGCCCCCATCACAGTCCTCTTTCAATATCTAACTTTACAGCACAGCATTCCCCCCTCCCCAAAAAACCCTACCTTATTCACACAAAACATGGAGCCTGGCCTCTCTGGACAACGGGCGGAACTTTTCACGTTGAAAGTGGGTGATTTATTGCTGGTACCGCCCCGCTGCCTAGCAACCAATCACCCACTTCTTAACTTAAAAAGTCCTGCCCTTTGTCTAGAGCGGCCGCGCTTCATGTTTTGTGTGAATAAGACAGGCAGTGTGGGGCAGTGCAGTGATATTAAAGAAGGCACAGATCTGCCGCACCTGCCATGCTGCCAGGGCCGATCCTAGGGTCACAGACGCTTGGGTGCAGAAATATTTCTGGCGTCCCCACATGAGCGTGGTCATCTCACCAACTCCTCCCCTTTACAAATGTTTCTATGGCAACGACTCAAACACAGAGATGCTCCCCTTAGAAGTCTTCGTTACCTTGGGATCCTTCCATGATCTCTTAACAATAAAGAAAATACAGGAAGAGAGTACACTAATGAGACCTGGAGGGGAGTCTCTCTGTTGCACACACAGAGGGCTGTCTGTTAGAAAGAGCCCCCAGACATAATACGGTCAAAGACTGCAGACATGATACAAGAGATGGTCAGAGACTGCAGACATGATACAGGAGATGGTCAGAGACTGCAGACATAATACAGGAGATGGTCAGAGACTGCAGACATAATACAGGAGATGGTCAGAGACTGCAGACATGATACAGGAGATGGTCAGAGGCTGAAGACATGATCCAAGAGATGGTCAGAGACTGCAGACATGATCCAAGAGATGGTCAGAGACTGCAATCATAGTACAGGAGATGGTCATAGACTGCAGACATGATACAGGAGATGGTCAGAGGCTGAAGACATGATACAAGAGATGGTCAGAGGCTGCAGACATAATACAGGAGATGGTCAGAGACTGCAGACATGATCCAAGAGATGGTCAGAGACTGCAACCATAGTGCAGGAGATGGTCAGAGACTGCAGACATGATACAGGAGATGGTCAGAGACTGCAGACATGATACAGGAGATGGTCAGAGACTGCACACATAGTACAGGAGATGGTCAGAGTCTGCACACATGATACAGGAGATGGTCAGAGGCTGAAGACATGATACAAGAGATGGTCAGAGACTGCAGTTCCTATGGACGTTAGTAGATAATGGCCGATCGGCCCTCTCACCTGACCCAGCGATACAGCAATGGTTCCTCTGATTAGGAGTCTGCTCACTCTGAATTGCCCGTGGCGACTCCGCTGGGTAGCACCCAGATCTGTATTCCTGCAATGACTCCACTCCTTTCTCCGCCAGGGATGGCGCCAGGCTGTGTGGCTTTCCTCTGGTGGCACAGGGCAGCGGGGTTCTCTCTCTGATGGTGTTCCCTCAGCACTGCCCTCTCCCTCTGGAGTCCTGGGTGCATTTCCCTGGGTGTAGACCCCCCCAGGACGAACCCCCCTCCCTTCATTAGTACAGACCCCCCCAGGACAAACCCCCCTCCCTTCATTAATACAGACCCCCCAGGACAAACCCCCCTCCATTAGTACAAACCCTCCCAGGACAACCCCCCCTCCATTAGTATAAACCCCTCCAGGACAACCCCCCTTCCATTAGTACAGACCCCCACCAGGACAAACCACCCCTCCCTTCATTAGTACAGACCCCCCAGGACAACCCCCCCTCCATTAGTACAAACCCCCAAGGATAACCCCCCTCCATTAGTACAACCCCCCAGGACAACCCCCCCTCCATTAGTACAAACCCCTCCAGGACAACCCCCCCTCTATTAGTATAGACCCCCACCAGGACAAACCACCCCTCCTGTCAGAGGATCTAATTGACCAGACCGTGTGGACTGCACAGAGGAGACCAGAAACACATGTAAGTGAAATAATGGTGTTTAATAAATAAGTGACAAGTAAAAGGAATATAAACAGTGCAAAACCAACACAACAAACCCACTACAAACGACAATGTATACAAGTAAAAGGAGATACCGGAATCGTAAACAAAGCCAGGCCAAGGTCATACACAGGGAGGTCAGCAGATGGGCAAGGACGGGAAACCAAACAGGACAGGGAGAGGATGGATGGGATACAGGGCAGGGATCCAAGGTAACCAGGAACAGAAGGGACAGGACCAGGAAGGGCTCAGGATAGGGATTGGATCAGATCAGGTCAGGTCCAGACAAGGCAGATGCAGGCTCAAGGTCAAAATAACAGGCAGCAAGGTCAGAATGCAGGGAGAGAGATACCAAGGCAAGCCTATGAGGGCTTGCTGGGTATTTATAAGGCTGTGGTAATTGAACTCATGTCACAGCTGAGCGCAGTGTGTGCTGTTTGCTCCACACTGCCGGAGTGCACCCGCTGGTGGACACCGGTACTACGGCCCAGGGATGCATCAGTGCCACCAGCAGGAGAGACCTCTTACTGCAGGACCCAGGTGTCGGAAGACACCCGCTGGTGGACACTGGTACTGCGATCCAAGAGGCCGATAGCGCCACCAACGGGTAAACCCTCTCATGACACCTCCCTTCATTAGTACAGACCCCCAGGACAACCCCCCCCTCCATTAGAACAGACCCCCCAGGACAACCCCCCCTCCATTAGTACAGACCCCCCAGGACAACCCCCCCCCTCCATTAGTACAGACCCCCCAGGACAACCCCCCTTCCATTAGTACAGACCCCCCAGGACAACCCCCCCTCCATTAGTACAGACCCCCCAGGACAACCCCCCCCCCTCCATTAGTACAGACCCCCCAGGACAACCCCCCTTCCATTAGTACAGACCCCCCAGGACAACCCCCCTTCCATTAGTACAGACCCCCAGGACAACCCCCCCTTCATTAGTACAGACCCCCCAGGACAACCCCCCCTACATTAGTACAGACCCCCCAGGACAAACACCCCCTCCATTAGTACAGACCCCCCAGGACAACCCCCCCTTCATTAGTACAGGGTGGCGGGAGGGGGGGACGTCCACTCTCGCCTCCCATAAGAATGATCAAGCAGTGGAACAGCCGCTATGATCATTCCTATGGTGTAGGGAATCGCCGGCTGAAAAAGCTGATATCTGAATGATGCCCGTAGCTGCAGGCATCATTCAAATATCCCCGCACAAAGTCAAGGACGTCGTATGACGGCTGGCGGGCGAGAAGTGGTTAAAACGCATTTTTTTTCTTAACACAAAGTTGTCCATTTATACAATATTTCTAACACATAGCATGTACATACCAAAAATGACACCCCAAAATTGATTCTACTCCTCCTGAGTACGGCGATACCACATGTGTGAGACTTCCACAACCTGACCACATACAGAGGCTGAGTACAGCCGAGTATGGCTGAGCATGGCAGAGTATGGCCGAGCATGGCCGGGTATGGCTGGGTATTGCAGGGTATCACCAAGTATGACTGGGTATCACTGAGTATTGCAGAGTATGGCTGGGTATGGCAGAGTATTGCGGGGTATTGCAGGGTATTGCAGAGTATTGCGGGGTATTGCAGAGTATTGCGGGGTATTTCAGAGTATTGCACAGTATTGCGGGGTGTTGCAGAGTATTGCAGAGTATTGCGGGGTATTGCAGGGTATTGCAGAGTATTGCGGGGTATTGAGCTGTATTGCGGGGTATTGCAGAGTATTGCAGAGTATTGCGGGGTATTGCAGAGTATTGCAGAGTATTGCGGGGTATTGCAGAGTATTGCACAGTATTGCGGGGTATTGCAGAGTATTGCAGAGTATTGTGGGGTATTGCAGAGTATTGCAGAGTATTGCGGGGTATTGCAGAGTATTGCACAGTATTGCGGGGTATTGCAGAGTATTGCAGGGTATTGCAGAGTATTGCACAGTATTGCGGGGTATTGCAGAGTATTGCGGGGTATTGCATAGTATTGCAGGGCATTGCAGAGTATTGCAGGGCATTGCAGAGCATTGAGGGATGGCTGAGCATGGATGGATGGATGGCTGGATGTCACTGAGCAGTGCTGTGGGCACTACAGATCCAGCCCACAGCGCTGCTGCCATCTGATCCCTCCCCCTCTCCGCTCACAGTGTACCGATCGGTACACAGAGGGAGGAGAGGAACCGGCGTCATGACATGACGCCGGTTTGTTTACATGTGATCGCTCCGTCATTTGACGGAGCGACCACATGGTAAAGGGCCGCAATCAGCGGCCATTTACCGGGATCCGTGATGCGCCGGGACCCCTGTTCTCGGGTGCGCGCCCCAGGGGGCGCGCGAGAGTGGAATTCTGGGAAGACATCACTGTATGCCCTCCCAGAGTTAAAAAACCGCCCTGTAGCCGTCATTTGGCTATGGGCCAGTTATTAAGTGGTTAAGATACATGACAGTATGCCATAAGGGTTGGTTATTAGTTATGTCTTTCTGTTGCTAATACTGTATATTTGATTCATATGCTTTCTTGTAGATCATTTTCTGACCTAATATACTCCTGAAGAAGGGGGTTAGCCCGAAACATGTAGAGTGTGCAACTGGAAGAATAAATCTGTGTGTAACAGCGCAGAATCATTATTATATACAGTTCTTCCAATTTATGTCAGAGAAGTTGATGCTCCATGATTAGCAGCATCCAATGTATATTATCTACTATTGAAGGCTTTTTATGATGTGTATATTTGTGCATAATAAACATATATTTTTGTAAATTGACTGTTGTAAGTTCATATTGTACCACGAGAGTCCATGTTGCCTCCACAACTGTCCAAATATCTATCTAGTAATAGGACGAAGGTACATTCATTTTTATCATATCAAGTAGCGTTTTCATATATTCCAATAGAAAATCTGTTGTCAGACTTAAAGATTGCTGTTCACAAGCGCAAACCATCCAACTTGAAGGAGCTGGAGCAGTTTTGCACGGTAAAACGGGCAAAAATCCCAATGGTAAGATGTGGCAAGCTCATAGAGACTTATCCAAAGCGACTTGGAGCTGTTATAGCCGCAAAAGGTGGCTCTACAAAATATTGACTTTAGGGGGATGAATAGTTATGCACATTGACTTTTTCTGTTATTTTGTCCTACTTGTTGTTTCCTTCACAATAAAAAAAAAAATCTTCAAAGTTGTGGGCATGTTCTGTAAATAAAATGATGCAAATCCTCAAACAATACATGTTAATTCCAGGTTGTGAGGCAACAAAACACGAAAAATGCCAAGGGGGTGAATACTTTTGTAAGGCTCTGTAGTTATAGCTCTGTTTACAACTGGTAGAAACAAGTCATGTCAGGGCACAAAGTTTTCACTGAAAGAAATTCATAATCAACAGCAGGGAAGAGCCCAATCACTGAAGGGGCCCATAAACATATTATGACAGGCTCCTGATCCAGTTTTTTCTAATCCGGTCTTTTAAACAGCTGCTATAAATTGAATGTAACAGTTACAAGTTGGATGGGTTTAGAAATTCTCCCCTTATTGAAGTTGTTTTCATTGGACAAGCGCCATAACAGTACACTGTTTGCTAAATGGGGTCTTTCCCTCTGTCCTCCATAGTCTAAACAGAAATGCTTGTGTGGCCCAAACAGACTCTTCTGGCTTGTACTTGCATATCTGACCATCTCTGCTGTCTATGGAGAGCTAAGATGGTAGTAAAAGATCTGGCCATTATACAATCATTCTGCAGGGAGATCATAAACATACATAATTGTTTCAGCTGAATTTACAGGTTAACACACACAAAAGGAACCTTCAATATCACATGATCATACAGCAGCAGCTCCAGTAATGTTGAGTATCTCATCCAATCACAAAAAGTGTAGCCAAGGATCTTACATTGGTGCATCAAAATTATAAGCACAAATGAATTTGCACAGACCTGAGACAAATCATTAAAGAAAGGCCTGGAGCATTACCTGAAAGGTAATTTAGCACAAGGCCGGCATGACAGGGGTTAATGGGGCTTGTATGGGGATAGGAAAGGGGTGGTAACTGTGAGTGGGAGGGCAGACAGGAAGGGGAGGAGTCAATAGACACACGGGGCATCGGTGCGGGCCAGGAGGAATCCTCAGCTCAGGCGGGACTCACGGGATGGGGGGAGGGCGCAGGATATCACCCATCCTTCATTGAGTGAACAGACTCACTCTGCGGTGCCTGGTACTGGCCCTGCAGCCACCCGGGTGGCTCAGCGGGGGAGAGAAGGGTCCTCGGGAACTGGCTTGATGCCTGGAGTGGCTGGTGTCCCCTCCGCGGGGGAGATGTCAGGGGAGAGGGAGCTGGATGGCGGCGCTGCGATTAGAGTTGTTCGTGTTCGGGCGGTGAGAAGTGCGGGGAGAGCGGCTTCATCCTGCCCAGCTGGGGTGACTGCCCAGCCGGTCAATGCAGAGGAACAGCCTGGGCCGTCCTGAAAGATGGCGAGCAGTGACGTCACGGGCGGCCGTACTGGCGCCCATCGGCATTCAGGTGTCACGAGCCGGGGCTGCACGGATGATCGCGAGGACGCTACCTTATCCGAAGGTGAGCTGGAAGATGAGAGCGGTTACGAGTCGGTGTTGCCAGCAACGGTGGAGAGCGTGATGACGGCTCGTGGAGGTCCTAATCCGCGGCAGCCTGGTAAGCGGCCCTTAGGCCAACCTTCTTGTTCTTCTGTGTGTGTGACTGTGGTTGAAGGAACTGGAGCTGGGGGTGTGTCGAATGGTGTGTCTGCGTTAGGGACAGGTGCTGGGGGTAGCGCGCAGGAACTGACACAGCTACTGGCGGGTTTGACAGAGGTGTTAGGGAGGTTGGCCCCGTTGCCGGGGGCCGGGTCGCCCACGGCGGCTTGCGTTCCTACTCATGACACGGGTGTGCCGGTGCCTGTGACGGTTGCCAACGGCGCATTATCAGGGACAGCGGGTGGTGTGTTGCAAGCGCCCCTGGGGGCACCGGCTACCTCAGGGGCTGGGGAAGTGCAAGTGGAAGTGGCAGGGGAGGTCAGTGTGGCGGACGGCGAACAAGGTAAGTCGGTGGAGAAGGAGGTAGATCGGGTACGTTTGGCGGACGTGGCCAAATGTGAGGTATATGTCTGTTTTGAAGGGCCACTCGGAGCGCACCTCAAGCAGGAGGTGCGTGAGAAAATCTGGCATGGTGAGTATGTGGAGATTTTTTCCCTCCTTCCGCTGGAAAAATTTAATCTGGACAGAGGTAAGTTGGATGATAGCAAGAAAGAGTAGGAAGAGAAGCGGAGATATAGACTCATTCCTAGGTCGTTCGCCAATTGGCTGCAGGCGTTTGCTATTCTAGCTAGCGTTATAGGGGAAAAGGCGCCGGAGAATTGCTCCGCTCTCTTTTACTATTTGGATGCGATCGGAGAGGCGTATCGTGTTTACGGAGGCTTGGCGTGGCTCAGGTATGACAAGCAGTTCCGGCAGCGCAAAGCAATACGTCCATCTTTGCGTTGGGATCACAAAGACATTAGTCTTTGGATGCGGCTCATGACCTCGGCGCGGGCTGGGACTTCGTTTTTTCAGTCGGGGGGGTGGCGGACAGTCAGACGGAAAATGTAAGGGGTGTTGTTGGGCATTCAATGAAGGAAGTTGCAAGTTTGGAGCGAATTGCAAGTTTAAACACGAGTGCTCCAGCTGCGGGGGCTCCCATTCAAGCAATAGATGTACTCAAAGAGGCAAGGGTAAACAAGAGGACCTTGCAGGAAAAAGGAAGGACTCTGGTGAGCATAACAAGGACGCGTCTGTTTCTAGGTAGGTATCCAAAGCGGGAGGCGGCGGCGCTGCTGGCCACGGGATTCTCCAAGGGTTTTCGGATTCCGTGTAGGCTCACCCATCCCCCGACGCCTAAGGACAATTTAAAGTCGGCGCTGGCTCGCCCGGACGTGGTGTCCCAAAAGTTGGCAAAAGAGGTCGAGTTGGGCCACATGGCGGGTCCGTTCGCTTCTTTGCCCCTGGACAATATAGTGGTTTCTCCATTGGGGGTGGTCCCCAAGAAGGAACCCAACAAGTTTAGATTGATCCATCATTTGTCCTATCCCAGGGGGGTTCTGTAAACGAGTCAATAGATCCGGACCTATGCTCAGTGTCATAGACGTCATTTGATGCTGCGGTACGGTGGGTCCAGGTCTATGGGCGGGAGGCTTTATTGGCAAAAACGGATATTGAATCCGCTTTTCGTTTGTTACAAGTGCATCCTGATAGTTTTCACTTGCTTTGTTGTAAGTGGAAAGGGTACTACTTCGTTGATCAATGTTTGCCCATGGGGTGCTCTATTTCGTGTTCTTTGTTTGAAACTTTAGGTTAGTTTTTTGAGTGGGTGGTCAGAGAGGTGTCTGGGATTCCGTCGGTCATCCACTACTTGGATGATTTTTTGTGCGTTGGGCCGGCCGAGTCAAATTAGTGTAGGATTTTGTTGGCTATGATTCAGCACATGGCAGAACGTTTTGGCGTTCCGCTGGCGGCGGACAAGACGGAGGGACTGGCTATAGTTTCCTCGGTATACTGATTGATACTGAGGCTATGGAGTGCCGCCTCCCGGAAGAAAAGTTGACGGACTTGAGGGCGGCAGTGGTGTCAGCACAGAGAGCGGGAAAGTTGACATTGCGGCGACTTCAGTCGCTTCTGGGAAAGCTGAACTTTGCCTGTCGGATTATGCCGATGGGTAGAGTTTTCAACCGCCGGCTGGCGTCGGCTAGAGCGGGGGTTCGAGCTCCGGGGTATCACATTCGCTTGACCCAGGAACATAAGGCGGACCTGGGTGTTTTGGAATCCTTTTTGGATTCTTATATTGGCAGGTCAGTGTGGATGTCAGAAGCTATGTACAGTTTTGATTTAGAGCTGTTTACCGACGCTGCGGGGTCAGCGGGTTATGGAGCATATTTCGGGGGGCAGTGAAGTGCGGGCCCGTGGCCATTGGAATGGCAGGAGGCTGGGTTTACTAGGAATTTGGCTCTTTTGGAACTGTTTCCGATCGTTCTTGTAGTAGAGCTCTGGGGTTCTCAGTTTGTCAATAAGAAGATTCGATTTAACTGTGATAATATGGCTGTGGTGCAGGCTATCAATAGCGTGTCAGCTTTGTTGCCGCCGGTAGTGCGTCTGTTGAGGCATCTGGTGTTGGCATGTTTGTGTTGTAATGCGTTTATATATGCGGTACATGTCCCAGGGTGCACTAATTCATTGGCCGATGCGCTTTCTCGGTTTCAGTGGGACAAGTTCCGATTGTTGGCTCCGGGAGCGACGCAATTGGGAGTTCCTTGTCCAGCTCAGCTGTGGCGGATTGCCTTAGAGTGACGGCAATGCTGATTCGGAGGTCAGTGAGTGAGGTTACCTGGGCGATGTATTCGAAAACATGGGAGGAATGTTACAGACTGGTAAGGAGTTTGGATGGGGCGGTTGCTGATGGGGAGATTGGGTTTCTGGTGTTGTACTTTATAGGTCGGAATGTAGAGTTGGGAGTTTCAGTGTCGGTGTTGAATAGAAAACTGGCGGGGTTGGGTCAGAGTGATTTCACCAAAGATTTTTTGGTGCGGCAGGCGGTAAAGGGATACCGCAGGGGGCGTCGGACGGTGGATGGGCGCCATCCGATGTCTTTTGAGTTGTTAGGCTCTTTGTTCAGGGTGCTGCCGGAAGTGTGTTTGTCAGGATATGAGGCTCTTTTGTTTCAGAATGCTTTTTCTTTGGCATTTTTTGGTGCATTGCGGATTGGGGAATTAGTTTCCTCGTCCAGAAAGGGATGGATTGCAGTTGACTGACGTCCATTGCAGCAGTACTTCAGTGGTTTTTTGGATTCGTAGGTCCAAGACCGACCAAGTGGGGAGCGAGGGTTAAGTTGTATGGCATAACCGGGTCACCGGCCTGTCCGGTGCCGGTGGTATCACATTTTTTGGAATCACGCCCAGCCAAGGTTGGACCCCTGCTCTTGCATGCGGATGGTTCGGCCTTGTCGAGGTACCAACTTACAGCTGTGTTTCGGAGGGGGGTGTTTGGGGGTGTTGGGTTTTTGTCCATCAGATTTTGCTTCTCATTCATTTCGTATTGGGGCCACAACAGAGGCGGCATGTTGGAGTTTGAGTGAGGGGGCTTTGCGGCAAATTGGGAGTTGGGAACCGCGGTGGTACCGCCTATATGTGCATCCTCAATTGCTTTGAGTGAGTGCTGGTTTTGTGGTGTGGGTGAATTTTGTGCATGTAATGCCGCGTACACACGAGCGGACTTTACGGCGGACTTTGCCCGGCGGACTGGATTTCGTCGGACAATTCGATGTGTGTGGGCTCCAGCGGACTTTGTTTTCTCAAAAGTTGGACGGACTTAGATTTGAAACTTGTTTAAAATGTATCCGTTGAAATCGAGTCCGGTCGAAAAGTCCGCCGTCTGTATGCTAGTTCGACGGACAAAAAGCCACGCTAGGGCAGCTATTGGCTACTGGCTATGAACTTCCTTGTTTTAGTCCGGTCGTACGTCATCACGTACGAATTCGACGGACTTTGGTGGATTGTGTGTAGGCAAGTCCGTTCATTCAGAAAGTCCGTCGGAAAGTACGTTGAAAAGTCCGCCGGGCAAAGTCCGCCGTAAAGTCCGCTCGTGTGTACGCGGCATAAGTTGTACTGTTTGTCCCCTCTGTTATCTTAAGGGGGGGCGGTATGGTTTGTCCTGTTGCTATGTGTATGGTGATGTTTTTTCTTTCAGAACGGGCCCCCTGCTTAATTTGGATAATATCCACTGTGGAACGAGAAGAGCGGATGTACGGCCTGACGGTCGGCAACTGGGCATCCCCGGGGATGAAGCAGTGGTCCGGTGGATCGGGATGCCAGGTTTATTGTGGAGCAGAATAGTTCCTGAGTTTGATCGTTATGCCATGTTGGATAGGCCACCCGATGTGTTAGTGGTACATGCAGGGGGGAATGATTTAGGTTTGTGGTCCATGAGGGAGTTAATAAGAGATATAAAGTTTGACTTCCTGCGACTACGTTGATTACCCTGACCTTACAATCGTATGGTTTGATATAGTAGCACGTACTCAATGGAGGTGGGCCAGGTCAGTGGTAGGCATTAATAGGGCACGGGCTAAGGTAAATAGGGCGGTGTCCAGATTTTTGATGCGTAATGGGGGTTTGGCGGTACGGCACCATGAGTTGGAAGGGGAAACTTGGAGATACCTACGTGGGTATGGTTTTCATTTGAATGCTGTCGGGATCGATATGTGGTGTCTGGGTTTGGAGGAAGGGATACAGAGGGCCCTGCGGGTGTGGAGGTCCGCTCAAACCTAAGGTGTCAGGTCTGAGTGGTGTGGCGGGGTACAAGGTCCTGTTTCAGCAAAAACGGCATGGTGTAGGGACCCGTATGAGTTATGGCTCCCAGTTGGGTACCTGCTAGTCATCTCCGAGTTGGGGTTTCCACGACTGGAGGCCTAAATATGACTAGCAGGTACAGTTATGGGTTATGCCTATGGGGGACCTTGTGCTACATTTTGTGATAAAACTGGAGATATATTAAAAAAAGGTTTATTTTGTTATTATGTTAATTATGTTAATTATTTATATTTTGGTTAATAAAATGGCTGCTATGGCCAATTTACCCCATTCCAGTGTTGAGTGGTTATTAGGGAGGTGTGGGGGTTAATGGGATAGCAGGCCACAAGCCATAGTTAATGCCATAGTCAAGAAAGGCCTGGAGCATTACCTGAAAGGTAATTTAGCACAAGGCCGGCATGACAGGGGTTAATGGGGCTTGTATGGGGATAGGAAAGGGGTGGTAACTGTGAGTGGGAGGGCAGACAGGAAGGGCAAGAGCGGTGGAATGGAAGGGGAGGAGTCAATAGACACAAGGATAGAGGGTAAGGAACATCCCACCCGCCCGCCCTACAATTTAGTTGGTTTGGTGGAGATATGCAGCAACCTAGGTGGTGGTTTGCAGCAATTGGCGGGGTACAAGGTCCTGTTTCAGCAAAAAAGGCATGGTGTAGGGACCCGTATGAGTTACGGCTCCCAGTTGGTATATGGGTACCTGCTAGTCGTCTCCGAGTTGGGGTTTCCACGACTGGAAGCCTAAATATGACTAGCAGTTACAATTATGGGTTATGCCTATGGGGGACCTTGTGCTACATTTTGTGATAAAACTGGAGATATATTAAAAAAGGTTTATTTTGTTATTATGTTAATTATGTTAATTATTTATATTTTGGTTAATAAAATGGCTGCTATGGCCAATTTACCCCATTCCAGTGTTGAGTGATTATTAGGGAGGTGTGGGGGTTAATGGGATAGCAGGCCACAAGCCATAGTTAATTACATAGAATAAGGAAGACGACTTCTGCACACCTATGGGACATAATTTCTCACAGCCAGACCACACTATGGGAGATCTGAATGTCATAGTTCTTAAAGGGAATTTTAAGACTACTCAGGAAAGGAAAACTTTTGAACTAAGAATTATAATTCTATTTGACACAAAAGATAATGGATTAAATGGAGACCTCAGCTTCTAAACCACTTGCCGACCGCCTAACGCAGATATACTGCGGCAGAATGGCACGGGCAGGCAGAGTCACGTTCCCATACGTGACCTGCTTCCCGCGGGTGGGGGGTCCGATCGGACCCCCCCCCGGTGCCAGCGGCGGTCGGCTTTGCACTGGGAGCGTTGGGAGGCGAGGGGGAGACCATCCGATCGTGGCCCCCCCTCGCGATCGCTCCCAGCCAATGGGAATCCTCCTCTGCCTGTGTGTAGTTTCACACAGGCAGAGGATGTGATGTCATCTCCCCTCGGTCTGGCAGTTTCCGTTCCAGCGCCGAGGAGAGAAGACAAGTAAGTGCACACAACACAAACACACACAGTAGAACATGCCAGGCATACTTTACACCCCCGATCCCCCCCGATCGCCCCCCGATCCCCCCCCAATCACCCCCCCCTGTCACAAACTGACACCAGCAGTATTTTTTTTTTTTTTTTTCTGATTACTGCATAGTGTCAGTTTGTGACAGTTACAGTGTTAGGGCAGTGAGTATTACCCCCCTTTAGGTCTAGGGTACCCCCCTAACCCCCCCTAATAAAGTTTTAACCCCTTGATCACCCCCTGTCACCAGTGTCACTAAGCGATCATTTTTCTGATCGCTGTATTAGTGTCGCTGGTGACGCTAGTTAGGGACGTAAATATTTAGGTTCGCCGTCAGCATTTTATAGCGACAGGGACCCCCATATACTACCTAATAAATGTTTTAACCCCTTGCTTGCCCCCTAGTTAACCCTTTCACCACTGATCACCGTATAACCGTTACGGGTGACGCTGGTTAGTTCGTTTATTTTTTATAGTGTCAGGGCACCCGCCGTTTATTACCGAATAAAGGTTTAGCCCCCTGATCGCCCGGCGGTGATATGCGTCGCCCCAGGCAGCGTCAGATTAGCGCCAGTACCGCTAACACCCACGCACGCAGCATACGCCTCCCTTAGTGGTATAGTATCTGTACGGATCAATATCTGATCCGATCAGATCTATACTAGCGTCCCCAGCAGTTTAGGGTTCCCGAAAATGCAGTGTTAGCGGGATCAGCCCAGATACCCGCTAGCACCTGCGTTTTGCCCCTCCGCCCGGCCCGGCCCAGCCCACCCAAGTGCAGTATCGATCGATCACTGTCACTTACAAAACTCTAAACGCATAACTGCAGCGTTCGCAGAGTCAGGCCTGATCCCTGCGATCGCTAACAGTTTTCTTGGTAGCGTTTTGGTGAACTGGCAAGCACCAGCCCCAGGCAGCGTCAGGTTAGCGCCAGTAGCGCTAACACCCACGCACGCACCATACACCTCCCTTAGTGGTATAGTATCTGTACGGATCAATATCTGATCCGATCAGATCTATACTAGCGTCCCCAGCAGTTTAGGGTTCCCAAACAGGCAGTGTTAGCGGGATCAGCCCAGATACCCGCTAGCACCTGCGTTTTTCCCCTCCGCCCGGCCCAGCCCAGCCCACCCAAGTGCAGTATCAATCGATCACTGTCACTTACAAAAGACTAAAACGCATAACTGCAGCGTTCGCAGAGTCAGGCCTGATCCCTGCGATCGCTAACAGTTTTTTTGGTAGCGTTTTGGTGAACTGGCAAGCACCAGCCCCAGGCAGCGTCAGATTAGCGCCAGTACCGCTAACACCCACGCATGCAGCGTACACCTCCCTTAGTGGTATAGTATCTGATCGGATCAATATCTGATCCGATCTATACTAGCGTCCCCAGCAGTTTAGGGTTCCCACAAACGCGGTGTTAGCGGGATCAGCCCAGATACCTACTAGCACCTGCGTTTTGCCCCTCCGCCCGGCCCAGCCCAGCCCACCCAAGTGCAGTATCGATCGATCACTGACACTTACAAAACACTAAACGCATAACTGCAGCGTTCGCAGAGTCAGGCCTGATCCCTGCGATCGCTAACAGTTTTTTTGGTAGCGTTTTGGTGAACTGGCAAGCGCCAGCGGCCTAGTAGACCCAACCAGCACTGCAGTAACACTTGGTGACGTGGCGAGTCCCATAAGTGCAGTTCAAGCTGGCGAGGTGGCAAGTTCAAGTAGTGTCCCGCTGCCACCAAAAAGACAAACACAGGCCCGTCGTGCCCATAGTGCCCTTCCTGCTGCATTCGCCAATCCTAATTGGGAACCCACCACTTCTGCAGCGCCCGTACTTCCCCCATTCACATCCCCAACCAAATGCAGTCGGCTGCATGAGAGGTATTTCCTTATGTCCTCCCAAGACCCCTACCCAGCGAACCCCCCCAAAAAAGATGTCGTGTCTGCAGCAAGCGCGGATATAGGCGTGACACCCGCTATTATTGTCCCTCCTGTCCTGACAATCCTGGTCTTTGCATTGGTGAATGTTTTGAACGCTACCATTCACGAGTATTAGCATAGGGTATAGCATTCCACAGACTAGGCACACTTTCACAGGGTCTCCCAAGATGCCATCGCATTTTGAGAGACCCGAACCTGGAACCGGTTACAGTTATAAAAGTTAGTTACAAAAAAAAGTGTAAAAAAAAAAAAAAACACATACAAAAATATAAAAAAAAAAAAAATAGTTGTCGTTTTATTGTTCTCTCTCTCTCTATTGTTCTGCTCTTTTTTACTGTATTCTATTCTGCAATGTTTTATTGTTATTATGTTTTATCATGTTTGCTTTTCAGGTATGCAATTTTTTATACCTTACGGTTTATTGTGCTTTATTGTTAACCATTTTTTTGTCTTCAGGTACGCCATTCACGACTTTGAGTGGTTATACCAGAATGATGCCTGCAGGTTTAGGTATCTTGGTATCATTCTTTTCAGCCAGCGGTCGGCTTTCATGTAAAAGCAATCCTAGCGGCTAATTAGCCTCTAGACTGCTTTTACAAGCAGTGGGAGGGAATGCCCCCCCCCAACATCTTCCGTGTTTTTCTCTGGCTCTCCTGTCTCAACAGGGAACCTGAAAATGCAGCCGGTGATTCAGCCAGCTGACAATAGAGCTGATCAGAGACCAGAGTGGCTCCAAACATCTCTATGGCCTAAGAAACCGGAAGCTACGAGCATTTTATGACTTAGATTTCGCCGGATGTAAACAGCGCCATTGGGAAATTGGGAAAGCATTTTATCACACCGATCTTGGTGTGGTCAGATGCTTTGAGGGCAGAGGAGAAATCTAGGGTCTAATAGACCCCAATTTTTGCAAAAAAGAGTACCTGTCACTACCTATTGCTATGATAGGGGATATTTACATTCCCTGAGATAACAATAAAAATGATTTAAAAAAAAAATGAAAGGAACAGTTTAAAAATAAGATAAAAAAAATAATAATAATAAAGAAAAAAAAAAAAAAATAAAAAAATAAAAAAAGCACCCCTGTCCCCCCTGCTCTCGCGCTAAGGCGAACGCAAGCGTCGGTCTGGCGTCAAATGTAAACAGCAATTGCACCATGCATGTGAGGTATCACCGCGAACGTCAGATTGAGGGCAGTAATTTTAGCAGTAGACCTCCTCTGTAAATCTAAAGTGGTAACCTGTAAAGGCTTTTAAAGGCTTTTAAAAATGTATTTAGTTTGTCGCCACTGCACGTTTGTGCGCAATTTTAAAGCATGTCATGTTTGGTATCCATGTACTCGGCCTAAGATCATCTTTTTTATTTCATCAAACATTTGGGCAATATAGTGTGTTTTAGTGCATTAAAATGTAAAAAAGTGTGTTTTTTCCCCAAAAAATGCGTTTGAAAAATCGCTGCGCAAATACTGTTTGAAAAAAAAAAAATGAAACACCCACCATTTTAATCTGTAGGGCATTTGCTTTAAAAAAATATATAATGTTTGGGGGTTCAAAGTAATTTTCTTGCAAAAAAAAATTATTTTTTTATGTAAACAATAAGTGTCAGAAAGGGCTTTGTCTTCAAGTGGTTAGAAGAGTGGGTGATGTGTGACATAAGCTTCTAGATGTTGTGCATAAAATGCCAGGACAGTTCAAAACCCCCCCAAATGACCCCATTTTGGAAAGTAAACACCCCAAGCTATTTGCTGAGAGTCATGTTGAGTCCATGGAATATTTTATATTGTGACACAAGTTGCGGGAAAGAGACAATTTTTTATTTTTTTTATTTTTTTTTGCGCAAAGTTGTCACTAAATGATATATTGCTCAAAAATGCCATGGGAATATGTGAAATTACACCCCAAAATACATTCTGTTGCTTCTCCTGAGTACGGGGATACCACATGTGTGAGACTTTTTGGGAGCCTAGCCACGTACGGGACCCCGAAAACCAAGCACCGCCTTCAGGCTTTCTAAGGCCGTAAATTTTTGATTTCACTCTTCACTGCCTATCACAGTTTCGGAGGCCATGGAATGCCCAGGTGGCAAAAAACCCCCCCAAATGACCCCATTTTGGAAAGTAGACACCCCAAGCTATTTGATGAGAGGTATAGTGAGTATTTTGCAGACCTCACTTTTTGTCACAAAGTTTTGAAAATTGAAAAAATAAAAAAAATAAATTTTTTTCTCGTCTTTCTTTATTTTCAAAAACAAATGAGAGCTGCAAAATACTCACCATGCCTCTCAGCAAATAGCTTGGGGTGTCTACTTTCCAAAATGGGGTCATTTGGGGGGGGGGTTTGTGCCACCTGGGCATTCCATGGCCTCCGAAACTGTGATAGGCAGTGAGGAGTAAAATCAAAAATGTACGCCCTTAGAAATCCTGAAGGCAGTGATTGGTTTTCGGGGCCCCGTACGCGGCTAGGCTCCCAAAAAGTCCCACACATGTGGTATCCCCGTACTCAGGAGAAGCAGCAGAATGTATTTTGGGGTGCAATTCCACTTATGCCCATGGCCTGTGTGAGCAATATATCATTTAGTGACAACTTTGTGCAAAAAAAAATTAAAAAATAAAAAATTTGTCACTTTCCCGCAACTTGTGTCAAAATATAAAACATTCCATGGACTCAATATGCCTCTCAGCAAATAGCTTGGGGTGTCTACTTTCCAAAATGGGGTCATTTGGGGGGGGGTTTATGCCATCTGGGCATTTTATGGCCTTCAAAACTGTGATAGGTAGTGAGGAGTAAAATCAAAAATGTACGCCCTTAGAAATCCTGAAGGCAGTGATTGGTTTTCGGGGCCCCGTACGCGGCTAGGCTCCCAAAAAGTCCCACACATGTGGTATCCCCATACTCAGGAGAAGCAGCTAAATGTATTTTGGGGTGCAATTCCACATATGCCCATGGCCTGTGTGAGCAATATATCATTTAGTGACAACTTTTTGTAATTTTTTTTTTTTTTGTCATTATTCAATCACTTGGGACAAAAAAAATGAATATTCAATGGGCTCAACATGCCTCTCAGCAAATTCCTTGGGGTGTCTACTTTCCAAAATGGGGTCATTTGTGGGGGTTTTGTACTGCCCTGCCATTTTAGCACCTCAAGAAACGACATAGGCAGTCATAAATTAAAGGCTGTGTAAATTCCAGAAAATGTACCCTAGTTTGTAGGCGCTATAACTTTTGCGCAAACCAATAAATATACACTTATTGACATTTTTTTTACCAAAGACATGTGGCCGAATACATTTTGGCCTAAATGTATGACTAAAATTGAGTTTATTGGATTTTTTTTAGAACAAAAAGTAGAAAATATCATTTTTTTTCAAAATTTTCGGTCTTTTTCCGTGTATAGTGCAAAAAATAAAAACGGCAGAGGTGATTAAATACCATCAAAAGAAAGCTCTATTTGTGGGAAGAAAAGGACGCAAATTTCGTTTGGGTACAGCATTCCATGACCGCGCAATTAGCAGTTAAAGCGACGCAGTGCCGAATTGTAAAAAGTGCTCTGGTCAGGAAGGGGGTAAAACCTTCCGGGGCTGAAGTGGTTAAATCATTATCAGGGTGGATATAAATCAAGTATAAATCAAGGATTTAAAAAATAAATAAATAAAAAAAAAAATCTGATTTTTTTTTTAATTTAAATCATTTTTTTTTTATTTTTATCAAATTTATTTTAATTAAATGCTTTTGGAGTAAAAATCTATCTAAAGATAGTTTCCTGTTTAGGATACATTAATAATTTAGTTTATTCAGCATGAAATGGAGCTTAGTTATGTAGCATGAGGTTGTATATTCTGCAATATTTACATTTTTGGTAAACTCATTCAATGAATCCAAACTCTGCAAGCTGAGATAACATGCACTGCATTGATGCATTCACACAATTTCACAGTAACCATGAGATAAAACTTCAGGAATATTCCTTTATCCCATTGTTTTGCAAATCTATGTACACTACAAACACTACAGACTGAATCGGTTCTGATATCGCTGTTTTACTAACCTGACAGCTTATTATTCTAAATAGGAAACCTTAATTTTGTTTGAAAAATATTAAATATTCTAACTACCAGCAAGAATAATTCCTTACATTTAAAGAGCACCTGTCATTTCAGATCCATCATGGGAGTGCCTGTTAGCTGGCATCCACTCACCTGCTGTCACCACGTCCCTTGTTGTTTCACCGCCGCATCATCAGCCGTCCCATTAAAGTAAACAAGACTGTCAGGGGGTCAACAGAGTGTCAGAGGAGGAGCCGCTGCAGGACAGAGATGATAGTAGTTATTTAAACATAATGATTTAAATCGACGATTTAAATCAAGCAATTTTACTAGTGATTTAAATCATGATTTAAAATGACTTGATTTAAATCAAATTCACCCTGACCATTATTCAACATTTTTATGCCTACACTAAAGCCCCATAACACATGGGCCTGAATATCAGGAGACAACAGCCGGTTCAAAAGAAACCGGCCGACATTCAGGCTGCGTGTATGTCGGT
This sequence comes from Lithobates septentrionalis, assembly GCA_037952835.1. NCBI lineage: Eukaryota > Metazoa > Chordata > Amphibia > Anura > Ranidae > Lithobates > Lithobates septentrionalis. The sequence continues at coordinate 508,202 of JBBDGP010000753.1, read as the reverse complement.
CTGTCTGACAGAAGCCGCCCAAACTGTTGGATGTAAATGCTGGAAAACCAGCAGCCGACCGACTCCCGATCACCGCTCTCTGCCATTGGCAGAGAGCGCTGATCAGAGTGTTATGGCAGGGGGGGTGGGGGGGGGGGGGTTCGTCCCCGGTCAAAACACAACAGCTCAGCGGGTGAGATCGCTGAGCTAACCTCGCATCCGCTGGTCAATTTTTTTTGTGCAACTGATGGGGTTGCACAAAAAAACTGTATTGTGTACCCGGCTTAACCTCTGTGACTTCCCCCCCTCCAATGCCACAGCCCTCTTCCTGCCTTATCACCAGATATCCAAGCCTATTTACCTTTGCTGTGTACATTTGTTTGATTTTTGTTTGTTTTATTGTTTTTTGTTTTTAGAGATTGTCTTATTAACATTCTGCTATTCTGTTTTGTGCATTAGTACTGCTTGTACCTTGATGAACACCCCAAAAGTTATCCTGGAAAATTGTATGTAGTGCAAACAAAATAAGTATCAAGGACAGTACTCTCATGTTGATGGCCTTATTTTAGGGAAAATGTCATGAGGAATGGTGTAAAAAATACTGACACCATATAGCAAATTGCACAAACTATGTTGGCAAAAAGAGATATTGACCAATTAAAACTCAACAGCAGGGACATAAGCACCCTTGACAAATTAATGGCTAAATGCCACTGTAGCCTTGGCTGGCAACCTCTTTAAACCATGCAGTTCTAGTATCATCGTCACAGTTGAGCTGCAGTTTACTCTGAGGGGGATGATGGACAGGAGACTGGTGGGTTATGATTGCCGCTATCAGCAACCGCACTGAACCCCACTCAAAAGGCACAGGAAGAGAGAAGAGAAGCATGGGTAATGCCTAGTACACATGATAAGAATATCGGATGAATGATCGTTCGTTTTTTTTTTTGCATGCTAGTCTCATATTGAAAACCAACAAGTGACTAAATTTACGAAATTTCTCGTCTAACAATACAACTTGGGAAGTATTGTATTTTATTGTTATGTATTGTAATGTATTCTCTAATTTCCGAGCATGTGTGGTCTTGGTCACTCATTATTTTTTGTACAAATACTATACTAATTATATTAGAATCGTTTATTCTGTTACTGTACGAGAAAAATTTTCGTGCTTGTATTTTCACATGAACTGTCATGATCGGCTCTCGAAAGCTGTGTACTAATTATCAGATTATCAGATGATCGCTCTGAAAGGAAGATGTGTGAGCAATGCTGATACATCTACAGACAGAGCAGCCTGTCTGCAGTGAGACTTGTACAGCCCACCCAGGGAGCAGCTTGTATTGCATCTGCTTTCTCTGGCCTATTGTGACATCATTTGAGAGACTTAATTGCTATCAGGGGGACATCAATGCAGCGTCTGTGAGTACAGAACTTGTCAGTTGCCACTGGGACACGGCTGCTGCCAGTGGAGCTCTGTTTAGTGAGCATTGCATCACCCTTTTACCCTTTGAAACATTTTGACTGCATTCACACCTCTGCAGAGCTCATGCACTTTTAAAACTACAAGGGAAATCCTTTCCCTTGAAGAAGTCACGTGATCTGTGACGCAACACGTTGGGAGTAGTTGGTGACGTCACTTCCTGTGTCACTTGAACTCGGAAGAAGCGGTGAGGAGGAGAGCGTCATAATATTTGATGTTTTTTGGCTATAGACAAGACGATTACTATGTGAGTGGGCAATTATTAGTCTTAATAAAATACCTTGATTTATACAATTTTGCGTGATGAAAGTTTTTCTTTTACTCTGAGCCACTCCAGAGAGTAGTCGGTCCATTTAATCGGAGGAGATAAAAAAAGACAAAGACGCAGTGGCCTTTCCCCACTAGGAATAATAAAGTTATACCAGTGATAAGGCATGATTAAACCCAGTGGGGTCGCTTCCTAAGGTGAGCGGGCAATTCACCTGGTGGTGGAGGTGGTGGTTTTTATCACTGATGTTTTTATCACTGAAGGCACTTAATGAAGCACAAAGTTTAAAGGAAGATTCTAAGTTTATATTTTATTTTATTATGTGGGACAATCACAATTAATTATTCATCATTTATCACATATAATTTTTTGGTCATTCACGCATTATTATTTATGTTGTATATATATTTTTTGTCACAATAATTATTTGTTCACACTGGTGGAAGCACCATTCCTTTAAATTGTTAAATAGTCAGTGACAGGTACTCTTTATAGAGGGATCTGGGGTCTATAAGACCCCAAATTCCTCCTTTGCACCTAAAAGCATTCAAAACGCCAAGTTTGGCTGCTTTGAATACTGTAATTTTTTTTAATTTGGCGCCTTTAAGTCTTCTGTAAACCGAAAATGATGTCATTACATCACTTCCGGGTTACTAGATCCGAGACCCGTTTCCAGCTTCGTTAGGGTCTCTGGCTAACTGCCAGATGTGTCGGCTGGTTGCTCAGGTCTCCCGGTGGGACTGGAGTGCCCAAGCGAGCTGCCGCAGGCTGCAGGAGGGGGGGGGCATCCCCTCCCGCTGCTTTGGATAACAGCTGAGTGTCTTCTTTGCCGCATCAGTTGTTATTCCAAGAAAACAAAACTCCGGCTCTACAAAACGGTACTGGGGTGATACGTGCAGCTGCAGGCATCACCCCAGAAAAAACCCCGTAAAGAAGAGGACGCATATTTGCGTACTGTTGGCGTGAAGGGGTTAAAATGTCAGCGGGCCGGGCGCACATGAAATCATCACATGCACTGATGGGCCGGACATTTAGTGGCGGCGGGCTGGATGCAGCCCACAGGTTGCCGACCCCTGGCTTACATCCTTACCAGATCCATAACCTTTACTAGCCCATATCCCATTGAAACCGCCTCTTATGGTCCTTCTGTTACTCTTCAATATTCCACACATGTAATACCCCAAAAAACACAAAAAAACTTACAATAGTGTAATATGTTCACATACCTCCAAATCACACCTATACCTATAAATCAGTCATGAAAAAAAAATCCTCTGTGATCTTTCTCACCACATGGACTTTCCCCCACACTCCTAACACCCCACCAAAATTTTCCCCTAAGACACAGAGTTCAGTGGTTGTGCTTGTTTAACTCTTTTATTATTCCAGAATGAAAGGCTGAGTATAAAGCATGTAGAAAAAAAGAAATGGCACAATAGTGCAGAAATTCCCACTATAAAACACATTTATTCAAGCAAAACTGATTACATAGATAGATGAATACCCATTCTCCAGTTTCCAAGATGGTGGAAAGGGCACTTCCGGTTCTGGTTTCTCTCTCTCTAAAAAAAATGATGCCATCAGTTTGAGTGAATGTCTACCTTACTACTTTAAAAGGGGTTGTAAACCCTCATTTTAAAAAAAATAAAAATAACAAACATTCCTGCTCTGTGCAATCATTTTGCACAGAGCAGCCCCGGTCCTCTTCTTCTGGGTGCTCTGCCAGCGCTCCAGGCCACTCCTCTTCATCACGTGCCCCCAGGGAAAATCCCTTTTTCTGGGGGCACCCGTGCCGGCTCGCTCCCGAGTCCCGCTGTTGCGTCCATTGACTCGGCCCCGCCCCCCCCACACTCCCATGTCACAGGATTTGATTGACAGCAGCGAGAGCCAATGGCTTTTGCTGCTATTATTCTGTCTAATGAGGAGAGAGACAATGTCTGGAGCCACTGTGCTCATGCACATCATTGGATCAGATTAGGCTAAGGTAAGAAAAAGGGGGGGGGGGGTGTGGGGGGAGCTTCAGCACTGACGGTTTTTTACCATAATGAATAGAATGCATTAAGGTGAAAAACCTTGAGGCTTTACAACCATTTTAAAGCAGTATCAAACCCAAAATCAAAAATGTAATATGTTGCAGCTTACCAATCATTACAGTAGGTGACCGCGATATTGTGTCAATCTCGCCACTGTTATCAGCGAGATTTGACACCTGCGAGTCCCGTCGCATGGGTTCCCCCCAGGGGCATACCAGGCCCTTAGATCTGGTATGGATTTTAAGGGGAACCCCCTACTCCGAAAAAACGGCATGGGGTCCCCCCAAAATCCATACCAGACCCTTATCCGAGCACGCAGCCCGGCCAGTCAGGAAAAGGGGTGGGGACGAGCGAGCACCCCCCTCCTCCTGAACCGTACCAGGCCGCATGCCCTCAACATGGGGGGTGGGCACTTTGGGGCAGGGGGGCACCCTGCGGCCCCCCCACCCAAAGCACCTTGTCCCCATGTTGATGAGGACAAGGGCCTCTTCCGGACAACCCTGGACTTGGTTGTTGGGGTCTGCGGGCGGAGGGCTTATCGAAATCCAGGAGCCCCCTTTAATAAGGGGGCCCCCAGATCCCGGCCCCCCACCCTATGTGAAAGAGTATGGGGTACATCATACCCCTACCCATTCACCTGGGGGAAAAAGTGTCAATAAAAAACCACACTAGACAGGTTTTTAAAGTAATTTATTAGGCAGCTCTGGGGGTCTTCTTCCGAATTCTCCGCTTTCTTCTCCCGGTGTCCGGTTCTTCTCCCGCTCTCCGGCCTCTTCTCCCAGTGTCCGGTTCTTCTCCCGCTCTCCGGTTCTTCTGCCAGGCTCCTCCGCTATCTTCTGCTCTTTTGCCGTTGTTTTGCTAGCGGTGGCCCGGTCTTCTCCATCGTCTTGTTCCCCGTTCTCTTCTTCCGATGTTGACACGACGCTCTCTCCCGCTGTAATGCTGTGTGCGAGGTGTGCAACGACTTATATAGGCATGGGGCGTGTTTTTTTGGCATAGGGGGTTCCCCTTAAAATACATACCAGACCTAAGAGCCTAGTATGCCCCTGGAGGGGAAGCCATGCCGTTTTTTTATTTAAAATTTGGCGCAGCGTTCCCCCTCATGATTCATACCAGACACCTGTCAGCAATGCTTGTCGCTCATTGGGAAAGGAAAAAAAAACAGTTTTTCTTTCCCGATGAGCGAGCCAGAGCAGGATGTACAGTACCCTGTTGCCGAGAACCAGCGATGGGATCGCGCTGGAAATACATTCTCGCTGTCAGGTACTGTAGATGCAGCAGAAGTGGCAGCTGCATTCGTTTTCTTTTAGGATTTTTCCCCTCTGTTTTCACCTGGTGTTCTGGCCAGTAACACACCTCTTGTAGTAGAGGCCCTATATTCTGGATGAAGGAACACAGTAGTACCTGTGGAGGGCAACATTTTCAGTCTGGGAGCTGGGGCGTGTTAGCTGTACTAGCAGATGTAGATACAATAACAAAGTGAAGCCAAACTCCAGCTCACATTTTATAACTAGTTAGAGCAAACAGTTTCTTCCCTGCTGCAATATAATACATGTTTGCTTTTGGGTTAAATACTGCTTTAATATTGAACGCTGAACGCATAAAGCAAAGCCAATCAATGAAGTCCAGGATATATATACTATATCCCATAACAAACACCTCTGACCATCTTCAAATAAAATAAAAAATAATGATTTAGAAATATACACATTGTTAAAGGTTAACTTCAAGAATGATCTGTATTGCATATTTACATTGGTCCAAATTGGCACAATATAAGTATGCATACCTCATACCTGATGGGGAAGCTGAAAATTCCTGGAGTTCAGTTTTAATAACGCATACATAATACCAAATAAGAAAATAAAAAAAATGAACCCCTGATGGAGTCACATGCTGTGACGTAACGCGTAGGGCATTCCGGAGCAGAAGTGATGCAAGAGACTGGCAAGTCACTATCTACACTGAATAGAGAGTTTTTAACTGTAATGCCCCGTACACACGGTCGGATTTTCCGATGGAAAATGTGTGATAGGACCTTGTTGTCGAAATTCCGACCATGTGTAGGCTCCATCACACATTTTCCATCGGAATTTCCGACACACAAAGTTTGAGAGCTTGCTCTAAAATTTTCCGACAACAAAATCCGTTGTCGGAAATTCCGATCGTGTGTACACAAATCCGACGCACAAAGTGCCACGCATGCTCAGAATAAATTAAGAGACGAAAGCTATTGGCTACTGCCCCGTTTATAGTCCCGACGTACGTGTTTTACGTCACCGCGTTCAGAACGATCGGATTTTCCGACAACTTTGTGTGACCGTATGTATGCAAGACAAGTTTGAGCCAACATCCGTCGGAAAAAATCCATGGATTTTGTTGTCGGAATGTTCGATCAATGTCCGACCGTGTGTACGGGGCATAAGAGTTGCTATTTAAATAAATGATTGATACTTTTAACCACTACACTATGCAGGATTACTTTCTTTACCCTTAACATATGGAGTGAGCGTGGGAGAGTGAACCTTAAAGGGACCATCACTTAGGATTGCCTGGAGAGTGCTGGAAATTCTGGAACAAAGCCAAAGCAGACATAACATCATTCCGGATACTACAATTATAATCCTTTGGTATAGCCTTTTTAAGGTGAGATTTCTGGGAGCACAGAGGTGGCACAAGAAGGTGAAAGCACACCATTTTGGTTATATATGCACAAATACAGTACTTTAGTGGGAGAACACTATGTTTGATATATCGTCGCTGGAAGAATGAACTATCATTTAATTTAATTATATGTATAAAAAAAAATTTAAAATTTTTTTATTTGATCATACATCTGTAATTTGCACATTGTGGAATATTTTATACATATATGTTTTGATATCATATATTTTGGTTGATACACCACATAGGACACAATATGTGACACATTTATTTACAAAATTTAGTCTGTGCGACACCAATCAACACTATGGGGGTTATTTACGAAAGGCAAATCCACTTTGCACTACAAGTGCACTTGCAGTCACTGTAGATCTGAGGGGGACATGCAAGGAAAATAAAAAACAGCATTTTAGCTTTGATAAGGTCAGGGATTTAATTTAGAGTTCTCACTTAATATGATGCCTACATGTAAATCTGTTTTTAACTTTTTGGCTGTTGAACTCAATTGAAGCTGCTTTTGTTTTCTTGTAACTATATTGCCATGGTGTTGAAGCTTGTGTTCGTAGCCCAGGTGACTCCTGTTGTTGTTTACCCTTGCCCTGTGTGGGGGGGCTGTGCTGATGCTATTGTTTGTATAATTGCCTATAAAAAGGCCTTTGAAAGAAGTAAAGAGCAGCAGTCCATTATGCTGAGAACTTTGATACAGACATACCTGACTCTGTGTCTTAATTCCTATAAGAAGCAATAATTTGACAAAGCAATATAAACTATAAGCAACTTATTTAAAAGTTGAATCTAACATTTGGCGCCCAAACAGGGACTCACCGATGATACTACAAGAGGTGGTTGAGCTACGCTGACGGAACGAAAAGACAGGCATTCCGGGAACCACAGATCAAAAAAACCTGGCCAGGTAAGAAAAAGCTTTATTTTTCTTATATTCTGTGCTCCCCTGATTTGTGCCTATCCGTTCTGTCAGTTACGGTTCTCCTGGTTTTAAAACACCAGCCTCTGTAGTGGTGAGTCTAGAATTACTGCATATTTTCGTTTATATTGCTGGAATTATTTGTTTGTTTTGTTATCTGTGTTTGTCTTGTCTGTCTTGTTGAGAAAGTGAATGAGCCTTGTCAAGGATGGTATGAGTTAGAAGGGGATTGCCGAACTAAGCAACGGAATGCGCCTTACCTCACACGATTGGGAACCTGAGGGCTTGTGAGCTTGGGGGTCTGACGCTTATGCTTAACCTCACATCTAACTCATAAACCATAGACGGGTTGAGAGTATAAGCCCTGTCTGCTCCATAAAGCAGGGATAAGAGTGTATGAGAGGGATTCCCAGATACGAGGGGGGGAATAAGGTCTCAACAAAGTCCCGAGATCTAGTCGGATACCTGGCCACTTAAAGGAATGCTTGTATATGTTGTAGCCGCATTTTTGTATATGTTGTAGCCGCATTCTGGTTTGTTATTGGGCTAGCATATAAAGTAATTATTTATTATTGGGCTAGCATATAAAGTAATTCGGTTTCAGAAATCTCATTCCGGAGAGGTTTTTAGAATTCTAGCACCCTAGGAGGAAGGCAACGAGGAACTAGTGTAACTTAGCTGGTTTGTTATTGGGCTAGCATATAAAGTAATTATTCATTCTTGTATATGTTGTAGCCGCATTATATTGTACACTAAGTGTCCCACACGCTACCTAGGCAGGACTGTTAGAATGGGCCAGAGGAACACAAAACCCCGTCAGGGAATTGTGGCGCACTATACGGTGCCACAGATAATTAAGAACATTTATGGGAAAACCGAAGCACAGGACTTAAAGGATGTCCTTCGTAAATTTAAGGTGAAAGGAGCAGCGGGCTTAGACCCGGATGTATGAAGTGAAATAAAAAGGGACAGACAAGGAGAGGTGTTAGAGAAGCAATGGATGAGTCAGGTTCAATGCTTAATTAAGGTTTCAAATAGAGAAAAAGAAGAGGGGTGGAAACATAATCCAGATTGTGATGGTTGGGATATGAAAGACAGAAGAACAAAAAATGTTGAAATTTTAAATAATCTTAGTTCAACCATCCCACCCCCATATACTGACATAGAACGTAAACCACACAAGATATATCCTGTACTTAAGGGTAGAGAATGTTTTTTTTTTTTCAGGTTTGTGGAGTATAAGAATTTCATTCAGAAACTGTAGCTCCCGTACGCACTGATACATGCATTATAGTAAAGCCAGCTGTTTTATGTAGATTTGTGACACAGTTAATGAATACACATGAAGCAACCTGGCAGGATGGGGAGGATTTATGCAGACATAAAATGACTCTGACCCTGTTTAACCAGTTTATGACTGACCTGCAGACCGAGCTGAGGGGGATGGCAATACTGGAGACAGGACATGTCAGACATATAGACTCAAGGGCCCCTTTTATTGCTAGATTAGAAGCTTTTTGTCAGGCAAAACAACAGGAGAGGGGGTCCATATCACCCATGAAACAAATGCCAGGACAGACTGTATCAGACTTTTGCTTATCTATAGAAAGTATGATGGTAGATGAGGGAATGGATTTAGAGCTGCCAGTCACAATCCGAGCCTTCAATAGACAAATATAACGGTTGGTAATAAGAAAATCTCTTGTTTAGTCGATACAGGAGCTTCACGCTCGTTACTTTCTGACTCTGAACTACTCCCTGGCCAAAAATCACCTGACACTTTACTAATAACTGGATATGATGGCATTTTAGCCGACGCCCCGCTTACAAAACCTCTGGAAGTTAAAGTAGGAAACCACATGTTCCTTTCACGCTTTCTGGTATCCAGAGGAGCCCCCACTAATTTGTTAGGAGCTGACATTTTGCAGAAAATAGGAGCTAACATTACCTATCACCCAGATGGCACTGTCACCTTAGCTATAGGGGATAATCAAGAACACATGGAGATGTGTAACCTGATACAATACCTAGAGGAGGAATCGGAATTGTCCGGCCCACCTCCTTCAGACTTAGATCAGATTTTGTCGTCCCTTCCAGGAGAACTATGGGAGAAACATCCAGCTGATGTTGGACTTTTGCCCATACCTCCGGTTACCCTACAGCTGATTCCAGAAGCAGTGCTTCCCCAACAAAAGCAGTATCCACTCAGTGCACCTCAAGAGGCGGCCATAGAAATGCAGGTCCAATCCTTCTTAAAAAGTGGAGTTCTAAAAGAGGTAAAATCACCGGCAAACACTCCCTTGTACCCGGTTAAAAAGAAATCAGTAGCCGGTAGTCCGGTTAAGTATAGAATGGTCCAAGACCTTAGAGCGGTCAACAAAATACTAGCCCCGATGACACCTTTAGTACCCAATCCACATACATTACTGTCACAAATACCATCAACCAGTATGTACTTTACGGTTATAGATTTAGCGAATGCTTTCTTTTCCGTCCCACTTGCTGAAGAATGCCAACTTTGGTTCGCATTTTCAATCAAAAATCGGCAACTAACCTGGACACGCCTACCTCAGGGTATAGCGCATTCACCTACCTTGTATTCGCAAGCATTGCAAACGGTGTTGGGAGAATGGGTACCACCAGATTCCTGTGTATTGTTACAATATGTGGATGATTTATTGTTATGCTGCCCTGACAAGGAAACTTGTTTGGCCACCACCCTTAATTTGTTGCGATTTTTGGCAGAAAAAGGTTGCAAGGTTAATAAGAAAAAGTTGCAAGTGTGTCAGGAAAAAGTTATCTTTTTGGGACATTGTATATCACAGGGTACGAGACATCTCACTGAGGAGAGGGTTCAAGTGATAAAGGGAATGTTACCCCCACGGAATTTCAAACAATTGCGTATGTTTTTAGGTATCGTGTCATATTGTAGACAGTGGATACCACATGCTAGCGCTTTGATGCAGCCATTATACGATTGTTTGAAAATTGTACCGTATATGCTTACAGAAGTAGCTTATGAATCGTTTATCACTTTGAAAAAGTTGTTAATTTCTGCCCCGGCTATTGGTATACCAGATTACACCAAGATATTTAATCTGTACATTGCTGAGATCACTGGACCTGCCACAGGTGTTCTGACACAGGCACATGTAAAACAAAGACCAGTCGCTTACTTTTCAGCAGCATTAGATCCAGTATCTAGAGGTTCACCGTCTTGTGTACGGGCGGTAGCTGCAGTGTCAATTATCATAGATAAGTCATCAGAGATTGTTCTAGACAATCCAGTCGTAGTGCATACCACACATGACATACATGCAATCTTGTCTCAGGTACAGCCCAAACACATTTCAATGGCTAGGCAATTAAGATTACAGTGTACTTTACTCTTACCTCCAAATGTTACTTTTCAGCGCTGTACAACTTTAAATTTGGCTACCTTTTTGCCTCTTCAGTCACCAGATTTGGCAAGGGGGAATGATAGTGCTAATAGTACTAGTGAGAAAGGAAATGAGGTACCTGACACTCTTTTGTTTAAACAAGTAGATGAACACGATTGTTTTCAGCTCATGGAACAGGAGACAATGGGATTTCCACATGTTACAGATACACCAATTTTAAATGCTGAGCACACTTTGTACATAGATGGCAGTAGGTTTGCTGATGACAAGGGTAAATATCACACAGGTTATGCCGTAGTGACTGATACACAGGTGATTGACGCACAGCCCTTACCAGCCCACATGTCAGCACAAGAAGCAGAATTAAAAGCTTTAGAACAAGCCCTAGAATACTTAAAAGAACGAGAAGGGAATATTTACACTGACTCCGCTTACGCTTATGGCGTAGCGCATGATTATGGCCACATATGGAGGGCTAGAGGTTATCTGACAGCAGCAGGTACACCTGTAAAACATGGAGAAGGGATTAAGAGAGTCCTGAACAATCTTCAAAAAGGTTAAACGAGTGGCCATCATGAAGATAGCGGCACACACGAGCGCAAAAACAATTGAGGCAAAAGGAAATGCATTTGCAGATTTGACTGCAAAACAGGCAGCTCTAGGGGAAGGAAGCCCTGAGACCTTAGCAGCGGTAGAGGTGAGTATCCCAGAACCAACATGGCAGCAGCTGAGTAAATTACAGGAGCAAGCAGGGGAGAGCGAGAAAGATAAGTGGGTCAGAATGGGAGCAGCACCAGACCTTGACAATGTATGGAGGGAAGGGGGCAAAATATGCCTACCTGCCTCTCTGTACCCAGCAATGGCAGCGGCAGTTCACCTACCCACACATGTCAGTTCCAATTCCATGTATAGGATTGTGAACCAAGGATGGCTCGCCCCCGGATTCAGTAGCACTGCAAGAAACTACTGTGCAGCCTGCCAAATCTGTCTCCTGAATAACCCAGGACAGAGAGTAAAAACCCCACGAAAACACCAGGTCCGGGCCCAATACCCCTTCCAGAGACTGCAAATTGACTACATACAAATGCCCAAGAGCGGCCCCTTTGAGTTTGTCCTCGTGTGTATCGATTTATTCTCAGGTTGGCCCGAAAGTTATCCAGTAAAATCGGCTACAGCTAAAGCCACAGCTAAGAAACTGATCACTGAGTTAATACCTAGGTTTGGTCTTCCTGAAACCATAGAATCAGATAGGGGGACACACTTTACAGGAGAAATCATGCAGAATGTGATGACCATGTTAGGGGTTTAACAAAGTTTTCACACCCCTTACCACCCACAGAGTTCAGGATCAGTGGAGAGAGTAAATGGGACAATAAAGTTAAAAATACAAAAAGCCATGCAAGAGTTAAACAAGCCTTGGCCAGAATGCCTGCCTTTGGCTTTGTTCTCTATAAGGTACACTCCAACAGGAAAGACAGGATTATCCCCATATGAGATACTTTTTGGGAATGCACCTAGATTGGGTTTATACTTTCCACAGAGTATGCAATTGCAATGTGATAGTTTGACTGCATATGTAATACAATTACAACAACGTCTAACTAACATCCACAAAAGTGTGTATTCTTCTCTTCCAGACCCTAATTCAATAGCAGGTACACATACTCTGCTACCAGGGGATTATGTATATGTAAAGAAACACACCAGAAAGACATTGGAACCCAGGTTTGAAGGTCCTTATCAAGTACTCTTGACCACAGCCACCTCAGTAAAGCTGGAAGGAAAACCTACCTGGATACACGCATCACATTGCAAGAAACAACCCGAGAAAACAACATGATGAAATATCTACTTACATATTTTTTGTTGAAGATTGTTGTTTTACAAATATATGCATGGACTCCTGGTATTAATGTACTTGAAGTAGAGGAAACAATGACTTTCGAATGGAGCATAGATGACCCTAAAGTGGCAAATGTATCAGGATATGAGATAAATAAGGATTACACTGTGGGTAATTATACTGTTGAAGGACATAGGCGACCGTTTCATGTAGATGTAGGTATAGCATGGATACAGGCAGACCCCCTCTCAGAAGTAACTGTAACTTTCCAGTGGAACGATAATATGGGTTTCCCCTTTAACAATAGTAAGAACCATAGGTGTCATAAAATATCCCTTTCACAGACATGGAAACAAGCCCGGGAACGGGTAGTGGGACAAATGTACCAAATATTAACAGTCATGGCAGAAGGAGGGAATATAACCGAAGGGATGTTTAATCTGACAGATATTACCGTTAATCAATCCAGTACTTTCCTCTGTGCATCTTGGTGGAGGGAAGAGAGAAATGATGGGTGGTATTGGAGTGCAGGGGCCTATGGGTTTCACATACAAATGGAGGAAGAAGTAACGCCAACAATTGAATCTTCCATATTAACACCCGTACCAAACACTTGCATAAATGTATCAACATCACAACAGAAAACAAAAATAAAATTCAATATCACCTTTCCCCCGATACCGGAGTGTAGGTATAAACGAGAATGGTACGACACACTATTGGGACTGACAGGTACAGGGATGGGAATTTTAAACTCGGTCGAGATAGAAGAAATGAACAACAGATGGAAGCATGCAGGGGGACACATAGCTGACAGCTTGACTATCACAAGCAAATGGTTACCCACCGCTTTTGAAACCCAATTGCAAGAAATACCCCTATTACAATTTTTGGGAGGGTTAATAAATCACATGATAGGAGCAGAGCTCCAGCTGTGGAATCAAAATCAACAGTTTGTAAATTTCACACAGTGCTCTTTTAACCTCTTATCCTATCATATACAAATAAATAGGGCCAGGACTGAACTACAGTTGGGAAATTATCATACCTGGATGAAATATTTTAAGGGTTTAACTGACGATGGTGTATGGTTCCAAGTAAAAAGGGATAAGATAGAATGTGAGGAGAAATGGTGTGTAGGAAGGTTCGAAGCATACCGGGTAGCAGATGTAATGGAAATGTGTAAAATAGTGGTCATGCCACTAGTAATTAACCACTTCAATACCAGGCACTTAGACACCTTCCCGCCCAGCCCAATTTTCAGCTTTCAGCGCTGTCACAATTTGAATGACAATTGCGCGGTCATGTAACACTGTACCCAAACAAATTTTTTATCATTTTGTTCCCACAAATAGAGCTTTATTTTGGTGGTATTTGATCACCTCTGCGTTTTTTTTTTTTTTGCGCAACAAATAAAAAAAGACAGAAAATTTTGAAAAAAAGCACGTTTTTCTTTGTTTCTGTTAAAATTTTTTGTAAATGAGTACGTTTTCTTCTTCAATGACGGGCACTGATATGGCTGCACTGACGGGCACTGATACGGCGGCACTGATGGGCACCGATGAGGTGGCACCAATGAGGTGGCACTGATGAGGTGGCACTGACGGGCACTGATGATGGGCACTGATAGGTGGCACTGATGCGCACTGATAGGTGGCACTAATGGGCACTGATAGGTGGCACTGGTAGGTGGCACTGATGGGCGCTGATAGGTGGCACCGATGGGCACTGATAGGCGGCACTGATGGGCACTTGTAGGTGGCATTAATGGGCACTCGTAGGTGGCGTTGATGGGTAGTTATGGGTGGCACTGATAGTTGGCACAGATGGGCACGGATGGGCACTGATAGGTGGGCACAGATGGGCACAGATGGGCACTGACAGGTGGCACCGATGGACACTGATGGGTGGCACTGATGATTCTGATTGATGGCAGTGATGCCCCTAAGTGTGGCATTGCTGGGCATCACTGCAACATAATTGTGCCAATCAGTGCCCATTTGTGGGCACTGATTGGCACAGATTTGGCACTGACTGGGCACATGTGGATGGCCATGGGGTACATACCTGGCCATCCACATGTTTCCCTTCCCTGGTGGTCCTAGTGGCGATCCCTGGTGGTCCAGTGTGGTGATCTGCGGGGGGGCTGCGCTGATAAACAATCAGCGCAGACCCCCCCTGCCAGGAGAGCCGCCGATCGGCTCTCCTCTACTCGCATCTGTCAGACGCGAGTGAGGAAGAGCCGATCAACGGCTCTTCCTATTGACAGCGTGATCAGCCGTGATTGGACACGGCTGATCACGTGGTAAAGAGCCTCCGCCGGAGGCTCTTTACCAAGATCGGTGTAGCGGTGTGTCAGACTGACACACCGATCCACCGATCGCCGCGATGCGCGCCCCTGCGGGCGCGCGGCGGCATGTTATCCTGAAGGACGTCATATGACGCCCAGTCAGGATAACACAACCACCGCCCGGCCGTCAATCCGCTATAGGCCGGGCGGGAAGTGGTTAAAGACGAGTTTTGGTATCCAGAAATATATGGGAAATATGTAGATAAAAGAAACAGAACCCATGATTTAACTCTATGTGAAGGAACTAATAAGGGAATGGTATGTGGCAGAAGTTCCCCAGTATATGAACCTTGCTTGTTAAAATACCAAACTAGCATATGCAAAATGCAAAGAACACCGATAAATGTGAACAATAGATTCATAGAAATAGGACCCCAGCATGTTTGTATCATTACTAATGATAACCGCACCATGTCAGCATTAAATAAATCGGCGCCGTTTGCGGGATGTATAAAAAAGATTAAAATATTACAATGGGGTAACGACACCTATCTTTTTGAACCAGACGCCGATAAGATATTCTCTTCAGTCTATGAGGTACATAATCTCACTGACACTACACCCTTTATAATTTCTTTAGACCCACTAAAACAGGTTTTGGAACAATCAGAGTTGTTAAGACAACACATAGAAACACTAGAACATACCCTACAGAATAATCTTGTATCCGCAATTATTGACAAAGGTAGACTAGTGCATCTTTCCTCACAGATACAACAGGATACTGCACCACATTGGTGGGATATATTTAGTGGAATGTCTTCTACAGCAACCAATACCTTTCACTGGTTGTTAAGTTCAATGGTAATTATTATTCTAATAGTAATATCACTTACAATCACGAATATATGTGTATACAGGAAAATAAATAGGAAAATTAGGAGAATAGACAGGGCATACCGATAAATGTGTATTGACATCACCCTACTCCTATAAAACTCCTCTTCTTGAATTTTAAGATGTTGGTAATACCTAGGGGGATGGGTTCTACCCCTCTGACAACTCGCGGTCAGGGAAAGGACTCTGGGCAAAAACTGACTAGAACTTATTCATGAGGACCCAGGGGGAAGGAGAGGATGATGTCAAAGGGGGAAATTGATAAGGTCAGGGATTTAATTTAGAGTTCTCACTTAATATGATGCCTACATGTAAATCTGTTTTTAACTTTTTGGCTGTTGAACTCAATTGAAGCTGCTTTTGTTTTCTTGTAACTATATTGCCATGGTGTTGAAGCTTGTGTTCGTAGCCCAGGTGACTCCTGTTGTTGTTTACCCTTGCCCTGTGTGGGGGGGCTGTGCTGATGCTATTGTTTGTATAATTGCCAATAAAAAGGCCTTTGAAAGAAGTAAAGAGCAGCAGTCCATTATGCTGAGAACTTTGATACAGACATACCTGACTCTGTGTCTTAATTCCTATAAGAAGCAATAATTTGGCAAAGCAATATAAACTATAAGCAACTTATTTAAAAGTTGAATCTAACAGCTTGCACATGATTGGATGATAAAATCAGCAGAGCTTCCACTCATTTCAGATCTACCCCACAGATCTACAGCCACTGCACTTCCAAATGCACTTGTAGTGCAAAGTGGATTTTCCTTTCGTAAATAACCCCCTATATCTATATTGCTTTATTTGTGGGAACACTTTAGGTGATGCAGCAGCTAGTCATTTATTGTTTGCACATTACTAGTTTATTTTTTATTTCACATTTGGGTAGCTCAGAGGTATACTCACACTTTAAAAAAAGACTGCTTGATCTAAAGTTAGGTACACACTACACATTCAAGAAAAAAAAACACATGTTTCTCCATTCATGCAAGTGATGTGTATGTGGGAATCCCCCTACCAGAACATTGAATGCTGAGGCTGTCAAAATACATCACGATCAGAGCTGCAGCCAACTGGCTGCAAGCCACTAATTGAAGGTTTTCCAGCAGGGCTATTCGACAGAAGCCGATCTTCTAATGATCAGCTTCTGTTGAACAGGGAGGGCTACACACAGATCAAAATTCAGCCCGTCCCTGTTGAACTGACCGAATTTCAGTCCTAGCTTAATCCTATTCATAAAAATTCAGGCAATCAAAGCCTAATATATTATTTGAGTCTACAATGTTACAAACTCCAAACTGTGTCCTACATAGCAAAGGTCAGCTGTTTCCTCCTATTCATTGATCTACATACCTTTTTCTGTCTGACAAACAAGAAACTCCTTCTCAAAATCTGACCAAACCTGCAATTTAAACATAAGAGCCGTTCTTGCCAATCACCCCTCCACTATACAAACAGGTATATAAGAACAATAGGTGCTACACTAAACTTTTACAACAAGGTTAACCTTCTATTGTTCACGTTTTAATCCAATCCCTGGATTTAATCACACCTGTTTGTGCAGTACATAGTATCACATCTCTGTGACAGACAGGCTAGGTAGCCACAGATCAAAATCAATGGCCAAAGACCATAAAAGAAGACCTTGGTTAAAATCTTTCTTTGGGGGTCTTTGTTTTTTATGCTTACAGCTTTCCTCTGCCCCCTCTTCATCCAAAGCTTTGAAATCCTTCCTCCAGTTATCACTTATGCATCATCCAGGAGCCGAAGAACATTGGAGCCATTAGAAGATATCCAGTGGTCCCTTCCTCCAGGCATTGTGCATGCAAACTGTTTTCTCCAGATGATGTGGACAGCACTATACTGTCGATCACAATGCCTGTGGTAGAGCTTTATATGTCCTCCTCATTGCAGGCAACTAAACATCCTTGTAACATCTATAATGCCGCGTACACACGGTCGGACTTTTCAGCTACAAAAGTCCGACAGCCTGTCCAACAGACTTTCGATGGACTTTTGGCGGACTTTCGACTGACTTTTTAACGACCGGACTTGCCTACACACGATCACACCAAAGTCCGACGGATTCGTACGTGATGACGTACGACCAGACTAAAATAAGGAAGTTGATAACCAGTAGCCAATAGCTGCCCTAGCGTTCGTTTTTGTTCGTCGGACTAGCATACAGACAAGCAGATTTTTCGACTGGACTCGAGTCCGTTGGAAAGATTTGAAGCATGTTCCAAATCTAAAGTCCGTCAGATTTTCGACCGAAAAAGTCTGCTGCAGGTCCGATGAAGCCCACACACGGTCGAATTGTCCGCCGGATTTGGTCCGTCGGCGTCCGTCGGACCAGTACGGTTGAAAAGTCCGACCGTGTGTACGCGGCATAAAGGATATACAGAATGACAATTCTGTATAGAATTCACTGCAGAGCATTAAGCGTTGCCACTTAGATTAAGTCTAAACTAAATTATTTAAGACAAGGAGTTCATATACGACTGATCACTATTTTCCAGTCACACCTGATGTCTTTTGATGCCCGTAGACATGAGAATGTCACCTAATTCTAATCTAATGGAAATTGTGAACGCTAAGTCTGGGTTCATATTAGAACATGCAGCGGCTCACAGCTGGAGTCCGGTGCGTCTCCATTCACCGTTTCATGTCCGATATTAGCCCGAATGTTTGGCTGAATTCGGATCTGAAACGGACCAAAAGATGCACAGAACTCCTGTGCAATTCGCACCAGAGCCGCTGCGGAGATGTGTGAACCTGGCTCCGTAGGGAGCCGGTCAAAATCTCCTGCTATGCTAGGATCATCTCAAGGATTATCTCATTTCTGACCAGCTTCAGCCGTACATGTTACTTTACTGGTATTTAGTCATTTGACCACATATTCCAGCCTGTATACAGCCATGTTTGATTAAATTAACTGAATTAAATTAAAGGATAGGGGCATAGAAGTATTCAAATGCTCTGGGGTCCTGCTATTCTGAGGTAATCTAGGTTACTGCTCTGCCCTTTTTCAGCAGATAAATGGTATCTGAAGCTGACATGATTATCTTTGATTGAATGGAGCTATCATTCAAACACACTGGCAGTTAATTCAAGCACAGAAATCAAGGGTCAGTAAACTCCCAGGAGAGTTGATGCATGCTTGTGTTAACCAAAATGTGTCTGAATGACATTACCACTCATCCATAGAGATAAATAAGAGATAGTCAGTTCTGCTTTAAAGTCTATTTATTTGAATCGAAAAGGCAGAAAAGTGATCTGTGCCTTACCCTCTCATATAGGTGGCCATTTAAGTGCATGTATGGGAATCAAATAGTAAGTAAAAGGTTTCGTAGGATGCAGCTCCAAATGCCTGTCTCTCACCGTCAAATTGCATACCTCCCAACTGTCCCTGATTTCGAGGGACTGTCCCTGATTTGGAACAATGTCCCTCTGTCCCTCTTTCCTCCTAATTTTTCCCTCATTTTGGTCTCACCTGCATAGTTGTATATAAAATGAACTTTTTATCTTTCAAAAAGTGTTTCCCAGAGCTAAACCTTTCATACAATTTCTAAATTGCTGCATCTGTAAATTTCAAAAGCCAATATAAAGTAATAGTAGTGGTAAAAAAAAAGCACTTGTGGGTTTAACTAATCATTTATTTGTATAATTCTCCTTTAAGGGGGCGTGGTAGGAGGTGTATCCCATGCCTACATACTTTTGCTAAAAGGTGTCCTTCGTTCCCATCTCAAAAAGTTGGGAGGTATGAAATTGTTTTCCAATGTGCAAAAATGAGCCAAGTTTTTATTGCTCTGAACTTTGACCTGCCCCTTTCTGCAGCTTTCCATTGGTCAGCAAAACTGCCCATCACAGCAACGCTGTATCCTGGCCTAGGCCGACAAGGCCCAGGCCTAGGGCAGCACTTTACAGGGGAATAGCACCGAAAGAGTCCCCGCTGGCTTGCGCTGTTAGTGTAGCACCAGACTTATGGGGCGGACTGGGCTGAGAGGCAAATTAGGAACTGCTTCCAGTATGCGGACGGCGGGCAATCCGCAACTGTGGGGGGGGGGCGGCTTCTAATTTTGACTGTCCTATCATCCTGGACCACAAACCTTCCTCACTGTGCTATATGTTTTCTGTTGCACCATTGGCATTGTTATATCTTCTTATGCCGCGTACACACGAGCGGACTTTTCAGCATCAAAGGTCCGACGGTCTTTCCGACGGAGTTACGACAGACTTTCGAGCGACCGGACTTGCCCACACACAAACGGACTAAAGTCTGTTCAAAAGTCCGTTGGTTTGAACGTGATGACATACGAAGGGATTAGAATAAGGAAATTCATAGCCAGTAGCCAATAGCTGCCCTTGCGTCCTTTTTTGTCCGTCGGACTAGCATACAAATGAACAGATTTTTCAACCGGACTCGAGTCCATCAGAAAGATTTGAAACATGTTCCAAATCTAAAGTCCGTCTGATTTTTGACAGAAAAAGTCCGCTGAAGGTCCGATGAAGCCCACACATGGTCGGATTGTCTGACGGATTTGTTCCGTCGGACCAGTCCGGTCGAAAAGTCCGCCCGTGTGTACGCAGCTTTAGTCCTCTCCATAAAATTATCAGAAATTTGTGCTTAAAGTAGAACTATGGGCAACACTTTTTTTTTTTTCATTTTGGAAAGAGTAGGGGGAGGGTTATAGCCCCTGTCAGTTTATTTTTTACCACCCCTGTCCCATTGCAGAGATTTCTCTTCACTTCCTGCCCCATAGCCAAACATGAAGTGAGAGGAAATCTATGCAAATTAAGAAAATCCATTGCCCCCCCCCCCCCTTCCAGACCCTCAGAACTAGTGTCCCCACTCAAAAATTTCAGGGCGGGTCTTAAACAGCAATGGGTGTGGCCTTGACAGGAAGAGGTGGGTCATATTTTAATTAGGGGGTGCACAAGTTTAGTCAGGCCTAGGGCAGCACAAAACCTAAATACACTACTGCATCAAAGTAATGGACCGTACAAATGAGGTGGGATGAAGCAGTGTTCACAACCATAGTAGCCTAGTCAGTATTTTCATAATAAATTACTCTGTGATTCGGATGTCCTGAGGCCCTCTAGAAGAATGTGGAGGATATGTATGTAGGTGCTTACTACCCGCTGGGTTGAATGGGAAATAAAAACTCATAGTGTGTTTCAGGCTTAGGATGCACAAATTCTCTCTCTCTAATAAGCAAATGAGAAAGATCCATAATACGTTTCATTCTGTGGAATGGATTATAGAATACAAGCAAAACACACATAAATATTTGCACCACAAACTGAATTATTTGTGTGCAAACACAACCATTATTGTAAAGCTAGACAAGTCTCATACAATAGATGAGTAGGGTCTGCCTTTTATGTAGCCAGTTAACTGCACAGGGTGTTAGCCTCACCATACACAAACCCTGCGGAGAAGGAAATCATATTAGCTGTCAGGGTAAAGTCACACATCTAGGTGTGGCAGAATGGAAGGGTGTGAACAACTATTTCAAGTTCCTGTCCCATTAACCTTTATCTGTGTGGTGTTCTGAACCGCAGCTTGTGCCAAATGAGTTCTAGATATATGCTCATTATGATCATGTTTACACATACTCATTTTCTCCTTATTCTGTATGCCCATTGAATAATGTCAATTTACAGCATTACAAGGTTTCATCATACAAAATTTTACATAATTGCCACTTAGTAGGTTATAAACAACAAAAAACTACACAATCCCACAGAAAACCATGCATGCACACACATGCATGGACACATATTAATGATAAATGTAAACAAACATTTTAAAATGCATTAAAACATGGACGGCGTCAGCATGGCAGTGGACAGTCTCAGTAGAGTGGTCGATGGTGTCAGTAGGGCAGAGATTGGTGTCAGTAGGGCAGTGGACATTCTCAGTAGTTTTTTAATTTGTAATATTTTATTTTTTTATTATTTTTTTCAATATTATTATTTTTCAATATTTTTTTTTTTTTTGGGGGGGGGGGGGGGGGGGGGGCTTATATGAAATATTAGGGGTTTAAACAGATGCCTGATATCTCACTATTGAGACAGAGAAAGGGACCGAGGGCAAAGATTCTCCAGTCCCTTTCTCTGCAACCTCAGCTGAATGGGAAGTGCTCTGTGCTGAGCGGCTTCCTGTTCATTCACAAACTGAAGCATAGTAAACACAGTTATGAATGGACATAGGAGTGATCTGTTCTGATCACTCACTGTGTTCATTAAGAAAAAGAAGAGGTCTGTAAATTTTACATTTTTCCAGCCCCTTCCCTCACTCTCCATCCTGAAACATTCTCCAACAGCAGACAGGAGAGGAAAGAAGGGAAGGCGGCACGGCTACAGGGGGTAGTGAGGAGCCCGTGCAGCATGGAGAATCTACACCACGTGGGGTGATTAGGGTGTGCCTAGACTTTGTGAAAGTATGAAAATAAATTTAACTATCATAAGAGCACGTTGGTGTAAATACGTTCACCAATTCACTAATTTCTGTTAGGTTTGTCTTGCTGTCTGTCCCCAATCTCTTCTCATATACTGTAGATCTCTATGATACTAGGGGATGAATTAGAGGAACAAGGGGCACTGAGACATGAAGAACTAAAAACCTGACAAAGGTTCCAACCCACCCCCTCTCTCAATTAAATACAAACCAAATACATTTTGGCTTTGAGTTGGTTTGGTTTTAAGAGGACAGCTGGAAATGTGGGCATGACTGGACCACCACCCACCTCCACCCTCCAAAAAATGCAGAGCTGCAGAGGCTTTCATTAATAACTCAGGAAGTAACTGCAGTATGACAGCTGAGGGGTCTGGCCAATCTGCAAGGGAATAGTTATGATGGGACATATATTTTTTTTTAAGGTGTTCAGTAATTGCTTTCTCTCACAGAAATGTCAATAATGCCACGTACACATGAGCGGACTTTCCAGCGGACTAGGTCTGACGGATTTTCCGAGCCAACGGATTTGGCCACACACACGATAGGACCAAGTCCGTTCATAAGTCCGTTCGGTTTGAACGTGATGACGTAAACGGGACTAAAAAAGGAAGTTCAATAGCCAGTAGCCAATAGCTTCCCCTGCGTCGTATTTGGTCCGTCGGACCAGCACACAGATGAACAGTTTTCCCAATTTTAGTCCGTCAGACAGATTTGAAACACGTTCTATTTCTAGGTCCGTCGGATTTTTATCCCGAAAAGCTATCGGACTAGCCCACACACTATCGGATTGTCCGCCGGACTAATCCCGTCAGACCTAGTTGGAGTTGCTCGAAGACATAAGTCACTTCATCTAGTCAGATAGGGGTCATCATATGTCTATAAGTACCATTAATGTAACCATACACCAAAGACTTTTTGGTAGGGTCAGTTCTAAAATTTGAAGATTGAAGCCTTCAAATTTTCCTGATCAATAATTACATGAATATCAAAAGGATGCTAAGAAAATTTGGTGGTATGATGGCTTCACAATTTTGTAGTCCATTGTGGCTGTCAAAGTCTGTCATGTTAGGCCATATAATTGTAGCAATAACTCACGGTGGAGCTGCTGGTTTAAAGCGGGCTGTTACCGTCACCTTGATTACATTAATTTCACCAGAACCGGGTCTAGGGTCCCGTTGAGTTTAATCCCAGACAATGTAGGCACCGGCCATTTGAGTATCTTTTCCAATGCTTTAATAAACGCGATTAAAGGAAGTAGCAGGAAAGAGGCAGAAGAAGAGTTGCAGGGAAGTTCAAATACCTTTTCTTAGTAGATTATTAGAAATTGGAATCTTGTAGTCGAATGTACTCTCCTTTTAGAGTTGAATCTTTGCCCGCCTGGATAGGTTTCTCTCACTTGCCTAGCAGCCAGTACACAGCACGAGCAAAAGTCTCTGCCACAGACATGAATGGAATAGAAACCCGTACGATCCTCTGCCACAGGATGTAACGGTTTACGATGAATATCAAACACAGCACTAGAACCTTTAAGCCGACCCAGCAGTACTATGCGATAGGATTACTTTAGGATGCGTCCTCCAACTGAGTCACCAGGCCCCTCTCCAGACCAGCACTCTGCATGATCCTTCCATGACGGGTCCTCCCCTGGGATCTTCTCAGTTGTCCAGCTTCTTCCCATAGGACAGACAGCCCAGGACCATTCCCTTGCCGCTGTGGTAGGCCCCAGACAGGCTTCTGGGCCCACCCACACGCTGCAGCATCGTGGGCCTCCCGGTCAGAGGACCACGAGGTAGTACTCCTAACACATACCTGTCGGCCAGGAGGGCCAGCAGGTGGAACGAAAGACCCCTAAAACATGGCGTCTGTCCCATAAATACCCTCTCCCAGAATGCAACTCGGAGGACCACTTCCACCGAGTTATCTCCAGGACAGAGGAGCACTCATACCTTTCAACGTGTTGCCTTTCCAACACCGGCCCATAGTGACAACAACAGCTACAGGCACAGTGTGAAACTACATGCAACTCAGCTGAGCTGGAACAGAGGCAAATCTGACTATGTATGAACAGATAACCCACTAAATTTACCTATCAGCAGTAGATTAAAAATCTACCAGCGCTACATAATATTGTTATGGTTTTTTTATTCATACCTAACCAGAGCTTGATTTAGAAAAATCATGTACTGCTGGTTTTAAACTAGTAGTAGTTTAGGAAAAACAGTGATGGGACTTTTGTGCCTATTTCTGCTTTTGATCAGTTCTGCACTTTGCAATAATGCAATTTAAACATTATGACTCACTGAATGTGTTTGGAAAGTCCGGGCCATCAATTATTCCTGGGTTTTCCAAAAATAGTATGAACAACTTTTAGACTGGCCTTTTGGTCCTAGTAATACCAACATCCAAATGTGAATAGAAGCTTCTCAACAGTTTACTTAATGAAATTCAATGGAGCCAGAATTACACTGACCACAAGTTGTAAGCCGGCCATAGACGGAATGAAATTTGGCCGGTTCAGCAGGAACCAGCTGAATCTTGATCCATGTACAGTCAGGTTGCTTTTATTGAAGTAGGTCCATTGATTGACTTTAGTACAACCAGCCTGTTGGATTTTTTTCATGTGATCACTGCTGGCAGCTATAGCTGCCAGCAGTGATCATTGTATTCTGACAGCGGGGAAAACTCCCACTGTCAGAATACAATAGCCTGCCTTAAAGTGGATGTAAACCCTCACATATACCCAATGAAGTGAACAGCCTCATTTGATACACAGAGATGAAACAAATCTCCCTAAGTTTTACATGTATATCTGCTGTCTTCATCTGTATATTTCCTTTAGAATGTGCTCTTCGTGTTAAAGTTTTTCTCTTCCTGGTTGGCACTGGGAGTGGATTATTGGCATACAGCCAAGACAGCTGATTGGAGGAAAAGTTCACACCCCTCTCCTCATAGGCAAAGGAAGAAAGGAATGTGCATAAGTCTGCTCTTAGATGGCAAGCTGACTGCTAATCTATTTATAGCAACCTCCCTCCCACACACTTCTATCTCCTGTCTTGGAGAACATGTGTGAGAAGTTATCAGGCTGATAACAGAGCTACAGAGCAAGAGACAGCTACAGTGCTTTGAAGAGAGATAACAAAACACTGCCGATATATGTGCCCAGCTCAAATTTCATGAATCAGGTTTACTTCCACTTTAAGGGCCTTACAAATGGGCCAAATATTGGGTGGCATTGGCTGGTTCAATAGAAACTGGCTGACATTCAGCCTGTGTGGAAGGGGAATGACAAAAAATGACAAAAAAAAGGTCTGCCGATCAGCACCCTATCAGCGCTCTCAGCCAGAGCCCTGACTGGTGTGCCCTGGCAAGATGGGGGGGAGTGTCCCCCTGTCAGAACACAATGGCACAGCAGGGGAGATCTGGAGGAGCTGCTTTACTAACAATTCGATGTTAGTATAGTGGCTCCTCCTGAGCTCTTCAGTTTTTTTTCATTAGCCCACTGGGTTGAATAAAAAAAATGACTAGTGTGTGTACCAGGCTTTAGTCAGTCACAATGTCCCTCAGAAAGACGTGGCTCTGTGAGACATACTAGTTCATAAGGCTTAGCAGCTTAGAAGGCTGCAGTCCAGGACCTGGCTACAGTTTATCCACAGCTACCTCATCTTAAGCCCTTCCCTCTGAATTGACTATCGTCTAAATCAGGGGTCCCAGTCTTTTCTAAACAAAGGGCCAGTTTACTGCCCTTTAGAATTTAGGGGGGCTGGACTGTGACCATTAGAAATGGAAACTGTCCTGGCATCAGTGGGAGTAAACAGTGCATCTTTGCCATTAGTGAGAGTAATAGTGTCCCATCATTGATATCAATGGGAGAAATAGTACCTCCTCATTGGTGTCTGTGGCAGAAATAGTGCCCCATCATTGATGCCAATGGGAGAAAAAGTGCCCCGTTGTTAATGTCAGTAACAAGAATTTTGCCCATTGGTGGTGTCAGTGGGAGGAAAAGTACCCCAAGAGCATATAAAGGCAAGCAAAGGGTGGCGTCAAGCCCCTGGGCCACAGTTTGGAGACCACTGGTCTAAATCACAAGAAAAGAATAGTAACTGTAGTTAAGGTGTCTTCATTCAGTTCTCTTGCAGGTGATTCATCAATACCTGTCTAAATCTTGTGTATGTTAAGCATCCTTATTTCACATCACTGCTAATTTAATAAATGACATTCCCACATCAATTGGGTGGAACTGAGAATTCTGGTTAGGACTCTGACAGAGATGTTAGAAGTTGGCATGTAGTTTAACTACTGATCAAAATTGAAACATAACTGTTGAGTAGCCAGTTTTTCCAGTTCGGTTGAAAATTAATTGAACCTTGGGCCCCAGGCTGTTTTCATTTCATGGGCCCCTGCTGGGTTAATGAGATCATATATAAGGGTCCGTGCACAAAAGCATTTGTGTTTTGTTTAGGACACATTTATGAAGCATTCTGAAGGAAGGCAATGTTTACATTTTGAATTGTTTCTTAAACAGTAATACCATACTTCCCAACTGTCCCTGATTTTGAGGGACTGTCCCTGATTGGGAGCAATGTCCCTCTGTCCCTCATTCCTCCTCATTTGTCCCTCATTTTGGTCTGATCTATATAGTTGTATATAAAATACACTTTTTAATCTTTCAAAAAGTGTTTCCCAGGGCTAAACCTTTCATCTGATTTCTAAATTGCTGCATTTGTACATTTTAAAAGCGGGTATAAAGGAATAGTAGTGGTAAAAAAAAAGTCCTTGTAGATTTAATTAACCTTTTTTTTTGGTTAATTCTCCCTTAACCACTTCATTACTGGCTCATAGTAATATGACGCCTGCAGGAGGGATTTCCCTTCCTTGGCGGGCGTCATATGACGTCCTGGGCTGTCTAGGGGGCATGCGCACCCGCCGCAGTGCTCGGGACCTGGTGCGTGTGCCCGGCCGCTGCGATGCCCGCCGGGCACCTGCGATTGCCCGGTAACACAGCAGGACCGTGGATCTGTGTGTGTAAACACACAGATCCACATTCTGTCAGGTGAGAGTAGACCGATAGTGTGTTCCCAGTACAGAGGAACACCGATCGGTCTCCTCCCCTTGTGAGTCCCCTCCCCCTACAGTTAGAATCACTCCCTAGGAAACATATTTAACACCTTGATCCTCTCTAGTGTTACCCCCTTCCCTGCCTGTCACATTTACACAGTAATCAGTGCAATTTTATAGCACTAATCGCTGTATAAATGTGAATGGTGTCAAAAGTGTCCGATGTGTCCGCCATAATGTCACAGTCACGAAAAAAATCGCAGATCGCCGCCATTACTAGTAAAAAAAAAATGCCATAAATCTATCCCGTATTTTGTAGAAGCTATAACTTTTGCACAAACCAATCAATATACGCTTATTGCGATTTTTTTTACCAAAAATATGTAGAAGAATACATATCGGCCTAAACTGAGGGAAAAAAAAAATATTTTTATTTTTTTAAAATAGGATATTTATTATAGCAAAAAGTAAAAAATATTGTGTTTTTTTTCAAAATTATCGCTCTTCTTTTGTTTATAGCGCAAAAAATAAAAACCGCAGAGGTGATCAAATACCACCAAAAGAAAGCTCTATTTGTGGGGAAAAAAGTAGATCAATTTTGTTTGGGTACAACGTCGCACGACCACGCAATTGTCATTCAAAATGCGACAGCGCTGAAAACTAAAAATTGGTCTGGGCAGGAAGGGGATGAAAATGCCCTGTATTGAAGTGGTTAAGGGTGTGTGGCAGGGGGCGTGTCCTATGCCTACATACGTTTGTTAGTAGGTGTCCCTCATTCCCATCTCAAAATGTTGGGAGGTATGGTAATACTGTATATTCTTTGCAAATTACACATGTGATAATGAAACTTCCAGGTACAGGGTGTATGTATACATATTGTGTATGATTGTTTGATGTTAGGAAACATTTACTAGAAGCAATACCATGCTGCCATTGCTGAAAACTTTACTGAAAAAAGTCTTAAGACTCGTGCAGCTAAAAAACTGACTATAAACAGCACTAAAGTGCAGAACCTTTTTTTGTATTCTCAAAGGCCCCCTGGATCTGAAGCCCAGGGCAGCAGCGCATTTTGCCCTTATTATAATCTACCATTATTGCTAGTATACAGCAGATTACTGGTCCTCACATAGATATAATTTTGAAATAAAAAATCGAATAGAGCGCAAGAGTAAAGCTGGCCATACACTGTTTTTTTTCTTTCAGCCCACGGGCTGAACCAAAGAAATCTAAGAGACTCCTCCATCCACACTATACAGCAAGAATAGACAAGTCTCTGGCTGCAGCTAGTGTATTCTGACCAGTGACTGTCTGAATACTGAACAGCTGCTGCATTTGATTGGATGAAGCCGATGTTCAACCAATACATTTTCCATCAGGCTTCTTCTATTTTTCACTCAAAGGCTGTTGGGAGGGAGGGTGGCCATCCATTGAACAAATTTTGGGCAATTCATCAGGAACCAGCTAAAAGTGGCAGGGTTATGCTAATATCCAGAGCCTGATTTAACCCTCTCTGACCCTAGGTTCACATCTGTGCCGCTGTGGTTGTTGCATTTTTCCGACATGTTTTGCAGTGTGTTTTGCGTTATTTAAACCCGCAATTTTAATGCGTTCTGGCATTCAGAAAAACATCCGATGAGTCATCAACTGTCAGCGGGGTTCCCTGCTGACAGCTGAATGTAAAAAAAAAAAGTTGCCGGCAAAAAAACAAAACGTCGCCTCCAATCCATCCCAGGCCCTTTGGGATTTTGTTGTGCCCTTTCTTCGGATTTTGAGGGGAACCCCACACCAAATTTTTTTTTTTAAATGGTGTGGAGTCCACCAAAAATGAATACCAGACCCCTACTTGAGCATGTAGCCCGGCAGGTCAGGAACGGGAGGGGGCGACCCCCCTCCTGAACCATACCAGGCCACATGCTCCCAACATGGGGGGGTTGCCCCCCCAAAGCATCTTATACCCATGTAAATGAGGACAAGGGCCTCTTCCCCATAGCCCTGGCTGGTGTTTGTGAGGGTCTGTGGGCAGGGGGCTTATCAGAATCTGGAAGCCCCCCCCCATGAGAATAAGTATGTGTTGTATGTGTTGTGTCTTTA
Source organism: Lithobates septentrionalis (assembly GCA_037952835.1). Lineage (NCBI taxonomy): Eukaryota > Metazoa > Chordata > Amphibia > Anura > Ranidae > Lithobates > Lithobates septentrionalis. The sequence continues at coordinate 478,819 of JBBDGP010000753.1, read as the reverse complement.
CTCACTTTTTTGGTGAATGGGTATGTACCTCTACCCATTCACCAAAAAAGTGAGTAAAGACACAACACAAGTTTTTGACAAATCCTTTATTTAAAAAAAAAAAAGAAAAGAAAAAATAATGTCCCTTGGTGTAGATTCATTGTCAATCATGACACCTGCCGCCACTGCTGACCCGAAAAAAGAAAAAAAAGAAAAGCTCCGCTTGCGCCGCAGGCTCTCACTGTCTGCCGGTCGATGATGTCACAAGGACGGTGCCACCAGTTGATGTCGCTGGGTGGCCCCATCCCTTAGCTATTTAAGAATTGTCAGACAGCAGAGCAAGCAAACTCTCGGAGCCTTTGGGGGTTTTTTTTGGGTTGGCGGTGGCGGCAGGCATTGTGATTGACAATGGATCTACATCGGGGGACATTACTTTTTATTTTTTAAATAAAGGACTTGTCAAAAACTGCCTACTGTTGTTTTTTTATACTACATCTTTTTTTGTTTGGTGAATGAGTAGGGGTACTATGAACCCCATACTCATTTACATAAAGGGTTCACTTTTCCAGGAGGGCATCTATTGATGTCCTCAAGTGATTGCTCTTCTTGCGTGCCCCCGTGGCAGGAGGACCTCAATAGACGCTCTCCCTGCAAATTAAGCCTGCGCAATAACTGTCATTCGGCTATAGAGCGGGCGGCAACAGGTTAAGGACTTGGTGGCTGGCTCCTTGGCCCACTTCTTTACAACCAGCTATACACAGTTTGTTATTGAGGGAAAAAAATGCAAAACACATGTGGAAATGCATCAAAAACACAACACTTGCGTTTTTGGTGCGGGTGCATTGAAGTCTATTACACGCAAAACGCAATCTGCTGTGGGGGAAAAAAAAGTCCCTGACCCTTTCCAAAAATGCACTGACTGAAAACACATAGATGTGAATGTGTACCATGGAAAACCATGTTAAATGGACTGTACTGCATTTCTGCAAACTGCAAGACGCACTAAAAAGGCATTGGTGTAAACCTAGGGTAAAAACACATTTATGTATGTGATTTTGAGGCAAAAACAGTTGCTTCTGATGTAAATATTTTATCATTTAGCCTACAAAGTGCTATAAACAAAACATGATTCTAAGGAGTATAATAAAAAAAATCCCCTATCTTCATCAACCTCTAACTGAATTATTGGAAATGTTAAAGCATTCTGAACAACCCCCATGTTTAGGTTGACTAGATGTCCATGATAAAGCAGCAGAGCATGATAAAACATGTTTGTCTATTTATTCATGGTTAGGTTGTTTTAAACAGAAACACAACTTTGTATAACAGGGCCCCACACCTGATTCATTACAGCATCCAATCTTTCTTCAGCCTCTATTGTAAAGGTAATAAAATACTCCAAGATACTGTATGCTGTTCTAAAATAAGAACCAACATTTCTGCATAGTAAATCCTTCCAGAGCAATCTGGTCGGGTTGCATGAGCTGTATAGAGCTGCATGTACATTCATCAGATGCTTTTGCTGCAAGACTAAATCAGCTAGACTGTACTGCTTGATGTTCCATCAATTATATGACATGCTATATGTGTAGTTATGCCCCTGGTCCTAAAGCAAAAAAAAAAAAAAACTAAGGTGATGCTGTAAAAAGAGGTACCTTCAGGTACATGCATGTCAGTGTGCATCTTCCGTGCGGTGGGCACAGGACTTCATTCCCATACAGCCTGAGCGGCTCACACACATATGTTTGGTTCCCTCTCCCACTTCCTCCATTACTATTGGCTACTGAGGTTGCTCATCATAATGATGGCCCAATTGCAAGAAGAGAAACTCACCTGAAATTCTTCTTGCAATTGGGCCATCATTATAGTAATGGAAGAAGTGGGAGAGGGAACCAGGTATATGTGTGTGAGCAATGGTAGAGAGTAAGCTTTCGGTGGGCAGAGTGAAACACATTGGGGGCATGGCCTGGCGGGGCTGAGACTGTTTTTCACTATCATACAGCAGGTCTTGACTTGATGTGAAGCTCCCGGGACACCTAGTCACTCTCTACCAAGTGGGAGAGGGAATCACAGACCCTACCAGCATGAAAACAGAAAATTGTTTCAAACACCTACCGTAATTTTTCTTTCCTAAAGCCAAACTATGGCAGCCTACATGTGGTAGTATGCTGCCATGGATTGGTGACAGGAAAACAGAAAATTGCATCAAATACTTACTGACATTTTCCTTTTCTGGCGCCAATCCATTGCAGCATACTACGACATACAGTACCTCACAAAAGTGAGTACACCCCTCACATTTTTGTAAATATTTTATGATATATTTTCATGTGACAACACTGAAGAAATGACACTTTGCTACAATGTAACACTAACGAGTCACATGACACCGGGGGGGGGATAGTTAATTGGGCCCAATTTGGACATTTTTACTTAGGGGTGTACTCACTTTTGTTGCCAGCGGTTTAGACATTGGCTGTGTTGAGTTATTTTGAGGGGACAGCAAATTTACACTGTTTTGCCCTGTACACACGGTCGGACATTGATCCGACATTCCGACAACAAAATCCATGGATTTTTTCTAACGGATGTTGGCTCAAACTTGTCTTGCATACACACGGTCACACAAAGTTGTCGCAAAATCCGATGATTCTGAACGTGGTGACGTAAAACACGTACGTCGGGACTATAAACGGGGCAGTAGCCAATAGCTTTCGTCTCTTAATTTATTCTGAGCATGCGTGGCACTTTGTGCGTCGGATTTGTGTACACACGATCTGAATTTCCGACAACGGATTTTGTTGTCGGAAAATTTTATAGCAAGCTCTCAAACTTTGTGTGTCGGAAATTCCTATGGAAAATGTGTGATGGAGCCTACACACGGTCGGAATTTCCAACAACAAGGTCCTATCACACATTTTCCATCGGAAAATCCTATCATGTGTACAGGGCATTATACAAACTGTATCCTCACTATTGTAGCAAAGTGTAATTTCTTCAGTGTTGCCATATGAAAAGATATAATAAAATATTTATAAAAATGTGAGGGGTGTACTCACTATTGTGAGATAATGTATATGCTGCCATGTTAGAACTAGGAAGGATGGTTGCTGTTTTCATTTCCCAGGTTTGTACAGGATACTCAAAATGACATAAAAGCACCAGTGAGGCTGTCCAGCCAGATTCAGGTCCAGTCATAGATAATCTTGTCTTTAAAAGGCCAAGTGTAAATAATCCAGTTGTTTGCTACTCCCATTAAACTTTAATATTGTGCAATACACAAAGAAAAAGTCACATACTTAAGCAAATGTGGCCATTTTCCATTGCATCTTAATATCCAGACAGATAACAATTAAGCAGAAACATGATGTGCAGATAATAAACTGGTTCCTTCAAAGAAGAACTGAACTCTGCAAAAGGCGTTCAAAGTAGGCAGGCAGAGGACAAACAGCCAATCACTGGTATTTTCTCTGGTCTTTCAGTAGCTGATCTTGCCTCACTTTCATTTTATTACTGATGTACCATGCCTTGTTCTGCACTGTCTCTGTGTGGAAGTCGCTAGCTTGGTAAAGGCAGGGTTTTACTTCCTCATGTTAGAGCCTCCAGCAAGGAAAACAGTGAGCAGCACTGTAGTGACATCAGCAAATTGAAAAATAAACAAAAAAACAAATCTCTAGAGACTAGCCGTCAGAGGCAACAGTGCCTTAAAGAGTATGCAAACCCAACATTTCATTTTCCTAATATGTGCCTGCTGTACCATGTACGTGTATGAAAAAAATATCCTGTTCACTTTGTATTGTTTCCTTTGTGTGAAATCCCTGGTGTTACTGCCAATCCATCTGCTTTGCTAATAAAGACTGACCACACACTGTGGTCAGTCCTCTAGCTGTGCTGGAAATTCAGTCAGCTCTCCTCCAATGATCAGACTTGTCCTTCCTGACACACCCACCCCCCCCCCCCCCCCTTCCACTTGCACAGCCATTCACAGGGAAGCTCAGTGTGCTATTTCTCCTCCCCCCAGCCCTTATGCAGCTGAGAGCAGAGGGAGTGTGATCACTAATAAAAAGGGAAATATATATTTATATATATATATACACATACATACACACACACATTTTTTTTTACACCTATACACAAATGTTTTGCCCTTCACTTCTATTTAAAAACTGACTGAGTTGTTTTACAAGGTGATCATTTACAATCGCTTTTTAAATGGCACACTGCAGATACAGAGCTATGAGGCTGTATGCACAGAAGTGCCTAGGTACACTCACATAGCAGAAGTGCACAGCTGTTTCTCAAGAGGAATTTAAATATATTACATATTCATGTTACTGTTTAGGCACAGCTGACATTTCTATACGTTTGCTTTAACATAGCAGCTCTTCACTTTTTTGAGTTTAGGTCACCTTTAAATAGACTATAGTATTCTTTTAGCATCCACTGCTACAGCCCTGAAAATAGCATGACTTTCATGTACTAAAAATATTCTAACTGTATGGCAATGTGTTATACTGTACTACTATGGTTTGCTTGGCTTAGCAGAAGAGAAATATAAGAGGTTATTATTTATGATCACAGCCTGATAGTTTTAAAGAAAATGTTTATCTGCATTTACCTTTTTATTTTATAAGTGAAATGTTCCAGTCATCCACGAAGTAAAAAGCTTCAATCAGCTAAATCAAAACTGTTATCAGAAGCCCTTTCACCTTCTAGCTTCAGAACTATATTACACAAGTGCAAAGTTCATAGCAAAAGAAATAAAATCCAGAAGCAGAATATATGAATTGGAAGGAATTTTATTAGAGATGTTTCACAATTTCACACCCACACATAAAATCCCTCCCCACAAAAATCAGAAGACTTCCACCAACTAACACAGACCAGACATTAGAGTGGACATGCTTTTCCAGTGCTACTTCTTGCACAAGATGCAGGTACAAACTTTTAATAAAAAGCATCAGTGACTTTTTTCAATCGAACAGGCTTTATGATGTTTGAAGGGTGAAAAATAGCACCATGTATCTTTACTCTTATATACAATCATGGCAATTCTCTCTCTGCAAAAATAAACTTTAAAATGTCACCCCCTCCCCCTAGAAATACTGTAGAAATTGACTTGTTTTGGGGGGGTGTTGGCATCAGCATCATTGACCAAAAATGACTTGCAGAGGTTCTATTTCATAAGGGCCTCAAGCATTTGCGGGACAGACCACGCTTCATCTTACAACCACCAGCCAGTTGTAACAAAGGCCACTGGTGACTCACTGAGGGACAGCACAGGTTTATGGGCAGTAAGAAGAAGCAAAGAAGAAGGCGGCAAGGAGAAAGGTGCTGCAGACAACCCCAGCAACCAGACATACCCCCAAACCTTATCTAAAAGGAGAAAGAACAGACGCAGAAACTTAGCATGATAAAAAGCTTTCACTGAAGTTAAAGGACTTAACAGAACCCCAGTATTAAAAATACTGTGCCTCTGTACTGTAAAGAAAATGTTAGGACTTTAATGGGGGTATGGATAGCACTAAGGATGTCATTAAAAAGTAAACACGAAAGCTTCTTAGTGTCTTGAGCTCCTGCTGGAAGAAGATGTGGTCACGGAGTAGGACTTCACAGCACCGGATGATCCGCCGCCACCACTGCTGAACTTCAAAGAGCTACCGCCTCCGTACCCAGATCCGGCTCCGTACCCAGATCCGGCTCCGTACCCAGATCCGGCTCCGTACCCACCTCCAAAACCAAAGCTTGGTGCGGCTGAAAAGGTATTTCCGCCATAGCCACCACCGGAGGAGGAGCTAGTGTTCACAACAGCTGTTAAGAGAAGAAAATATATTTTAGGTTATACTGCTATATACTGTCAGTCATCCACAAAAGGACCAAGAAATCTTTATGTAAAAGAGATTCTTGCATTATAGGTCCCTGATCTGTGCATTCAATATTAAAGGCTGCCCTCTACTTCTGAAAGTGCTAGTTGTCTGTCATTCTGATCCACTGGCTTCCTTACTTGTTGAGCTTTTGAACAATTTTGCATATTAAGAGGTCTGACTTTACTGACTCCATGCTTGTGTTGACTCACTGGGGGAGATTTACTAAAACTGGTGCAGGTGTGCATGGTAGCCAATCAGCTTCTAACTCCAGCTTGCTAGATTAAGCTTTGGCAATAAAATCTCGAAGCTGATTGGTTTCTAGGCAGAGCTGCACCAGATTTTGCATGCTCCAGTTTTAGTAAATAACCCCTAGTGACTCAGAGAAGCTAAAGTTAACAAGTATTTTCAGAAGTGTCAGCCCACACAATTCGATCAGCCGCTTTTATTAATTAGAGGCTATTATGAAATGTTTTAAGCCATTTTAGGGAACAGAATGTTTAGCAAAGGATGCTTGTAATAGACTTCTGAAAGATTAGGGGCTAAAAGGTTCAGATGTGTATAGGAAAATACTAGATGTCACTAAACCTTTTGAAATGTGCATCTAACTTTGTTGCTTAGCCAACATAATATATAGATTTACTGCCCATTTCAACACTGGTTCTGTATATCTTGTGTGTAGTCATAGAGAGATACTTACACATACTAACAGCCCCAACACCTTCACCAGTCAGCCTAAAAATAAAATGAGAGAAAGAACAATGAATACAGGATAAATTATGTGTCTTTTGTGACTGTGCTTGAAAGTATTCTCAATCATAAGGATATATTATAAGGTTGTACAACTGCTAAAAGGAAATCATTATGATTATCCCTACTATAAATACGTAATCAGGTTTGAAAAGAGAAAAATAAATTAAAAAAAAAAAATCTTCCCCAGTTTACCTGCTCTCCTCTCCTTCCAGGAGTTTCCTGTAGGTGGCGATCTCAATATCCAAAGCAAGTTTGACATTCATCAGTTCCTGGTATTCTCTCAGTTGGCGAGCCATGTCCTGCTTGGCCTTCTGTAGAGCACCCTCCAGCTCAGCCATTTTCTCCCGGGCATCCTTCAGTGCCAGTTCCCCACGTTCCTCAGCCTCTGCAATTTGTGCCTCCAGCTTAGCACGCTGAAAATAGAAAGAAACAAGGTGCTCAACAACATTGCACCATTCTGTGCCTCATCTGCAGCTCTATGTGTTTGGTTTTGCACCCGGTATTACAAAAAAAGTCACAATATCAGATCTCAAAGAAAATGACAGAGTAGGGTGATGAGATGACAGAATCAAACAGGTGGCTACGCCAGCTAGTTTGCGATCATTGTGCTGGCAGAAAGAAAATGTTATCACCTGAATTATTTAAAAGCAGCAGGTGATCACATTATGATTCATGCAGCCACACCCTGCCCTTGAACTAGATTTTTACAAAAGGTTCTAAACGGTAACTAATCCTAATGCACGTCGGCTGCTTGCTTTATGTGGCTTCCAGGCAACATTAAATCTTCTGTAATTGCACCTGCTATGAAGTATTATAATAGATAAGGGAGCAGCACAAGTGCATTGCATTATTTACAGCATATTAATGCTATGCAGAACAGCACAATGGCTACAGTGTAAGTGCATAGAATGACATTTTACTTTACAAGAGCTGCTCAGTACAAATCCTTTTTGCGGATACTAAACATGTAAGAAATTGACAACCATAAACATTAAGGGGCGTATGAGCTTTAAAGCAAGACTGGCATTCAGAACAAAGCAACAGCTTTGCTTTAATCTCCCCCAACAATATATACTTAAGTTTTCCTTCACACCTCCGCCGTACCGCTCAGAGCCCAGTACCTCCAGGTATAGAGGAACATATGACCCACTCCATGTGACAGCAATGAGCCAATCGCACTGTCCTGTGGGGAGTCCATAGTTTTATGAACGCTATGACTCCACAGTGACTTGAAGCTTACACAGGCCCTCCCCTATTACCCACAGCAGCTGAATGGCACAACTAAGAGAAAAGGTGGTAAGTGTGTGTCTGTGAAAGTCCTTATTACCATGAACTTGCTTAGCCCTACATACATAGGTATAGCACAGGTTCACTATAAGTAACCATGCAGTGATGTTAAGGGATTTTTTTCCTAAAACCCATTCATGTTTTTCTTCTGTAAACCTACCTCATCCAATCTAATCTCTTTTTAGATTGGTCATACCAAATCATCTGTAGCAGCCAAGCATTTTTTTTTTCTGCTTTGATGGTTTTCTTTAGATTATCTGATTTCGTTTTTCACTTAAATTAGAAATGTTAAGAATTTGATATTAATTACCTGTGCTTTTACATTCTCAATCTCGGCCTGCAACCTCTGGATGGCGCGGGTCAGCTCAGAGATCTCCTGCTTGGTGTTGCGCAGATCATCACCATGACGGCCAGCGGTGGCCTGAAGCTCCTGGTACTGTTGGTGGACAGTAATGGCACATTTAGAGATCATTGGAATACATGCACTTTATGTGCCCAAAAGTTATTTTATGAATTCTAAAAACTTACTTTGTTCTGGTAAGTAGATTCCGCCTCTGCACGGCTCTTGGCAGCAATCTCTTCATACTGAGACTTGACTTCAGCGATGATACTGTCCAGATCCAAAGCTCTGTTGTTGTCCATGGACAGGACGACAGAGGTGTCGGAGATCTGAGCCTGCATCTCACGTAGTTCCTTTAGTGAAACACAAGTATCAGCATTATATTTTTTTTTTTAATACAGGCAAGCTTCTCATATTGATTCAAGTATATATCTACCTGTGAGATTTGTCACTGAAAAATGCTTATAGCATTGGAGTGATACATACAACAGAGATCTTCAGATGCTGCAAGTCTACAAATACCATTATGCTGGAATTTGCATTTCTGCAATAAATGGAGAGCTGGTTGTTGCCTACTACTGCAATAAAGTATTACTCCACCTGTCTTCATACGCATTTTTTCTCACCAAATTTACATTTATATGCAATGCTTATAAAAAAAGAGTAATCATATTTGATAAGAGTATTGGACACTGTATTAAATAAAACATAATGTTTACTTACAGCTTCATACAGGGCCCTCAGGAAGTTGATTTCATCAGTGAGAGCATCCACCTTGCCTTCCAATTCTACCTTGTTCATGTAAGAAGCATCCACATCCTACATAGACCAGAAGAAAGAACAGGTCAATTAAAGCATGCCTTAATAGCTTATTATTCGGCCCAGCAGATATCCTGATAATGCCTTTTAGGTTAAAAGATAGTCTTTTGATTAAATGTATTCTGGATGAAAGCATCTTAATATCAAAACTTGTAAGGAGAGACTTCACAGATAAAGCAGAGCAAAAAACTTGGGTATTGAAGTAAGCTGAGTGTCTGTAAAAGAAAAGGCCTGAAAACCATCTTGCTTTTTATTAATTTGGACAACCACATATTTTCTGTGTAGGATCATTTATATATATATACACACTTTTTTTTTTTTTTTTTTTTTTAGGGGGAACGGCACCTCCAGCACTGAATGTATGTAAAAGTGTGGGGTGTGTTGGAGGGTCTGTTGATGTTGGCTGCTGGGGGATCTATTGTCACTGGTGGGGATCAGATTTTGTGTGAGGGTCGATTGTTGCTGGGGGGGGGGGGTCTTATGTTGTTGGAGGGAAGGGATCTACTGTTGAGGGAGAGGTCTATTTTTACTGGCTGCTGGAGTATCTATTGATGCTGGCTGCTGGGAGATCTGTTGTTGCTGCTGGGGGGTCTAATGTTGCTTGGGTGGATATTTTGTTACTGGGTGTGATATTTTGTTGTGCGTGGTTCACTCTTGCTGCAGGAAATCTATTGTTGTTAGGGTGGTGTCCACTGTTGCTGGGGGAGTCCATTATTGTGTGGGCGTCTATTGCTGGGATTCTATTGTTGCTGGCTGCAGGGGATCTATTTTACTGCTTTTCTTTTTATCATTAACATGTTCCATAAAAGTGATTTAGCACCATAAAATGATACTTGGTTCTGTATTCTCTAAAAGGGGCAGTACTGGTAGGTGGGTAGGGACGGTGGTGAGAGATGGGTAGGGGCAGAGACAAGGGGTGACTCAGACGGGGGGGAGTTCCTGCACCTATTCTCCGAGAAAAAAAAGCCCTGTATATATTTATATTTAATTTTTTTTTTAATACTAATTGAGGCTTATTTGGAAGGCAAAAATAAATGTAAAAAGTGTAATAAAAAATTGGCAATCTTTCATTGTTTGCCCTCACTAAACTAATAAAACAGGAAAACGAATTGGCTGTCAAAGGTTATTGCAGGGACAATAAAATTATACTTATTAGCTGTGCCATAAAGTGAACTGGACTTTGCAGTCTTGTTGTGTATGATCTCCATGCCTACCAGTATACTCAAACTCATCATAATGAGCAGTATCTATCATGCCAGATTAACCTTTGCCTTCCACAGCGACAGAGCCTTTGATGCTGCGTTTTTGACCTGGATATATTACTGAAATGCAAGCTGCACTAAGGCTACACAGGTAAAAGATTGTACCTTCTTCAGCACGACAAACTCATTCTCAGCTGAAGTGCGCTTGTTGATTTCATCCTCATACCTGCAAGAAGGAAAGGAGAGACAGGGCTTGTAAGTATTCTTGGCAGACCGAGTTCCTCAGTACAGAAAAAAAAAAAAAAATATCAAACTGTACTCCTTTCTGTTCAGTGTTATATAATCTTCCCAGGACACTATGCAGCTGGATCTAGACTTTCATGCTTTGTTTAATAGGTTACTCTATCCTAAGACTTGTGGCATTTCAGAAGAAGACAGAACTAGCAGACCTTGCTGTAATTTCCCCTGTAACTGCCTCTAATGTTATACTCTCAATTTAAACTGGGCTGAAGAAATGCTTCAAGGTCAGCACACTGTATGAAGAGCCAAGCCTTGTCTTCTATCTACTAAAAGGTCAGTCCTTCTGCTACCCTTTGATTCTACAAATTCCAGCATGGCATGCTAAGACTAGTTGTGCCTCCATGCTTAGAAGGCGACTGGATGCTGACACTTGAAATTCTGTGCAGCACCATATCAAATTTTGTTATCGAAACTTCAGAAACAGTTTCCAAGTTTTTAAAGCTGGCCATACACTAAGATTTTTCTTGCTCAGCCCTGCGGGCTGAAGAGAAAAGTCTGTTTCCCCTGGAGGAATCTCACATGCTGGCTATTGTATTCTAATAGCCGGCTCCCACCCCTGTCAGAATATCCAAAGATATGGCTGCCTCTGTTTTGCCAACACTTTTTCACAAAGCCCTTTTGATATTTAATTTAAAGGATTGTCAACATGGCTTGAATTTATTTTTTTTTGTTTTTAGGAACCGGCCAAAATTTGCCTAATGTTTGGCCAACTTTAAACATGAACTATTTACATCAACAGAGCAGTCAATTGGCTGTTTGCTTCCATTCCACCAAGCTGGGAAGACTATAAAGAGGAAGGTGACTGCTGTGAGAATACACAGTTATAAATTTTATACACTTTGTTCAACAAGGACTGATATAGTTAAAAGAAAAAAACTCTGAAGGACGCATTTATGAAACCTAAAGACAAAAAGTAAGGCGGTCACTCATAGCAATGCATCAGGTTTGACTTTCATTCAGCAATTTGCCGTGAGAACCTGTGCCATGGAATCTAGTTGCTGGGGGAAATGGCTCCACTTTTCCTTCCTCTGACGCTTAAAATTTTTTATTTAACTTTCACTAGACAGGAAAAGGTTAGCCTTTGTGCTGTTTTTATGTATCAAGGGAGCTTTCATTATAAACTTTGGCAGGAAACGGTGTTTGCATGAGAAGTTTCCAACAATGGGTCGAGCTGTTATAATGAATCGGTGCACTGCTCGATAAAGCTGGCTGTAAATGTGAAATAACAGGTATACAAACAAATAGGATATAATCTGCCTATGCAGCTTTTGACTAGGCTCCGTGTTTATTCACACCCTAAAAACAGTGAAAAATCTATTTTTCCCCAGAATTAAATATACGTGTGTGTGGTCCTTTGCTCTGTATACAATGCAGGAAGATAAAAGCAGCCAGAAATGATTGAACTGATACTTGTGCGTTGATGCCAAGCCTTTTGTATTCCTTAGCACCGGACATCTAGATTTCACCTGATCTAGATTACCTGCTATTGACTTTCCTGTAAGGGACACACCCTGAGTTTATCTGCATTGTTTGCTTTAGATCCTGTGAGCCTCTGCTTGGCCAACACAGGATTTTGCAAACGCTCCCCTGTCTTTCCAGCTTTCTTTGGTACAGTAAGGGCGTGGCGCTTACCCATACAAGAGCCTTTATAATAATCTATCATTAGGGTAATGCAGGTGCTTCCCATCTTCAAAAACCTAGGTACAGTTACAAATTCTATTACAGATATAATCAGTAACAGGTTGCGTTGCGAATGTACTGTGCTATCTATATTAGGAGCTGCGTTTACCAAGCCGATTACTTACTTGTTCTTGAAATCCTCAACCAGATCTTGCATGTTCCTGAGTTCTCCGTCCAGTTTGCCCTTTTCGTTGACCAGGCTGTCCAGCTGCCTCCTCAGGTTGGAAATGTAAGCCTCGAACAGGGGGCCGATGTTGCTGGCCTTGGTAGACTTTTGGTTCTGCAGAAGATCCCATTTTGTCTCCAGAACTTTGTTTTGCTGTTCCAGGAATCTCACCTTTTTAAAAACAGCAAGCAGGAAGGAAAATGTAAAGGCGGTCCAGACTCTAGACAGTGCAGAAGTTTAACACATCACCTGCTACAGATAGGAATAGAATTATAGTTCTCTGCTGCAGCAAGAATGACAGAGCATAACTCATGCGATTCAACTTCATTTTCATATGTAGGAGATAGCATATACCAATACTCAGTACAATGAATGCGTAAAAGGGTACAACATTTAAATCTGTGCATGACTGATTGAATCTATTATTTCATTTGTGGTGACAGTATTTTTGTAGCAACAGAAGTTATAGAATGCTACTTTTTTTTTTACAAAATTAACAGCCAAGAGCCTGGCGTGAACAATCCTAAAAATACTGATACAATAATTATTGTTAAAATGATAAGTCCTTACCTTGTCAATGAAAGAAGCAAACTTGTTGTTCAGGGTCTTGATCTGTTCCTTCTCCTCCTTCCTAACAACCTGGATGTTGGGGTCAATCTCCAGATTAAGGGGTGCCAGTAGGCTATGGTTGATGGTCACTTCATGGATTCCAGGTCCAGCTGCTTGGCCACCGCCATAGCCACCACCGAATCCAGCTCCACCGCCGTATCCGGATCCACCGCCGTATCCGGATCCACCGCCGAACCCAGATCCACCGCCGAACCCAGATCCACCGCCAATGCCATAAAGAGAACTGCCACCAGCGCTAGACCTGCCACTGGACACACCATAGGAAACGCTCTTTCTCACGGAGCCCACATTAGACAAGCTAGAGCTGCTCCAGTTCCCTGGTCTTCCGAAGCCTGAACCCCCCTTGGAGGAACGTGTCTGGCTGACTCTGAAGGAGCTAACGCCTCCCTGGGGGACAGCAGAGCGGGTGCTAAAGCTCTGGTAAGCCATTGTGCAAAGTGGAGATGATAATGAGAGGAGAAGAAGCTGGTGGTGCTGCTGGTCTGTCTGAAGGATCCAGTGCTTCTGAAACTGCAGCTTCTCCTTTATATTGGAGCTGGGACTGGGCTGGGGGAAGGGGGCAGAGGGATCAGTTTACGGTATGTCACAGCTAGGTGTGGCTGGCTGCCATCCGGAGTCTGTTACCTGCAGCTATGTCCACACCTTCTGTACAGTCCCTCCCAGTGACCACTCCAACATTCTCAGTCTGGACACACACAATCACTACTTAACATCGCCTGTACAAGTCTGCAAATACACTTTATCATGCAGCTCCCCATTCTATTCCTGTAAAGTGCAGCTTTTATATTTTTAGTCTTTCTACCATAAGCACCTGCAGAACTGTCTACACGTTTTCCCTAAAGCAACGAGGGAGTTAAAGCAACGGAGGTTGGCACAATACAGAGCTTATATGTGCGGTGACTCATATTTAGATAAAGATGAAGAATTTCCAACTCAGCAATTAAAAATGCAAAAGATTTTCAGTTGCAATTCAAAGTTCATTGACAGTTTTATTTAATGCAAATGTTTTATTTTGATTAATCGTTAGAAATGAAGATATGTTAACAGTAATTCACATACTTTTTTTTTTTACCTAACCTAAATCATATTGTTATTCTGTGAAGTGTAATGAACAAGGCAAAATGTATAGAGTTTCTTCTGCAGAAGTGCTTGTTCTATGCGTTTATGAACAGTGAGCAAAGCGCAGAACATGATATCTAAGTAGAATATACTTTGCTGATGACAGTCAATGAGGCAAGTACAGCAAACATGTAACCTATTGCTTACTGCACTTTGCGCTGTTTAAGTCTAGTGAGCCTATGAAGCAATATTTAAAGCGGCTATTTGGAAATCCTTATTTATAAATAATATTTGGAGGATGCATGGCAGCCGCTATCATTAATGCTCAATCAATCATTGAAATGCATTGACAGAGCAGCTTTTAGGGTGTTTAGACAGTGGAGAAAAGATCGTTTGTCATACTGGAATAAGTGACTAAATCCCCACTCATGTTAGCTCAAGGCAAGTCCTTGCAAATTAAAGCCTTTGTGTTAACAAAATTTGATTCAATTCTGAGATAAGTCTGGTATGCCTGCCACTACTTACATAAAAAAAGTTGTAGGTAGTAGTAAAGAATAGGGGCTAGATAGAATATGCTGATTCTAAAAATATAGCATCTAGTTGTCTTAGGGCTCAGCTGGCTTCAGCACATGACTTAGCTGTATGCAGTTTAGAAGTATCTGACTTTGCTCTAAAGTTGGCCATACACACAAAGATTGATTGATTTTTTTTGTTCCACCTATGGGCGGAACAAAACAAAAAACTCTAACAGATTCCTCTATCCACACTAAGCCTAGGTTCACCGAGCTGCATGGAAAACACTGCATGTGATTCACACACCGCATTCCTGTTCACATCACATGCGATGTCTGTGCGGTGCGATTCCAAACATTTTGTATGGCTGAAAGCACATCGCATCTGCAGCAAAATGGTGCAGGACCCCCCCCCCCCACCTGAATCACATTGCATGGGTGTTCACACCCATGTGATGCGATTCTGGCAATCGCACTGCTTTTTACGACCTGTTTCGGGGTGACATTAAGATAACACTGACACCCGCAGCGGATCGCATGGACGCAGTGTGATTGATTTGGACTGCGAATGCGGGGAAACGCAGTGAATCTTGTGCGTTTCCCACATCGCATTAGTGTGAACCAGGGTTAAATTGCACAGATGGACAGGTTTCCCGCTACGGCTGTTGTATTCTGGCAGTTGGCTGTCAAAATACTCCAACAGCGCCTGCATCTGATTGGATACAGGATCTGTTTGCTGACAATTTTCCATCCAGCTCCTTTGATTGTTCAAATGAAGAATGTCGGGTGGGAAGGTGCATGTAGGGCCACCCATGGAGCACATTTCGGCCATTTCATTAGGAAGCAGCTGAAATTTACTCTGCGTATTGCCAGCTTTAAACAGATCGGTGTCCGAAAGTATTGAAGACAGTGACAGCCAGGCATTTAGCATTTTCAGAAAGAGCAATGGTAGACTTTGTACATCTCTAAGTACATGTTTCATTCAGGGCCAGGTCTTTTTTATTCAGGTATGTAATGCATGTTGCGCATTGGTGTGTTCTGTGTTAAGCCAATTAACAATAAACTATAGTGCATTGTTATGGTACGCAGCACATTCAGGCAAATGCATTTCCTTAGGCGCCGCGTATTCAAAATGAACGGTACCACAATGCATTAACATGTGTGTTGCTGCGCAATACGGTAACACATGCATTCATTTGTGCATTCCTGCAACGCATAGATGTAAATCAGCCCTTACATCAGTCATTAAAGTAGATCTGCACCCTAAAAGTGAAGTTGTTCCCCCCTACTTCCTCCCCCTCTCCCTCCCAGCAGACATTTTTTTTTTTTTTTTTCTAAATGACTTTATTTGTGCTGCAAAAGCAGTATTTCTGCTCTGCTCGTCTAGGCAAGAACTTGTCACCACCCCCGGCATGTGCGCAGATGTGCCACAGTGCTTGGATCATCAGAAAGCCCTGCAGCACATCTGCTCATGCACGAAGGTTACCTAGTGTCTGCACATGTGTTTTGTTGTGCATGCACTAGGACCCCTTTCCCACTGAGGCAGCGACCCCGTTAACGATAAAGCGCCGCTTGTTGAAGCGTCGCTTTAAGGCTGCTAGCAGGGCGCTTTTAACCCCAAAGAAGGGGTTAAAAAAATTCTGTGTTGCGGCGCTTCCCGAAGTGCTGCCCATTCATTGCAATGGGCAGGGGCGTTTTGGGAGAGCTGTATACAGCGCTCCCAAACCGCCCCAAAGATGCTACTTGCAGGACTTTTTCTAATGTCTTGCAAGCGCACCGCTCGGGTGCAAAGCACCCATTGCAATGAATGGTAGGCAGTTTTCAGGTGCTTTACAGGCGCTATTTCTGGCGCTAAAATGTCTGAAAACTGCCTCAGTGTGAAAGAGATCTAACAGGGAGCTAGAAACCTTCCCTGTCTTTGTGCGTGTGCGGCATTTTCATGGGGCATGCGCACAAATGCTCATGGGTTTTGCCAGGAACCGAAGGCCAGGCAGAGCCTGTGGGCACACCTGCGCATGTGCCATAGCGGCAGCGCCTTGGGGGGCAGAGCCATGTAACAAAGCGGACTGATGTCTGATAAGCTGACATTGTTGATCCGTACAAAAATGCTAGTTACCTGGCTGTCATGCTGATGCTTTGGCTGGAATCATTTCTGAGTAACTGAGACAGAACGAGTCTACAGATAAGGAGTTTTGTCACAATTTGGACACTTTTATATGCTGTATGCGTGTTCTGGGCATTGAATTCAGCAATCATCATAACCAAAATGTTTCTCCCCTGGCAGATGCACTGTAGGAGAAATATAAGACGTTCTAATGTTTCTTCCCATGCATGGTTAACAATGTTTTATTAGTTCTAATCTGGGCAGCAAACTAGTGTCATGGCTGGAATGTGGAAGTCAGTGACCAGAGGGGTGTGTTCTTATTGTGTGCTATGAACAGCATGTTACTTTTGGAAAGGTAGCAAACAGAGAAAGTTTATACTTCATTTTATACAGCTTTAGATTTACCATTTATGTGTTTAGACACACAAAGTGTGTGTGGTCAGTAATATTTATATTAGATTACATGGAGCATATCAGCCTCTCTGTTATTCATCTGCAGGGCAACACAAATAGTTTAGAGCACCGTATAAGGAAACTGGGAAAATAAAGTAAGATTTTTATACTGGCGCAAGAATGTTTTATAGGTAAGAAAGCATAAATAGCAAGTGAGCAGCAAAATGCTGCTGCATTCAAGTAAATCATCCAGCATTCTGGAAAATCTCTATTGCAAGCAACAATGAAAGCATTGCAACAGTAAATGATACATACAGTCTTTTCACGGTTCAGTTTTTTAGAACTAAGGGTTCATTGTTCATGTAACAACACTTTCATAGGAAAGAATGTCTGCAGAATTAGAAGAGCGTCTGTCATAAAGAATGTTTAGGAAAGCATAAATCAAAGCCATTTCTGTGCTTGTATATACTGACCTATAGATTGCTATACCTTCTAGTGCAGGCGGTGCCAGGGGTACTAGTTACTTTCTTTTGGAGCTCATGCCTAAGAGATTAGATCATCTCTAAAAACTAGCTGCCTGAAAACTGTGTGATGAAAAAAAATTATACAGTTCATGAGGAATGCATCCTTTTCTAGGCATGTAATTGGAAAAATAGAAAATGTTGGTCCTTTCAATTAACTTAAGAATCTGACCATTTATTGCCAATGCAATCTTTTCTTCTTTTACCAAGATCTGCCATTCTTTGAGTTCATAGAAACAAATACTCCTGTTTCTGAATTTCCCATGCTGCTCATGGCTTTCCTATAGCCGGCCATACACGGTAGAATCTCAGCCAGTTCCTGCTGATTCCAACCGTTAAACGGCAGACTGAATGTACCAAGTTGATCAATCAATAATCACTGTCTTCTCCAAGGGGGGACGGCTCCCCCCCCCCCCACTGATAGAAGACAATGGCCCAGCAGGAGGGCTCCCTGCATCCTGCATCAACATTGTCTGTGTTGATGGGGGAATCGAGCAAATTTCTTTCCTGCAACCAAGGGTGTATGGCCAGCCTAACTTTTGGGACACTTAAGCCCCATGGGTGTTTAGCCCTGGTGCATGGGGTTCTGGCATTTAGCCATAAGTGGTTGGCAAGGGTGCGATGTCTGGATGGTTGGCAAAGAGCTGCTTATAGCTGTTGCAGCTGGAGTTGCACCTAACAATTATGTGCGTTTAGAGCAGGATGCACCGAGGGATAAATGCCCGAAATGCAGATTTCTTGCATTCCGGGCATTCATTCCTGGACACATACAGCCCGAAAGAAGTACTGCTCAGTGCACCGCCCAGCCCAATGCAGCCACAGGAGCTATCATGGGCTAGCACAAAGGAGTTATTAAACAAAGAGACAACACAAATCTTTCTTTAACCATTTATTAATTTGGTAATAAATATTGGCCATGGTGCTGTTCAAAGGTAACCTGTCAATGTTTAAATAAATACAAATAAATATGAAGCCATCTTGGCTATATAACCATCAGAATTTATACGGTGTCCATCCAGACAATGCTGGACGACTATTCCCCACTGAACAACCCATGACTAATGCATTAAATAAAGGGGCGGGGGGGTGGGAGTCCCGGTCCTGTTCCACACGGTCTGGCGGTAACGGCCGAACGGCCCTCTTTTATCACCTCCGAAATTCGCGGGCTTAAGGGGCCCGCCAGATTGCACCAATCAGCTGCTTGTTGCTACCCTGCGGAGGCTGCTGCCCACCAATTGCCATCCTGAAATACAGAACAGGGAACATGCATTCCCCTTTGGCTCTCCCATGTTGGTCCTGCATATTGCATGGACCTTTCAGACTCTCAGTTTTACAGGCTGCAAGCAGCGGGTTTTGACAGTGTGCCTGTGCCCTTTTGCCTGCAGCTAAACGCCAGAACCCCATACACTGGGGATAACTGCCTACTGTGCATGGGGCCTTAGATAAATCAATGAAGTACCCTAAGTGCCACAGCATCCAAGTGTCCATCAGCATCAAGTTCTGTTCACTTGGGTGGAATGCAGTTAGGGTTGCCACCTGTCCGGGATTCACCCGGACAGTACGGGTTTTGAAACATGTGCCCGGGTCTCTGCCCGCCTGAGACCCGGGCACATTATTCATTTCAGACCCGTGGCTCCCTGTGCCGAAGCTGTGTCATCAGTGCGGCCGTGGAATTCGGGTCCGTAGCGCCGCCTTAGCGCTGCTGCTCCCGCTCAGCTGTCTGAGTGCAGGACGGAGTCGGGACACAGAGGCGGAGCCTCAATGTTACCGGCCGGGTGCTCTCCTCCAATCCTCTGGCTGCCAGCAGAAGAGACAAGGAGGTGGGCGGAGCCTCCCCATTCCCTGCTGGAATGTGTGCACAGATCGCGCTGGGACTGGAGCCCAGCTGTAAGGTAAGTTTTTACCATCCATGTCAGGATTTCAAAGTACTCTCACCTCTCCCCCCCCCGAACCATACACTATACATACATACACCCCCCTCCCCCCACCATACACTATACATACATACATACATACATACACCCCCCTCCCCCCACCATACACTATACATACATACATACATACATACACCCCCCTCCCCCCACCATACACTATACATACATACATATATACATACACCCCCCACCATACACTATACATACATACATACATACATACACCCCCCTCCCCCCACCATACACTATACATACATACATATATACATACACCCCCCACCATACACTATACATACATACATACATACATACATACATACACCCCCCTCCCCCCACCATACACTATACATACATACATATATACATACACCCCCCTCCCCCCACCATACACTATACATACATATATACATACACCCCCCTCCCCCCACCATACACTATACATACATATATACATACACCCCCCTCCCCCCACCATACACTATACATACATACATACATACATACACCCCCCTCCCCCCACCATACACTATACATACATACATATATACATACACCCCCCACCATACACTATACATACATACATACATACATACATACACCCCCCTCCCCCACCATACACTATACATACATACATATATACATACACCCCCCACCATACACTATACATACATACATATATACATACACCCCCCTCCCCCCACCATACACTATACATACATATATACATACACCCCCCTCCCCCCACCATACACTATACATACATATATACATACACCCCCCTCCCCCCACCATACACTATACATACATATATACATACACCCCCCTCCCCCCACCATACACTATACATACATATATACATACACCCCCCTCCCCCCACCATACACTATACATACATATATACATACACCCCCCCTCCCCCCACCATACACTATACATACACCCCCCCTCCCCCCACCATACACTATACATACATACACCCCCCCTCCCCCACCATACACTATACATACACCCCCCCTCCATACACTATACATACACCCCCCTCCCCCCACCATACACTATACATACACCCCCCCTCCCCCCACCATACAATATACATACACCCCCCCTCCCCCCACCATACACTATACATACATATATACATACGCCCCCCTCCCCCCACCATACACTATACATACATATATACATACACCCCCCTCCCCCCACCATACACTATACATACATATATACATACACCCCCCTCCCCCCACCATACACTATACATACATATATACATACACCCCCCTCCCCCCACCATACACTATACATACATATATACATACACCCCCCTCCCCCCACCATACACTATACATACATATATACGTACACCCCCCTCCCCCCCACTATACACTATATATACAGTTCTGCTGGCCGCCTCCCATATTTCATCTATCCATATAGTTCTCTCTCTCCCCCCCCCATACACCATCCATATATACAGCCCCCCCCCATATATACAGTCCCCCTAATATATATAGTCCTCCCCCCATACACCATCCATATATCCAGTCCCCCCCATATACACAGTCCTCCCCCCATACACCATCCATATATACAGTCCTCCCCCCATATATACAGTCCTCTCCATATATACAGTCCCCTCCATATATACAGTTCTCCACCCCCCTATATACCATCTATAGATACTGTTCTCCACCCCCCCATACACCATCCATATATACAGTTCTCACCGGGTGACACAGTCCACTGCTCTACTGACACCGTCCTCTGCTCTACTGACACCGTCCTCTGCTCTACTGACACCGTCCACTGCTCTACTGACACCATCCACTGCCCTACTGACACCATCCACTGCCCTACTGACACCGTCCACTGCCCTACTGACACCGTCCACTGCCCTACTGACACCTTCCACTGCTCTACTGACACCATCCACTGCCCTACTGACACCGTCCACTGCCCTACTGACACCGTCCACTGCCCTACTGACACCGTCCACTGCCCTTCTGACACCGTCCACTGCCCTACTGACACCTTCCACTGCTCTACTGACACCGTCCACTGCTCTACTGACACCGTCCACTGCCCTACTGACACCGTCCACTGCCCTACTGACACCGTCCACTGCCCTACTGACACCGTCCACTGCCCTACTGACACCTTCCACTGCTCTACTGACACCTTCCACTGCTCTACTGACACCTTCCACTGCTCTACTGACACCGTCCACTGCCCTACTGACACCGTCCACTGCCCTTCTGACGCCGTCCACTGCCCTACTGACGCCTTCCACTGCTCTACTGACGCCGTCCACTGCTCTACTGACACCGTCCACTGCCCTACTGACACCGTCCACTGCCCTACTGACACCGTCCACTGCCCTACTGACACCGTCCACTGCCCTACTGACACCTTCCACTGCCCTACTGACACCTTCCACTGCTCTACTGACACCTTCCACTGCCCTACTGACACCTTCCACTGCCCTACTGACACCATCCACTGCCTTCCTGACACCATCCACTGCCTTCCTGACACCATCCACTGCCCTACTGACACCATCCACTGCCCTACTGACACCATCCACTGCCCTACTGACACCATCCACTGCCCTACTGACACCATCAACTGCCATACTGACACCTTCCACTGCCCTACTGACACCATCAACTGCTCTACTGACACCGTCCACTGCTCTACTGACACCGTCCACTGCTCTACTGACACCGTCCACTGCTCTACTGACACCGTCCACTGCTCTACTGACACCGTCCACTGCTCTACTGATACCGTCCACTGCTCTACTGACACCTTCCACTGCCCTACTGACACCGTCCACTGTCCTACTGACACCGTCCACTGCCTTCCTGACACCGTCCACTGCCCTACTGACACCGTCCACTGCCCTACTGACACCATCCATCTACTGACACCATCCACTCTACTGACACCATCCACTGCCCTACTGACACCTTCCACTGCCCTACTGACACCATCCACTGCCCTACTGACACCATCCACTGCCATACTGACATCATCAACTGCTCTACTGACACCATCCACTGCCCTACTGGCTGACAGTGTCCGCTTTTAAGGTAGGCTATTTTCATATTTTAACGGACATTTCTTTTATTAATCGAATCATATTTTATGGGTACACTAATGCTTTTGTTTTATTTAACCATGCCCCTTTAAGTCCCCCCCCACTGATGCAATTGGGCCACAGCCACTTTTCACTGTAGCACACCTCATTACTACTCTCTTTGGGTAACCCAAGGTATTTTACAATCATATAGCATGTACTACAAAAAAATTGCCGTGCGCCGCAAAAGTGTTCGGGTTTGGCTTGAAGAAAAGGTGGCAACCCTAAATGCAGTACATATCAACATGGTGGCTTCATGCTTGTTTACACCATGTCCATTGAGGTGCATTTTTCTGCACATCACTGTACATGTATGGCACATAGGGGCTGATTTGCTAAAACTGGATGGTGCAAAGTCTGGTGCAGCTCTGTATAGAAACCAATCAGCTTCCAGATTTTTTTTTTGTCAAAGCTTAATTGAACAAGCTGAAGTTAGAAGCTGATTGGCTACCATGTACAGCTGCATCAGATTTTGCACTCTCCAGTTTTAGTAATCCAACCCCATAAAAAAACAATTGCTTTCTATGTATCTTGTTTACACCATACGTGTGCAGTGTGTCCTTTGGACTCCAGTAGCATATGGTAGGTGTCAGGAAGACACAACAAGCATTAAGGCTACTTTCACGCTCAGACCACCCGAGCGTTAGCAGTAGTTTAAGCGGGCGCTTTTAACCCCAAAGAAGGGGTTAACAAGGGGTTAAAAGTGCCGCTGCCAAAGCACTTTGCAGGCGCTTCGGCAGCGCTGCCCATTGATTTCAATGGCAGGGACGGCTTAAGAGCGGTGTATACACCGTCCCAAAAATGCTGCTTGCAGGACTTTCTTTTCCGTCCTGCAAGCGCACCGACCCAGTGTGAAAGCACTCGGGCTTTCACACTGGGGAGGCGTGAGAGGCACTTTACAGGCATTTATTTTTAGCACTAAAATGCCTGAAAAGCGCCTTCAGTGTGAAAGGGGTCTAATGCCTAAATTGTAGGACAGCTTCAGGGCCAATGCTGTTTAGTTGGCTATCAGCACCCATCTGCATGGTCAAGTGATAGAATGACCAACAGGTCAAACCATAAATCATATCATGGTACTAGTGAATAGAGCTAAGTATTGATATCATGGTTTTTTGCTGTTTCATCATATTCTGTATTCAGACTGTTGAGTGTGTAGCAAGGTCCTGGGTCCCCTTTGGTCTAATGAGAACCTCCAGAGTTAGAGACAGCTGACATCCTTCTATGTAGAGTGGGTTACAAGGCATGGTGGGTGTAATGCAAGGTGGATTCATGGGCACCAGACACTTCTTTAATGCAAAGATATTTATTTTCTCTTGAACAGAATTGTGGGAGAGAGGGTTAGGGCCAGGACTCTCTTTAGTAGTTGCAATGTTAACCACTTGACGACCGCCTCACGCCGATGTACGTCGGCAAAGTGGCACGGACAGGCAAAATCACGTACAGGGTACGTGATTTGCCTTCCGCGGGTGGGGGGTCCGATCGGACCCCCCCCCCCGGTGCCCGAGGCGGTCGCCGTTTGTCCAGCGGCGATCGGTGGTGAGGGGGAGACCATCCGTTCGTGGCCCCCCCCTCGCGATCGCCGCCGGCCAATCGAATCATTCCTTTGCTGCTGTATGCTAAACAGCAGCAAAGGAAATGATGTCATCTCCCCTCGGGTCGGTAATTTCCGTTCCGGCCCGAGGAGAGAAGACATCAATGTGAGTGCACCAACACACACACACACAGTAGAACATGCCAGGCACACAAAACACCCCGATTCCCCCCCCCCCGATCGCCCCCCGATCACCCCCCCCCCTGTCACAAACTGACACCAGCAGTTTTTTTTTTTTTTTTTCTGATTACTGCATAGTGTCAGTTTGTGACAGTTACAGTGTTGGGACAGATACTGTTACCCCCCTTTAGGTCTAGGGTACCCCCCTAACCCCCCCTAATAAAGTTTTAACCCCTTGATCACCCCCTGTCACCAGTGTCACTAAGCGATCATTTTTCTGATCGTTGTATTAGTGTCGCTGGTGACGCTAGTTAGGGACATAAATATTTAGGTTCGCCGTCAGCGTTTTATAGCGTCAGGGACCCCCATATACTACCGAATAAATGTTTTAACCCCTTGATTGCCCCCTAGTTAACCCTTTCACCACTGATCACCGTATAACCGTTACGGTTGACGCTGGTTAGTTTGTTTATTTTTTATAGTGTCAGGGCACCCGCCGTTTATTACCGAATAAAGGTTTAGCCCCCTGATCGCCCGGCGGTGATATGCGTCGCCCCAGGCAGCGTCAGATTAGCTCCAGTACCGCTAACACCCACGCACGCAGCATACACCTCCCTTAGTGGTATAGTATCTGAACGCATCAATATCTGATCCGATCAGATCTATACTAGCGTCCCCAGCAGTTTAGGGTTCCCAAAAACGCAGTGTTAGCGGGATCAGCCCAGATACCTGCTAGCACCTGCGTTTTGCCCCTCCGCCCGGCCCAGCCCAGCCCACCCAAGTGCAGTATCGATCGATCACTGTCACTTACAAAAGACTAAACGCATAACTGCAGCGTTCGCAGAGTCAGGCCTGATCCCTGCGATCGCTAACAGTTTTTTTGGTAGTATTTTGGTGAACTGGCAAGCACCAGCCCCAGGCAGGGTCAGGTTAGTGCCAGTACCGCTAACACCCACGCACGCAGCATACGCCTCCCTTAGTGGTATAGTATCTGAACGGATCAATATCTGATCCGATCAGATCTATACTAGTGTCCCCAGCAGTTTAGGGTTCCCAAAAACGCAGTGTTAGCGGAATCAGCCCAGATACCTGCTAGCACCTGCGTTTTGCCCCTCCGCCCGGCCCAGCCCACCCAAGTGCAGTATCGATCGATCACTGACACTTACAAAACACTAAATGCATAACTGCAGCGTTCGCAGAGTCAGGCCTGATCCCTGCGATCGCTAACAGTTTTTTTGGTAGTATTTTGGTGAACTGGCAAGCACCAGCCCCAGGCAGCGTCAGGTTAGCGCCAGTACCGCTAACACCCACGCACGCACTGTACACCACCCTTAGTGGTATAGTATCTGAACGGATCAATATCTGATCCGATCAGATCTATACTAGCATCCCCAGCAGTTTAGGGTTCTCACAAACGCAGTGTTAGCGGGATCAGCCCAGATACCTGCTAGCACCTGCGTTTTGCCCCTCCGCCCGGCCCAGCCCAGCCCACCCAAGTGCAGTATCGATCGATCACTGTCACTTACAAAAGACTAAAACGCATAACTGCAGCGTTCGCAGAGTCAGGCCTGATCCCTGCGATCGCCAACAGATTTTTTGGTAGCGTTTTGGTGAACTGGCAAGCGCCAGCGGCCTAGTACACCCCGGTCGTAGTCAAACCAGCACTGCAGTAACACTTGGTGACGTGGCGAGTCCCATAAGTGCAGTTCAAGCTGGTGAGGTGGCAAGCACAAGTAGTGTCCCGCTGCCACCAAAAAGACAAACACAGGCCCGTCGTGCCCATAGTGCCCTTCCTACTGCATTCGCCAATCCTAATTGGGAACCCACCGCTTCTGCAGCGCCCGTACTTCCCCCATTCACATCCCCAACCAAATGCAGTCGGCTGCATGAGAGGCATTTTCTTTATGTCCTCCCGAGTACCCCTACCCAGCGAACGCCCCCAAAAAAGATATTGTGTCTGCAGCTAGCGCGGATATAGGCGTGACACCCGCTATTATTGTCCCTCCTGTCCTGACAATCCTGGTCTTTGCATTGGTGAATGTTTTGAACGCTACCATGCACTAGTTGAGTATTAGCGTAGGGTACAGCATTGCACAGACTAGGCACACTTTCACAGGGTCTCCCAAGATGCCATCGCATTTTGAGAGACCCGAATCTGGAACCGGTTACAGTTATAAAAGTTAGTTACAAAAAAAGTGTAAAAAAAAAAAATATATATATATATATATATATATATATATATATATATAAAATAAAAAAAAATAGTTGTCGTTTTATTGTTCTCTCTCTATTCTCTCTATTGTTCTGCTCTTTTTTACTGTATTCTATTCTGCAATGTTTTATTGTTATTATGTTTTATCATGTTTGCTTTTCAGGTATGCAATTTTTTATACTTTACCGTTTACTGTGCTTTATTGTTAACCATTTTTTTGTCTTCAGGTACGCCATTCACAACTTTGAGTGGTTATACCAGAATGATGCCTGCAGGTTTAGGTATCATCTTGGTATCATTCTTTTCAGCCAGCGGTCGGCTTTCATGTAAAAGCAATCCTAGTGGCTAATTAGCCTCTAGACTGCTTTTACAAGCCGTGGGAGGGAATGCCCCCCCCCCCACCGTCTTCCGTGTTTTTCTCTGGCTCTCCTGTCTCAACAGGGAACCTGAAAATGCAGCCGGTGATTCAGCCAGCTGACCATAGAGCTGATCAGAGACCAGAGTGGCTCCAAACATCTCTATGGCCTAAGAAACCGGAAGCTACGAGCATTTTATGACTTAGATTTCGCTGGATGTAAATAGCGCCATTGGGAAATTGGGGAAGCATTTTATCACACCGATCTTGGTGTGGTCAGATGCTTTGAGGGCAGAGGAGAGATCTAGGGTCTAATAGACCCCAATTTTTTCAAAAAAGAGTACCTGTCACTACCTATTGCTATCATAGGGGATATTTACATTCCCCGAGATAACAATAAAAATGATTAAAAAAAAATAAAAATGAAAGGAACAGTTTAAAAATAAGATAAAAAAGCAAAAAAATAATAAAGAAAAAAAAAAAAAAAAAAAAAAGCACCCCTGTCGCCCCCTGCTCTCGCACTAAGGCGAACGCAAGCGGCAGTCTGTCGTCAAACGTAAACAGCAATTGCACCATGCATGTGAGGTATCACCGCGAAGGTTAGATCGAGGGCAGTAATTTTTGCAGTAGACCTCCTCTGTAAATCTAAAGTGGTAACCTGTAAAGGCTTTTAAAGGCTTTTAAAAATGTATTTATTTTGTTGCCACTGCACGTTTGTGCGCAATTGTAAAGCATGTCATGTTTGGTATCCATGTACTCGGCCTAAGATCATCTTTTTTATCTCATCAAACATTTGGGCAATATAGTGTTTTAGTGCATTAAAATTTAAAAAAGTGTGTTTTTTCCCCAAAAAATGCGTTTGAAAAATCGCTGCGCAAATACTGTGTGAAAAAAAAAAATGAAACACCCACCATTTTAATCTGTAGGGCATTTGCTTTAAAAAAATATATAATGTTTGGGGGTTCAAAGTAATTTTCTTGCAAAAAAAAATAACTTTTTCATGTAAACAATAAGTGTCAGAAAGGGCTTTGTCTTCAAGTGGTTAGAAGAGTGGGTGATGTGTGACATAAGCTTCTAAATGTTGTGCATAAAATGCCAGGACAGTTCAAACCCCCCCCAAATGACCCCATTTTGGAAAGTAGACACCCCAAGCTATTTGCTGAGAGGCATGTCGAGTCCATGGAATATTTTATATTGCGACACAAGTTGCGGGAAAGAGACAATTTTTTTTTTTTTTTGCACAAAATTGTCACTAAATGATATATTGCTCAAACATGCCATGGGAATATGTGAAATTATACCCCAAAATACATTCTGCTGCTTCTCCTGAGTACGGGGATACCACATGTGTGAGACTTTTTGGGAGCCTAGCCGCGTACGGAACCCCGAAAACCAAGCACCGCCTTCAGGCTTTCTAAGGGCGTGAATTTTTGATTTCTCTCTTGACTGCTTATCACAGTTTCGGAGACCATGGAATGCCCAGGTGGCACAAACCCCCCCCAAATGACCCCATTTTGGAAAGTAGACACCCCAAGCTATTTGATGAGAGGTATAGTGAGTATTTTGCAGACCTCACTTTTTGTCACAAAGTTTTGAAAATTGAAAAAAGAAAAAAAAAAAAGTTTTTTCTTGTCTTTCTTCATTTTCAAAAACAAATGAGAGCTGCAAAATACTCACCATGCCTCTCAGCAAATAGCTTGGGGTGTCTACTTTCCAAAATGGGGTCATTTGGGGGGGTTTTGTGCCACCTGGGCATTCCATGGCCTCCGAAACTGTGATAGGCAGTGAAGAGTGAAATCAAAAATTTTCACCCTTAGAAATCCTGAAGGCGGTGATTGGTTTTCGGGGTCCCGTACACGGCTAGGCTCCCAAAAAGCCCCACACATGTGGTATCCCCGTACTCAGGAGAAGCAGCTAAATGTATTTTGGGGTGCAATTCCACATATGCCCATGGCCTGTGTGAGCAATATATCATTTAGTGACAACTTTGTGCAAAAAAAAAAAAAAAATGTGTCACTTTCCCGCAACTTGTGTCAAAATATAAAATATTCCATGGACTCAATATGCCTCTCTGGAAATAGCTTGGGGTGTCTACTTTCCAAAATGGGGTCATTTGGGGGGGTTTTGTGCCACCTGGGCATTCCATGGCCTCCGAAACTGTGATAGGCAGTAAAGAGTGAAATCATAAATTTACGCCCTTAGAAATCCTGAAGGCGGTGATTGGATTTCGGGGCCCCGTACGCGGCTAGGCTCCCAAAAAGTCCCACACATGTGGTATCCCCATATTCAGGAGAAGCAGTAGAATGTATTTTGGGGTGCAATTCCACATAGGCCCATGGCCTGTGTGAGCAATATATCATTTAGTGACAACTTTTTGTAAATATTTTTTTATTTT
Source organism: Lithobates septentrionalis (assembly GCA_037952835.1). Lineage (NCBI taxonomy): Eukaryota > Metazoa > Chordata > Amphibia > Anura > Ranidae > Lithobates > Lithobates septentrionalis. The sequence goes on along the minus strand of JBBDGP010000753.1, from coordinate 449,464 downwards.
TTTTTTTTTGTCATTATTCAATCACTTGGGACAAAAAAAAAAAATATTCAATGGGTTCAACATGCCTCTCAGCAATTTCCTTGGGGTGTCTACTTTCCACAATGGGGTCATTTGGGGGGGTTTTGTACTGCCCTGCCATTTTAGCACCTCAAGAAATGACATAGGCAGTCATAAACTAAAAGCTGTGTAAATTACAGAAAATGTACCCTAGTTTGTAGACGCTATAACTTTTGCGCAAACCAATAAATATACGCTTATTGACAATTTTATTACCAAAAACATGTGGCCGAATACATTTTGGCCTAAATGTATGACTAAAATTGAGTTTATTGGATTTTTTTTATAACAAAAAGTAGAAAATATCATTTTTTTTCAAAATTTTCGGTCTTTTTCCATTTATAGCGCAAAAAATAAAAACCGCAGAGGTGATCAAATACCATCAAAAGAAAGCTCTATTTGTGGGAAGAAAAGGACGCAAATTTCGTTTGGGTACAGCATTGCATGACCGCGCAATTAGCAGTTAAAGCGACGCAGTGCCAAATTGGAAAAAGACCTCTGGTCCTTAGGCAGCATAATGGTCCGGGGCTCAAGTGGTTAATTAACAGACCCTGAGACTTCTATAGGTAGACAGCCATGCAGGGGAAAGCATCCAGCAGGACACTACATCTGCATGTGTAGGATCGCTGTCTCCTATGGCAGTCTTGTAACAGTTTCTAACACAAGTTGTAACGAACTTCTGTACTTACTCTAGAATCATTTCTTGTAGATCTTCACTCCACTGATCCACTGCCACTGGATTTCCCAAGCTCTTCCAACCTTCTCACTGAATATCTTCCTCCAGCGTCATCCCTGCGTCCTTGCTGGGTCCCTAGCTTGGCACTCGCAGATACTTTTCAGGCATCACCCCCGCTGGCCTGCTCGGTCCCTGGCTTGACACACAAGGCTGCTCTGCAAGCATCACCTCTGCTGGCTGGGTCCCTGGCTTGAAACCTGCTGAAGTTTCATAATTCTTCCCCGTCCCTGGTTGGCGAGAATACTGCTCCAGTACTTGCTTCAGCTACTAACTGTGGTCCCTGGTCATAAGGTGGTTGGTCCCTTAGTGGCGACAGCTTCCCCTCTACCTCCGACAATGACTGGCTCTCCAGCCAGCAGAACCGTCACTTCTAGTTGGACTGCAAGCTGCAGTCTCAACCCTGCGCTGCTCTCTTGCTTCTGGACAGCCTAGCAGTCAGATCCCCAGGATAGGCCTCAGACTCTGGCCTAGCAGTCCGGGGCAGCACAACACACGTCCACCCAGACAGCCGTCCAGGTGCCAGAACGCCTATCACCTGACTCCACCCAAATATATAGGTTCTCCCAGCAGGCCAAGGGGTTTAGGAAACCCCTGCCCATTGGCTAATATACCCCATATACTCCTAATCTGTCCTTGCATTGCCCTTGTCTTATCTAATGTCATCAGATACCCGGCCATCTAGGGACAGAAGAGAGAAGTGCAGACTTTCCGACAACAAATGTTGGATGTGAGCTTGTTGTCGGAAAGTCCGACCGTGTGTATGCTCCATAGAACATTTGTTGTTGGAATTTCTGTCAAAAAATGATTGAGAGCAGGTTCTCAAATTTTCCGACAACAAAACTTGTCGGAAATTCCGATCGTGTGTCCACAATTCCGATGCACAAAATTCCACGCATGCTCGGAATCAAGCAGAAGAGCCGCACTGGCTATTGAACTTCATTTTTCTCGGCTCGTCGTATGTGTTGTACGTCACCGCATTCTTGGCGTCCGGAATTTCTGACAACATTTGTGTGACTGTGTGTATGCAAGACAAGTTTGAGCCAACATCTGTCGGAAAAAAATCCACGGTTTTGTTGTCGGAAAATCCTATTGTGTGTACAGGGCATAACAATTAGACAAAGCAACTATACCTGGCAGGTAAATTTAGGAGCAACCCTGCCTAAACATCAGGATGCTACAAGTGAATTTTCCTTTTTTTTTTTTTTAATCTTCAAGCTCAATGTGATGGCTTATTAGAATTTAGAATTAGTAACGTATTACATATTCTGTCTTCACTCATCCTTCCTTAAGGAGGCCGTACAAACGTTGAATTTCTCTCATTCAGCCTACGTTTCAAGCAGGAAGGAGAAAGGGGTATACAGTATGCAGTGCTGATAGAGCCACCCACTAACTGAATTTCAGATAATTTAGGAGGAATCAGACAAGACTCAAGCAGTGTATGGTCAGCTTATAGTTTCTTTAAGGCTGGGTTCACACCAGTGAGAATTGGATGCGGTTTTCCCCGCATCCAATTCGCATGTCAGGAGATTGTGACCAGCTTTCTATGGAGCCAGTTCACACATCCCTGGAGCGGCTCTGGTACGAATTGCAGAGGAGTCCTCTGTGTTTTCTGGGCCGTTTCAGGTCCGAATTCATTTCAAAATTCGAGCTGAAATCAGACCTGAAATGGTGAATAGAGACGCACCGGACTCCTGCTGTGAGCCGCTCCGCTCCTCAGTGTGAACCCAGCCTCAGAGCTGCACCTGAAAGAGCACTGTGGAAATTGCAGTAAACTACAGCAACCAATCAGAAAACCTTTTTTTCTATATGACTTTGGATTTCTCCTACTTTGCCCACTTTCAGACGATCCCTGAAAACTCGTCTCTTCAGAGAAGCCTATCTGGCCCCCACCTAACAAATATACATTTACTTTCTCCATCAGCAAATCCCCCACAGTTATTACCTCTTGTATCTCTTGACCCTTCCTCCTAGATTGTAAGCTCCAAGGAGCAGGGCCCTCTGAATCCTCCTGTATTAAAGTATATTGTATTTGTACTGTCTACCCGCAAGTTGTAAAGTGCTGCGCAAAATGTTGGCACTATATAAATCCTGTATAATAATAATAATAAAAAATTGCTCTCTTTGTGCAATAATCCAGAGCAATCTCTAAAACAGATATACATTGCACACGTTCCATTGCTAATTTATTAGATAATTATATTGTCAGTGGTTTACCTGCATTCAATTAACTACAGAACCTGCAAAATCCCTATGTGTCAAATGTGAAGTGACAAGCTTAGGCCTAAATTAAGAAATGTCGCTATGGGTTATTAAAAGCATCCATTTCAGAACAGAAGCTTTACTATTACGACACTACCTGCCTGGAGTTTACATGTTCTCCCTGTAGCTGCATGGGTTTCCTTCGGGTACTCCAGTTTCCTCCCACACTCCAAAGACACGCTGGTAGGTTAATTGGATCCTGTCTAAATTGTCCCTAGCATGTGTATGTATGAATGTGAGTTAGGGACCTTAGAGTGTAAGCTCCTTGAGGGTAGGGATTGATGTGAATGTACAATATACAGTGGGGACGGAAAGTATTCAGACCCCCCTTAAATTTTTAACTCTTTTTTTATCTTGCAGCCATTTGCTAAAATCATTTAAGTTCATTTTTTTCCTCATTAATGTACACACAGCACCCCATATTGACAGAAAAACACAGAACTGTTGACATTTTTCCAGATTTATTAAAAAAGAAAAACTGAAATATCACACGGTCCTAAATATTCAGACCCTCTGCTCAGTATTTAGTAGAAGCACCCTTTTGATCTAATACAGCCATGAGTCTTTTTGGGAAAGATGCAACAAGTTTTTCACACCTGGATTTGGGGATCCTCTGCCATTCCTTCTTGCAGATTCTCTTCAGTTCTGTCAGGTTGGATGGTAAATGTTGGTGGACAGCCATTTTTAGGTCTCTCCAGAGATGCTCAATTGGGTTTAAGTCAGGGCTCTGGCTGGGCCATTCAAGAACAGTCACGGAGTTGTTGTGAAGCCACTCCTTCGTTATTTTAGCTGTGTGCTTAGGGTCATTGTCTTGTTGGAAGGTAAACCTTCATCCCAGTCTGAGGTCCTGAGCACTCTGGAGAAGGTTTTCGTCCAGGATATCCCTGTACTTGGCCGCATTCATCTTTCCCTCGATTGCAACCAGTCGTCCTGTCCCTGCAGCTGAAAAACACCCCCACAGCATGATTCTGCCACCACCATGCTTCACTGTTGGGACTGTATTGGACAGGTGATGAGCAGTGCCTGGTTTTCTCCACACATATCGCTTAGAATTAAGGCCAAAAAGTTCTATCTTGGTCTCATCAGACCAGAGAATCTTATTTCTCACCATCTTGGAGTCCTTCAGGTGTTTTTTAGCAAACTCCATGCGGGCTTTCATGTGTCTTGCACTGAGGAGAGGCTTCCATCGGGCCACTCTACCATAAAGCCCTGACTGGTGGAGGGCTGCAGTGATAGTTGACTTTCTACAACTTTCTCCCATCTCCCGACTGCATCTCTGGAGCTCAGCCACGGTGATCTTTGGGTTCTTCTTTACCTCTCTCACCAAGGCTCTTCTCCCCCGATAGCTCAGTTTGGCCGGACGGCCACCTCAAGGAAGAGTTCTGGTCGTCCCAAACGTCTTCCATTTAAGGATTATGGAGGCCACTGTGCCCTTAGGAACCTTAAGTGCAGCAGAAATTTTTTGTAACCTTGGCCAAATCTGTGCCTTACCACATTTCTGTCTCTGAGCTCTTCAGGCAGTTCCTTTGACCTCATGATTCTCATTTGCTCTGACATGCACTGTGAGCTGTAAGGTCTTATATAGACAGGTGTGTGGCTTTTCTAATCAAGTCCAATCAGTATAATCAAACACAGCTGGACTCAAATTAACATGCAGAACCATCTCAAGGATGATCAGAAGAAATGGACAGCACCTAAGCTAAATATATGAGTATCAAAGCAAAGGGTCTGAATACTTCGGACCATGTGATATTTCAGTTTTTCTTTTTTAATCTGCAAAAATGTCAACAATTCTGTGTTTTCCTGTCAATATGGGGTGCTGTGTGTACATTAATGAGGAAAAAAAATGAACTTAAATGATTTTAGCAAATGGCTGCAATATAACAAAGAGTGAAAAATTTAAGGGGGTCTGAATACTTTCCGTCCCCACTGTATATGTAAAGCACTGCGTAAAGTGACGGCCCAATATAAGTACCTGAAATAAATAAAATAAATATTACAATGAAATGTTTAGTGTCATGTTAAAATCTAGAGCTTAAATAATTGTAGTACAAATTCAATGGCATCCAACCATTCAGGCTCTACAGTTCCCTCACTGAACAGGCTCTTATCTCCAGTGGAGAGTTTTGTTAAGGCATAAAAATGCTTTGTGTGTCAGGCGATGGGGTGGGAATGTGAACTTTTGTCTTCAATCAATTTTGCCTGAAGTAGAATACCAACCCAAGCCGGTTACAGGCGTGACCATCATTTTGTCCAAACTGAGCAATCCTATTCTGAATATGATATATACTATCTACAATTCTCCCTGCACCTCATGCCACAGATATTAGGAGGGGTTTCGCACCCTGGGTATCTCCCACCCCATAGTGCATCTATTGTCGTATTTCCACATTCTCCAATTCTGCTAAAGGCGAATATGGTAAAAATATAACAAAAAATGTAATATGTAAAAAAAAAAAAAAATGATTCACATCTCAGTCATTGCAAAGAATAGAAAATCATTTTTACATATCTCTCTGAACCATAGGCAACCGTCCCTGCTGCCCTTCCCCAGCTACACCCTAGCCTTATGCTCTTCCATTTCATGTGCAATACCGCCTGCTATGTGTCTTCATACAGCCAGAGCTGAGTCAATAAGAGCAAAGGTGGCCTGCTGAGATTCCTGCTTATAATGATCAGAGCTCTGAGTCAGATTTGAACCAGGAATTTTAAGTAAAAAAAAAAAGTGATTCTGTTCACTAAGTTGCACATTGTGTATTATTTATAGTTCTCTTTTCATGCAGAATGTGATACTTGGTAGAATATAAAATCTTGGGTAAAACTACTAAGCAATTATGGTAGTCTTTTAGGTAGCTTAAGACCCCTTTCACACTGAGGTGCTTGAAAACTGGCCATAAAACATCGGGGGTTTTTGCGATGCTTTTGCAGGATTAAGGGTGCGCTTTTTTTTTACACGTGGCTCAAAAGAACAATTTTGCTGCGTTTTTATGCGCTTTTGAAACGCTTCCCATTAATTTCATTGGACAGGGGCGTTTTTAAGGAATTCTTTTAAGGCCACTTTCACACTGAGACGCTTTACAGGCGTTTTAGCGCTAAAAATATCACTTGCAAAGTGCCTGTGAAAGCCAGAGTGTTTTCACACTGGAGCGGTGCGTTTGCGGGACGTTAAAAAAAGTCCTGCAAACAGCATTTTTGGGGCGGTTTAGGACCGGTGTATACACCACTCCTAAAACGCCCTGCCCATTGAAATTAATGGGCAGCGCTGCCGAAGTTCCTGCATAGCACTTCGGCAGCGGCGATTTGCAGGCGCTATTAACTCTTTCTTCGGCCACTAGCAGGGGTTAAAAGCGCTCCGCTAGCAGCCGGAAAGCACCGCTAAAACAACGGTAAAGCACCGCTAAAACTTTGCCTAAGCGCTCCAAACATGCTCCAAAGATGCTGCCTGCAGGACTTTTTTCACCGCACCGTCCCAGTGTGAAAGGATCCATTGATATTAATGGGAAGTGGTTTTCAGGAGCTTTTTAGGAGCTTTTTTAGCGTAAAAGCATCTGAAAAGCGCCTCAGTGTGAAAGGAGTCTAATGCCGCGTACACACGGTCGGACTTTCTGGCATACTTGGTCCGGCACACTTTCTGACGGACTTTGTCCGCCAGGTGCGCCGGACTTTCTAACGGACGGACTTGCCCACACACGACCGGACTTTCCGGCGGGCTAAGTCCGCCCGTCTTTCCGATGGACTTTCGCCGGAGTTACGGCGGACTTTCAGAATGAACGGACTTACCCACACACGGACAAGTCCGTTCATTTTGAACGTGACTCAGGTGCGACGGGACTAGAAAAGGAAGTCAATCTTGCCGCTTTTATCGGCGAGATTGACACCTTGCGAGCCCCGTCGCGGGGCATACCAGGCCCTTAGGTCTGGTATGGATTATAAAGGGAAACCCCTACGCCGAAAAAACGGCGTGGGGTCCCCCCTAGAATCCATACCAGACCCCGATCGGAGCACGCAGCCTGGCCGGTCAGGAAAGGGGGTGGGGACGAGCGAGCGCCCCCCCCTCCTGAACCATACCAGGCCGCATGCCCTCAACATGGGGTGTCGGTGCTTTGGGGGAGGGGGGCGCCCTGCAGGCCCCCCCACCCCAAAGCACCTTGTCCCCATGTTGATGAGGACAAGGGCCTCTTCCCGACAACCCTGGCCGTTGGTTGTCGGGGTCTTCGGGCGGGGGGCTTATCGGAATCCGGGAGCCCCCTTTAATAAGGGTGCCCCCAGATCCCGCCCCCCCAACCTATGTGAATGAGTATGGGGTAAATGGTACCCCTACCCATTCACCTAGGGATAAAGTGTCAATAATAAAACACACTACACAGATTTTTAAAATAATTTATTAAACAGCTCGGGGGGATCTTCCTCCGACTGCGGGGGTCTTCTTCCGGCTTCGGGGGTCCCTCCGTTTCCTCTTCTCTCGGCGTCCGGTTGGTTCTTCTCCGCTCTCTCCGGCCTCTTCTCCCGGTGTTCCAGTTCTTCGGCCGGCCCCTCCGCTGTCTTCAGGTAGCTCTCTTGCCAGCGGAGGTCCGGACTTCTGGGCTTCTTGTCTTCTCTTCTCTTCTCCAGATGTTGACATGATGCTCTCTCCGGCTGGACTGCTCCCTGAGGGCTCCGTTGTGACTTATTTAGGCGGAGACCCCGCCCCCATATGATGTCACAGTCCCTGGGCATGCTGGGACTGTGACGTTTTAGGGGGCGTGGTCACTGGGTGATGTTGACCACGCCCCCTTGTCCTCATCAACATGGGAACAAGGTGCTTTGGGGTGGGGGGGCCCGCAGGGCGCCCCCCTCCCCCAAAGCACCGACACCCCATGTTGAGGGCATGCGGCCTGGTACAGTTCAGGAGGGGGGGGGGCGCTCGCTCGACCCCACCCCCTTTCCTGACCGGCCAGGCTGCGTGCTCGGATCGGGGTCTGGTATGGATTCTAGGGGGGACCCCACGCCGTTTTTTCGGCGTTGGGGTTTCCCTTTATAATCCATACCAGACCTAAGGGCCTGGTATGCCCCGCGCTCGCCGTGATAGGAAAATTTGTTTTTCCTATTGCAGCGAGCGCGAAATGCAATACCCTGCCCTCGCGTCGTATCTGGTCCATTGGACCAGCATACACACGAGCGGGCTTTCCGTCGGACCAGCACACAGGCGAGCAGACTTTCCGCCCGAAACTGAGTCCGACGGAAAGATTTAAAACATGTTTCAAATCTAGGTCCAGCGGGCTTTTGGGAAAAAGTCCGCCGGAAAAGTCCGCCGGAGCCTACACACGGGCGGATTGTCCGGCACACTCTGGTCCGCCGGACCAAGTATGCCGGAAAGTCCAACCGTGTGTACGCGGCATAAGGCTAAAGCCGGCCATAGACAATTCAAACCATGTATGCGCAGGCTGATTGTACCCAAGTTGATCGATCAATCAACTTTGGTACAACCAGCCTGTCGGATTTTCATTAGATTATTGTAAATCTTAAAGAGGTTGTAAACCCTGGTGAAAAAAAAAAACCTGTAAGACAAAGGCATAAGGAGCTACTATGCATTGCATAGTAGCTCATTATGAAATGCTTACCTTAGAATGAATAATAAAAAAGAAATAACCGCGCTAAATACAAATGAAACACGTGAAGCAATCTCGAAAGCTTCCGTTAGGAAGTACATATAAAAATGAAAAAACGTTAAGGAATATTAGAAGTTGTGAAAAATACATGGGTCTACACCTGTGCGCATGAATCAAACATAAGTGTCCATATATAATATCTTCAAATCAAAATAAGTGTCCATATATAGTAACAGAAAATGAAATGTGAGGTATTGTTCTGAAATCAGTCCAAAAGAGACCCCTTGAGTGAATCCAACCAGAGTCAATGGTGTAAAAATGTGAGTGAAACCCCATACAGTATCCACAAATACCCAATAATTGCGCTTACCGCAAGGCAAGCAAACACCGGCCTTTATCACGTCTTGGTATGGAGAATCCAGATGGTGCTCTTAAACTGTATTCATCATAGCTGAAGAAATGTAATGGGGACACCAGACTTCCATCTCATAGACATGTAAATAAAAAGAAACTGGCCATAGTGTAATACTGCCAAACTAATTAAAGTTAAAGAAGGTAGAAAACTTACACTAGTGCATAAAGGTACAGCAGGAAAAAGAAAACCTGGAGTGAACATTAACAAGCTCCGTAGTGAAGATGAGACCCCACACTCCGTGCAAATATTGCGCTTACCCCAAGGCAAGCCAACAACAGCTTGTGTTCAGTATCAGTTTACCACACCACACTACGTGATCCACCACCAGGCAAATAATGCGCTTACCGCAAGGCAAGCCAACAACAGCTTGTATTCAATGGCAGTATGAGAGATCCACTGGCGTTCTGGACTGCTTGCGGCAGGAACTGGAGGATACAGCAGGGACTCCAAAATGACATCTCACAAGCATGTGAATAAAAAGGAACTGGCCATAGTGTAATACTGATAAAAACGATTTAATAGATAAAAGTAGAAAACTCACATGAGTATATAAAAGTACAGCAAACAGCCGTCCGGCATAGCGAGCACCCGTCTACACTGAAAATGGCGATGACGTCAGAGCGTCAACCTCCCTGTTTTTTACCTTAGAATGAAGCCCTCCAGCGGCGCCCACACACCGCTGAGACAGCTGACATCTTCCCCGGTGTTTCTTCCGAGTTTGCGGGCTCCAGTGCTGTGAGTGGCCGGAGCTGCGATGACATCACTCTCACGCATGCGTGTGGGAGCCGCCGTTTACGGCATGGGCACTGAAGGTCCGGCACAATAAGCCGGACCTTCAAAGTGCATGCGCCGATGACAACGTCATCGGCTGAATGCACTCTGAATATCTCCTAAACGTGCACAGTTTAGGAGATATTCAGAGTGCATTTAGCCGATGACGTTCTCGTGAGGTATTCACAGTACCTACAGGTAAGCCTTACTATAGTTTACTTCATCTTTAAAGCAGGCCATAGATGGATTGAAATTCAGTTGGTTTAGCAGCGACCAGATACATTTTGATCCATCCATGGTAGTTACCTTTCCAGAGAAGTCAATCTAATGATCATTGACTTTTCTCAAACAGGGTTGTTGGAAAATTTTCCAAGTTGGCTGTAGCGGTGATCAGTGTATTCTGACAGCAGAAGAGCCCCAGCTGACATAAGCCAATAGCACAGAGAAAAGGATCCCTCCATACACCTCGCTTGTGAGGATGGGCAAGACGCTCAGTTTTGTTTTTTTTAAACAGCCCACTTTCTGATTAAAAAAAATAGATCCTAAATGGGACTTCCCAGTAACTTTACAAGCCTACTTTAATATGTTCCAGCAATGTAATTATATACAGCAGTCATATAATGTTTCGATAATCTCTACTTTTCATAATTGAAAAAAACAACTTTGATCTTGAGTCAGATGACTTTGCCTAAGCAGAGATGATATTATCGGTTAGCTGCAGGCTGGAGTAAGCAGCACGTTAATCTCTCCTCAAGGATCACTTAGACTGTACGTTTGCAGCCATTCACAAGATCAGATTCTACAGAAAGGGTCAATTTGTGTCAGACATTTGAGAACACAGCCATGAACAGCATGGGCACCAGCACTGGCGGCTGGTGAACTTTTATAATGGGGGGGGGGCGCCAGACCCCGCCCTTCCTTTTTGATCCCCCTACTTCTCATAAGCTCCACCCCTTATAGAATCCACCCACTCCGTGCCCTGTATTCCACTTGCTTCCACCCATAGTGTCAGGAGTATACAGCTCAGTATCACAGGACAGAGTATATAGCTCAGCCTCACAGATCAGGGTATATAGCTCAGCCTCACAGATCAGGGTATCCAGCTCAGCCTCAGATCAGGGTATACAGCTCGGCCTCAGATCAGGGTATACAGCTCGGCCTCAGATCGGAGTATACAGCTCGGCCTTAGATCAGGGTACACAGCTCGGCCTCAGATCAGAGTATACAGCTCGGCCTCAGATCAGAGTATACAGCTCAGCCTCAGATCAGGGTATACAGCTCAGCCTCAGATGAGAGTATACAGTTCAGACTCAGATCAGAGTATACAGCTCAGCCTCAGATCACGGTATACAGTTCAGCCTCAGATCAGGGAATACAGCTCAGCCTCAGATCAGGGTATACAGCTCAGCCTCAGATCAGAGTATACAGCTCAGCAGGGGCGGCCGGGGGCTTGCGGCACTGACAGCTGAGCACCCCCCCCCACGTAAGGTAAGGCACTTACCGGGCCATGGTGTCCTCTCCTGCTGTGTCTTCTCAAGTGTGCAGGCAGCAGGCAGCAGCGGAGGTGTCCATTCCTCCAGCACGTGTCCCCTCTGCTCATCTGTGTGTTTCCGGTTCCTAAATGCTAGGCATCCAATAGGATTGCCTGGCACTTTGGCCAATTGGGAAACAGGTCTGACACAACCTGGCTCCTGATTGGCGGGGAGGATCATTAGCATGAAAATAGCGAAAATTCATTCGCTATAGTCACACAACAGGGTGGGATCGGGATGCAGTGCTCTGCGCCCCGAGCCCACCCTATTTTGAAGCCTGTTAGAGCCTGTGGCTCTAATCACATGCTTCAAAATACACCCCCTCCTATCCCCACCATATTAATTCATGTGTCCGATGTCCTGAAAAGGGCCGGGCACATGGATAGGGAGGGAGGGGCACCAGAATGTACATGATTGAGTCATTTCCTTAGCCAACATCTCCAATACATCTAATAAGTAGATGCTAAGGCCCCTTTCACACTTCTACGACTTGTCCCACGATTTTGTACTGCAAAATCGTATGACAAGTCATTCTCCATGATTTTCAATGACTACCATTAATATTGGCAGGACTTTAAGTCATGCCGACTTCAAAGTAGTCCCTGCACTACTTTGGTCCAACTTTCATACGATTTGTACTCCATAGACCTCAATGTTAAACCCTCAAGTAGCATGCAAATCGTACCTGAATAATATAGACACGATTTCAGCACTACTTTGAAAGCACAAGCGGAGAATGGTTAATGCCAAAGTTGTGGCAAAGTCGTACAAAGTAGTACTGCTCCCAAATCGCGGCAAAATTGCGGCAAAATCATGGTAAAATAGCGGCCACGAAATCGCTGTAAAATCGCGCGACTTTGAAGTCGTATAAGTGTGAAAGGGGCCTAACCCTGTTTGATGGCTGAGCAAAAATAGTGAACTGAAAAGTAAATGAAGGCATTGTCGGGGGAAGCTCTGTGAACTCTATGAAGGGGATTTACTAAAATTGGAAGCCATCCTTGGCAGGAGAACACAGTGATTATTGCTATTATTGTTAGCGGCTATAACAGCTGCTTGCAATAATCGCGTGTAAAATCTGGCAGCCTGGTTGTACCCAAATTGATCCATCAACTTGGGTAGATTCAGCCAGCCCATACAGGTTTTGAATCAGCAGGAACCTGCCGATTGTGAGTTCAGGGCTCAAATTGTGAGTTACAGTTATTATCTCTCATTTGATTACCTATTCTTTTAAACTTCTGTAAACTACTAATCCCATCAGCCCTCGTGAAACAGAGATGAACAATGGTAGACGTGTTTAAAGCAGAGTTTCGGTCTGGGGGAAAAAAAAATTAAAAGTCAGCAGCTACAATACTGTAGCTGCTAACTTTTAATATAAGGACACTTACCTGTCCAGGGATCCCGTAATGTCGGCACCCCGAGCTGAATTGTCCATCGGCTTCGGGTGCAGGCGCCAGTATTGTAAGAGGGGTAATCTACTGCATGAGTCGCACTGAGCTTTCTGAATGGTCCCGCCGTCTTCTGGGACACACACAGGTCCCAGAAGGCAGCGGGGGGGGAGGAGGAGGAGCCGGACATGACGGACATCGCCATGAGGCGATCTTACCGGGAAGTGGGAGCGGGTGTCTGTCAAAACTAAGTACCTGCCCCCCCCAAAAAAAGTGCCAAATGTGGCAGTGAAAAGGGGGAGGATGCGAACAAGCGGAGCTTCCCCTTTTGCGTGGAGCTGCACTTTAATGTCCAGCCTGGGGGCATGACTTCCTCCATGGATACAGTGGTGACGTGATCATAGCCAACCAGAAACACAAAATGTGTTATTTGTAGTATTACCTGTTAAAAATATAACAGAAAAAGCCTGAAAAAAAAAATAAAACAAATTCAGACACCTCATCTATGGACTAAACTATTTTACATTTTTATTCTGGGTTTTAGTCCCCTTTCACGTGGACTTTCCAATCATGTATGCCTGTTGGTTATTCCAATGGCCCTGATCGGAAGCTCCATGCAGCTCTTTGGGCAGCCAAATGTTAAATCACTTGTGTTTGTTTACATCCACCTATCCCTGAGTCCATCCTTTTCAGTTTTTCCGGACATGAATGTTACAGATTGGAGGTAGCCCAACTCTGTTTACATATGTCTGCCCATTAGGGTTGCCACCTTTTCTGCAAGCCAAACCCGAACACTTTAGCGGCCTGGAACGCCTTTGGGTGCCCCCAAGGAGAGTAGTCATGTGGTGCGCATAGCGTGCGGCAGCAAACAGTGGGTGTTGGCAAACTGCTGTTGCTGACATAATTGCCCTGCCCCCCAGTGATGCCGAACCTGAACCAAGACAGCCACCCGTAGCTCCCAGCAAGCAACAGATTTGTGTGTGACTATCTTGGTTACTTGAGCAGCCACAGCCCGGTCTGAATAATGTGTCTGGGTTTCAGTCCACCTGAAACCCGGACACAGGATTTCAAACCCGGATGGTCCGGGTGAATCCCAGACAGGTGGCAACCCTACCTCCCATTGGGCTATCATGGGTCCACTTCAGTCCACTGTCAAAATGAAAAGGGCACAGATGTCACAAAACGGAATGTCCTGTTCAGCTCTGATTTAGGAGGATTCAGGCTCATGGATGCGGGTTTCGCCGCATCCAATTAGCATGTCAGGAGACTGTGACTGGCTCTCAATGAAGCCGGTTCACATATCTCCAGGATGGCTTCGGAGCGGTTTGCAAAAGAGTCCTGTGCATCTTCTGGTCCGTTTCAGGTCCGAATTCAGCCAAAAATGTGTGCCGAATTCAGACCTGAAATGGTAAACAGGGACGCACTGGACCCCCTGCTGCGAGCCGCTCCACACAACAGTGTGAAAACAGCCTAAGAGTGATCTGCCATAGACAACGGGAATTTCAGATATGGATTGGTCCAACTTGGACCAATGTAACAATGTACATACCATACCATACCTGGCCAATGCTCCGGTTCTGCTTTCATTTTTAAATTGAAGATATTGACTGTAAAATATATTGGAAAATACATTATTTAGAAAGAGCATCTATAAAACAGCATGATTGTGATGCTATTTGTTACTGTACAATTTTGTTGTTGTTATGCAATAGACTAGCTTTTGAAGACTAGCCCATACCAAGCCCATGGATGCACAGATTCTTTGTCTTGAGAATTTGTTGTCCCTGATAACAGAGCTTGTTACACCTTTAACTAAGGCTAGAGACCTACAAGGCATGAAGTCAGTATAATTATTATGATTTCTACACCACCAATTGACTACTGACTTCCCCAAATATATGCTCAGGCCTATCCCCAACACCTTACAATTAATTCTAATATAAATTTCATAGCAAAATATCATTCCCTGCCATATCTAGTTGTAGCAATTGTGCATGTTAATAGAAAGAATATATAAAAAAAATGTTAGGGGATTAAATCGTGCCTACGTTGCTAACCTTCATCTAAAGTCTCTGGATAGCATAAACCTGGGCATACATGAGAATTGGTAAACTCAGATTTACCAACAAAAGCCTTCCTAAGTGGATATAAACTGGGTGGTAAAGCCTAGTACACACGGACCGAATGTCGGCTGGCATTCAGGCCGAGGGTATGGCAGCCGGTCCAACAGAAGCCAGCCGTTCAGCTGGCTTCTGGCGAAGGCTCATGACCAAAAAAAGTCTGCCGTCTAACTCCCGATCAGCGCTTAGCCAATGGCACAATAGCACAGCAGGGGAGATCCGACCCAAGCTGTCAATTTTTTTTTTTTCATTCAACCGACTGGGTTGAATGAAAAAAAAAAATAGTGGAGATTACGAGGCTTAAGCATTGTCCTTACATTACACAGCTTTTGGCACACCTTAAGCACAGGAGAGTAAAAGAAATATAGTCAACTGGGAAGTGGTGAACAGTCAAGTGAACCTGTTGATTTGTCCTCCAGGGGCAATTCACAGGTTAGATTTAAGAATATGAAAAACCTGAAATCCACAAACAAGTTTACAAGAGCCTTCAATAGATTACCAAGCAACCTTTTTTCATCAATTAGTTAGTGTATTTATTTGAGTACCGTTGCTTCAGAATGCAACTAATCAGCATACAACTGAGCTACTCACTCCACTGTGACAAAAATGTCTAGTCTATTCTTCTCTACTGATTAAAAGCAATTACAGTAGTATCTGTTCAACATAATCTTGTTGCTCAAGTAGCTTCTACAAGACATCAATATTGAATGTGGCTGTCCCAACCCTCAATTGTGAAAAGCCCAGTAAATGACCCCCTCACCTTGTTTGGATAGCCATCAGTGACTGAAATTCTATAACCTGTCCTAACCTGTTCTGGCACAAAATCCTTTTAATGACCACTGTACCTGCAGCTTGTCTGATACAAGGAATAGTTATTAGGAGTCTTTTGTAGTGCGGGCACAAAGAGGTTGAAAACAAACTCTACAGAATTCCTTGCAAACTGTTTTCGTTCTACATTTCTGGGTGATCAGACCCACAGATCAGTCTTTTTTTTGACCCGACTCCACTGTGTCATCCTATTCACTAAGCTGCCATAGTATTTCCTTTCACTGCTTTGACACTTTTATATTTTATGTGTGCAGGGCAATAAACATTAGGAAAATTCAACTTGTGATTGGGTCTTTCACCAGCTGTTGTCTACAATCCTGAGGAGAGTATTGAGGGTGCAGTGAGAGGTTCAGATCTTCTTTATGAGTAGTGCCCCTTGTACACAGGCATATAAAAGCATATTTTACAGACGCTTGGTGCCGCAGAAGCTGCCATGCTTTGTAAGACATTCCTGTGCAGATCTCTTTTTATGTAAGATCAGATGTGCTTCAGCAATACTCCATACTGCCTTACAGCTTGCATTTACTATCCAACTTATTGTAAGTTGTAGACAGGCATAAAGGAATGTGTGTCAACAGCTGTGGTACATAGCAGGATGATGCAACTGCAGTCAGTTCAAATGGAACTAAAACCCTAATATGAAAAACTGCTAGCAGGTAGGATTTTATTGCCTGGCAACTCCCCTTGTCCTAAAAGTACACAACTCTATGTACATTCTCCGCATGCCTTGGTACCGGGATAATCTAATGCTCTTGCGTATGTCGCCATTTAAGATAGCCAAAGATACCTAACCCAGAACAATACCAGGTAAAGATGTCCACACGGAGAAGGGAGCTTGTGGATGCCATATCATTGGAGGGGAGGGAGGTCTTGTGGACTTTAGTTCCGCTTTAAAGGCTAAATCCATTTTGTATTCGTATTTTCATATAATAAGGAAGCGTTAACATTGATACTTCCCAATCATCTCAACTTCTGGGTACATGCCTGATGAAATGAACCAAATCCTGGAATCCCATGGACCTTTCCCAAACACTTCCTACTTCTGGTCATGTGATAATAACATCACAATACTCTAAGGTTACTAGAATTTCAGAATTTCAAAATGAAATCCCGGGACACCCAACTGACCACACTCACAAAATCACTCTCATTTGTAGCCACACCCATAAAACTATGCCTCCATTTGTTAAACTGCTAAAATGAGAAGAAGGGAATTGTTGCGGCGAAAGAGTGGCTGATCTGAGGTCTGAATGTGAAGGGGGAAGGTGGCACTGACACCAGGGAATATTTCCCTTCTACTAATGCCAGAGTAATTCTTTATCCCACTTTTCTCTGTACAGATAATGGCACAGAGTACGCAACTGGCAAAACACAAGGTGTTTTGAGGAAGCATGTACTTACGTTCCAGAACAGTGTACCAAAATGCATTGAGAATAAAGTGAACATCATGTGTAGCAAGGTCCCAGGCCTCCTTTGATCTAATGAGAACCTTCAGGGCCAGGGATAGCTGACATCCTTCTGTATGTGGTGGGTTATGAGGCATGGTGAGTGTAAAGTTGTTAAAGTTATTGGGCGCCAGACACTTCTTGGATGCAAAAGAAAGTTTATTTTTTTTAACAAACCTTTTTTGGAGGAAAGAGAGTTAGGGCCAAGACACCCTTAGGTAGTTGCAAGATCAATTGGCAGACTTCAATAGGACAGCCATGCAGGGAAAGGCATCCAGCAAGACGCCACATCTGCATGTGTAGGAATGCTGTCTCCTATGGCAACAGTCTTTAACAGTTACAAACACAAGGCTTGACAGTTCCTTCACTTTCACTACAATATCTCCTTGTAGTTCTTTAATGCACTGAGCTCCCGTTCTCTCACTAGACCCACGATTCACTGCCACGGAATCCCTTGAGCTCTTCCAATCTACGCGGTGGCATCCTCCTCAAGCGTCACCCCCGTTTCTCTGCTGGGTAGCTAGCTTGGCACTTTAGATACCTCTCAAGCTTCACCCACGCTGGCCTGCTCAGTCCCTAGCTTGACACACAAGGCTGCTCTGCAAGCATCACCTCTGTTGGCTGGGTCCCTGGTTTGATTCCCACTAAAGTTTCACGATTCTTCACCGCCCCCGGTTGTTGAAAACACTGCTCCAGTACTTGCTTCAGTTACTCACTGTGGTCCCTGGTAATAAGGCGGATAGTCCCTTACTGGCGACAGCTTCCCTTCTACTTCCGACCACGACAGGTTCACTGGCTGGCAGAACCATCACTTCTGGTTGGACTGCAAGCCGCAGTCCCAACCCTGTGCTGCTCTCTTGCTTCTGGAAAGGCCCTCAGACAGTCTAGCAGCCAGCCGGCTCCTCCTCATCTTTCTGTGCCACCATAGGAACCCGCTTTCTATGGGGGCACAAGTGCGGGCTCACTCCCGACCTGCGCCATGTTGGTCCATAGATACACACAGTGTGGCTCGGCCCCGTTCCTATCTTACATGATTTCATTGACAGCAGCAAGAGCCAATAGCTCCTGCTGCTGCCGAGTCTCCTGTGAAAAGAGAAAAAGGGGAGAAGAGCTGCTGCAGACTGGTACAGCACTGGATTGAGATTGGGTTGGTCACAAATGGCTGGAAAACCAATACAGTATCTGATTGGGATGGCATGGGTTAGGATCAGGCCGTTTATGGGTATGCGTTTGAGGCTAAATCAATGATTTCAGAAGTTAGTATTTTAACCACAAAGCAGTTTCAGCTTGCTGGGAAATCTCTGAGATACACTATATTACCAAAAGTATTGGGACACCTGCCTTTACATGCACATGAACTTTAACGGCATCCCAGACCATGCCCAACCCCTGAAAAACAACCCCACACCATAACCCCCCCTTCACCAAATGATTTGGACCAGTGCACAAAGCAAGGTCCATAAAAACATGAATGAGCGAGTTTGGGGTGGAGTAACTTGACTGGCCTGCACCTCAACCCGATAGAACACCTTTGGGATGAATTAGAGCGGAGACTGTGAGCCAGGCCTTGTCGTCCAAATCAATGCCTGACCTCAAAAATGCACTTCTGGAAGAATGGTCACACAATCCCATAGACATACTCCTAAACCTTGTGGACAGCCTTCCCAGAAGAGTTGAAGCTGTTATAGCTACAAAGGGTGGGCCAACTCAATATTGAACCCTACAGACTAATAGGGCGTACATACGGTCGGACTTTGTTCGGACATTCCGACAACAAAATCCTAGGATTTTTTCAGACGGATGTTGGCTCAAACTTGTTTTGTCTACACACGGTCGCACAAAGTTGTCAGAAAATCCGATCGTTCTAAACGCGGTGACGTAAAACACGTACGTCGGGACTATAAACGGGGCAGTGGCCAATAGCTTTCATCTCTTTATTTATTCTGAGCATGCGTGGCACTTTGTCCGTCGGATTTGTGTACACACGTTGTCGGAAAATTTTATCTCCTGCTCTCCAACTTTGTGTGTCGGAAAATCCGATGGAAAATGTCCGATGGAGCCCACACACGGTCGGAATTTCCGACAACACGCTCCGATCGGACATTTTCCATCGGAAAATCCGACCGTGTGTACGGGGCATAAGACTGGGATGCCATTAAAGTTCATGTGCGTGCAAAAGGCAGGCGTACCAATACTTTTGGTAATATAATGTATGTGATTAATGTTTGTCAATACAAAAGAGAAAAGGAAGCTGAGATTTTTCCTTGATCCACTAGCCTAGTCATACAGCTTCCTGTGCATTTATGGCTGAGCAGATACCCTTCACCTGTTGCTCTATAAACAGCCTAATAATAGCAAGCATTGCTTTTGGTTACCAGAAATGCTTGCAATAATCAGGCAATTTCAGGACTCCTAGGGGCCAGTACTTTATGGAAAGTCTCTGTACAGGTGAGACTAAATCTCATCAAGGATCATGGAAGTTCTTGGAACTCCAATAACTTGTTTGAGATCAGCAGAGATCCCTGTTGTTTTTGGACAGATATCGGCCTATATATGACTACACCACGCCTATAAGCAGCACAAATAATAAAGCATTGGAATTTATGACTGAAAGGGAAGGAAGGCTAAATAAACAGTGTCCTTCTAACCACAGTCCCTGAATTTACAAGACAATGGACATATCCCTGACATGTCTTCACCTGTGCTAACCTTAGGGTCAAATGACACCCTTAAACCACAAAGACTATGCGCTTAGGACATAAAGCAGGAATGGGGGGGGGGGGGGGGGGAGGGGGGGGAGGTGTAATAGGGGGGGAAGGGGGGGAGAGATGGGAGAGAAGAAGAGAAGAAAAATTAGAAGGTATGCTGCCTCCCCAAGTTAAGCCCTCAAAGAGAACTAACATGTATAGGATATTTGTTGGGGGTATGGCGCTCCCTTGTGAACTGTGCAAAATAGAATGACTAAACAGTGACTGTGTAGATAGATAAATAATGGTCCAAACACAAACGGTGAGAGCTGTGAGATACTCAATGGGTGAAACTCATGTAAATCATATAAACTATGTGGAAGTATAGGTATACATGTTAGCAAACCTTATCTGTTGCACATACCTCCATAATAAGATAATAAACGAAAATATAGGAAACTAGTGAAGTGCTGCTACTAGGCAGCTAATTAGGATACCAACTTCTATACAAAGTACGTGACATGTGTATATGTACCAGTGCAAAAACAAACATATAAAGTGCAATATATGTAATATGACAGTGCAGTCCCGCACCTACATATATATCTGACCGTGCGCTCCACCTACTAAATCTGCAATACTGTGCAGTATAATGCAATCGAGTCCCACAAGACTCTAAATGGCCGGTGCACAGGCAAGTATATAACGATGCAATATATGTATATAATGTGACATTACAATCCCCCACATAAGTGTATATACAACCAACAGTC
This sequence comes from Lithobates septentrionalis, assembly GCA_037952835.1. Classification (NCBI taxonomy): domain Eukaryota; kingdom Metazoa; phylum Chordata; class Amphibia; order Anura; family Ranidae; genus Lithobates; species Lithobates septentrionalis. The sequence continues at coordinate 428,868 of JBBDGP010000753.1, read as the reverse complement.
CAACTAGTATCGTTCAATAAAGTGCATTATAATGCAGTCAAGTCCAGCAAGACTCTAGATGACGTCAGAACTTCACATTAAGCAAAAAAAGAGAGAGAAAGAGTTTGTCTCAAATAATGCATCCCAATCTTGAATGGCAACGAAAAAAGTTCCAACAGCTGAGTGACTTTTGGTGCCCACAGTGGTAATTCGTGATTTCTGTGCTCCCCTTTGGCTCCCCACTCACCAGCTTCCACTACCCCTGCAGGGGTGATAGGCACTCTAGGATCCTGGAACCTTCCTCTTATTAGGTGTCTCGTGGTGCTGCGGTGGAATGGCCTCTCTCCCAGGAGTTCCGGATCACCACTTCATGCGATATCCAGGATAGGGGTCAGCAGCAGCTTCCACTACCCCTGCAGGGGTGATAGGCACTCTAGGATCCTGGAACCTTCCTCTTATTAGGTGTCTCGTGGTGCTGCGGTGGAATGGCCTCTCTCCCAGGAGTTCCGGATCACCACTTCATGCGATATCCAGGATAGGGGTCAGCAGCTAAGCCCAGCTTCCACTACCCCTGCAGGGGTGATAGGCACTCTAGGATCCTGGAACCTTCCTCTTATTAGGTGTCTCGTGGTGCTGCGGTGGAATGGCCTCTCTCCCAGGAGTTCCGGATCACCACTTCATGCGATATCCAGGATAGGGGTCAGCAGCTAAGCCCTCAAGGAAAGAGATGCCACCTCATAGTGTAGTATGATAAAAGCTTTAATCCCATAAAAACCAAAAAAAACATAAAAACATAAAAACTCCCCTCTCGGGGGAAAAACAGCGTGCTACACTATGGGTGAAGCCGAGAGCCAGGAAGTGTATCCCGCAGCGTGCGGCGTGCGGTTCAGCTGCGTTCCAGGCTCTCTCACTCCGTACCCGGAAATGACGTAAGTGCGTAGCCCCGCCTTACGCGTTTCGTCATCGACGTTTTCAAAGGAGGCCGCCTCTCTTTTGGAAACAGTATAGAGCCCTAAAGCTGGCTACACATTATACCATTTTCCTTTAGATTTACCAAAACCATATAAAAGGTCAGACCTAAACACTTTCTAATTATACATTGCTCCCAACTAGGGATGAGCCGAACACCCCCCGGTTCGGTTCGCACCAGAACCCGCGAACGGACCGAAAGTTCGCACGAACGTTAGAACCCCATTGACGTCTATGGGACTCGGACGTTCGAAATCAAAAGTGCTAATTTTAAAGGCTAATTTGCATGGTATTGTCCTAAAAAGGGTTTGGGGACCCGGGTCCTACCCCAGGGGACATGTATCAATGCAAAAAAAACTTTTAAAAACGGACGTTTTTTCGGGAGCAGTGATTTTAATGATGCTTAAAGTAAAAAAAAAAAGTGAAATATTCCTTTAAATATCGTACCTGGGGGGTGTCTATAGTATGCCTGTAAAGTGACACGTGTTTCCCATGTTTAGAACAGTCCCTGCACCAAATGTCATTTTTAAAGGAAAAAATCTCATTTAAAACTGCTTGCGGGTTTAATGTCATGTCCGGTCCTGGCAATATGGATGAAAATCAGTGAGACAAACACCATGGGTACCCCCCAGTCCATTACCAGGCCCTTTGGGTCTTGTATGGATATTAAGGGGAACCCCGCACCCAAATTAAAATAAGGAAAGGTGTGGGGCCACCAGGCCCTATATACTCTGAACAGCAGTATACAGGCGGTGCAAACAAGACAGGGACTGTAGGTTTGTTGTTGAGTAGAATCTGTTTGTAATTTTGAAGGGGTACATTTTTAACGTGTTTAGCTCCAGCCAAAAAATCTTTTTTAAGCTTTTTGGAAAACATAGGGAAGGGTTATCACCCCTGTGACATTTGTTTTGCTGTCTTTCCTCCTCTTCAGAAGATTTCACCTCACTTTTTGTCCCAATGAAAAATGTTTTTTGAAAATTTGGGTTTTTTTGTGGAACAAGGATTGGAAAGCATCAGTGGAAAGGAGAAATTTTTTTCCCATATTAACTCTTACAGGAGAGAATTTCCCTTCCTAGGGGTAGATTTCATCTCACTTCCTGTTGCTCCTTCCGTTTGCAAGTAGGAGTCGTTTGTAAGTTAGATGTTTGAAAGTAGGGTCCTGCCCTATATACTCAGCAGAAATTTGGGCCTTAGGTGTTGCTGTGGCCACAACACTGTAAGCCCTCACAGGGCCCTGCTGTGAAATATTAGATCAAGAATTGTAATTACATGCCCCTGTTGAACAGGAGCTGAAAAATTAGGCCTTAGGCACTGGTGCTGGTGCCACAACACTGCAACCCCTCACAGACACTCTAGTTGGAACGCAGGAACGAGCCCTGCTGCAAAGTATTGCTTCAAAAATTGTAATTACACGCCCCTGTTAGACAGGGGCAGAAAAATTGGGCCTTAGGCACTGGTGCTGGTGCCACAACACTGCAACCCCTCACAGACACTCTAGTTGGAACGCAGGAACGAGCCCTGCTGCAAAGTATTGCTTCAAAAATTGTAATTACACGCCCCTGTTAGACAGGGGCAGAAAAATTGGGCCTTAGGCACTGGTGCTGGTGCCACAACACTGCAACCCCTCACAGACACTCTAGTTGGAACGCAGGAACGAGCCCTGCTGCAAAGTATTGCATCAAAAATTGTAATTACACGCCCCTGTTAGACAGGGGCAGAAAAATTGGGCCTTAGGCACTGGTGCTGGTGCCACAACACTGCAACCCCTCACAGACACTCTAGTTGGAACGCAGGAACGAGCCCTGCTGCAAAGTATTACATCAAAAATTGTAATTACACGCCCCTGTTAAACAGGGGCTGAAAAATTGTGCCTTAGGCACTGGTGGTGGCGCCCAGAACCAAAAATGTTCTTACAAGCTATCAGCGTGATGATTGAGGAGGAAGAGGATAATTACTCAGGGATAGTCACTCAGAATCAGCATAGGCAGTCTTTGAAGGGATCTGAGATTTCAAAAAAAATTATTCGGTTACATCAGCATCAGGTGCTTGGTAGCTGGTGGTGATCCAAGACTGATTCATTTTTATGAAGGTCAGCCGATCGACCGAGTCGGTGGACAGACGCACCCTGTGATCGGTTACCACGCCTCCAGCAGCACTGAATGTGCGTTCCGAAAGAACGCTGGATGCAGGACAGGCCAGTAGCTCAATTGCATACTGTGCAAGCTCTGGCCAGTAATCCATCCTCAAGACCCAGTAACCCAGAGGATTTTCGGTGGGAAAGGTGTCCAAGTCTGATCTTGCCCCTAGGTATTCCTGCACCATGTAAAACAGACGCTGGCGATGGTTGCTGGAACCGATCATACCTTGGGGCTGCGGACCAAAAAATTGTCTGAATGCATCGGTCAGACGGCCACCTTCTCCACCGCTCCTTCTTTGACTGACCGAAGCCTCAGCAACACGTTGTCCAGAAACAGGAGTTTGTAACCTCCCAGTCTCTGGAAACGCGTTGCACAGACCTTTCTGCAAGGCCTCCCGAAGATGTTTCATCCTCTGCTCCCTCTGCGATGGCAAGATAAGGTCCGCAACCTTACCCTTGTAACGTGGATCAAGGAGGGTTGCCAGCCAGTATTGGTCCTTCTCCTTGATACCACGAATACAAGGATCCTTACGCAGGCTTTGCAGGATCAGGGAGGCCATGCAGCGTAGGTTTGCTGAGGCATTCGGTCCGGAGTCCTCTGGGTCACTAAGGACAACAACGTCCGCAGCCACCTCCTCCCAGCCACGTACAAGTCCATGTGTTCCTTGGGACTGATCCCTTAAAGACTGCTGCTGATGCTGAGTGCCAGGCTCCACCTCCATACTGACACAATCTTCCTCCTCCTCCTCCTCCTCCTCCTCCTTGTCCTCTTCCTGTGTGATCGGCGGGCACGCAGGAACACTGTCTGGATAAAGGGGGCCTTGAGAGCTAAGGAAGTCCTCCTCTTCCTGCCTCTGTTCTGCCTCAAGTGCCCTGTCCATTATTCCACGCAGCGTGTGCTCCAACAGGTGGACAAGGGGGACAGTGTCACTGATGCATGCACTGTCAGTGCTCACCATCCTCGTGGCCTCCTCGAATGGTGACAGGACAGTGCATGCATCCCTGATCATGGCCCACTGGCGTGGGGAAAAAAAACCAAGCTCCCCTGACCCTGTCCTGGTGCCATAGTCGCACAGGTACTCATTGATGGCCCTCTGCTGCGTGTGCAGCCGCTGCAGCATGGCCAACGTTGAGTTCCACCTGGTGGGCATGTCACAGATTAGGCGGTTCTTGGGCAGGTTAAACTCCTTTTGGAGGTCCGTCAGCCGAGCACTGGCATTATATGACCGGCGGAAATGCACACAGACTTTCCTGGCCTGCCTCAGGACATCCTGTAAGCCCGGGTACCTGCCCAAGAACCGCTGCACCACCAAGTTAAGGACGTGAGCCAAACAGGGCACATGGGTCAGTTGTCCCTGTCGGAGGGCAGAGAGGAGGTTGGTGCCATTGTCGCAAACCACCATTCCTGCCTTAAGTTGGCGTGGCGTCAACCACCTCTGAACCTGCCCCTGCAGAGCTGACAGAACCTCTGCCCCAGTGTGGCTCCTGTCCCCCAAGCACACCAGCTCAAGCACCGCATGGCATCTTTTGGCCTGCGTACTTGCGTAGCCCCTTGAACGCCTACGGAGCACCGCTGGTTCCGAGGAAGAGGCCATGGAGGAAGAAGAAGAGGAGGGGGTGGAGGAGAGAGGTGTGTCACAATCAGCATTTTGGAGGCGTGGTGGCGGAACAACCTCCAACACTACTGCACCTTGTCCTGCATCCTTCCCAGCTGCCAGCAGAGTCACCCAATGCGCCGTGAAACTTAGGTAACGTCCCTGTCCATGCCTGCTGGACCATGAGTCAGCGGTAATATGCACCTTACCGCTGACCGCCCTGTCCAGTGAGGCATGGACATTGCCTTCCACATGCCGGTAGAGAGCCGGAATCGCCTTCCGTGAGAAAAAGTGGCGTTTGGGTACTTGCCACTGAGGAACCGCACATTCCACAAACTCACGGAAGGGGGCAGAGTCTACCAACTGAAAAGGCAGCAGTTGAAGTGCTAGCAATTTTGCCAAGCTAGCATTCAACCGCTGGGCATGTGGATGGCTGGGAGCAAACTTCTTTCGGCGGTGCAGCAGCTGGGGCAGGGAAATTTGCCTGGTACAATCTGACGTCGGTGTACCAAAAGCAGATTGCCCACAAGTACTTGGCTGTGACACACCTAATTCTACACCTTCATTCCTCTCACTGCAGGTCTCAGAGAGGACTGAAGGTCTAGTGGGGTTGGAAATCTCAGCTGATGAGGAGCAAGGAGAGATCCTCTTTGTTCTTTGGTGTGGGTCTTTTAGATACGCTTGCCAACGAACTGCATGGCAGGTCAACATATGTCTGGTCAAGCATGTGGTGCCCAAGCGGGAGATGTTTTGGCCACGCGAGATACGCTTGAGACATATGTTGCAAATAGCAGCGGTGCGATCTGATGCACTCGTCTCAAAAAAGGCCCACACCAAAGAACTTTTAGAATAACGCGCAGAGACTGCAGCGCCCAGCACATGTGGAGCTTTGGGGTGTGATGCAGTCAATGTGCTGCCCTTAGGCTGGCCCCTGGAGGGCATCCTGCCTCGTTGGTGATGTGCCGCCTCCTCCTCCTCTTCCTCCTCCTCCTCCTCTCTCCTATCAGGCACCCACGTTGAGTCAGTGACCTCATCATCCCCTCCCTCCTCATCACTGGAGCAAACCTGGCAGTATGCTGCAGCAGGGGGAGCATGACTGCCAGATTGCTGTCCTTCTTGGGCACCCCCTCTGTCCGTGCTCATGTTACTGCCTTCATCGAGCTCAGTATCATCATCAGAGCCTTCCAAACGCTGGGCATCCTCCTGGAGCATGTACCCAACACTGTGGTCAAACAGTTCGAGGGACTCCTCAGGAGGTGGAGCTAGGGAAGGAGTCACTGATGACATTGAGCCGAGGGAAGAGGCCGCTGCTTTGCCAGACAAAGCACCCTGGGCATGGGTGAGAGAGGATGAGGAGGATGAGGACGGCTTGGTCATCCACTCGACCAAGTCTTCCGCATGTTGCGGCTCAACACGGCCAGCTGCCGAAAAAAAGGCCAAGCGTGTCCCATGGCCACGTGCTGATGAGGATGCACCGTCTCCACGACCAGCACTAGACACAGAGCCTGCTTGCCCTCTCTTATTGGCTTGTGACTGTCTGCCTCTCCTTCTTGGCCTTCCAGACATACTAATGGCCTGTAGCTGCACTAAGCTGGGATAGAACACCTGTAATTTTCTTCAGGTAGCTTTATATACTGTAACCAGACAAGCCTGCCTGTCAGTAGGAAGATAACAGGAACGGATCTAGCTGAACACTGTGAGCAGGACGCACTGCACTAAATGTAAATCGCAGGAACAGATCTAGCTGAACACTGTGAGCAGGACGCACTGCACTAAATGTAAATAGCAGGAACGGATCTAGCTGAACACTCTGAGCAGGACGCACTGCACTAAATGTAAATAGCAGGAACAGATCTAGCTGAACACTGTGAGCAGGACGCACTGCACTAAATGTAAATAGCAGGAACGGATCTAGCTGAACACTGTGAGCAGGACGCACTGACTGCACTAAATGTAAATAGCAGGAACGGATCTAGCTGAACACTGTGAGCAGGACGCACTGCACTAAATGTAAATAGCAGGAACGGATCTAGCTGAACACTGTGAGCAGGACGCACTGACTGCACTAAATGTAAATAGCAGGAACAGATCTAGCTGAACACTGTGAGCAGGACGCACTGCACTAAATGTAAATAGCAGGAATGGATCTAGCTGAACACTGTGAGCAGGACGCACTGACTGCACTAAATGTAAATAGCAGGAACGGATCTAGCTGAACACTGTGAGCAGGACGCACTGCACTAAATGTAAATAGCAGGAACGGATCTAGCTGAACACTGTGAGCAGGACGCACTGACTGCACTAAATGTAAATAGCAGGAACAGATCTAGTTGAACACTGTGAGCAGGACGCACTGCACTAAATGTAAATAGCAGGAACGGATCTAGCTGAACACTGTGAGCAGGACGCACTGACTGCACTAAATGTAAATAGCAGGAACGGATCTAGCTGAACACTGTGAGCAGGACGCACTGCACTAAATGTAAATAGCAGGAACAGATCTAGCTGAACACTGTGAGCAGGACGCACTGCACTAAATGTAAATAGCAGGAACGGATCTAGCTGAACACTGTGAGCAGGACGCACTGCACTAAATGTAAATAGCAGGAACGGATCTAGCTGAACACTGTGAGCAGGACGCACTGCACTAAATGTAAATAGCAGGAACGGATCTAGCTGAACACTGTGAGCAGGACGCACTGACTGCACTAAATGTAAATAGCAGGAACAGATCTAGCTGAACACTGTGAGCAGGACGCACTGCACTAAATGTAAATAGCAGGAACGGATCTAGCTGAACACTGTGAGCAGGACGCACTGCACCAAATGTAAATAGTCTAGATAGAAGATAACAGGAACGGATCTAGCTAAACTGAATACAGTGTATATATATATATGCAACACTGCCTGCCTGTCAGTAGGAAGATAACAGGAACGGATCTAGCTGAACACTGTGAGCAGGACGCACTGTACTAAATGTAAATAGTCTAGCTGCCTGACCGTGGTACTAATAGGATCAAAAGAACACCAGTAATTTTCTTCAGGTAGCTTTATATACTGTAACCAGACAAGCCTGCCTGTCAGTAGGAAGATAACAGGAACGGATCTAGCTGAACACTGTGAGCAGGACGCACTGCACTAAATGTAAATAGCAGGAACAGATCTAGCTGAACACTGTGAGCAGGACGCACTGCACTAAATGTAAATAGTCTAGAATTTAACAGGAACGGATCTAGCTGAACACTGTGAGCAGGACGCACTGCACTAAATGTAAATAGTCTAGAAGATAACAGGAACGGATCTAGCTGAACACTGTGAGCAGGACGCACTGCACTAAATGTAAATAGTCTAGAAGATAACAGGAACGGATCTAGCTAAACTGAATACAGTGTATATATATATATATATGCAACACCTGGGATGCATATATATACACAATACACTGTAAGTGCAGCTAACTGACTGACTGTTCTGCCTAATCTATCTAACTCAAATCAAATGACACTGTCTCTCTCTCTCTCTCAGCACACCGGAACACACACTACACAGGGCCGCCGTGCAGGCGGCCTTATATAGTGTGGGGCGTGTACTAAATCCCCTGAGCCATAATTGGCCAAAGCCACCCTGGCTTTGGCCAATTACAGCTCTCTCTCTACTGACGGCGCTGTGATTGGCCAAGCATGCGGGTCATAGTGCATGCTTGGCCAATCATCAGCCAGCAATGCACTGCGATGCCGCAGTGAATTATGGGCCGTGACGCGCCACACGAATTTGGCGCGAACGGCCCATATCGTTCGCAATTCGACGGACGGTCGAACAGCCGATGTTCGAGTCGACATGGGGTCGAATCGAACACGAAGCTCATCCCTACTCCCAACTGTCCCTGATTTCGAGGGACTGTCCCTGATTTGGAGCAATGTCCCTCTGTCCCTCATTCCTCCTCATTTGTCCCTCATTTTGGTCTGATCTACATAAATGTATATAAAATGCACTTTTTATCTATCAAAAAGTGTTTTCCAGTGCTAAACCTTTTATCTGATTTCTAAATTGCTGCATTTGTAAATTCCAAAAGCCAATATAAAGGAATAGTAGTGGTAAAAAAAGGACTTGTGGGTTTAACTAATCTTGTTTTTTTGTACAATTCTCCTTTAAGGGGGCGTGGCAGGGGGTGTGTCCTATGCCTGTATACTTTTGCTAATAGGTGTCCCTCATTCCCATCTCAAAAAGTTGGGAGGTATGATTATATGCAGTCAGGCCCTTGCACTACATAGTTGAAGGTAAATCTAAAGGAAATTGAACAACAAAAATTGTATAATGTGTAGCCAGCTTTAGAGAGCAGCATTAGTGTTTAAAGAGATTGCGTTGTGAGATGTTTTGGGATAATTCAGTGTTGTTCCCTGTGCATTAAAGGGTTAGTTCACCTTTACCAAAAAACTGCCTACGTAGATAAGGGGTGGCTGTAGATAAATACAAACTATGCAGCTTTGACCAAAATTGAATAAAGTCCTTGCTATAGGTGTAGGCCAGTTGCATGCCCCATGAAGCCTGGCTGGAAAACTCCCAGGATGTTGCTAGGACATTGCTAAAGAGGCCCATTTATTACTGTTCACCTTCACCATCTCAGGAGTGAGCTCTTAAATTCTGGGCTCAGAGCTACTGCATCAGGGGAACGAAAGTGGTTGTGATTGAATCCGAGAAATTGCTCACTCCGGTGATGGTGAATGTGAACAATAATAGCTTGGCCTCTTTAGCAACAACCTAACAATGCCCTGGGAGTTTTCCAGCTAGACTTCCTGAAGTATGTAAATGGCCTACACCCATAGCGAGGGCATTATTCAACTTTGATCAGAGTTGCACAGTTTGTTTTTATCTACAGACACTTTTTCTCTGTAAAGGCAGTTTTTTATGAAAGTGAAATAACCTTTTAAGAGGGATTCTCTAGCAAACTGTACTCTATAGGCGACAACAAAAAGATGTTTATGTACTAGAGACAGTAAGGCTGCATTCACACCTGAGCGTAGCGTCTCTAAGCGTTTTTTGGCGTTTGGTTTTATGCGCGATTTTGGCGCATTTTTATTTGCGACATGCACGTTTTTATGCAATGTTTTTGGGCTTTGACTTTTTTTTGTTAGCCAACAGAGAAAGCTATCATCTGTTGCATCATTTGTTGCTAGGTATTTCAGCTTTTTTAGCTTTTCCCTTAGCTTTTATTTTTTTTTTAATGATTATTATTCATTTATTATTATTATTTTTCATTAGGTTAAGGGGCTATGAGTTGGGGTTAGGATTAGGGGTTAGGGTGTCACTTATCTTGGTTGGAGGCCTAGTCGACGAGAGGGCTTCCCTTACAACTCTGGTCCGAGTACCCCTGAATGTGGGAATGAGTAGTAGCTGCAGAAGAATTAGCAGTAGCTGCAAAAGAATTTGCATTAGCTGTTTGAGAATTTGTATTAGCTAAACTACTTTTCTTTTTTTTTTGTTAGGTTTAGGGTGTTAATACTACTACTACTGATAATAATAATAATAATAATAATAAATGAATAAATAAATGTAAAATAAATACACAAATAAAAATAATCAAATAATAAATAAATCCAATAAATTCATACAAAGTAATAATAAATAAACAATTAAACCCTTACCTTAACCCTTAACACCCTAACACAATAAAATATAAATAATAATAATAATTATTATTATTATTACCAACTTATTTTTTTTGTTCGGGGTTTGATATTTATTATTATTATTATTTTTTTTTTTTTAATTATTTCATATTTTTTTAGGGTTGGGGTTAATTATCATTTATTTATGTATTATTGCATATTATTAATTTATTAATGATGATTTTTAGTTATTTGTGTGTTTACATTCAAATATTCATATATTATTGCTATTTTTTTCATTATTTTTTTTTTCATTTGAGCAGAAAATTACGCGAATTTGCACGCAAAAATGCGCAAATGTGCACAAAAACACGCGTATGGCGCATTTCCATTAATTTCTATGGGAATAAAAACGTGCCAAAAATGTGCAAATCTGCCCGATTTGAGCTTCGGGATATTTGGACTGGAGATGTGAACCTTCTCCATCGTTTTTGAGCTTCAAACTTCAAGCAGAAAATCGCTCAGGTGTGAATGGGACCTAAAAGAGGGGCATGCAAGACCAGGACATAACTGTTACGCAGCTAGTATACAGTATATCAGGCATCACTAAATGGCTAACCGCAGTCCTGATAAAGTCAATGTCCTATCCAGACGGCCACGGCCATTTAGGAGCTATTCTGCCCAGCTGACATCACTACTGCTGCTGTCATTCTTACAGAGCTGACAGTGGTAAGCAGGACAGCTCTGGATGGAGGGCGGTGACTGGTTGCTAGGATGCAGGGCAGTCCTAGCAACCAATCACTAGCTTGTAGCTTGTCCAGATCTGCTGTGCCTCGCGTTCCCTCCTCTGTCTTTGTAAGGTAGGATAGGAAGCGGGGGCCAATGTGTAGGGGGGCTGAGGACATTAATGGGGGTTGAGGAAAGTAATGGGGGGAGTTGAGGACAGTAATTGGGGGGCTGAGGACAGAAATGGTGAAAGTTGAGAACAGTAATGGGGGGGGGGAGTTGAGGACATAAATGGGGGGGGCTGAGGACAGTAATGGGTGGGGCTGGGGACAGTAATGGGTGGGGCTGGGGACAGTAATGGGGAGCTGAGAACATTAATGGGGGGAGCTGAGGACAGTAATGGGGGAGCTGAGAACATTAATGGGGGTAGCTGAGGACAGTAATGGGGGGACTGAGCATAGAAATGGTGGCAGTTGAGAACAGTAATGGGGGGGAGTTGAGGACATAAATGGGGGGGGGCTTAGGACAGTAATGGGGGGAGGAGCTGAGGACAGTAATGGGTGGGGCTGAGAACAGTAATGGGGGAGCTGAGAACATTAATGGGGGTAGCTGAGGACAGTAATGGGGGAGTTGAGGACATTAAGGAGGGGGGGTTGAGGGCAGTAATGGGGGGGAGTTGAGGACATAAATGGGGGGAGCTGAGGACAGTAACGGGGGAGGGGCTGAGGACAGTGATGGGTGGAGCTGAGGACAGTAATGAGGGAGCTGAGAACAATAATGGGGGTAGCTGAGGACAGTAACGGGGGAGTTGAGGACAGTAATGGGGGGACTGAGGACAGAAATGGTGGAAGTTGAGAACAGTAATGGGGGGAGTTGAGGACATAAATGGGGGGAGCTGAGGACAGTAATGGGGGAGGGGCTGAGGACAGTGATGGGTGGAGCTGAGGACAGTAATGGGGGAGCTGAGAACAATAATGGGGTAGCTGAGGACAGTAATGGGGGGGCTGAGGACAGTTATATAAAGGGTTTGATGTGAAGGAGAGGGAAATGTAATGTAAAGGTTGGGACTGTGGTGTAAAGGGGGGGAATTTGATGTGAAGGGGGACCGAGGATGCTGATGTAAGAACAGGATTGTGATATGAGGCTCAGTTCAGATCTGTGCATGTGCATCTTGCACGCACGACGCAGGTGGGGCATCCCATTTATTTTAATAGGCTGCCCTACCTGTGACAAACGCAGGGAAAGAAATCCCGACCCTTATTTTTTAAATTGCCCTGCACCAAGCCACATTGTGCTGCAACACCATTTGGTTTGGCTCACCTGAAAAGGTGCTGCAGGTGCTGATGTGTGGGGGTGGATTTTTCTCACTGGACCTCTCCATGAATAATAATTCAATACCCTTGCAGTATATCTTCTAAATAAATATATTTGTTCAGCATTTATACAGTATTAATATTTTAGAACACTACAGTCACTACAACATCATTGGCATAATAAGCATGGTGCCTAAGCGGTTAGAACACATTATTATTATTATTATTATTCAGGATTTATATAGCGCCAACAGTTTACGCAAACGCTTTAGCACATGCTTTGCAACACTGGGGTCATGGGTTCAATTCCCATTGGGATGTTTGTAAGTCATGCCATGCCACACAACCAATGGAATGATCACAGCCTTGCACATCCACTGGTTGGAAAATGCTTAAAACTCTGCGGCAAAGTTTGCTGCTTTGCACTTCTGAAAACCCATGGAAAGGGCCCAAGGAAAGCAACAGAGTGGGCCGTGGATATGACCTTAGTGAAAGAGCGTATAAAAGTATTTTGCTGTCAGTTCATGTACAATTTCATATTATCATTAATCTTCACTGTAACATACTATATGGCAGATCACAAAATTATTTTACAATATTTCTTTGAAAGTCTACACATAATTTTAACAAATCACTATTTAACAGAAAGCAAAATAATGATGCGGAAATAAGGAGTAATAGTAGAGTAGAAATGTTCAGCTTTCTGGAGGAAATGCTGTTCAAGGTTCCCTCCAGTATTGCTCCTCACATAACTAAAAACCTAGGCATTTGCTTATTAATCTCTGTTGAAGGGAAGAATCAGAGTTCATCTTGGCCAATTTCGCCATTTATGAACCAATAAACCAATTAGTGCAGCCAACAATATGGGTAACTCTAAAAAATATATAATCAAATAGAAATGACATATTAAGTGATTGCATAACACTTATGCCGCGTATACACCATTGCATATTCCGACAACAAAATCCATGTTTTTTTTCCGACGGATGTTGGCTCAAACTTGTCTTGCATACACACAGTCGCACAAATGTTGTTGGAAATTCCGAACGTCAAGAACGCGGTGACGTACAACACGTACGACGAGCCAAGAAAAATGAAGTTCAATAGCCAGTGCGGTTCTTCTGCTTGATTACGAGCATGCGTGGAATTTTGTGCGTCGGAATTGCGTACACACGATCAGAATTTCCGACAACGGATTTTGTTGTCGGAAAATTTGAGATTCGGATCTCAAATTTTGTTTGTCGGAAATTCCGACAGAAAATGTCTGATGGAGCCTACACACGGTCTGAATTTCCGACAACAAGCTCCCATCGAACATTTGTTGTCGGAAATACCGACCGTGTGTACGCGGCATAAGTGTTATAACATAAATAACAGTATTTAGTGCAGCACAACTCTACTAAAAAATGCTAAAACAATATTCCACTGTGCAAATGTATCAAACAATAAATAGGAATAATGTGAATTTTGCCATATGTAAATACATAGAAAAATATGAATATACTTCAAATATATATAAATATATATAAAAAAAAGTCTAATAGATGATCCAATCACTAAATGAACTAAATAATGCAATGTGCTCTGTGTCTCCACCACCATGCAAGCTGGCTGCTCACCTCAAGGATATTACCTCTGCGTTACCAGAAAGGTCATAAAACACTTGTTTCCCTTCAGGGATAGTGCCTCCAAACAGCACTGAGGCCTCTTTCACACGAGGGATCCGTATGTCCGTTTTTCATCCTTCCGTTTTCGGATGAAAAACGGACATACATTCATCCCTATGGAGCGTCGGATGTCAGCGGTGACATGTCCGCTGACATCCGACCCGCTCCGATCCGAAAAGTGTAACGGAGGAAAAACCTACTTTTCCCTCCGTTTTCGGATCGGATCGGATGACGACGGACACTACGGACCGTCATCATCCGATCCCCCCATAGGGGAGAGCGGCGCTCTGACAGGTCCGTCGCTGCACAGTGTGCAGCGATGCACCTGTCATCTTCCTGCTCAGCGGGGATCGACGGAGCTATCCCCGCTGAGCAAGCGGATGTTCACGGGGCGGATCATGACTGATCCGCCCCGTGTGACGTACAACACGTACGACGAGCCAAGAAAAATGAAGTTCAATAGCCAGTGCGGTTCTTCTGCTTGATTACGAGCATGCGTGGAATTTTGTGCGTCGGAATTGCGTACACACGATCAGAATTTCCGACAACGGATTTTGTTGTCGGAAAATTTGAGATTCGGATCTCAAATTTTGTTTGTCGGAAATTCCGACAGAAAATGTCTGATGGAGCCTACACACGGTCTGAATTTCCGACAACAAGCTCCCATCGAACATTTGTTGTCGGAAATACCGACCGTGTGTACGCGGCATAAGTGTTATAACATAAATAACAGTATTTAGTGCAGCACAACTCTACTAAAAAATGCTAAAACAATATTCCACTGTGCAAATGTATCAAACAATAAATAGGAATAATGTGAATTTTGCCATATGTAAATACATAGAAAAATATGAATATACTTCAAATATATATAAATATATATAAAAAAAAGTCTAATAGATGATCCAATCACTAAATGAACTAAATAATGCAATGTGCTCTGTGTCTCCACCACCATGCAAGCTGGCTGCTCACCTCAAGGATATTACCTCTGCGTTACCAGAAAGGTCATAAAACACTTGTTTCCCTTCAGGGATAGTGCCTCCAAACAGCACTGAGGCCTCTTTCACACGAGGGATCCGTATGTCCGTTTTTCATCCTTCCGTTTTCGGATGAAAAACGGACATACATTCATCCCTATGGAGCGTCGGATGTCAGCGGTGACATGTCCGCTGACATCCGACCCGCTCCGATCCGAAAAGTGTAACGGAGGAAAAACCTACTTTTCCCTCCGTTTTCGGATCGGATCGGATGACGACGGACACTACGGACCGTCATCATCCGATCCCCCCATAGGGGAGAGCGGCGCTCTGACAGGTCCGTCGCTGCACAGTGTGCAGCGATGCACCTGTCATCTTCCTGCTCAGCGGGGATCGACGGAGCTATCCCCGCTGAGCAAGCGGATGTTCACGGGGCGGATCATGACTGATCCGCCCCGTGTGAAAGAGCCCTTAATTGCACAAAAATTGCACAAAAAATTGCATTTAAAAGACCGCTACGCAAATACAGTGTGACATAAAATATTGCATGACCGCCATTTTATTCTCTAGAGTCTCTGCAAAAAAAAAAATATAATATTTGGGGGTTCTAAGTAATTTTCTAGAAAAAAAAAATGATTGTAACTTGTAAGCAACAGGTGTCAGAAAAAGGCCTGGTCTTTAAGTGGTTAAACTGCCCTCATTTGCAGATCGAAATTCATCCCATTTGATCTAAAAGAACCAAATGATACAATGTTTCTTTTTATCTCAGCGCTGAGCATTTGCTTCAGAAAAGGTAAGTATTTCATTGATTTTTATTTTTTAACGAACCTGCAATAGTGGTAGCATAGTACAGGTTCAGTATAAAGCGTCGTACACATGATGAGATTATTGGACGAATAATTGTCTGTTTTTTTGTTTTTTTTTTGCATGCTAATCTCCATATTGAAAATTAAGAGGTTATTAAAGTTTCAAATATTCTCGTATGACAGAATGAACATTTGGTGATGTAATGTATTGCATTGTATTTGCATTGTATTTTTGGATGAAAACTGTACTTCTTAAATCGTACCATCTGGTATCGTATGCAAAATTTTTTCCAGTTAGTCTCTTCCGATAATTTCAGACGAACTGTCGTGGTCGGCTCTCAAAAGCTGTGTACTAATGATCAGATTATTGTACAACCACTTCGAAAGCGGAATTTTTCATCTGATTTTCTGATCGTGTGTGCTTGGCTTTAGTGAACAATTTCTGAAGCCTCCTATTGTCTTTTCTCCCAATGTTTGCTTCCCCGGACCTGTTCCCCTTGTCTGTCTGATAAGGATGAGTGGACTGGGAATATCTAGAGGAGACTACTAGACAAACATTTTAATAGGATCTGTGCCCTAAACAATAGTCCTTTCCTAGACAAAAGATAATAAGATACATGCAATTTTAGGTCCACCATTTTTTAATCCAAGAACTATTGTGTGATTTTTTTTGGGGGGGGTGGGGGGTATTTTGCAACAGACTGATATCACCAGAATTGTCAAAGGAAATTTACGTTTTCTGTCAAGTTTGCCTATTTTGCCATTTTATAATAAAGATACTCTGTCACTTTTCCCATTCATTATCATAAAAAGGTTGTTCATGATAAATTCCAAGGCCAAGGAGTTGGTCATGCACTTTTCGTATGTCTGTGAGTGGCCCAAAAGTGGTCATATACAGTGCCTTGAAAAAGTATTCACACCCCTTGAAATTTTCCACATTTTGTCATGTTACAACCAAAAACGTAAATGTATTTTATTGGGATTTTATGTAATAGACCAACACAAAGTGGCACATACAGTGCCTTGCAAAAGTATTCACTTTTGCACTTTTTGTATTAGCTTTTTACCTATTTTGTTACAATACAGCCTTTAGTTCAATGTTTTTTTAATCTGAATTATATGTGATGGATCAGAACACAATAGTCTAAGTTGGTGAAGTAAAATTAAAAAAATATATACATAAAACTATTTTTCTGAAATAAAAAACTGATAATTGGCATGTGCGTATATATTCACCCCCTTTGCGCAAACAGGCCAACCCCTGCTGGGTTGAATGAAAAAAAACTTCTAGTGTCCACTAGGCTTAACTAACCGACACTAGTACAGCGATCTCCCCTGCTGTTCTATTGTGTTCTGACAGGGGGATGGCCCCCCTGCCAGAACACTCCGGTCAGCGCTCTCAGCCATTTGCTGAGAGCGCTGATCGGGAGCCGATCGGCAAACCTTTTTTGGTCATGCTCCTTCGACAGAAGCCAGCTTCTGCCGGACTGACTGCAGTACACACAGGCTGAATGTCAGCCGGTTTCTATTGAATTGGCTGATGCCGCCCGGCATTCAATCCGTGTGTACTAGGATTAACTTATGAGTAGGGATGAGCTCGAACATCGGCTGTTCACCTGTTCACCGAACAGCGAAAAATATACGGTGTTCGCGGCAAATTCGTAAAGCTGCCGGAACACCGTTAAAGTCTATGGGACACTAACATGAAAAATCAAAAGTGATAATTTTAAAGGCTTATATGCAAGTTATTGTCATAAAAAGTGTTTGGGGACCTGGGTCCTGCCCCAGGGGACATGTATCAATGGAAAAAATGTTTTTAAAAATGGCCGTTTTTTCGGGAGCAGTGATTTTTTTTAATGCTTAAAGTGATACAATAAAAATGAAATATTCCTTTAAATATCATGCCTGGGGAGTGTCTATAGTATGGCTGTAAAGTGGCGCATTTTTCCTGTGTTTAGAATAGTACCACAGCAAAATGACATTTTGCTGTGGCTGTAATGGCTGTAATGAATTGTCGAGTCTCAGCAATATAGATAAAACTCATTGAAAAAAAGAGCATGAGATCCCCCCCAGTCCATTAGCAGGCACTTTCGGTCTGGTATTATTATTAAGGGGAACCCAAACTGAAATTTAAAAAAATTGCGTGGGGGTCCCCCTAAAATCCATACCAGGCCCTTCGGGTCTGATATGGAAATCAAGGGGAACCCTGTGCCAAATTTAAAAAAAAAGTGGCATAGGGGCCTCCTCCAAAATCCATACCAAAGGATCTGGTATGGATTTTAAGGGGAACCCTGCGCCAAAATTTAAAAAAAAATGGCGTAGGGGTCCCCCCCAAAATTCATACCAGACCCTTATCTGAGCACGCAACCTGGCAGGCCACAGGAAAAGAGGGGGGTGAGAGTGCGCCCCCCAAACCGTACCAGGCCACATGCCCTCAACATAGGGAGGGTGCTTTGGAGTAGCCCCCCAAAACACCTTGTCCCCATTTTGATGGGGACAAGGACCTCATCCCCACAACCCTTGCCTGGTGGTTGTGGGGTCTGCAGGCGGGGGGCTTATTGGAATTTGGAAGCCCCCTTTAACATGGGGACCCCCAGATCGCGGCCTCCCCTGTGTGAATTAGTAACGGGTACAAGTACCCCTACCATTTCACAAAAAAGTGTCAAAATTGTAAAAAAGACAAGAGACAGCTTGGCACAAGTCCTTTATAATGTCCCCCGATGTCCATTCATCTTCTTCTATCACGCCGACCGACGGACCGAAAAAAAAAAAAAAAGCGCAACCGATCCACCTCCATGGGGGGCTCCCACCGAGTGACGCATCTTCGCTGTGACAGCTCTTATATAACTGAGGGCAGGGCCACCCGGTGATGTAACCGGGTGACCCCGTCCCCTCTGATGCCACTGGGGCTTCCCCATTGTGGGTTTACTGAATATTGGCCTAATACAAGATCAAAATGAATTAAATTTAAAGTTCTAAAAGGTCTCAAATATGTGTTCAAAGTACAAAAAGAAAAACAATTGAATACTAAAAATCTAATTTAATTACCTTAATTCTATGTAACTGATTTGCCCCTAGAACCCTTTGATTCCTGTTTAAAGTGACCCTGTCACTTTAACAACCAAAAATAAGCTGCTGACGGGTAGGAAGAGCAAGCACCTAGTACATACTGTACCTACAGCAGCTCTTCGTACAACATTTAACCTTATTGCTGCTTTCACACTGCTCCATGCAAAAACGCACCTGTGAAAAAAAAAGGGCACGTGACTCATAAAACACACCAAAAATGTAACTGTGTTTTTGATGCGTTTCTATTCATTTCAATGGGAGGTGCTTTTTTGGTGCATTTTTTTTTACTGAGCCAAGCATGCACCAAAAATGCAGCATCCAGGACTTTTAAAAACACAACTGACCTGCAACTGACTGGTGTGAAGAGTTCCATAGGATTTAGTGGTCATGAATTTTTCTTCCACTTTTGGTAAGGTAAAAATGGAAGAAAAACTGATCAGTGTGAAAGGCTCCTAATGTGGGGACCATTCTCAATAGGTAAAGCTTCAGCCCTCTATGATAGTGGCAAAACTTGCCTGCTCTTTTTCCTGCTTACCATAGATTTCTTTTGGCGAGGCAGCCTATCATAGTAATAGGCCTCTAGGAATATATTGGAGCAACAGAGAGAGGGCAAGTTTTTTTTTTTTTTTTTTTACAAAAAGAACATGTTTATTTGTAAGTAAAGTATACATACATGGTATATAACGTACATCACCTCAAAAAGGATATACAATTTCCGTAAACTGATACATCGTCCACATTATACACTAAAGTATATAATCTATTGTTACCTCCATTGATGTATTATAATAATTGCCACAATAGATTTCCTTTCCCTATCACAGAAACTCCCATGAACAAAATCAGCATATTGTATGGTGTAGCGAAATTATGCACTTGGGGTGACCCTTTTCCCCCCGTGTACAGTCAGTCACACCTGGCTACTCTATACATGTGCCTATGTTGTCAAGCCACCTATCCCAAATCTTGTTGTACCTGGCCGGACATCCCCTATGTCGATATATAACCTTCTTATATAGTAAGGACATATTTATTTCACTAATCCAGGCCTGAATTGTGGGAGGGATGGCCCTCATCCAATGTTTAGCCACTAACTTTCTGGCGCAGAAGAGAGTTCCATAAAGAAAGGCAGCTATAAACTTGTCAATGGTGACGTCCGGAAACAACCCCAATACACATGGTCTGGGATCCAGCTGTACGGGCGAACCCATGTGGTCATGTAAAAATTTAATGATTTGTGTCCAGTAATTTTGGATATCTGGGCATGCCCAGATTAGGTGAAAAAATGAGCATTTGGCGAGAATTTGGCTATTCTTGTCGGTGTGAGATAAGATTTATGTATTACATACAGCTGAGTCAGACGCTCGGAGAGCCTAGGTGAAACCTTCTTAGTATTTTCTAATACCTCATCCCAGTCAGAGTCATCCACTGGGCCTATGTCCTCCTCCCATCTAATTTTAGCTGTGTCTGATTCTTGCCACCGAGCGTGTTCGTAATATGTTATAAAGAGTGGATATCAGTTTGGCCGGGTCTGCTCCTATAATTACATCAACCAGTGGTATTGTTTGTGGGTTAGGGAATCCGTCAACAAATTGAGTTTGAAGAGCATGCCTCAACTGTATATAACTAAATATCATGTGGGGGGGGATTCAAATTCTTCTCTGAGTGAAAATTTCTTACGCCCATCGGGGTAATTACCTGGTATAGACTCTATCCCCTTGGCGGCCCATACGGTAGCTCCCGGGAGAGACGACAGTTCCCTCAGCTGGGGGTTGTGCCACAGGGGTGTGTGTGAGTGGAGGAAATCGGCACCGGTCAGTTTAAGTACAATCTCCCAAATGCGTTTGTGTTGGAGCAGTAGAGGGTTCTGGCCGTTCCCTCCACTCCTGCCACCCCTACCTCTAAATAATACTTGTAATGGGGAATAAGTATCATTGTTCAGCTTTCTACATGTTAGGGTTTGGTATCTGGTTCTATCCGTTTTGTGGATGTGATAAAAGTGTGTGAGCTGTGCAGCTATGTAATATGCGTGGAGGTCGGGGTTGGCTCCCCCTCCTGAAGAGGTAGGATTTTTAAGGGTATTCCAAGCTAGCTTGTGTCTGTTTGGTCCCCATATAAAAGAGTTGATAATTTTGTCAAAGTTTTAAAGATTTTTAGGGGAATAAGTACTGGTGAATTCCAAAACATATAGAGGAGCTTTGGCAGTAGGATCATTTTAATAAGGTTGATCACCTCCAGAGGGAGTTTTGCCCAGGATTGTGTGCGAGATTTCAGATACATGAAAAGCGGTTCAATATTATTGTCAATATATTCTAGGGGCTTTCTAGTAATTTGTACGCCTAAACACTGAATAGACGCAACCCTTTGCAAGGGGAGAGAAGCCGAGCAGCGTGTAGGGGGTGATATGTCTAGGGGCAAAATTTGCGATTTGGACCAGTTCATACGCAGCCCTGAATGTTTTCCAAAATCTTCGATGGTCTGAAGGGCATCCCGAAGAGACGGGCCAGTATCTTCCAAGTAAAGGAGCATATCATCTGCATAAAGGCTCACTGTCTCTACCAGGGTCCCCATACGAAGACCACGTACATTTGGGTTCATCCTAAGGGAGATGGCAAGTGGTTCAACCGCTAGGGTGTATAGGAGTGGGGACAGTGGGCAGCCCTGTCGGGTTCCCCGCCTCAGCGGGAAGGGGTCCGAAGTCCACCCATTCACCATTACCCTGGCCTCTGGGGAGAAGTATAACAATTGTACCCATTTAATGAATTTGGGACCGAACCCAAAGCCCTTTAAGCACTCCCATAAGTATCCCCATTCCACAGAATAAAACGTCTTAGCGGCGTCTAACGCTACCACCGCTCTATTTCCTATAGTCTCATGGCCTGCTTGAATGTTCATGTACAATCGACGTAGATTCATGGCTGTATTTTTTCCAGGCATGAACCCCTTCTGGTCAGGGTGAATGAGGGGTAGAATAATTTGATTGAGGCGGATGGCTAATACTTTCGCCAGTATTTTTATGTCCGCCTGGAGTAGCGAGATTGGACGGTATGAGTCCGGGTATTGGGGATTTTTGCCCGGCTTGGGGAGCACTATGATCACCGCTTGACGGAGGCATTCGGGAAGGGATTCGGATTCAAAAATATGGTTATATAACTTTAGTAGTTCAGGGACTAGGACCTCTGAGTAAGCTGCATAGAAATCCAGTGGTATACCGTCTCGACCGGTGGCCTTTGCGGGTGCCAGGGATGCTATCGCTGCCGCGATCTCATCCGTTGTAAGGAGGGCCTGCAGGTCAGTCATCCTGGGATTTGGAAATTTGAGGGAAAGGAATGTTTTGAAGGAAGGCCTGAGTCTCTCGTGCAGTAGACGGAATGCCGCTGCCCTCGACGAGGGATCCATTAATAATTGAAGATTTGAATTGTACGGTGGGGGAATATAGTAGGCCATAATGAGGTATTGCATGCCACATAGAGTACAGTGCAGAAAAATGAACCTGCCCTGGGGATCCGTCCGCACCGAAATAATTCCAAATGGGGTAGTTTTGGCAATTAAAATGGACACGCCCCGAGAATAGGGAGTGTGTGTGGCATGGTATGCCCATATTATCCATGGGCGTTTCAATGCAAGTTGAAGTTGACCTGTAACATGTGTCTCAACCAAAACGGTTATATCTGCCCGGTATGACTTAAGGCATCCAAACACCGCGGTGCGCTTGAGTTTGTCCCGGATTCCCGTGACGTTCCAGGTTAAGAACTTTATGTTAGCCATACATTACGGGTTGAATAATTTTGGGGAAGTGGCTGCAGAACATTTCCCAGGGCAGGGTCACCCACACTCCATATTGTTACGTTCATATCGATATATCTCAATTTTATGTTATACCACTTATGCTTCCAATATAATTCGCTAGGTTACAAACAATGTTCTTTAAACTTAACTTGAAGGTTCCCCATCCCCCCCTCCCAGCCCTCAGCCTCCCAAACTTGGCTGGGGCACATATCCCAAAACCTGTGCGATTACATCTCGGCAACATGCTAACCTTTTAGATGAAAAGAATTTGCACTAATCGTACTGTCACCAGCAGTAGCCTATTGGACAGTGCTGGTGTCAGTGTAGCATCCTCTTGTGGGGGCGGACAAACGCTGGTTGTGAACCCAGCAATGAGATTTGCGGTCGTTACAGCTTACCAATGTTTGTTGGCTATATAAACCTGTCCATTCGCTCAGTTGTGGTGAATAGTAATTAGAAACGTCCTATGAAAACAATGAGAACAAATAACAAAAGGCATCCAACTAAAAATCCTGCCATGTCCACACATATGAGATATAAAGATGGGGAAGAAGGAAGAGTGACAATGAACCTCACTTGGTTAGACATAGCCTCTACCCACATTAGGCATAACAGTGAGATGTCCCTGAGCGGGTCATAACGATCCATTTTTTAGAGCAAATGGAGTATATCCTGTTGAGAAGGTTCAAAGGTCTACTGCTCAGATCAAAGAGGGATATATGGTAGGAAGCACCTGACTCCGCAAATGTGAGTTCTGTCAATACCACTAATACAGTTCATAAGTGGCACTATTTATCATGCATTAAGGAAGCGAAGTGGGGGGCTTATAAGGATTCATTGTGTGGGCAAGATTTCATGGTGTGGACGGGTGCATAAAGTCTCACTCACAAAGTATGACGTGCAGAGGTCTCCTTCAGGCGGGTTGGTTCTTCTCCGCATCTCGCTGATCAAACCATGCCGAGCACCGGATCTTCAAAAAAATGTGCTCGGTCCTCTCCCACTATGCGGAGGTGGGCCGGGAATAACATAGCGTATTTTACATGGTGGGCTCTCAGGCGCCGTTTGACCTCGTGAAGCGGGCACGCTGTTTCTGGACCTCCACGGAGAAGTCCGGGAACGCCGATACATAGCCGGATTGGAAGGGAATGTTTCCCTTGACTCTGGCTAGGCGCAGGACGGCGTCCCTGTCTCTATAGTTCAATAGCTTCGCTATGAATGTGCGTGGCGGTGCACCCTTAGGTGGACGGCGTGCGGGCATGCGGTGGGCTCATTCCACTATGAATGTGGCAGAAAAGGCCTCCCTGCCATACGCTGCGAACAGGAGCTTTTCCAGGAAAGTGGCTGGATCCGTGCCCTCGGAGCCCTCCGGCAAACCAATGAAACGAAGATTGGACCTGCGGGCACAGTTTTCAAGGTCGTCATGTTTCTGAGCCAGCTGCTGTATTTGGCGTTGCAAGTCCTCCTGAGAATGTTGTAAGGGTTGTAAGGGATATAGCGTGTCCTCCACCCGACTGAGTCTGGTCTCCGCCTCAGTGACCCATTCCTGGAGTTTGGTCATGTCTTGTCTTATTAAGGAAATATCCACCCTCACTTCTTCTCTCTTGGTCGTCAAAGTAGACTGGCACAGGGATATAGCCTCCAGGACCTTCACCGTGTCAGCCGCCTCATGCTCTGTAGGTGGAGCTGCATGTGCTGCTGCAGAGTCACCATCTTGCTCCTCGTGGTCCGGCTCCAGTCTCCTGTATTTGTCCAAGGATGAGGAGGCTGTATTGTTCCTCTTTGGAGGGGACATGATGAAGTAGGTATAGTAGACTTTGTTCTCTCAAATATAGGACAGAGTGTTAGCCGTAAGCACACAGGATATCGGTTTCAGCATCTACCACGAGCGGAGCTCTGATCACTCATGTCCTATCTCATTGCCGTCCAGGCCACACCCCCCGAGAGAGGGCAAGCTTTAAAACAAAACTAACTATGCATGTTCCTCCCAGTCCAACCTTGCGAAAATTGACCACTCAGAGACCAAACATTGCATCGAGGGGAGGTAGTTGGAACGTCAGCTGCTCTACCATACCTTGAAGTAGCAGCTATTTTGGCAAGGTTCTGGCAGCAGATAGAGGTGTCAGTAGAACCCAGGGAAGGCAAACAGGATGCTTAAATCTTTCATGAAGAGTGACGTAAAATGCCCAAAGTGCCTAGTAGATCTCTTCTGGATTCAAAGAATTATGCAATGTCTTCTTCAATATCTAACTTATCAGAGTTATTGAGATTCATTCTAATAATAAGGGGAGCTATGAATCTTAGTTGACCTCATGTTATCAAGATCAGTTCCTTCACGATGACATTAATTTATGCAAGGATCAATACAGCCTTGGGGCACAAATATACCCCACCACTTCCAATATAACTTGCTTTGGAAGAGAACAAGAACCAATGCTCCTCAGTCCTGGGACCAGTTGTGAAGGTGCAGTACCAGACCAGCGCATGGCGCTGCCTACAAGGATCTACTGGTCCCTGTGGCCACTTCTAAGCCATTCTCAAAGTACTTTCAAGCAGCTGAAAAATGGGTGAGGAGGGATTCAACAAGAACCCATTGCTTAGCATAACTCAATTTGTAAGGGTTTCATGTACTGTGTGGAAAAGGAATGATCCATTTAAAGAGGAGTTCCACCCAGGGGGTCCATTAAAAAAAATAAAAATTAAAAGTCAGCAGCTACAAATACTGCAGCTGCTGACTTTTAATTGGACACTTACCTGTCCCTGGGTCCAGCGATGCGGGGGATCGAAGCCCCGCTCGTCCCCCCCCTCCGCTCGTCGGCGCCGGCATTTCAACTGTGGGCGCCGGGCTGTGGCTTCACAGCCTGGCACCCACTGCGCATGCGCAAGCGGCGCCGCGCGCCGTGATTGGCCGCTCAATCACCTGGGACCTGCAATGGGTCCCAGATGATTGACAGGAGGGAGGGAGCAGAGCCGAGCCCTTCCTGTGCCGAGGGGGAAGTGATGTCACCAGCCCACCTAGCAACAGGCATTTAGAGGTAAGTAAAAAAAAAATACCCAAATGTTTTTTTGTTTTGTTTTTTAGAATTTTTCAGGTATTTTTGTTTTTTTGGGTGGAACCCCACTTAAGGTATAAAAAAAAAGTTCATAGTAACATCTAGGAGTAACTTGAGTAGTGAAAAGCACAGCTCTATGATGACTCACCCTATATGCCAATGATACTATGTAGCAAGTGACAGAGATTAACTGCATTATTTCCAGATACATTCCTCACCTCTCTGCTAGATATGTCACTCTTGTGAAACTGCTTAGACCAGGGGTAGGCAACCTTTTGAGCACAGTGTGCCGAAAAATGTTTTCAAAGAAATAGATTTTTTGATTTTTAACAAAAAAAAGACAACTTCACACTCTCAATCACGAAAAGGATTTTTATAAAATAAATGCTTTAAACTACTTTAGTAGTGAGAAATTAACATCCTGCACTCTCACGCCTCAGATCAGCCCCAATTCATGCACCTTAACACCTCAGATCACTGTCCCCCCCTTGCAAATCTATCTATCTATCTGTAAGTGGAAGTGACCTGTGTAGTAGAAAAATCTATTATTAGAGAAGTCACATACCTTCACCTCTGGGGTGACTCAGAACAGAATCATCCTGATCCCTGTAATCCCAGCCTCCTCTACACGGCTCAGAATGTTCCTTATATACACGGAGCCGGAGTCACCCCGCAGCCGGTGACCATCGGCTGCGGGGTGCATGCGCGAACACGGACTTCCTGTTCAGTGGCGGCCTGGATTGCCATGGATAGGCTTGGTAGGTGGGGAATGAGGAGACTCTTTCCACTCCTCCCACCACCACCCAGCATATGTGGAACATCAGCGGCCGGCCCTGCATGGGGGAACCCGCGGCCGTCTCTGCATGTCACACCTGGACATATGGCCCTCTTGGCCCCCGGTCCACCGGGCAAACACTCGGTCTGCCTTATAGCCAGGCCTGACTGTACCCCCCTGCTCATCTGCTCCACCAATGTAACCCCCTGCATATCTGCCCCACCACTATAACCCCCTGCACATCCGCCCTACCACTGTACTACCCTGCACATCTGCCCCACCACTGTACCCCCCTGCTAATCTGTCCCACCATTGTAACCCCCTGCACATTTGCCCCACCACTTTAACCCCCTGCTCATCTGCCCCACCAATGTTCCCCCTTTCTTATCTGCCCCACTGTTGTACCACCCTGCTCTTCTGTCCCACCACTGTAACCCACTGCTCATCTGCCCCACCAATGTTCCCCCTTTCATCTGCCCCACCACTGTACCTCCATGCACATCTGCTCCACTACTGAACCATCTTCTCATCTGTCCTAACACAGAACTTATCTGCTCCTCTGCCCCACCACTGTAACCCCCTTTCTCATCTGCCCCACGAATATACCTCCTGCACATCTGTTCCCCCTGCTCTTCTGCCCCACCACTGTAACTCCCTGCTCATGTGTTCCACTGATGTACCTCCTTTTTCCTCTGCACCCCTCTGCACATATGCCCCACCTCTGTACCCCCTGCTCATCTGCTCCAACACTGTAACCCCCCTGCTCATCTGCCCCACCACTGTACCACCCTGCTCATCTGCCCCACCAATGTACCCCCTTTCTCATCTGCCCCACCAATGTACCCCCTTTCTCATCTGCCCTACCACTGTAACCACTGCACATCCTCCCTACCACTGTACTACCCTGCACATCTGCCTCACCTCTGTGCCCCCCTGCTCATCTTTCCCACCGCTGTAACTCCCTGTACATCTGCCCCACCACTGTAACACCCTGCTAATCTGCCCCACCAATGTTCCCCCTTTCTCATCTACCCCACCAATGTTCCCCCTTTCTCATCTGCCCCACCACTGTACCTCAATGCACATCTGCTCCATCACTGAACCATCTTCTCATCTGTTCTAACACTGAACTTATCTGCTCCTCTGCCCCACCACTGTAACCCCCTTTCTCATCTGCCTCATGACTGTACCTCCTGCGCATTTGTTCCCCCTGCTCTTCTGCCCCACCACTGTAACCCCCTGCTTATGTGTTCCACTGATGTACCACCTTTCTCCTCTGCACCCCTCTGCACATATGCCCCACCTCTGTACCCCCTGCTCCTCTGCCCCACCACTGTAACCCTCCTTTCTCCTCTGCCCTAATACTGAACCCCCCTGCTCATCTGCCCCATCACTGTAACCTCCTACTTTTCTGTCCCACCGCTGAACCCTCTTCTCAGCCCTCCCACCACTGTACCTCCTGCACATCTGCCCCACCACTGTAACCACCCTGCTCATCTGCCCCATCAATATACCTCTTTTCTCATCTGCCCCACCACTGTACCTCCCTGCACATCTGCTCCACCCCATATCCCCATGGTCTTCTGTCTCACTACTGAATCACCTTCTCATCTGTCCTAACACTGAACCCATCTGCTCATCTACTCCACCACTGTAACACACTTTCTCATCTGCCCCACCAATGTACCACCTGCACATCTGTCTCACCTCTGTACCCCCCTGCTCTCCTGCACCACTACTGTAACCCTCTGCTCATCTACCCCACCAATACACCTCCTTTCACATCTGCCCCACTGCTCTACCCCCTGCTTTTCTGCTTCTCTGCCCCAACACTAAACCCCCCTACTCTTCTGTCCCACTGCTGAACCCCCTTCTCATCTCTTCCACCACTGTACCTCCCTGCACATCTACCCCACCGCTGTACCATCCTGCTCTTCTGTTCCACCTATGAACCCCTTTTATTCATTTGCTCTACTGCTGTACCCTCTTCTCATCTATTATATTTGTGATATGCAGAGTGGTGAAAGGAAGCAGAGATGAGACACACCTACCTGCCCTGGCACACTCATCTTGCTGATCCACCTCTCGCATCCAGCCCACGTGCTGCTATGTGAAGTACAGTACCTTGCAAAAGTATTCATCCCCCCCTTGGCATTTTTCGTGTTTTGTTGCCTCACAACATGGAATTAACTTGGATTGTTTGGGGATTTGCATCATTTAATTTACAGAACATGCCCACAACTTTGAAGAAGTTGTTCCAGCTTTTTCCTGCTCCAGCTCCTTCAAGTTGAATGGTTTGCGCTTGAGAACAGCAATCTTTAAGTCTGACCACAGATTTTCTATTGGAGTGAGGTCTGGGCTTTGACTAGGCCATTCCAACACATTTACATGTTTCCCCTTAAACCACTCAAGTGTTGCTTTACCAGTGTGTTTGTGTGTGATTTGAGGCTAGGAATAGGGATGAGCTTCGTGTTCGAGTCGAACCCATGTTCGACTCGAACATCGGCTGTTCGCCCGTTCGCCGAATTCCGAACGATAATTCGTGTGGCGCGTCACGGCCCATAATTCACTGCGGCATCACAGTGCATTGCTTGCTGATGATTGGCCAAGCATGCACTATGACCCGCATGCTTGGCCAATCACAGCGCCGCCTGAACAGAGAGCCGTAATTGGCCAAAGCCAAGGAGGCTTTGGCCAATTATGGCTCAGGGGATTTAGTACACGCCCCACACTATATAAGGCCGCCTGCACGGCGGCCCTGTGTAGTGTGTGTTCCGGCGTTCATAGATAGAGAGAGAGAGAGAGAGACAGACAGTGTCATTTGATTTGAGTTAGATAGATTAGGCAGAACAGTCAGTCAGTTAGCTGCACTTACAGTGTATTGTGTATATATATGCATCCCAGGTGTTGCATATATATATATACACTGTATTCAGTTTAGCTAGATCCGTTCCTGTTATCTTCTAGACTATTTACATTTAGTGCAGTGCGTCCTGCTCACAGTGTTCAGCTAGATCCGTTCCTGTTATCTTCTAGACTATTTACATTTAGTGCAGTGCGTCCTGCTCACAGTGTTCAGCTAGATCCGTTCCTGTTAAATTCTAGACTATTTACATTTAGTGCAGTGCGTCCTGCTCACAGTGTTCAGCTAGATCCGTTCCTGTTATCTTCTAGACTATTTACATTTAGTGCAGTGCGTCCTGCTCACAGTGTTCAGCTAGATCCGTTCCTGTTATCTTCCTACTGACAGGCAGGCTTGTCTGGTTACAGTATATAAAGCTACCTGAAGAAAATTACTGGTGTTCTTTTGATCCTATTAGTACCACGGTCAGGCAGCTAGACTATTTACATTTAGTACAGTGCGTCCTGCTCACAGTGTTTAGCTAGATCCGTTCCTGTTATCTTCCTACTGACAGGCAGGCTTGTCTGGTTACAGTATATAAAGCTACCTGAAGAAAATTACTGGTGTTCTATTTGATCCTATTAGTACCACGGTCAGGCAGCTAGACTATTTACATTTAGTACAGTGCGTCCTGCTCACAGTGTTCAGCTAGATCCGTTCCTGTTATCTTCCTACTGACAGGCAGGCTTGTCTGGTTACAGTATATAAAGCTACCTGAAGAAAATTACTGGTGTTCTTTTGATCCTATTAGTACCACGGTCAGGCAGCTAGACTATTTACATTTAGTACAGTGCGTCCTGCTCACAGTGTTCAGCTAGATCCGTTCCTGTTATCTTCCTACTGACAGGCAGGCTTGTCTGGTTACAGTATATAAAGCTACCTGAAGAAAATTACTGGTGTTTTTTTGATCCTATTAGTACCACGGTCAGGCAGCTAGACTATTTACATTTAGTACAGTGCGTCCTGCTCACAGTGTTCAGCTAGATCCGTTCCTGTTATCTTCCTACTGACAGGCAGGCTTGTCTGGTTACAGTATATAAAGCTACCTGAAGAAAATTACTGGTGTTCTTTTGATCCTATTAGTACCACGGTCAGGCAGCTAGACTAATTACATTTAGTACAGTGCGTCCTGCTCACAGTGTTCAGCTAGATCCATTCCTGTTATCTTCCTACTGACAGGCAGGCTTGTCTGGTTACAGTATATAAAGCTACCTGAAGAAAATTACTGGTGTTCTTTTGATCCTATTAGTACCACGGTCAGGCAGCTAGACTATTTACAGTTAGTGCAGTGCGTCCTGCTCACAGTGTTCAGCTAAACCTACAAGTTAGTGGGGTGCGTCCACCTCACAGTGTTCAGCTAAAGCTACCAGTAGAAGGTTGGTGGTGTTCTCATACTACAGGCAAGCAGTTGATTTTGCTAGCTGCAGTATCAGTGTATATATATATATATATATAGATAGATAGATAGATAGATAGATAGATATATCCCAGCTTAGTGCAGCTACAGGCCATTAGTATGTCTGGAAGGCCAAGAAGGAGAGGCAGACAGTCACAAGCCAATAAGAGAGGGCAAGCAGGCTCTGTGTCTAGTGCTGGTCGTGGAGATGGTGCATCCTCATCAGCATGTGGCCATGGGACACGCTTGGCCTTTTTTTCGGCAGCTGGCCGTGTTGAGCCGCAACATGCGGAAGACTTGATCGAGTGGATGACCAAGCCGTCCTCATCCTCCTCATCCTCTCTCACCCATGCCCAGGGTGCTTTGTCTGGCAAAGCAGCGGCCTCTTCCCTCAGCTCAATGTCATCAGTGACTCCTTCCCTAGCTCCACCATGTCCTCCTGAGGAGTCCCTCGAACTGTTTGACCACAGTGTTGGGTACATGCTCCAGGAGGATGCCCAGCGTTTGGAAGGCTCTGATGATGATACTGAGCTCGATGAAGGCAGTAACATGAGCATGGACAGAGGGGGTGCCCAGGAAAGACAGCAATCTGGCAGTCATGCTCCCCCTGCTGCAGCATACTGCCAGGTTTGCTCCAGTGATGAGGAGGGAGGGGATGATGAGGTCACTGACTCAACGTGGGTGCCTGATAGGAGAGAGGAGGAGGAGGAGGAGGAGGAGGCGGCACATCACCAACGAGGCAGGATGCCCTCCAGGGGCCAGCCTAAGGGCAGCACATTGACTGCATCACACCCCAAAGCTCCACATGTGCAGGGCGCTGCAGTCTCTTCGCGTTATTCAAAAAGTTCTTTGGTGTGGGCCTTTTTTGAGACGAGTGCATCAGATCGCACCGCTGCTATTTGCAACATATGTCTCAAGCGTATCTCACGTGGCCAAAACATCTCCCGCTTGGGTACCACATGCTTGACCAGACATATGTTGACCTGCCATGCAGTTCATTGGCAAGCGTATCTAAAAGACCCACACCAAAGAACAAAGAGGATCTCTCCTTGCTCCTCATCAGCTGAGATTTCCAACCCCACTAGACCTCCAGTCCTCTCTAAGACCTGCAGTGAGAGGAATGAAGGTGTAGAATTAGGTGTGTCACAGCCAAGTACTTGTGGGCAATCTGCTTTTGGTACACCGACGTCAGATTGTACCAGGCAAATTTCCCTGCCCCAGCTGCTGCACCGCCGAAAAAAGTTTACTCCCAGCCATCCACATGCCCAGCGGTTGAATGCTAGCTTGGCAAAATTGCTAGCACTTCAACTGCTGCCTTTTCAGTTGGTAGACTCTGCCCCCTTCCGTGAGTTTGTGGAATGTGCGGTTCCTCAGTGGCAGGTACCCAAACGCCACTTTTTCTCACGGAAGGCGATTCCGGCTCTCTACCGGCATGTGGAAGGCAATGTCCATGCCTCGCTGGACAGGGCGGTCAGCGGTAAGGTGCATATTACCGCTGACTCATGGTCCAGCAGGCATGGACAGGGACGTTACCTAAGTTCCACGGCGCATTGGGTGACTCTGCTGGCAGCTGGGAAGGATGCAGGACAAGGTGCAGTAGTGTTGGAGGTTGTTCCGCCACCACGCCTCCAAAATGCTAATGATTGTGACACACCTCTCTCCTCCACCCCCTCCTCTTCTTCTTCCTCCATGGCCTCTTCCTCGGAACCAGCGGTGCTCCGTAGTCGTTCAAGGGGCTACGCAAGTACGCAGGCCAAAAGATGCCATGCGGTGCTTGAGCTGGTGTGCTTGGGGGACAGGAGCCACACTGGGGCAGAGGTTCTGTCAGCTCTGCAGGGGCAGGTTCAGAGGTGGTTGACGCCACGCCAACTTAAGGCAGGAATGGTGGTTTGCGACAATGGCACCAACCTCCTCTCTGCCCTCCGACAGGGACAAATGACCCATGTGCCCTGTTTGGCTCACGTCCTTAACTTGGTGGTGCAGCGGTTCTTGGGCAGGTACCCGGGCTTACAGGATGTCCTGAGGCAGGCCAGGAAAGTCTGTGTGCATTTCCGCCGGTCATATAATGCCAGTGCTCGGCTGACGGACCTCCAAAAGGAGTTTAACCTGCCCAAGAACCGCCTAATCTGTGACATGCCCACCAGGTGGAACTCAACGTTGGCCATGCTGCAGCGGCTGCACACGCAGCAGAGGGCCATCAATGAGTACCTGTGCGACTATGGCACCAGGACAGGGTCAGGGGAGCTTGTTTTTTTTTCCCCACGCCAGTGGGCCATGATCAGGGATGCATGCACTGTCCTGTCACCATTCGAGGAGGCCACGAGGATGGTGAGCAGTGACAGTGCTTGCATCAGTGACACTGTCCCCCTTGTCCACCTGTTGGAGCACACGCTGCGTGGAATAATGGACAGGGCACTTGAGGCAGAACAGAGGCAGGAAGAGGAGGACTTCCTTAGCTCTCAAGGCCCCCTTTATCCAGACAGTGTTCCTGCGTGCCCGCCGATCACACAGGAAGAGGACGAGGAGGAGGAGGAGGAGGAGGAAGATTGTGTCAGTATGGAGGTGGAGCCTGGCACTCAGCATCAGTCTTTAAGGGATCAGTCCCAAGAAACACATGGACTTGTACGTGGCTAGGAGGAGGTGGCTGCGGACGTTGTCGTCCTTAGTGACCCAGAGGACTCCGGACCGAATGCCTCAGCAAACCTACGCTGCATGGCCTCCCTGATCCTGCAAAGCCTGCGTAAGGATCCTCGTATTCGTGGTATCAAGGAGAAGGACCAATACTGGCTGGCAACCCTCCTTGATCCACATTACAAGGGTAAGGTTGCGGACCTTATCTTGCCATCGCAGAGGGAGCAGAGGATGAAACATCTTCGGGAGGCCTTGCAGAAAGGTCTGTGCAAAGCGTTCCCAGAGACTGGGAGGTTACAAACTCCTGTTTCTGGACAACGTGTTGCTGAGGCTTCGGTCAGTCAAAGAAGGAGCGGTGGAGAAGGTGGCCGTCTGACCGATGCGTTCAGACAATTTTTTGGTCCGCAGCCCCAAGGTATGATCGGTTCCAGCAACCATCGCCAGCGTCTGTTTTACATGGTGCAGGAATACCTAGGGGCAAGATCAGACTTGGACACCTTTCCCACCGAAAATCCTCTGGGTTACTGGGTCTTGAGGATGGATCACTGGCCAGAGCTTGCACAGTATGCAATTGAGCTACTGGCCTGTCCTGCATCCAGCGTTCTTTCGGAACGCACATTCAGTGCTGCTGGAGGCGTGGTAACCGATCACAGGGTGCGTCTGTCCACCGACTCGGTCGATCGGCTGACCTTCATAAAAATGAAATCAGTCTTGGATCACCACCAGCTACCAAGCACCTGATGCTGATGTAACCGAATAATTTTTTTTGAAATCTCAGATCCCTTCAAAGACTGCCTATGCTGATGCTGAGTGACTATCCCTGAGTAATTATCCTCTTCATCCTCAATCATCACGCTGATAGCTTGTAAGAACATTTTTGGTTCTGGGCGCCACCACCAGTGCCTAAGGCACAATTTTTCAGCCCCTGTTTAACAGGGGCGTGTAATTACAATTTTTGATGTAATACTTTGCAGCAGGGCTCGTTCCTGCATTCCAACTAGAGTGTCTGTGAGGGGTTGCAGTGTTGTGGCACCAGCACCAGTGCCTAAGGCCCAATTTTTCTGCCCCTGTCTAACAGGGGCGTGTAATTACAATTTTTGATGCAATACTTTGCAGCAGGGCTCGTTCCTGCATTCCAACTAGAGTGTCTGTGAGGGGTTGCAGTGTTGTGGCACCAGCACCAGTGCCTAAGGCCTAATTTTTCAGCTCCTGTTCAACAGGGGCATGTAATTACAATTCTTGATCTAATATTTCACAGCAGGGCCCTGTGAGGGCTTACAGTGTTGTGGCCACAGCAACACCTAAGGCCCAAATTTCTGCTGAGTATATAGGGCAGGACCCTACTTTCAAACATCTAACTTACAAACGACTCCTACTTGCAAACGGAAGGAGACAATAGGAAGTGAGATGAAATCTACCCCTAGGAAGGGAAATTCTCTCCTGTAAGAGTTAATATGGGAAAACAATTTCTCCTTTCCACTGATGCTTTCCAATCCTTGTTCCACAAAAAAACCCAAATTTTCAAAAAACATTTTTCATTGGGACAAAAAGTGAGGTGAAATCTTCTGAAGAGGAGGAAAGACAGCAAAACAAATGTCACAGGGGTGATAACCCTTCCCTATGTTTTCCAAAAAGCTTAAAAAAGATTTTTTGGCTGGAGCTAAACACGTTAAAAATGTACCCGTTCAAAATTACAAAGAGATTCTACTTAACAACAAACCTACAGTCCCTGTCTTGTTTGCACCGCCTGTATACTGCTGTTCAGAGTATATAGGGCCTTTCCTTATTTTAATTTGGGTGCGGGGTTCCCCTTAATATCCATACAAGACCCAAAGGGCCTGGTAATGGACTGGGGGGTACCCATGCCGTTTGTCTCACTGATTTTCATCCATATTGCCATGACCCGACATGACATTAAACCCGCAAGCAGTTTTAAATGAGATTTTTTCCTTTAAAAATGACATTTGGTGCAGGGACTGTTCTAAACACGGGAAACACGCGTCACTTTACAGGCATACTATAGACACCCCCCAGGTACGATATTTAAAGGAATATTTCACTTTTTTTTTTTTACTTTAAGCATCATTAAAATCACTGCTCCCGAAAAAACGGCCGTTTTTAAATGTTTTTTTTGCATTGATACATGTCCCCTGGGGTAGGACCCGGGTCCCCAAACCCTTTTTAGGACAATGCCATGCAAATTAGCCTTTAAAATGAGCACTTTTGATTTCGAACGTTCGAGTCCCATAGACGTCAATGGGGTTCTAACGTTCGTGCGAACTTTCGGTCCATTCGCAGGTTCTGGTGCGAACCGAACCGGGGGGGTGTTCGGCTCATCCCTAGCTAGGAAGGAGGTTCACCCTCCAGCAGGACAATGACCCCAGGGTGGTACAGGTTTTGCTCAAGAATATCCGTGTATTTAGCACCATCCATCTTTCCTTCAACTCTGACCAGTTTCCCAGTCCCGACTGCTGAAAAACATCCCCACAGCATGATGCTGCCACCACCATGTTTCCCTGTGGGGATAGTGTTCTTTGGGAGATGTGATGTGTTGGGTTTGCGCCAGACATAGCGTTTTCTTTTAAGGCCAAAAAGTTCAATTTTAGTCTCATCAGACCAGAGCACTTTTCTCCATACATTTTCGGGGTCTCCTACGTGCCTTTTTTCAAACTCAAAACGTGCCATTTTTGTTTTTTGCTGAAAGTAATGGCTTTCTTCTGGCCACTCTGCCATAATGCTCAACTCTGTGGAGCGTACGGCTTATTGTCATCCTATGTACAGATACTCCAGTCTCTGCTGTGGAACTCTGCAGCTCCTCCAGGGTTACCTTAAAGCGGGGTTTCACTCAAATTTTTAACTTAATCTTACCCCCTTCAGTTAATTGCACAGATGTTCAAATGCCACACGAAAATTTTTTTTATAGCTGTAATTACCTTTATAATGTACTTTATTGTGGCACTTCCTGTCTTTCCTCCCATGGGAGTAGGCCTGTTTATTGCCTTTCCCCGGTGCTGCACTGTCTCCTGGGAGCTTAGTGTCAGGTTTCCCAATATTCAGTGCGGGAAACAATGATCATGCGTATGAACAAGCTGTGAATGAACAGCATTCACCGCATCCAGGAAATCAATGCTTGTGGGCTTCACATGCCCACAAGCAAGATGGAAACAGCCAGCATCACATTTTTTAAGTTATTCTTCAGTACCAAAACAGACAGAGGCGGAAATATTACACCCAAACTGTGAGTATTATTTTGGGGTTAGCAAAGTGTCTCAATGACCTAAAAAAAAAAAAAAAAAAGGATTGGTCGCCGGACTCCCGCTTTAAGTCTCTGTGCTGCCTCTCTGATTAATGCCCTCCTTGCCCGGTCTGTGAGTTTTGGTGTGCAGCCGTCTCTTGGCAGGTTTTCTGTTGTGCCATGTTCTTTCCATTTAGTTATGATAGATTGATAGATTTGATGGTGCTCCTAGGGATCATCAAAGATTTGGATATTTTTTTAAAACCTAACCCTGACATGTACTTCTCAACAACATTGTCCCTTGCTTGGAGAGTTCCTTGGTCTTGGCAGTGTTTGAATAGTGGTGCCTCTTGCTTAGGAGTTGCAGCCTCTGGGGCCTTTCAAAAGGTGTGTATATGTAATGACAGATCATGTGACACTTAGATTGCACACAGGTGAACATCATTTCACTAATTATGTGACTTCTGAAGGTAATTGGTTGCACCTGAGCTTTTTATGGGCATCATAACAAAGGGGGGGGGGGGGGGGTGAATACATACATTTATTTCTGAAAAATAGTTTTATGTATATACTTTTCTAATTTTACTTCACCAACTTTTTGTGTTCTGATCCATCACATATAATTCAGATTAAAAAAACATTGAACTAAAGGCTGTAATGTAACAAAACACGAAAAATGCCAAGGGGGGTGAATACTTTTGCAAGGCACTGTATGTGATGTATGTGATGTATGCAATGTCATATACAAGCATATGGAATGGGTGCGCAATGATGAGCTCAGGTCAGGGGCATTTTCTGGAAGCAGAGGGCCTGGCTGCAGGATCATAAGTTGGGCCCCCGCAGCTGAGAAAAAGTGGTTGGGTGTGATTTTTATTGTGCTGAATATTGGCTCTGGCTTAAAGGGACACAGAGTGTCGGGGTTCAGTAGTGATGCAAAGGTTCAGGAATAATTTCAACAAAGTTCCCAGAAGCTCAACAGTATTTCCACAAACTGTCACCTGATTGTGGTTTTCTCAATCACAGTGAAATCCCTTTTTTCTGAGATTGGTAGTGGCAACCAAGTGAGTCATATTCCTCCAGATGGTGGGCGGGGCTAGCAGAACTGTGATTGGCTTTAGCAGTGGCCTCCAGTGTCCTCCTCCTGGAAACAGGGACCGCCCCCCCCCCCCCCCCTAGCAGAATTGCACCCAATCTCATCCCCATCACAAAAGCTGACGATAGCAGCTACAGCAAAGTTAGAGAACCAAACAATGTTTCCAGTGTGGTGCGGTGTGGGGAACTCTGATATTGGAATGCATTAGTGTCTCACTGACACTTCCCTGTGCTGCTCTGCTGATGGGGAGGGATGTCGAGCACCGGCAAAAGGTTACCTACCCCTGGCTTAGACACTCAGAAATATATGTGCAATTTAAAGAGTTTAAAGAGTTTTCACGGCTTAAAGCTACAAGACATAAACCATCATTATCTCCCGCTCAGAATGGATGGCAATCTAAAGCCGGATACACACGGAGTTAGGAGATATTTGCCGGTTCAAAAAAAAAAACGGCCGATATTCTGCCTGTGTGTATGTCAGTCTGTCCGACAGAAGCCGGGCTTCTGTCAGATGAGCATGCTGGGAAGCAACTGACCCACTCCCGATCAGCACTCTTGGGCAGTGGCGAAGATCGCTGATTGGAGTGTTCTGGCTGGGGGCCGTCCCCCTGTCAGAACACAACAGTTCACTGGTGGAGATCGCTCTACTAATGTTGGATGGTTAGTATAGCGGCTCCGACCAGAGCTGTCAGTTTTTTTTTCGTGCAACCCGCTGGGCTACACGAAAAAGAACTGTAATGCCCTGTACACACGATAGGATTTTCCGACAACAAAACCCATGTTTTTTTTTCAACGGATGTTGGCTCAAACTTGTCTTGCATACACACGGTCACACAAATCTTGTCGGAAATTCTGAACGTCAAGAACGCGGTGACGTACAACGCATACGACGAGCCGAGAAAAATTAAGTTCAATAGCCAGTGCGGCTCTTCTGTTTGATTCTGAGCATGCATGGAACTTTGTGCGTCGGAATTGTGTACACATGATCGGAATTTACGACAACGGATTTTGTTGTCGGAAAATTTGAGATCCAGATCTTAAATTTTGTGTCGGAAAGTCCGATGGAAAATGTCCGATGGAGGCTACACACGGTCGGAATTTCAGACAACAAGCTCCCATAGAACATTTTCCATCGGAAAATCCTATCATGTGTATCAAATAAACACATTGAATGGGGATTACCAGATCTGATCACAAGAACATTTTTCTTTTGGCAGCTAAAGCATATCTAAACCCAAGAACAAAAATGTTATGTGTTACAATTTGCCAGTTTTTGTGTTTATGTGAAGGCTGCATTACAAGCTCACAAGATTTCTGGCAGGATCTACAGGTATTTCTTAGCCTATTTTAAATAGATATAACTAAACACATTGAGCTTGGGTTCACACTGATGCGAATTTACAGCGGGTTTTATGCGTTTAGGAACACACAGATTCGCAGGTTATCTAAAAAGCTTAGTATTCAATGGCTTTGGTTCACATCTATGTGTTGCGAATTTGGTGCGAGAGAAAAAAAAGGGTCCTGTGCGTGTTGACTGCGGGTGCAATGCAAATTCCTATGGTGCAGTGCGAATTTTATCTTCATAGGCTTCAAATGAACTCGCAGTAAACTCGCAGCACACAGTTCACATCTCTGCAAATTGTTCACTGTCTGCCTCCTGGAATCCGCAGTAAAATCGCAGTAAATTTACCCCTGTCCACTTCAAAATGCAAGGCAAATTGGCACCTCTCACAGGACAAAAGAATGGATCAAATTCACAGTACATCGCATCGCAGTAGTGGGAACCTAGGCTGAATGGCATATTTCAGGCTTAACTTCAAGCAGATATAGAAATCAGCTCTGTACAGTATTCGTTAATACTCCATAAAATTTATTTTTACATTCAAACTGTGTAAGCAACTGAATTTGACGTGGTATCTGCCTCTTGCATTCTGATTTACAGCAGCAATTAAACTAGGAGAGGAAGAAGCAGCACACGTATGCAGTCAGTTTTGTTGTACTGCTTATGTGCTAACAAGGACCCTGCTAACAGAAGTGGAGAGCAGAGTGACAGCGATTTGCGCTCATCAGTCTGCTGCTTCTCTTTTCACTGTCCAGTCACAGGCTGGGGTGGGACAAGACATGTAAGTGTAACTTTAAGTGTTTCTAAAGCCTTAATGTTTTTTTACCTTAATGCATTGCATGCATTAAGGTAAAAAAACCTTCTGTTGCAGATGATCCTCCCTTATACATACCTGAGCCTGATCTCGATCCAGTGTTGTGCATGAAAGCAGCAGCTCTCCCGGCACTGTCCCTTCTCACTGGGCATATTTATAGCAGCAGGAGCCACTGGCTCCCAATGCAGTCAATCAAATCCTATGACAAGGGGGTGGGGCTGAGCCCTACTGTCTGTGTCTATAGACACAGTGGCCTGCACGAGTGCCCCCATAGAAAGTGGCTTTCTACGGTGGGCACTTGGTGGAGGGGAGGAGCCAGGAGCACCGGCAGGGGACCCAGGAAGAGGAGGATAGAAACTGTTTGATGCAAAACCATTGCACAGAGCAGGTAAGTATAACATGATTTATTATATTAATTTAAAAAGTGCAACAGAATAAAATCACAGCTCCTGCCTTGCTGGACAGGGCTTTTCTGTGTGGGCATCAGTGGCGGCTGGTGCTCAAAATTTTTGGGGGGGTGCAACACAGCCACTGTGCCATCAAACGCAGCCACTGTGCCCATCAATTGCCGTCACTATACCATCAAATGCAGCCACTGTGCCATCAAACGCAGCCACTGTGTCCATCAATTGCCGCCACTGTACCATCAATCGCAGCCACTGTGCCATCAAACGCAGCCATTGTGCCCATCAATTGCATCCACTGTGCCATCAAACGCAGCCACTGTGCCCATCAATTGCCACCATTGTACCATCAAACGCAGCCACTGTGCCATCAAACGCAGCCACTGTGCCCATCAATTGCCGCCACTGTACCATCAAAAACAGCCACTGTGCCCATCAAACGTAGCGACTGTCCCACCAAATGCAGCCACTATACCATATCAAATGCTCCCACTGTGCCATATCAAATGCTGCCACTGTGCCCCATCAAATGCAGCCTCACTGTACCTCATCAAGTGCAGCCTCACTGTGCCCCATTAAATGCAGCCTCACTGTGTCCCATCAATTGCAGCTTCACTGTGCCCCATCAAATGCTCCCACTGTGCCCCATTAAACGCAGCCACTGTGCCATATCAAATGCTGCCAGTGTGCCCCCCCCCGCCCGCTGTCTGTACTTACCCTGTCTTGGTGACGGTGGGACAGCTCCTTGATGTCTTCTCCCGTCCTCTCTTCCTGTCCTCTGCTACGATTGGAGTGGATGCCTGATAGGCGTCCAATCACAGCGTCTGTTGTTTCAGCCAATCAGGTGACGGGTAACAGATTCGAGCACCTGACTGGCAGAGAGGCGGTTTAGTGTTAGGAAAGCGAATATTCATTTGCTTATCTAACACAGCTGAGTGACCTTTTTTGACACCTATTAGAGCCTATGGCTCTAATCAGGTGCTTAAAAAAAATCCTGCCTCTGTAATTCAGGTGCCCGGCACCCAAAAAGGGGCTGGGCGCCTGAATAGGGGGTGGCAGCGGCGGCCATAGATAGATTCATCTGCTTGACTCGGCCCACTGGGGGCCGCTACTGGAGGCGAGAGGCTGGGGGAACAATCGGTGTGTGCACCAGAAGCAAAGAACAGCACAAGTCACTGTTATCTGCACGTCTTTAATAGACTTTTGGAACACTTGAAGTCACAGATTGCATGATATTGGTGTGGATTGCATTGCACCATTGTCACATTTTTTGGACCACACTATATATGTATTTTTCTTATTTTCCTATTTTTTGTTTGTGGTTTGTTTGCATCTCACACTTAAGGGATGCGTGTATAATATTATTTATTGCACTTATGTCACTATTTGCTCATTTTAATTTTAGGCCTAATTTTATATTGTTGCGGAGCATTTTTTTGCATCCGTAGTTGCATCTTATTATTCAGGATTTTTTGCACACTGGTTTATTCGTTATACTTTAGAGAAGACGAGGCCACACGTCTTATGCTATAGCACGTAGAATTTATTATTAATATTTTTTGCACATATATGCATAATTTGCACTTTTACATTTTTTGGACTGTATTCAGAGTCATTAGTATGTCATTTTGATTATTTATTACATTGTGGAGTTTGGTCATTGCACCAGGGATTGCACTTTTGAACAAGTCACTTTATTTATTCATTTATTTGACATGCAGGTTATTTATTAGGAATATCTTTGATTATTTATTACATTGTGGAGTTTGGTCATTGCACCAGGGATTGCACTTTTGCACAAGTCGCTTTGTTTATTTATTTGACATGCAGGTTATTTATTAGGAATATTGGTTTAGTGGCTAAGACTTACAGCCACACACCTGGTATTTGTAATAGGAGGATTACCCGGATGTTGATTGACAAATTAGTGTTAATCTCGTTTCTCTGCAGTCTGGTATGGGAGGATAGAGTAGCGCCACATATTATTCTGTTTTAGCATAGATAGATTTATGCAATGTATGAATCTATCTGTTGGTGTTAGAGGGGTGGCTGGAGAGAGGGGGTGGCGCCCGTGAGCCCTTATGGACGCACCGCCACTGGTGGGCATGCTTTGAACATCTCAGTACTGCATTATCAGAAATCCACATCCTTTGGCATGTAGCTCCCATATACGTGTTTCCTTCTAGTATTTAGATGTTTTCCAGATTAGCTTCAACAGACTAAAAGGAAGAAAATAAGAGAAGTTCATTATAAGCCTAGGTTCACACTAGTGCTGCTGCATTATAATGCATTTTTGATGGCATCCTAATGACTGCCATTGTTTTGCAGTGCAATGGCAGACCCAGAAGAAATCCCACTAGTGTGAATGGGGTCTAACTTTAAAGAACTGTTCTTTAGGTAAAAGATTTGCTGCCCGAGGAGTCCCCACAGCTCTAATAGTCACACACGGAAACATTTGACCACTTGCTGTCTGAGGTTTTGACACTTATCACATACAAGTTAAAATCAGCATTTTTTTTTTTTGCTAGAAAATTACTTAGAACCCCCAAACATATATTTTCTGACAGCAGAGCCCCCCGTGAGAATAGAATGGTGGTTTTTGCTATGTTTTATATCGCACAATATTTGAGCAAGCATTTGTTAAATGCAAATTTTAAGGAAAAAAATACACCTAAATGAATTTTAGTGCACACAGACACAATATAATACCCAATGTTTTGGTAAAATATAAAAGATAATATTGAGCTGAGTAAATAGATACCAAACATGTGAAACATGTCAACATTTACAATTGTACATTCCTGTGAAATAGCAACAAACTATGGTGCATACAATTGTCAACAGCTGATGTTCACAGCGATACTTCACCCTTTACATATCCATGCGGACCTATGGGTGCATTTGTATTTGGGCACAGGGGTGCTTTAACTTTTTTTTATTTATTTAAATGTATTTCTTTTACACTTTTTTTTTTTTCATTCATCCAACTTTATTGAACAACATCCCTTGTGATAGCTTTGGGCAGGGACAGGAACACTTATGCCGCGTACACACGACCTGACTTTACGGCATACTTGGTTCGGCGGACCGGAGTCCGTCGGATAATTCTATCGTGTTTAGGCTCCAGCGGACTTTTTTCCCCCAAAAGTTCGACGGACCTAGAAATGAAACATGTTTCAAATCTTTTCGACGGACTCGAATCCGGTCGAAAAGTCCGCTCGTCTGTATGCTAGTCCGATGGACAAAAACCGACGCTAGGGCAGCTATTGGCTACTGGCTATGAACTTCCTTGTTTTAGTCCGGTCATACGTCATCACGTACGAATCCGTCGGACTTTGGTTGATTGTGTGTAGGCAAGTCCGTTCATTTGGAAAGTCCTTTGTAAAGTCAGTCGAAAAGTCTGCAGGACAAAGTCTGCCGTGAAGTCCGCTCGTGTGTACGCGGCATTATGGATCCTTCCTCTGCCCTCCAAAGTACCGGCCAGGGAAACACAGCACCGAAACTGGAAGTGACAAAATCCTAATTGCTTTCAGCTTCATTCATTCCAGAGGACATGGGGGCCCCCTTCTGAGCCCTGTAAATTTGTTCGGGCGACTGTAGAGTCACTCAGATCCCTTTTTACTGAAAGCCAAACACTGGCTTTTTTAAAAACGATGCAAGGATCATGGCTGCAGCCATGATCCTGATATGGAAAATTTACGTTCAGGACGTACATAAATAAGCTGGAGGGGAGGTGGTTAAAAAAAACAGTCACTTCTCTACATCATTTTAGAGATGCATATCTGAAGAAGGAGCTTCAGAATAATTATGAATGTCATGTGTCAGATATGATGTTGGAGTTGTGGGATTCGGCACAGACACAGAATAGATCTCCTTGGCTTCTGGTTATCATAAAATACACACAAGAAACAATTGAGTTAGAAGAGCAGGTGATTTGCACATTATTTTCAATCTCAGTTTCAGATTATTAGAGGAAAATATTCTGCCAGAATTCAAACGTCACCAGCTATCAAAGACCGTAATTTGACTTGCTGATCTGGTGATGCTATACATATACATTACTCTATTTGGAACACATATAGATAGGCCCAATGCAAAAAAAGGGATTACGTGACTAGGGGGGACAGGGGAAGCAAGTGGATATAGGGTTAACCTTTAAGAACAGGAGATCCGAGGTTACTTACCAGGATAGGATAGTTTGTAAATAGTAGGAGGGTCTGCAGGGTGTGTGCAGGGTGAGATTTGGTAATCTGTAATAAAGGAAAAAGAGAGAAAGCGCCATCCAAGTGCAGCATTAGTATACAACTTTAATAAGCAACAGTCA
Organism: Lithobates septentrionalis; assembly: GCA_037952835.1. Classification (NCBI taxonomy): domain Eukaryota; kingdom Metazoa; phylum Chordata; class Amphibia; order Anura; family Ranidae; genus Lithobates; species Lithobates septentrionalis. The sequence continues at coordinate 384,267 of JBBDGP010000753.1, read as the reverse complement.
TAAAAACTCACAGGATCTGAATAAGTAAAGGCTCATCAATAGTAAACACTGTGGTGAACATCCTGTCCTGCAGAAACCACTGTGGCAGAAGATGGAACTGTCAGATCAGGCGAGGAGAGCCGAGGATGCTGGATAGATACCATCCAGCGTCTCCGGCTCTCTGGACGAAGAAGAATCTTCCTACCCTCCCTCCCTGCATTTGGATCGGTTTTCATTCTGGCCATAGTGACTTAGCAGTTGGGGTCTTTTGAGGCGTTCAGAATTTACTGTTAGATCATATTAGGGACCCATCAAAGGTATGGCGTCCTCTGTTAAATCCCAGTTAATGGTGAATTAACTGAGAAGTTGGAACAAGGAGGTATCTGTGGAGGGGTGTATTCTCCCCGAGCTGGTGTGGTGTGGCTGGGGATCATTAAGTAGTCACACAGATACTAACATGATGCTGGTTATTTGTGCCTCCAAAGATCGGCAGCCTTGTAATGGTTATTTCATTATTGTTTCTATTTTATTGAATGTTATTTTTTGGTTGCTGCAGTTGAGCTGAGGTTTTATTGCCCCCCGACAGTCCAACTTAACACAGAAATGCAACTGCTCAAGGATGTACCCATGCTGCAATGCTTTGCTTCACAGCCACAACAAAAAAGTAAAAGGCATGATGTATTAAGCAGGCGGTACCAGCGCTGAATGTGACCCTTTTACATAGTGCAGCGCAGTGGGTTGACATTTGTGGGTTAAAGCAGGCATATCACTTCATCAGTGCCTGTCAAATGCCCTCTGCATAGTGATCACCTACGCATTTCTGTTCAGAGGGGCGTCAGTATAGCCGCACGTCTGAACAGTGGCGAAGCAAGATATTCTTTCATCCGGGGCAGGGACTAATCCCCCCTCCCCCACACCTGAAATAGAAGTTCTAAATCCGTGGGCCAATATAGCTGATTGGCTGGCTGGCTACCGGTATGGGTGAGTGGATGAGAGCTGCATGTGTTGCTGCTCATGTAGCATGAAGGCCTACACAATCATTGCATACGTGAGGTTTAAATGAGGCAATTTCAAGCTTTACGTCCATAGCCGATTAGGAGGTGGAGGTGAGGCTTGAAATTGCTTAATTCTTCAGTCATGGCTGGCTTATTAAACACATAAGTCCCAGAACGATTTACCCACTTAATCACCAGGCCATTTGTCGCTTTAACTGACAATTTTTTGCGGAAGTGCGTGGCTGTACCCAAACAAAATTGATGTTCTTTTTTTCCCACAAATAGAGCTTTCTTTTGGTGGTATTTGATCACCTCTCTGGTTTTTATTTTTTGCGCTATAAACAAAAAACGGATTTTTAAAACAGCTTACCTGTAAAATCCTTTTCTTGGAGTACATCACGGGACACAGAGCACCATAATAATGACTATGTGGGTTATACGCTTCCCTTTAGGTGATTGGACACTGGCAACCAATAGTAAGACGGTTCCTCCCATATAACCCCTCCTATACAGGAAGTGATTTAGTTTTGTAGCAAGCAATGACGATCCCAGAAAGAGGGGAGGGACCTCCAAGAAAAGGATTTTACAGGTAAGCTGTTTTAAAAATCCATTTTTCTTTATCGTACATCACGGGACACAGAGCACCATAATAATGACTATGTGGGATGTCCTAAAGCAATGCATCTGGGGGGGGGGGGAGACATTATCCCTAAGCCCAATGGGCCTGAGACTATAAAGCTGTCTGCAACACGCTGTGGGCAAAAACAGTCTCTCTTTGAGATCTCGCATCCACCTGGTAAAACCTGGTGAACGTATGAACTGAAGACCAAGCGGCCGCTTTGCAAACTTGAGCCATAGACACCTGCTGGTGTACTGTCCATTAGGGATGAGCCGAACACCCCCCGGTTCGGTTCGCACTAGAACCTGCGAACGGACCGAAAGTTCGCACGAACGTTAGAACCCCATTGACGTCTATGGGACTCGAACGTTCGAAATCAAAAGTGCTCATTTTAAAGGCTAATTTGCATGGTATTGTCCTAAAAAGGGTTTGGGGACCCGGGTCCTACCCCAGGAGACATGTTTTTTTGGGAGCAGTGATTTTAATGATGCTTAAAGTAAAAAAAAAAAAAGTGAAATATTCCTTTAAATATTGTACCTGGGGGGTGTCTATAGTATGCCTGTAAAGTGGCGCGTGTTTAGAACAGTCCCTGCACCAAATGTCATTTTTAAAGGAAAAAATCTCATTTAAAACTGCTTGCGTGTTTAATGTAATGTCCGGTCCTGGCAATATGGATAAAAATCAGTGAGACACCATGGGTACCCCCCAGTCCATTACCAGGCCCTTTGGGTCTTGTATGGATATTAAGGGGAACCCCGCACCCAAATTAAAATAAGGAAAGGTGTGGGGCCACCAGGCCCTATATACACTGAACAGCAGTATACAGGCGGTGCAAACAAGACAGGGACTGTAGGTTTGTTGTTAAGTAGAATCTGTTTGTCATTTTGAACGGGTACATTTTTAACGTGTTTAGCTCCAGCCAAAAAATCTTTTTTAAGCTTTTTGGAAAACATAGGGAAGGGTTATCACCCCTGTGACATTTGTTTTGCTGTCTTTCCTCCTCTTTAGAAGATTTCACCTCACTTTTTGTCCCAATGACAAATGCTTTTTGAGAATTTGGTTTTTTTTGTGGAAAGCATTAGTGGAAAGGAGAAATATTTTTCCCATATTAACTCTTACAGGAGAGAATTTCCCTTCCTAGGGGTAGATTTCATCTCACTTCCTGTTGTCTCCTTCCGTTTGCAAGTAGGAGTCGTTTGTAAGTTAGATGTTTGAAAGTAGGGGCCTGCCCTATATACTCAGCAGAAATTTGGGCCTTAGTTGTTGTTGTGGCCACAACACTGTAAGCCCTCACAGGGCCCTGCTGTGAAATATTAGATCAAGAATTGTAACTACATGCCCCTGTTGATCAGGGGCAGAAAAACTGGGCCTTTGGTGGTGGTGGTGGTGGTGCTGGTGCCACAACACTGTAAGTCCTCACTCGCTCTTGGTGGGTGCAGAAATGGGCCCTGCTGTGAAATATTAGATCAAGAATTGTAATTACATGCCCCTGTTGAACAGGGGCAGAAAAATTGGGCCTTTGGTGGTGGTGGTGGTGGTGCTGGTGCCACAACACTGCAACCCCCTCACAGACACTCTAGTTGGAACGCAGGAACGAGCCCTGCTGCAAAGTATTGCATCAAAAATTGTAATTACACGCCCCTGTTAAACAGGGGCAGAAAAATTGGGCCTTAGGCACTGGTGCTGGTGCCACAACACTGCAACCCCTCACAGACACTCTAGTTGGAACGCAGGAACGAGCCCTGCTGCAAAGTATTACATCAAAAATTGTAATTACACGCCCCTGTTAAACAGGGGCTGAAAAATTGTGCCTTAGGCACTGGTGGTGGCGCCCAGAACCAAAAATGTTCTTAACGTCTTAATTTTTAACGTGTTTAGCTCCAGCCAAAAAATCTTTTTTAAGCTTTTTGGAAAACATAGGGAAGGGTTATCACCCCTGTGACATTTGTTTTGCTGTCTGTGCACCTCATCAGAAGATTTTACCTCACTTTTTGTCCCAATGAAAAATGTTTTTTGAAAATTTGGGTTTTTTTGTGGAACAAGGATTGGAAAGCATCAGTGGAAAGGACAATTTTTTTTCCCATATTAACTCTTATAGGAGAGAATTTCCCTTCCTAGGGGTAGATTTAATCTCACTTCCTGTTGTCTCCTTCCGTTTGCAAGTAGGAGTCGTTTGTAAGTTAGATGCTTGAAAGTAGGGTCCTGCCCTATATACTCAGCAGAAATTTGGGCCTTAGGTGTTGCTGTGGCCACAACACTGTAAGCCCTCACAGGGCCCTGCTGTGAAATATTAGATCAAGAATTGTAATTACATGCCCCTGTTGAACAGGAGCTGAATAATTAGGCCTTAGGCACTGGTGCTGGTGCCACAACACTGCAACCCCTCACAGACACTCTAGTTGGAACGCAGGAACGAGCCCTGCTGCAAAGTATTGCATCAAAAATTGTAATTACACGCCCCTGTTAAACAAGGGCTGAAAAATTGGGCCTTAGGCACTGGTGCCACAACACTGCAACCCCTCACAGACACTCTAGTTGGAACGCAGGAACGAGCCCTGCTGCAAAGTATTGCATCAAAAATTGTAATTACACGCCCCTGTTAGACAGGGGCAGAAAAATTGGGCCTTAGGCACTGGTGCTGGTGCCACAACACTGCAACCCCTCACAGACACTCTAGTTGGAATGCAGGAACGAGCCCTGCTGCAAAGTATTACATCAAAAATTGTAATTACACGCCCCTGTTAAACAGGGGCTGAAAAATTGTGCCTTAGGCACTGGTGGTGGCACCCAGAACCAAAAATGTTCTTACAAGCTATCAGCGTGATGATTGAGGAGGAAGAGGATAATTACTTAGGGATAGTCACTCAGCATCAGCATAGGCAGTCTTTGAAGGGATCTGAGATTTCAAAAAAAATTATTCGGTTACATCAGCATCAGGTGCTTGGTAGCTGGTGGTGATCCAAGACTGATTCATTTTTATGAAGGTCAGTCGATCGACCGAGTCGGTGGACGGACGCACCCTGTGATCAGTTACCACGCCTCCAGCAGCACTGAATGTGCGTTCCGAAAGAACGCTGGATGCAGGACAGGCCAGTAGCTCAATTGCATACTGTGCAAGCTCTGGCCAGTGATCCATCCTCAAGACCCAGTAACCCAGAGGATTTTCGGTGGGAAAGGTGTCCAAGTCTGATCTTGCCCCAAGGTATTCCTGCACCATGTAAAACAGACGCTGGCGATGGTTGCTGGAACCGATCATACCTTGGGGCTGCGGACCAAAAAATTGTCTGAACGCATCGGTCAGACGGCCACCTTCTCCACCGCTCCTTCTTTGACTGACCGAAGCCTCAGCAACACGTTGTCCAGAAACAGGAGTTTGTAACCTCCCAGTCTCTGGGAACGCGTTGCACAGACCTTTCTGCAAGGCCTCCCGAAGATGTTTCATCCTCTGCTCCCTCTGCGATGGCAAGATAAGGTCCGCAACCTTACCCTTGTAACGTGGATCAAGGAGGGTTGCCAGCCAGTATTGGTCCTTCTCCTTGATACCACGAATACGAGGATCCTTACGCAGGCTTTGCAGGATCAGGGAGGCCATGCAGCGTAGGTTTGCTGAGGCATTCGGTCCAGTGTCCTCTCGGTCAATAAGGACGACATGGTCCGCAGCCACCTCCTCCCAGCCACGTACAAGTCCATGTGTTCCTTGGGGCTGATCCCTTAAAGACTGCTGCTGATGCTGAGTGCCAGGCTCCACCTCCATACTGACACTATCTTCCTCCTCCTCCTCGTCCTCTTCCTGTGTGATCGGCGGGCACGCAGGAACACTGTCTGGATAAAGGGGGCCTTGAGAGCTAAGGAAGTCCTCCTCTTCCTGCCTCTGTTCTGCCTCAAGTGCCCTGTCCATTATTCCACGCAGCGTGTGCTCCAACAGGTGGACAAGGGGGACAGTGTCACTGATGCATGCACTGTCACTGCTCACCATCCTCGTGGCCTCCTCAAATGGTGACAGGACAGTGCATGCATCCCTGATCATGGCCCACTGGCGTGGGGAAAAAAAACCAAGCTCCCCTGACCCTGTCCTGGTGCCATAGTCGCACAGGTACTCATTGATGGCCCTCTGCTGCGTGTGCAGCCGCTGCAGCATGGCCAACGTTGAGTTCCACCTGGTGGGCATGTCACAGATTAGGCGGTTCTTGGGCAGGTTAAACTCCTTTTGGAGGTCCGCCAGCCGAGCACTGGCATTATATGACTGGCGGAAATGCACACAGACTTTCCTGGCCTGCCTCAGGACATCCTGTAAGCCCGGGTACCTGCCCAAGAACCGCTGCACCACCAAGTTAAGGACGTGAGCCAAACAGGGCACATGGGTCATTTGTCCCTGTCGGAGGGCAGAGAGGAGGTTGGTGCCATTGTCGCAAACCACCATTCCTGCCTTAAGTTGGCGTGGCGTCAACCACCTCTGAACCTGCCCCTGCAGAGCTGACAGAACCTTTGCCCCAGTGTGGCTCCTGTCCCCCAAGCACACCAGCTCAAGCACCGCATGGCATCTTTTGGCCTGTGTACTTGCGTAGCCCCTTGAACGGCTACGCAGCACCGTTGGTTCCGAGGACAAAGCACAGGAAGAGGCCATGGAGGAAGAAGAAGAGGAGGGGGTGGAGGAGAGAGGTGTGTCACAATCATTAGCATTTTGGAGGCGTGGTGGCGGAACAACCTCCAACACTACTGCACCTTGTCCTGCATCCTTCCCAGCTGCCAGCAGAGTCACCCAATGCACCGTGAAACTTAGGTAACGTCCCTGTCCATGCCTGCTGGACCATGAGTCAGCGGTAATATGCACCTTACCGCTGACCGCCCTGTCCAGCGAGGCATGGACATTGCCTTCCGCATGCCGGTAGAGAGCCGGAATCACCTTCCGTGAGAAAAAGTGGCGTTTGGGTACCTGCCACTGAGGAACCGCACATTCCACAAACTCACGGAAGGGGGCAGAGTCTACCAACTGAAAAGGCAGCAGTTGAAGTGCTAGCAATTTTGCCAAGCTAGCATTCAACCGCTGGGCATGTGGATGGCTGGGAGCAAACTTCTTTCGGCGGTGCAGCAGCTGGGGCAGGGAAATTTGCCTGGTACAATCTGACGTCGGTGTACCAAAAGCAGATTGCCCACAAGTACTTGGCTGTGACACACCTAATTCTACACCTTCATTCCTCTCAGTGCAGGTCTCAGAGAGGACTGAAGGTCTAGTGGGGTTGGAAATCTCAGCTGATGAGGAGCAAGGAGAGGTCCTCTTTGTTCTTTGGTGTGGGTCTTTTAGTTACGCTTGCCAACGAACTGCATGGCAGGTCAACATATGTCTGGTCAAGCATGTGGTACCCAAGCGGGAGATGTTTTGGCCACGCGAGATACGCTTGAGACATATGTTGCAAATAGCAGAGGTGCGATCTGATGCACTCGTCTCAAAAAAGGCCCACACCAAAGAACTTTTTGAATAACACGCAGAGACAACAGCGCCCTGCACATGTGGAGCTTTGGGGTGTGATGCAGTCAATGTGCTGCCCCTGGAGGGCATCCTGCCTCGTTGGTGATGTGCCGCCTCCTCCTCCTCCTCCTCCGCTCTCCTATCAGGCACCCACGTTGAGTCAGTGACCTCATCCTCCCCTCCCTCCTCATCACTGGAGCAAACCTGGCAGTATGCTGCAGCAGGGGGAGCATGACTGCCAGATTGCTGTCCTTCTTGGGCACCCCCTCTGTCCGTGCTCATGTTACTGCCTTCATCGAGCTCAGTATCATCATCAGGGCCTTCCAAACGCTGGGCATCCTTCTGGAGCTTGTACCCAACACTGTGGTCAAACAGTTCGAGGGACTCCTCAGGAGGACATGGTGGGGCTAGGGAAGGAGTCACTGATGACATTGAGCCGAGGGAAGAGGCCGCTGCATTGCCAGACAAAGTACCCTGGGCATGGGTGAGAGAGGATGAGGAGGATGAGGACGGCTTGGTCATCCACTCGACCAAGTCTTCCGCATATTGCGGCTCAACACGGCCAGCTGCCGAAAAAAAGGCCAAGCGTGTCCCACGCCCACGTGCTGATGAGGATGCACCGTCTCCACGACCAGCACTAGACACAGAGCCTGCTTGCCCTCTCTTATTGGCTTGTGTCTGTCTGCCTCTCCTTCTTGGCCTTCCAGACATACTAATGGCCTGTAGCTGCACTAAGCTGGGATATATATATATATGTACTGATACTGCAGCTAGCAAAATCAACTGCCTGCCTGTAGTATGAGAACACCACCAACCTTCTACAGGTAGCTTTAGGTGAACACTGTGCAGAGCTCGCAAAAAAATAACTTGTAGGTTTAGCTGAACACTGTGAGGTGGACGCACCACACTAACTTGTAGTTTTAGTTGAACACTGTGAGCAAGACACACAGCACTAACTTGTAGTTTTAGCTGAACACTGTGAGCAGGACGCACAGCACTAACTTATAGTTTTAGCTGAACACTGTGAGCAGGACGCACAGCACTAACTTGTAGTTTTAGCTGAACACTGTGAGCAGGACGCACTGCACTAACTTTTAGCTTTAGATGAACACTGTGCAGAGGTCTCACTACACCAACTTGTAGGTTTAGCTGAACACTGTGAGCAGGACGCACTGCACTAACTGTAAATAGTCTAGTTGCCTGACTGTGGTACTAATAGGATCAAAAGAACACCAGCAATTGTATTCAGGTAGCTGTAAACACTGTAACAAGACAAGCCTGCCTGTCAGTAAGAAGATAACAGGAACGGATCTAGCTGAACACTGTGAGCAGGACGCACTGCACTAACTTGTAGCTTTAGATGAACACTGTGCAGAGGTCTCACTACACCAAATTGTAGGTTTAGCTGAACACTGTGAGCAGGACGCACTGCACTAACTGTAAATAGTCTAGCTGCCTGACTGTGGTACTAATAGGATCAAAAGAACACCAGCAATTTTCTTCAGGTAGCTGTAAATACTGTAACAAGACAAGCCTGCCTGTCAGTAGGAAGATAACAGGAACGGATCTAGCTAAACTGAATACAGTGTATATATATGCAACACCTGGGATGCATATATATACACACACAATACACTGTAAGTGCAGCTAAACTGACTGACTGTTCTGCCTAATCTATCTAACTCAAATCAAATGTCACTGTCTGTCTCTCTCTCTCAATGAACGCCGGAACACACACTACACAGGGCCGCTGTGCAGGCGGCCTTATATAGTGTGGGGCGTGTACTAAATTGGCTTTGGCCAATTACGGCTCTCTGTTCAGACGGCGCTGTGATTGGCCAAGCATGCGGGTCATAGTGCATGCTTGGCCAATCATCAGCCAGCAATGCACTGCGATGCCGCAGTGAATTATGGGCTGTGACGCGCCACACGAATTTGGCGCGAACGGCCCATATCGTTTGCAATTCGGCGAACGACCGAACAGCCGATGTTCGAGTCGAACATGGGTTCGACTCGAACACGAAGCTCATCCCTACTGTCCATGATGCACTAACCCCTCTAGTGGAGTGTGCTCTTAAATCCCGGGGTGGAACCCTGTGCTTTAATCCATACGCCTGGATAATAGCCTGACTAATCCACCTGGATATAGTTGAACTTTTTGCCGGCTGTCCTTTCTTAGGACCCTCAGGCAAGACAAAAAAAACAGTCAGTCTTCTGAAAGGGAGCTGACATTTCCAAGTAAACCTTTATCGCCCTCACCACATCTAGTGAGTGAAGCGACCTTTCCTCCCTAGTCTTAGGGTTTGGAAAAAAGGAAGGTAAAATGATATCCTAATTCAAATGAAATTTGGAAACCACCTTCGGTAGAAAATCCGGACGAGGGCGCATGACCACTCTGTCCTGATGAAGAATCATAAAAAGGTTCTTTGGAAGAAAGGGCGGCCTATTCTGACACCCTTCTAGCCGATGTTATAGCCACCAAGAAAACGAATTTTCTGGTCAATAGGACAAAAGGGATATGCCTAATAGGTTCAAAGGGTTGACTCTGTAAGGCTGACAGTACCAAATTTAGGTCCCCTTAAAGGTGGTTTAAGCGGAGGCCTCAGGTGTGCCAAGACTGAACCCATAACACCACGGTCTTTCAATAGTCTGGTCTCAATAGCCAGGCCATCAAATTCAGCAACCGTAAAGAAGGATGGAATATGGGCCCTTGAGACAACAGGTCTGGACGGCAAGGAAGGACCAACGGTTCCCCTACTGCCAATTTTACAATCTCCGAGTACCATGATCTCCTGGGCCACGCTAGGGCCACCAAGATCACCGGCCTCCGTTCCTCCCATATTCTGCGTAGTAAGTGCGGCAGAATTTGGATCGGAGGGAAGGCATATATCAGAGAATACTGATCCCAAGGAACTACTAATGCGTCTATCCCGACAGCAAGCGTATCCTTGGTCCTGGATACAAACCTGTCCAGCTTGGCATTGAATCTGGATGCCAGCAGATCCACATCTGGGGTCCCCCAGTATTGGCAGATCTGTAGAAAAACCTCGGGATGCAGGGACCATTCCCCTGGTAACAATTTTTGGCGACTTAGGAAATCCGCCTGCCAATTGTCCACCCCCAGAATAAACACTGCCAACAGAAACGGCACATGTTTTTCTGCCCAGGTCAGTATATGATCTACCTCTCTTTGGGCTGCCCGACTCCTGGTACCTCCCTCGTGGTTGATATACGCCACTACTGTGGAGTTGTCGGACTGGATTCTGACAGGAAGACCCCGCAATCTGGATGTCCAGAATCGCAGGGCCAGACGAGCTGCCCGGATCTCTAATAGATTGATGTGGCAGAGTCCTTTCTGTCTGGGACCATATTCCCTGAACAGACGCTTCCTCTAGGACTGCTTCCCAGCTGAGAAGACTGGTGTCTGTGGTTACAACTTTCCAGGCTACCGGTGGAAAAGATTTCCCTCTTTTTAAGTTGCTGGTTTTTAACCACCAAGAGAGGTTCCATAGAACCTGTTAAGATAGAACCATAGGCTGATCCAGTGTTCGAGCTGACTTGTCCCAGGCTTTTAGAATACTGTTCTGGAACACTCTGGAGTGGAACTGTGCATATGGCACTGCGCTGAAAGATGACACCATCTTGCCCAGTAATCTCATGCACAGCCGAATAGAAGGGGTTAGTTCTTTTATCACCTTCTGTACGAGTTCCACTATGGAGTCGACCTTTAAGGGCGGAAGAAACACCTTTTCTTGGGCGGTGTCCAAGATCAGACCCAGATACACCAAGGTTTGGGCTGGACAAAGAGCTGACTTGTCCATATTTAGCATCCAACCTAGGCGTTGTAAAAACCGTACTGTTCTTGACACGTTTTGAACTAGTATGGGGCGAGAGCATTCCCTTAGAAGAAGATAATCCAGATATCCTACTACGGAGACTCTTTGAGACCTTAGGGAGGCCAATACTGGGGCCAAAATCTTTGTGAAGACCCTGGGGGCCGTGGCCAAACCGAAAGGTAGTGCCACAAATTGGAAATGACTGCCCTCTACAGCGAACCGTAAGAACCTCTGATGTGGACCGAATATCGGCACATGAAGGTACACGTCCTTGATATCTATGGACACTAAATAGTCTCCCTTTCTCAGAGACTTTATTATTGAACGAACCGACTCCATGCGGAAGGATCGGATATCTACAAAGAAGTTGAGAGCCTTGAGGTCCAAAATGGGCCTCAAGGCCTCAAGGCCCCTTGAATCTTTCCTCGTGTGGAACCTTTACAATTACCCCCTGCGTCAGCAGATGGTGTAAAGCTAGGAATAGGCATATTCTTTTCTCTGGATCCTACGGGACCCTCGAGTACAGAAACCGGTTCGGGGGGACCTCCCGGAACTCTATTCTGTAACTGTATTTTACAGTGGAAATGACCCATCTGTCTTGAACCAGTTCTTCCTAGGCCTCCCCAAACAGCCGAAGCCTGCCCCCCACTCGTGAGAGCGGGGGCGCCCCTTCACAAGGTAGACTTGAAGTTGGGCTTGGGTGTTTTTGGGGCCCAGGGGTTCTTCTGACCCTGGGGTCTTTTAAACCCAGACGGCTGAGGCCGTCGATACCACTTAGGGGAAGAGGCACTAGGTCCTGGAGCATTAGGAATTTTATAAGAGGGTTGCTTCCCTCTCTGGGCACTCTTTCCTCCAGAGATCTTTTGGATGTATTTATCCAGATCCTCGCCAAACAGGCGCTCTCCATGAAATGGGAAAGCTGCGAGTAGCCTTTTACATGGTGTCTCAGCAGACCAGTTCTTTAGCCACAATACTCTGCGCATATGAACTGACAGTAACGCAAAACGAGACATCTGTTGGATTGAGTCTTTCAATGCGTCTACCGCAAAACATAAGGCATGAGGGATCTCTGATAACTCCTCAGCAGATTCCTCCTGCAAGGTATGTTCTTTACCAACTTCTTAAAGCGATCCTTTAGTGATTGGCAAATCCCAATAGCTGCGACTGCTGGCTGAACTGCTGCACCAGCCACCGAAAAGGAGGCCTTTAATAAGGACTCTAGCTTTTTATCAGCCGGATCCTTGAATACCTGGGCATTATCCACTGGACAGGTTAAACTTTTATTCACAGAAGATATGGCAGCGTCCACCAAGGGTTTGCTCCATTTTTTCCTGAACTTCTCCTCCATAGGATATAAGACAGAAAACCTTTTTTGGAGGTAAGTATATCCTGTCAGGGTGCTTCCAGTCCACGTAAACCACCTGCTCCAGTAACGGATGCAACGGGAACGCTTGGAAAATTTGCTGAGGTCGCAAAGATCCCAAAGTAGAACAGGAGAGTGCAGACTCCTGAACCGGGGGTAACTTAAACCCAATTCGTACCATCTCCATTAGAGATTGGATAAACAATTTTTGGGAATGGGAGGCTGAAATTGGCTCTTCAGAGCCAGAGTCCTCACCCGAGGATTCTTCAGCCTCTCCTTCCTCTTGGTCCTTTATGACCACTTCTTCCAAATCCTCTGCCCATTCTTGTTCCAGATGACCTGAACCCATCTGGCTATAAGAGTCCTGGTGCTCTAGTGACTCTCCACTTGGCCCAGGCTCAGGGGAGGGAGATCTATTACGCTTCCTCCCCCCTGTGTTACAGAGGCAATCATGCCAGCTATTTTGCCCTCAAGGCCCGCTAAGGCAGATGCCAAATCCTCTTTTGTAACATAAGCCGAGGCAGGTATATTGGTAGTGGCCACTATGCCTGACAAATGCAATGGGTCAGCCAGGCCAGATGCCACAGGTCTTTCAGGAGAAACTGAGGCTGCATCAGCATGGGGTTGGTCTCCTACTTTTTGCAGAGGGACTCTTACCCCTGTGCTTGCCTTGTTCCCTATAACTCGTTTTCTGGAAGACATTGCTTACACACGAGGAATAAAAAAGGAGTACTCCCCACAAACTATAACCAGCCTTAAACCTGTCACCACTGTGTCCAAGACCACAAGACTCACGTGCCCAACAATTGCTCTGTGTTTGTCCACGCGCACGCCAGGAGCTCCATGCCTATAAGCACTAGCTTGAGAGTGAGCACGCACTTCAGCGATCGGCGGCAAACCTACCGCACGGACCGACGCATGCGCCGTCCTGACGCACGCGGCGCACCTGCGACACGCACAGCAGCAGCGCACGTGCACACCAGGGCGCACACACATGCCGGTGGCGTGCACACGGTGGACACGTGGCTCGCGCATGACAGAATTAAAAAATGCGCGCCAAACCGGCCTTCTGTAATCTTAGACACAGGCTCAAGGCTTATACCAGCAGTTAAAAAGGGAAATACATATATAAATATAAAATACCAAAGGAAGTACTCACCATCCCAAGCAGCAGGGCCTGTCTTACCAGGCCCAATCTTCCCCCATCACGTGGGTAGCGCCTCTAGGGAACTTCAGGGCCTGGGTCCCCCATATATTGGGGTCCACACCCCTGGACCTGTAAAGCACCCTTTCTGGTTTCCTTGGGCAAGATTGACCAGGAATACCAACTTAACAAGGGTCCAGCGCCTATATAGGACACATTACAAGCAACACCTCGTTCTTGAGCCGAGGTTCGGGTACCATCCACTTTAGCTTTGTTATGCCATCCGAATGGATCCGATTATAACGTCCTCAATGGGACATTCTTTGAAGAAATTTGAAGAGCTTCAACAGCCATGACCATCACCTTCAAGACACTGGCGAAAAAACTGAGGCACTTCCTGTATAGGAGGGGTTATATGGGAGGAACCATCTTACTATTGGTTGCCAGTGTCCAATCACCTAAAGGTAAGCGTATAACCCACATAGTCATTATTATGGTGCTCTGTGTCCCATGATGTACGATAAAGAAAAAATATTTATTTTATAATTATAATAAATAATCCAAAAAAAAACCTAAAAAAAAAACAAATTTCCTCATCAATTTAGGCCAATATGTATTTGTCGTGGATCTGCCACCTAAGGGTTAACTTAGTGCAGGCTGATTTCAGTGATTGGCAACAGGCTGCCTTATTTAAACACCTCAGCAGCACTGTGTCTTTGCTGTCTGATCTGCAGCTCACTGTGATCCCTGCTCCTGTTTACCTGCTTCTGTGATTGATCTGAACGACCCGGCTTGACCTTTGGACTTCCCTTGCTTTCTGCCTGCACCTGACCTCGGCTCACCTCTGACCTTGAACCTGCCTGCTCCTTTGGATTCCACGCTGCCCACCAGTTGTAGACCCGGCCTGTGACCTGACCTGTTTGCCTGTAGCTTCTGCTCCAGCATCTCCTGTCTGTGCTTTAACCAGCCTGCTTACCTCTGCTTGAATCTGCACCCCTCTGAACTGTGTACTGACTGCCAGACCCGACTTTTGGGTGTGTGTGAGTGAGGATATCAGGTGTTCCAGCCTCCAGTCTGTCTGCTGTTCGGATCCCCCTTCCAGCTGGTTGTCACCTCTACAGCATCTGGGACCTTGGAGCTGCCCGTCCAACAGCTGACCCGCCAGGCACTCATACGATCTGCACTCCCGTGCCTCCTGTCTTCTCTACCAGATACGTAAGGGAGGCCTTCCTCTGCACAATCAGGCTCATCAGTCAGGTACGTGAGAAGGTGACAGTATTTTTCTACATATTTTTGGTAAAAAAAGAAAAAAAAAAAATCGCAAAAAGCATATATTGATTGGTTATAGCTTCTACAAAATAGGGATTGATTTATGTCATTTTTATTATAATTTTTTTTTTATAGTAATGGCGGCGATCTGCGATTTTTAGTGCGACTGCGACATTGCGGAAGACAGATCGGACACTTTTGACACTTTTTTAGGACCAGTGACATTAATACAGCAATCAGAGCTAAAAATAGCCACTGATTACTGTATAAATGTCACTGGCAGGGAAGGGGTTAACACTTGGGGGCGATCAAGGGGTTAAGTGTTCCCTAGGGAGATGTTTCTAACTGGGGGGGGAGTGGACTGACGGAGTGGAGAGAAATCGCTGTTCCTGATCACTAGGAACAGACAATCTCCCTCTACTCACCTGTCAGAATGGGGATCTGGTTTGTTTGTTTACACTGGCAGATCCCTGTTCTGGCTCTCTGTGCAGTGATTGTGGGTGGCTGGCGGACATTGCGGTCACCGACCACGCGCATCGGCTCTGGTGCTGCGGGCCTGCTATAGCTATTGCTATTGCACAATTGAGCCGCCCTGCCACAGTATATCTGCGGCGGGTGGTCGGCAAATGGTTAAAGACCTGCCTTGCTGGCCTGTTTTTGTTTTTTTTTTCTGCGGCGGCAACCCTTCTAAGCTCCCAAAGAAGTGAAGATTGAATGAAGCAATTTCTAGCTTCAAATTAATAGCATCGTGGGTCCTTTGCAAAGTAATGCACTGGGGCCCTGACTAGGGAGATTGTGGTCTGTGGCACACTACACATACCATGGCAAAAAGTGTGTGTGACTAAATTATGCTACATATTGGGAGTGGCTTTTTAACCTGATTAGAAACAACAAATAAACATAAGCAGGTGTCATGCGGGCCACGTACCTGAGATGAGACTGAAGTAGTGGGGAGGCCTCCCTTGCACCTTGGGTCCCTGAAGCCTCTGGAGATGGAGACAGAGACTTGGTGGACACCGAGTGGCAACAAAGTATAAAAGGGTTAATCAGAAGAAGAATGGTCAAGATCCAAGCCGGGGTCGGTTCCAATCTGGCAGCTGAGTACAAAAGGGGCAAAGAAGTAGAATGGTCAAGGTACAAATCCGAGGTCAATGGCAAGCAGCAATCAAGAGTAGTCAAATAGGATTCCAGGTCACAACAGGTTCAGACAGATCACACACTAGCACAGGAACAAGGGAGGACTGAAGATAATCCAGCAATTTGGCAGTGTCTGGGCTGGGCTTATATAGGGAAGTTTGAGATCACTTCCTGTGCGCCTCTTGGGCATTTTCCCGCCTTTTTCCATCAGGTTGAGGTCACTTCCTGTGCTGCTCCTGGGCATTTTCCTGCCTTTTTCCATCAGGTCTTCTGCGCAGGTGCGGGTTGGCACCCTGAGGCGTCTTTGGCACATGCTCAGTTGGCACAGATTTCCTCTTGTGGCAACACGCCATTGGTGCATGCGAAGTAAGCCCTGGACTTTTACACCAGGGAATTATCCCAAAATAAGTTTGTCCCCTGTACACACTGTTCCACCCTCACTACAATAGACATGAATAGAATCGCGTTACATAATCATGATAAAAAACAAATTGTCCATAGGTGAGTCTGCAAATATTGTGACAGTAGGTCTAAAACTTCTTAGTGTCAATCTCCACCATCCATCACCTTGTGCTGCAGTGCCTCCACCAAAAGCTGAAAAAACTGCTTACCAGATCCTGTAGACCCTTTATTACAGGGGGTCAATCTACGCTTGTGGCTTATAACCCAGCCCAGGCCTTTCTCCACATCGCAAGGCTAATCAGCATTTCAAGTATCACTCAGTTAACTGGATATGAAGTTTCACCAAAAAAACAGAAAGATCCGGGGGCACAGGGTGGCACACCGCGTCACCACCTTATACAATACAAAACAACCAAGCCTAGTTCTGAACCTCGGCAGAAAATATAAAGATCAGACTGATGTGTTGTGAACTTAGATCTGAGCCTTGGGGTTGCCTGGATTTAGTTAAGGTGAATGGAATGGAACAAATTTTAAATAAAGAGAGTTTTTTCATTGGTGATTAATTCAGCCAGCGAAAAAAGTTCTTTATCCATCCACTAGAGGTCCTCTTGGTGAAGCATGTAGAAGTGACACTTTGTGATGAATTTCATCACTTCCTGTTGTGGATAAATTATTTGGGGTGCCCTACTTTGATTTCAATGCGTTTATTAATAATATTTGGATGCAGAAAATTTAAAGATTAGATTGATGTGCTGGGAACTCAGATCTGAGCCTTGGGTTGCCTGGGTTTAACTATTGAGAATGGAGAAAATTAAAAATAATTTTTCGTTGGTAATTAATTTTAGCCAGAGGCAAATTTTTATCCATCCACTAGAGGTCATACTTGCGAAGTGTGCATTAGTGACACTATGTGATGAATTCCATCACTTCCTGTTGTGGATCAATCAACCAAGGTTTTCCGTATATATGTGGAAATTACGTGCAAAGAATATATTTAGGATTCCTTGTTTTTTAGAACGGGATTCTATAGGAGAGGATTTTATTTTATCAATTATAGTGGTTAATAGTAAGGATATTGGCCCGGTTTTGAATAAATTCAAGGATTACAATGAGGTCTGGTATCTGATGATGAGTTTGGAAGGTGGCCAGCCGAGGCTCAGAATGAGGCTTGGTTGTTTTGTATTGTATATGAGGTGGTGACGCGGCACGCCGCATGTGCCCCTGGACGCTGTCATTTGTGATGAAACGCGTAGGGCAGAGTGACACGCTGATGTCACCATTTCCCTTGTGTCCCGGAAGAACAGGTTTGTTTGGTTGTGTGCCGGCCGACACACCAAACTTAAGGCGTATGAATCTACACATTGTTCTTTCTGTTTTTTTGGTGAAACTTCATATCCAGTTCACCGAGTGATACTTGAAATGCGGATTAGCCTTGTGATATGGAGAAAGGCCTGGGCTGGGTTATAAGCCACAAGTGCAGATTGACCCCTTGTAATAAAGGGTCTACAGGAGCTGGTAAGCAGTTTTTTCAGCTTTTGGTGGAGGCACTGCGGCACAAGGTGATGGATGGTGGAGATTGACACTAAGAAGTTTTAGACCTACTGTCACAATATTTGCGGACTCACCTATGGACAATTTGTTTTTTGTTTTAACTTTTTTATCATGATTATGTAGCGCAATTCTATTCTTGTCTATTATTGTTCACTGTGATTATGTCATACAGGAGAATTGCTGCTCAGTTCTTTAATTTATAGGTAATTTATAGTGCATTTTTTTTCTATTTCTTTACATCCAGCCTCACTACACACTGCCCTCCTCTATACATTGACCCTCTTTTTCCCTGTATAATTTATTTATTTATTTTTTACTATTGTTTTTTAGTTTTTTTTTTTTAAAGTTTTTTTTTTGTTTTTTTTTTTACATTTGTTTACATTTTTTTCCACAACACTGTTGCTGCATCTTTGGTGAAATATCAGGGGTCCAAACAGACCCCTAATGTCTCACTTTTGGGATAGAGAAAGGGACTGGGGATATAGATTCCCCAATCCCTTTCTCTGCAGCCTCAGCTGCACTGGAGATGAACGAATAGGGAGCGCTCTGAGGCTTCCTGTTCATTCAAAAACTGAAGAATAACACAGTTTACTATGCTTTAGTTATGAATGAACACGATGAATGATCGGTACTGATCACTCACTGTGCTCATTAAAGTTAGGAAGGGCTGGTAAGTATGATATATTTACTGCCCCCACCTCCTTCCCATCCATGTGAAGATCCCCTGTGCCTTGCAGCAGCCAGCAGGAGCAGAGGGAAGCCAGGAGTGTGTGTGTGTGTGTGTGTGTGTGGGGGGGGGGAGTCAACTGGCATGGCAGACACATGACAGGGGCACATAATGGGGATACGAGCAGTAGGGGCAATCGCATGTGGACAAAGCGGGTGATCAGTGCAGTGGGTGGGGGAAATTACAGGAACCAATCTTCTGTGTGGCTCTCCCTGCAGCAGCTGACAGCCAGAGGCAGGGAGGAAGCAATGCTGGATTTCAGCTATTGCAGGGAGAGCCACAGAGAAGATCGGTTCCAGTATGTTCCACCACTGCCCACACTGATCGGCAGAGCACCTCTCAATGCAGTGCCCAGGGCAGGGGGATCACATGGGGCATATTAATATGTACCCCGTGTAAGGGTTGTGTTTACCTGGAAAGGGATGCACTGGTGTTACGTGCATACCCATGCAGGCAGTCCCACTGACGTAAACTGGAACGCGGTGGCTACATGGACATGGTTGCAGTTCTCAATACAACATCCATATGTGTGTATGGGTCCCCAAACTCACACGGTCTGTGTTCAGGGCCATGCACCCACACAGATATCATATTGGGAGCAGCGGCTGTGTCCGTGCAACCACTGTGTTCCAATTGAAATCAATGGGACTGCCTGCACAGAGATGCATGGAACACATCCCCGTGTCAGGTAAACATGGCCTTCACATGGGGTACACATTGGTAAACCCCATGTGAACAAAGCATAACTGGTTCCATTTACATAAGTGTTTTGCAAATATATAGCAAACAATCAAATAAATTATAGTATCTACAGTTTTTTAAAATTGACAGTCATTTTACTTACTGTATTCATGAAATACCCATTTTTAGAAAAAAAAATATGCAGAAAATATAAACGGAAGTACTATAGTCATAGCACACCCTTTCATTTTATAACATCAGTGTTGCAATAGCAATACAAACAATTGTTATATTTGACAATGTAATACTGTATAAGCTTGCTTGAAAAAAGTCCTTACATGTTGTGAGTTTTGCCTGTCTGCTGGCCATTTCTTTCCACAACTTCCTGGATTCCCTGCATGCTTTTCAGCTTCGCCTCTACTGTTTACTTTCAGTTTCTAAGGACTACATTTCCCATGGTACCTTGCTGCCTGAAAGCAGCGATTCCCTTACTGACTGCACGTCCTAAAACTCCTACTCTCAGCACCTCTGTAGTTTGGAAGGCAGACTCTTTGAAATGTGTGCCATAGCAGTGTCTATCAGCGGGGCATAGGGAATATGTGTCACATAATACAAGGAAGTAAATGGGTGGAAAGTATATAAACTTCAAGATCTTTCAGATTAATTGGAGTTGGCTAAAAAAAATGTTTTTCTTTTTCCAGGCTTTTCAGCACCAGTCCCTATTTTTCTTTTTTCCTGGTTGGTTCCGTACAACACATCACACACCTGTCCCATGCTCTTTTTCTTCACGATGCAGTCATGTTCCTTTGGATATATTTGCTATCTCACACCCTGTCTATACCTTTCTTTTCACTTTGGCAATGGGCCCCACTCACTTTTACTATTATACATAGTAGTATATACCCACAGTTATACATAATTTATTTAATTCTACAGAATTGGAGCCCATTTAGACCATCAGTTGGATACTTTTTCCCTTTCGGGGATCAAACGTGCGTTTGATTTCTCTACAGGTCCCTGTTACCACAGTTCCCGGGACAGACATCTCAAGCAGCCCTCAGTTTTTAGTTTCACATGTTCTAGACCTAGCCGATGTGTGAGTGATGGGATGAGTAGTTTCCTCTCCCCACGTATATTTCTCTCCCCACGTATATTTGGGTACAACATTAGACCATAATGATTTATCTATGTCTTCTTGCAGATATTGATGCATCCCCCCCTGAAGAAGTGGAGCGAATCCACAAAACTTGTCGGTGATATCTGTATGCACTATGTTCCTTACAGACAGTTCAATGTGTTTTATTCATCTATTCTAGATTATACCATACTATCCTGGTTTTTAAGTGATCTTATGACATGGAGGACAGTTGTCCTTAACCACACAATGCAATGTGCGATGCTGCTATGATTGTTTGTATGTATATATGCTCTGTAACATGTTATTGATATGTTCAAAAATTCATATATGTACTAACTGTATTATGCTATGCTACTACACTGTTCACGATAACAAACATATGTTTTTCAACATTGACTTATCTTTTAGCCATGGCACACATACCTTATTTAAAGTCCCAGCCTCACTTTAATGCTAAAATATGATATACATATGTGGTCATTCATATTCAGAAGCTGATAACTTGGTTGCGCCACTTAAAAAAATATACTTTTGCAGTCAGGCTTCAATATATTTATTAAAAAATATAGTTTTAAGATAAAACGATACTGTATAGAGTAAAAAAATAAATAATAATAAGCATGTATTGGAACAAATATGCAAACAAAAAAGAAAGAGGAGCAGCTTTTAGGGCCAGTTCACACTAGGAATCGCACAGCGTAAAGAAATGCCTATGCAGAGTCTCAACCCTTGTAAAGATGAGGGATAACAAGAACATCAAAGTAGTATTTTATCTCCAAAATACAGTGCAAGAGACACATTAATTATCCAGTGGTAGAAGAGTAATCCATAAAGCAGTGAAACGATAAACATAAGCAATATTCAAAGTAGTGTCACAAGGAAGCTGAAAGTGATTGTAAAGGCAGAAGGTTTTTTAATCTTAATGCATTATATGCATTAAGATAAAAAACCTTCTGTGTGCTGCAGCACCCCCAGCTGCCCCTAATACTTACCTGAGCCCCATCTCTATCCATTGCTGTTGCAGGAGAGACTCGGCTACCCGCTGCTGTCATCAAAGTCAGTGACCCAATGAGGAGAGAGGGGGGGCAGGACCTAGCCGTGGCTCTGTGTCTGAATGGACACACGGAGCTGTGGCTCCGCTCGGCTGCTCACATAGCAAGCTGTTTGCTGTGGGGGCATTTGTCAGGAGGGAAAGGCCAGGAGCACCGAAGAGGGACCCGAGAAGAGGAGGATCTGGGCTGCTCTGTGCAAAACCACTGCATAGAGCAGGTAAGTATAATATGTTTGTTATTTTTAAGTTAAAAAAAAATAGACTTTAGTATCACTTGAAGAAACATACGATCGTATTGGAGCAAGGTAAGTCTTGCTTGGGGTGATTCTTGCCAGGCTATCTGTGGGAGAAAGGGGACCACTTGTATGTCAGAGAAAATAGTGAAGGGGAGAGGTTGTGAGAAACAGGGAAGCAAGGGTGCTAGAGGAAAGGAAGAGAGGAACGAGGAATGTAGGGTAACGATGCAGAGGTAAGAAGACAGTACCCCAGAGGCATGTGTAAACTAAGGTGAACTCAATGACACTTACAGTATCTCACAAAAGCGAGTTCACCCCTTACATTTTTGTAAATATTTTATTCTATCTTTTCATGTGACAACACTGAAGAAATGACACTTTGCTACAATGTAAAGTAGTGAGTGTACAGCTTGTATAACAGTGAAAATTTGCTGTCCCCTCAAAATAACTCAACACTCAGCCATTAATATCTAAACCGCTGGCAACAAAAGTGAGTACACCCCTAGGTGAAAATGTCCAAATTGGGCCCAATTAACCATTTTCCCTCCCCGGTGTCATGTGACTCGTTAGTGTTAAGGTCTCAGGTGTGAATGGGGAGCAGGTGTGTTAAATTAGGTGTTATCGCTCTCACTCATACTGGTCACTGGAAGTTCAACATGGCACTTCATGGCAAAGAACTCTCTGTGGATCTGAAAAAAAAATTGTTGCGCTACATAAAGATGGACTAGACTATAAGAAGATTGCCAAGAACTTGAAAACTGAGCTACAGCACGGTGGCCAAGACCATACAACGGTTTAACAGGACAAGTTCCACTCAGATCAGACCTCGCCATGGTCGACCAAAAAAAGTTGAGTGCACGTGTTTAGCGTCATATCCAGAGGTCATCTTTGGGAAATAGACATATGAGTGCTGCCAGCATTGCTGCAGAGATTAAAGGGGTGGGGGTTAGCCTGTCAGTGCTCAGACCATACGCCACACACTGCATCAAATTGGTCTGCATGGCTGTCGTTCCAGAAGGAAGCCTCTTCTAAAGATGATGCACAAGAAAGCACGCAAGAGTTTTCTGAAGACAAGCAGACTAAGGACATGGATTACTGGAACCATGTCCTGTGGTCTGATGAAACCAAGATAAACTTATTTGGTTCAGATTGTGTCAAGCGTGTGTGGTGGCAACCGAGTGAGGAGTACAAAGACAAGTGTGTCTTGCCTACAGTCAGGCATGGTGGTGGGAGTGTCATGGTCTGGGGCTGCATAAGTGCTGCCGACACTGGGAGCTACAGTTCATTGAGGGAACCGTGAATACCAACATGTATTGTGACATACTGAAGCAGAGCATGATCCCCTCCCTTTGGAGAATGGGCCGCAGGGCAGTATTCCAACATGATAACGACCGCAAACACACCTCCAAGATGACCACTGCCTTGCTAAAGAAGCTGAGGGTAAAGGTGATTGACTGGCCAAGCATGTCTCCAGACTGAAACCCTGTTGAACATCTGTGGGGCATCCTCAAACAGAAGGTGGAGGAGTGCAAGGTCCACCAGATGTTGTCATGGAGGAGTGGAAGAGGACTCCGGTGGCAACCTGTGAAGCTGTGGTGAACTCAATGCCCAAGAGGTTTAAGGCAGTGCTGGAAAAAAAATGGTGGCCACACAAAATATTGACACTTTGGGCCCAATTTAGACATTTTCACTTAGGGGTGTATTCACTTTTGTTGCCAGCGGTTTATACATTAATGGCTGTGTGTTGAGTTATTTTGAGGGGACAGTAAATTTACATTGTTATACAAGCTGTACATTCAGTACTTTACATTGCAGCAAAGTGTAATTTCTTCAGTATTGGTACATGAAAAGATATAATAAAATATTTACAAAAATGTGAGGCGTGTTCTCACTTTTGTAAGATACTGTATGTTTCATATCACCCTGCCAATGTATTTTCACCCAAATCAGAACCAAAGACCATTATGCAAATATTCCTATGTTCTAATACAGTGGTCGCAAACCTCACAGACCACTAAACTCACAATTTTGAATCCCATGGACCACTAACATGAATTTTACATGCCTTATACACACAATGCTCTGGCTCTCTGCCCCCCTCCCCTTGTATCACACTGCTGCCTTATACACACAATGCTCTGCCCATTGGAAGTCCCCTCCTTCTTCACCTTTCGCTCTCTGCACTACTCCCGGAGCCTTCCTCTGAGTTCACAGGAGCCGGAACTACAGAGGAGGTATCAGGTATCAATGCACGTTAACAGTATTGGCTGTCGGCGTGCATTAAGAACAACGCTGGAAACAACATTGGGCAGTATACATCTGCCACAATGTTGCTTTGCAGCAGAACCCCTGGGGACCACTAAAATTTTCTTAAGGACCATTAGTGGTCCACAGACCACTGGTTGGCAGACACTGGTCTAATAGTTTAACTGCAGCTGCCCAAAGCTTCTTTAGTGCATTTCTAAATCCTTGTGACAGACTTATTTCTGTCCTATTGCTATTATTTCACATGCACAGTGCCGGATAGCTAGGTTTGGTCTACTGTATGTGTTGTGGTCACCTTCCAGTATATTGGTAGGTGAACCTTTTTTATTGCAGTATAGTTATATGCAGCTCCTGGTATTCTAGTTAACCCTGTCCCTTCTGGTTTGGGATTCTATAGCTAGTTTTGGCTTGGTGCTCAATAACCAGCATAGGTTAAAGCCAGGTTTGGCTTCCATGGCCACATCAGGATCATAGACTTAGAGGTCCAGTCGCATGTAAGATTAGAAACTATTATAGAAGGGCTAAAGCGAAGAGTAGATAGGCTGACTCTGTGTTCCAATGCCACAGTTCCAGTGTCGCACCACAGTTCCTGCAGGTGAGTAGCTCCATTCCACGCTGGTTGGACAACAGTTGCAGGATCCCGCCAAGGCTGCTAATCTCTTCTTCAGGTCACTGACATACAGTAAAAATAAACACTGCGTCATCCTGGCTAGCTGGTTACGGTGGCAGGTATTGTGTGTGTGTGTGTGTGTGTGTGCGGGGTCTCTCTGTAACAAAACCTGCTGCTGCACTGAAGGTCTTCTCAGACGGCACACTGGCTGCAGGGCAAGCCAGAAGTTCCATTTCATACTGTGTCGGCTGTGGCTGTATAGCATAGCTACTTTGGTATAAAAAAGGCAAACATGCTTTACTTCTAGATAGTGTGGCCTGACCAGCTCTTTGCCCCGCACAACCTGCTCAAAACCCCCACTACAACACAATACCACCTGTGCAGACCCACACATGACATTATTAATAAATGGGATTAGTAAAATTTGAATCTGACAAGGCCTAATGTCACATTCAACCACAAGCGCTTAGGGAATATATGTAAGGCAAAATATAGGTAAACGGCCAAAGTTAATGGCAACAGCTGCTGCCTGAAAAGTGCCTCTGGATCAGAAACAACTCTGCAAAAACAATAAATAAAAAAGCTAAAAGAAGCTAATGACAGCGCTAAAAACTAATTGGTCCTAAATATAACAACCTAAAAAATTGTCATATAATAAAAACATCTAATAGAGTCCGTGTACACTTTTAAATGCTGACGTGGATGATCCTGAATGAATTCTTATGGCGGTCTTTATAGAGTAGAATCCTCCAAGTTAGCCGCTTTCATTCTATACTATTTCATGTCACACGTGCTCGGAAGGAAAAGAGGGGGGGTGTGCAAGGAACCCCCTCTTGTAAAACTCTTACCGAATCCAACCTTGATTTAAATGTGTTGCTCGTAACCAATGGGAAACAACGCCAATGCTCCTCCTTGATGGACGATCAGAACAGCTTACCAGTGGATCAGTGTTATAAGCCAAAACAGAAAAGGGCAAACATAGCGTAATCCCATTTAACACATTTTATTAAAGATGAAAAGGAAGGTAAAAAAAAAACCCTTCAGGGTGTACACTTACAAACTAAAAGATAAAACAAGAGATATTCACAGTTTACATCAGGCTGTCAGCGTCTTTGCTGCTAACTATAGGAACCTCCTGGTTTTCCTTGAATGGCCTGGTGTGTGTACGTCGTGTAGCTCCATCCTGACGCGTTTCATCATTCATGACATCATCAGAGGGTGGGGCTACACGGCATCCTCATTCTATTTAAGCATCTGGGCAAAAAAGTCAATTTGCATATTAACCACTTCGATGCATCACTGAACGAGCATACAGGCAGAGTGCCAGTGACCATAGAACAAAACTACAAGTCACATTCTTATCGGCGACTCTGCAATACATACTCGGCCATGTGAATCATCGATACAATCTTGAACATAGAAAGTGCACATTCCTTCAAGACAGCACTAATTCTCTATTGTTCCAACATTAGACACGCGATCGGTGTGCTGACCGTGATCGGCTTACCGATCAACTGCCGTCTCTAAATAAATACTCAACTTGTGTAAAATAAAATATACATTCGAACTTAAATTAGTAGTAAGAACATTAGAGCAATAACTGTAGCTGATAACCAACTAATACAGTCTCGAACCCCATTCGGAACAATGAGTCATCCTAAATAGACTGCTCATATGCTCTACTATTACACATCGATCATCCTTTTCATATTGCTTAAGCATATACATAGTACAATATAGATTGATCATAAAAAATTGAAATTGAAATTAAAATCAAATAAAATTGGAAGTCACAATGCAAGAGAATAGAACAGTCATTAAAGAAATCATTAAAGAAATTGACCGGATAGCTTACTACAGTCAACACAGCGTCAAGTACAATTCGGACCTACTGGTCATCATGAATAAAGCTATAATTGTAGCTAATAAGTAATTAAAATTTTAATACTAAAGGCAACAAATACCGGGCGGTAAATCACTCTAAATGAACCACCAATGTAATCCGATATTGTGTCTCGATCATCATTTACATACTGCCTGAGCAAGTACACCAACTAATGTGGATCAGTTATCATAAAAAAAGAGAGATAGCAAATAAAAATGATATATATATATATATATATATATATATATATATATATATATATACCTAATCATATACTAATTAATTCATTAAATATTTTGGACTAAACCAAAGGAAAATATGATGCATAACTATAAATTTTACAACACATGAGTAAAAAAAAGGGGAAAGCAAAACAGAGCGGAAAAAAGGAAGAAAGATACTCTTTGCACAAACTAAGTGTGTCATTGATTAACCGAACCTCACTCAATGTTTAACTCTCTCAGATCATTAAATTAAACCACTCGATCAGTACAAAGCAGCGCTTTCACTTACTGCTGTTGTTAAGGTAATGCGGGGATCCCCCGATGAGTGCTTCATTCATGGCACAAACAGCTGTTTCTACTTATGCGACCCGATCACAGCATGGTGGCCATTTATGCGTGATCCATCAGTTGATAATGGGCCTACATATACAGTTAATTTAAACCAAAGACATGAGAAAAAATGAGGCTGCGTCAAACAATGCTACACTGGTCAAAAAACCGCTACTGTAGTTATTATTAACGTCATATTCATATTCAATAGATCGGTATGCCGCTAAAAAGGGTCAACCTAATCCGCATAAATAAAAAGAACAGACGGACAGCCACAACCTTATCCTAAACATATCTACTGTGTTGGCCGCTGAACTTTAACAAAGTTATTTCTAACTTCACCATTTTATTCCTTAAATTGTTATGCGGGTAAGGACCCCTTAGGCCAACCGATAGGTAGCACACACATAGCTACACGATCTCGGACGATATCCTAAAATTTATATAGTTCAATCTCTATTAGATATTAATGTGAGGCGTGAACCATATATGTCTCATGAAAGAAGGTAATGTAATGAACCGAAAAACTTAAAATTACTCAGGAAACAAGCATCAATAACCTGCAGTTGCATCAAAAAATCGCACCAACAAGAGTTGAATATAGAAGATATCCATCAAAATTGAATAGCAATGCAACAAGATCTCAGAAACATGTCGGATGGACAATCAGCATTCGCAACATTTGCGTCCCTAAGATTCAATTCATTGCCATTTCAGCCAGGCCAAACTGGATATACGATTAAATGCAGGACTGTTCTCGTAATATACGTTAAAATTAATAATCGCTAATGAAGCAATTCACGTCCAGTTCTATATTTAACCCTTTAGGGGTAAGGGTATTCAAAGAATATATCCAGCGGGATTCTTTTTTAGAAATCTCTCTTACCATGTTTGAACCCCCCCAATTCGGGTAGACACTATCTATTCCCCAATATTTTAAACCCGAAGGGTCCCGGTTATGATGCGTTCTGAAGTGTAAAGAGACTCCATGATATTTAAAACCGATTTCGATGTTATAAATATGTTCTGAAATGCGTTTTTTCAGAGTCCTCTTCGTGCGTCCAACATACATGAGGTTGCATGGACATTGCAACACGTAAACTACATAAGTACTGTTGCATGTAATGAATTCTTTTATTTTAAAGGACTTATTATTCCCTGTTGAAATAAAATCTGTCATCCCACGAATTGGATGGTTAATCTTAGTGCATGTTTGGCATCTTCTGCAGGCGTAAAAACCTGCCTGGTCCCAAAACATAACTGGTCTGACCGGTGGGTCAAGCACTTTCTTAACCACCAGATCCCCAAAATTGGGGGCCTTCTTATAGATGAATACAGGATTCATGGGAAGGGAATCCGTTAACGTCCTATCCATACGCAATATGTGCCTTTAGAAAACACGTATCTTTAGAAAATATTGGCACGTGTTGCGTATGGATAGATGTGGTATTGTGTTGCGTATGGATAGGACGTTAACGGATTCCCTTCCCATGAATCCTGTATTCATCTATAGGAAGGAATGTAGAACTGGACGTGAATTGCTTCATTAGCGATTATTAATTTTAACGTATATTACGAGAACAGTCCTGCATTTGATCGTATATCCAGTTTGGCCTGGCTGAAATGGCAATGAATTGAATCTTAGGGATGCAAATGTTGCGAATGCTGATTGTCCATCCGACATGTTTCTGAGATCTTGTTGCATTGTTATTCAATTTTGATGGATATCTTCTATAATCAACTCTTGTTGGTGCGATTTTTTTGATGCAACTGCAGGTTATTGATGCTTGTTTCCTGAGTAATTTTAAGTTTTTCGGTTCATTACATTACCTTCTTTCATGAGACATATATGGTTCACGCCTCACATTAATATCTAATAGAGATTGAACTATATAAATTTTAGGATATCGTCCGAGATCGGGTAGCTATGTGTGTGCTACCTATCGGTTGGCCTAAGGGGTCCTTAAAGTGGTGTTCCGGCCGAAATTATACTTTTTAAATAAAAATACCCCTATAATACACAAGCTTAATGTATTCTAGTAAAGTTAGTCTGTAAACTAAGGTCTGTTTTGTTAGTTTATAGCAGTAGTTTGTTATTTTATAAACTTACAGCAGGATGTGGCCATCTTAAGTGTGGGCATCTGAAACCAGACTGTATTTCTTCCTGGATCTCATCCTTGCAGATCTCGCACATGCTCAGTGCAGCACAAGCAGTGTAATAGGTTTCAGGTCAGGTTTCCATAGCAACAGCAGTTTCAGAGGAATTTGCCGCCCCTTCCCAGAAGGCATTGCAAACAGGAAATGATGCGATGGGCTGCGGCCAGGGAGGAGGAAGTGAAAAATGAATACAGCAGATATACAGTAGGTGCTGAGAAAAAAAATTAAAAAATATACAATTTGTTTACAGTGCACAGTTTAGTGAGGGATGCTGAAGAGTTGTAAAAGTGGGTGGAACTCCACTTTAACACGATTTAGTGTTTAGGGTTTTAATTGCTTGTCTATCGATTTGTAAATTGCAATATTGTTTTTTTAGAATGTTTTTTTTTTAGAATGAAGGCTCTTTCTCTGGATATTATATCATATTCTCACAAATTTTTGTTGATTTCTTCCCCGCATAACAATTTAAGGAATAAAATGGTGAAGTTAGAGATAACTTCGTTAAAGTTCAGCCGGCCAACACAGTAGATATGTTCAGGATAAGGTTGTGGCTGTCCGTCTGTTCTTTTTATTTATGCAGATTAGTTTTGACCCTTTTTAGCGGCATACCGCTCTATTGAATATGAATATGACATTAATAATAACTACAGTAGCGGTTTTTTGACCAGTGTAGCATTGTTTGACGCAGCCTCATTTTTTCTCATGTCTTTGGTTTAAATTAACTGTATATGTAGGCCCATTATCAACTGATGGATCACGCATAAATGGCCACCATGCTGTGATCGGGTCGCATAAGTAGAAATAGCTGTTTGTGCCATGAATGAAGCACTCATCGGGCGATCCCCGCATTACCTTAACAACAGCAGTAAGTGAAAGCGCTGCTTTGTACTGATCGAGTGGTTTAATTGATTGATCTGAGAGAGTTAAACATTTAGTGAGGTTCGGTTATTCAATGACACAATTCGTTTGTGCAAAGAGTATCTTTCTTCCTCTTTTCCACTCTGTTTTGCTTTCCCCTTTTTACTCATGTGTTGTAAAATTTATAGTTATGCATCATATTTTCCTTTGGTTTAGTCCAAAATATTTAATGAATTAATTAGTATATGATTAGGTATATATATATATATATATATATATATATAATTTTTATTTGCTATCTCTCTTTTTATATGATAACTGATCCACATTAGTTGGTGTACTTGCTCAGGCATTATGTAAATGATGATCGAGACACAATATCGGATTACATTGGTGGTTCATTTAGAGTGATTTACCGCCCGGTATTTGCTGCCTTTAATATTAAAATTTTAATTACTTATTAGCTACAATTATAGCTTTATTCATGATGACCAGTAGGTCCGAATTGTACTTGACGCTGTGTTGACTGTAGTAAGCTATCCGGTCAATTTCTTTAATGATTTCTTTAATGACTGTTCTATTCTCTTGCATTGCGACTTCCAATTTTATTTGATTTTTAATTTCAATTTCAATTTTTTATGATCAATCTATATTGTACTATGTATATGCTTAAGCAATATGTAAAGGATGATCGATGTGTAATAGTAGAGCATATGAGCAGTCTATTTAGGATGACTCATTGTTTCGAATGGGGTTCGAGACTGTATTAGTTGGTTATCAGCTACAGTTATTGCTCTAATGTTCTTACTACTATTTTAAGTTCGAATGTATATTTTATTTTACACAAGTTGAGTATTTAGAGACTGCAGTTGATCGGTAAGCCGATCACGGTCGGCACACCGATCGCGTGTCTAATGTTGGAACAATAGAGAATTAGTGCTGTCTTGAAGGAATGTGCACTTTCTATGTTCAAGATTGTATCGATGATTCACATGGCCGAGTATGTATTGCAGAGTCGCCGATAAGAATGTGACTTGTAGTTTTGTTCTATGGTCACCGACACTCTGCCTGTATGCTCGTTCAGTCATGCATCGAAGTGGTTAATATGCAAATTGACTTTTTTGCCCAGATGCTTAAATAGAATGAGGATGCCGTGTAGCCCCACCCTCTGATGATGTCATGAATGACGAAACACGTCAGGGTGGAGCTACACGACGTACACACACCAGGCCATTCAAGGAAAACCAGGAGGTTCCTATCGTTAGCAGCAAAGACGCTGACAGCCTGATGTGAACTGTGAATATCGCTTGTTTTATCTTTTAGTTTGTAAGTGTACACCCTGAAGGGGTTTTTTTTTCCCTTCCTTTTCATCTTTAATAAAATGTGTTAAATGGGATTACGCTATGTTTGCCCTTTTCTGTTTTGGCTTATAATACTGATCCACTAGTAAGCTGGTCTGATCATCCATCAAGGAGGAGCATTTGCGGTGTTTCCCATTGGTTACGAGCAACACCTTTAAATCAAGGTTGGATTCGAGTTTTACAAGAGGGGGTTCCTTGCACACTCCCCCTCTTTTCCTTCCGAGCACGTGTGACATGAAATAGTATAGAATGAAAGCGGCTAACTTGGAGGATTCTACTCTATAAAGACCGCCATAAGAATTCATTCAGGATCATCAACGTCAGCATTTAAAGTGTACACGGACTCTATTAGATGTTTTTATTATATGACAATTTTTTAGGTTGTTATATTTAGGATCAATTAGTTTTTAGTGCTGTCATTAGCTTGTTTTAGCTTTTTTATTTAAATAAATGGGATTGCCTACATTTAATGACAGCTATGGCAATAAGGGAGATAAATATGTGGTGCTTTGGAGCACACTACTTTACTGCACAAGTATGTGGTGATGTGCTGCAAACAAAGTGCGATGTTGCCTGTGTCAGCAACAAATGTACACTGCAGACTCCAAAATGTAAAAAAAGCCCTAGCAAAAGAAAATGAAATATACCTCCCCCAAAATTGCACACTGAAATGCTAAACCCCAAACCATAAAAGAAAAAAATGTGAAACCAAATATAAAATGATAAACAAAATACAATACCAAAAAAAGGACTGCCCAGCAGCTAAACAGCAACTATAGTCGTTGCTGATAAATACACACAAAGGTAGTCCTTAAAAGACTGTTGGGTCTCTGGTAAAACAGGGAGGGTAAACAAGAATATGTAGCCCACCACACTGCAATCCACAAACATTTATTGCAATATAGCACTGTAAAGCAACTAATTCTCCCCCACACAGAATGACAGCTCTCCCTAAACTTTTTCAACACACACATTGGCAAATGGCTGCTGGGATCCCACCATTTTATAGTGAGGTGTGGCACATAACAAAATACTGGCCCTTATAAACCAGCTGATCTAAGTTCTCAGGCCAGGAAGTGCATTATGGTTACAAGGAGGAATGCAATTTGGTGAACTTCCACATTCATTTGCTGGGACCATGAATTTTCACCGGGCTGGATCCACCATGAACCCATGGTGGCGGTGAACCCAAACCTCATCCCCACTGCAATGCTCTGTACTTTATGCACATTGGGTAGTCAGTTAGGGCATTCACATGCTTCCTGCACCAACTAAATTAGAATTCCTAGACAGTCTCTTTAATTCTGAATTTGTGAAGCTAAATCCATTCTTTTAAATTCCATTTAGCCAATGGGCATTGTACTCTTCAGTTGTGCCATAGACCTGGTGACAGCTGTTTCTACTGCCACACTGCTGGGTTAAACAATTATGAGAGCAAGGCTGATTTAGAAATTGGGGCTACAGGACTCTTCCATTGACTATATAATTGGATTGTACTTAAACCAGAACTTCAGTCATTTTTTCATCTTTCCATCTATTAAATCTTCTGCCCTTGTTGTTTTAACTTTGGATAGTAAAACATTTTTTTTTTCTGCCAGTAAATACCTTATATAGCCCACTTCCTGTTTCCTGTCTTGTAAAAAGCCTAGGCTTATGACATCATGCGCAGCTCTTTCTCTCACTCTCATGAGAGTTTGCCAGGAAGGGAGGGAGGATGAGTCATAAGAGGGCCAATGAGAGCTGCAGAGCTGGAGGTGTGCCTCTGTGTGTCTGTGTAATTCCAGGAAGTAAACTGGCAACAGCTTCAGCTGCCCACAGTTAAAACGATTGCAGCCAGACTCAGTGGAGGGAGATTTCTGCAGCATATTTGGCAAGTACAAAATCACAGTATATATAAAATAATATGCAAAGTGGTTGGAGGGAAGCTTCAGAATGACAAAGATGTTTTTATTACAAATTACGTGAGCAGACTGCAGTTCCTCTTTAAGGAATTGAAGATATTCATGCAACAAATTATGTCAATATTTATTTCAGTTATCCATTCATGTAAGAAAAAAAAATTGTGTTTGCTTTAAATACCCAATCATGTTCAGATTAAATAAGTAAACAAGTATTTGCTTTATAACATGATTGGATAATTAATATGAATATTCACACCATTTGTACGATTCTCAAACAGAATTTTTGAAGGGAATTTATCCAAACTGGAGCAGCCAGAATCTAGAGCAGCTGTGCATGGCAACCAATCAGCTTCTGTCTTTAATTTTCAAAGCTTAACTAAACAAGCTGAAGATTAAAACTGATTGGTCGCCATGAGCAGCTGCTCCAGATTCTGGCTTTGGTAAATTTCCCCTATTGTGTGAAAAAATTGATCGAATTGATATTACACAATGTTCCAACAATATAATACGTTTTCACATATTTGTCATACAAGATGAGTTAACAGTCCGTGGAAGACCAAGAGTTGTTGGCCCTTATTTGATTTTATTGAGGAGTAGCTCACATGAAGACTGGGCATAGATTGGTTGTTTTTTTTTCCATAAAGATTTTATTTAGAGCAATACCAAAAATTGTACAATCAATGTTACACAGTTGTCACATGACATCATTTGAATAGGACAAGGTAATCATATCATGTGTAAGAAACATCATGGAAGTTTATCTTAACAGGGGATAACTGGGAATAAGTCGATACATGGCCCTAAGAGAGATACTGAAGATATTTATCAGTGGTTGTAAAATGAGTCCAGCATGCCCAAGTAGCAGAGAATTTATGCATTCTGTCCTGTGAAATATGGATAAGCTCTTCCATATCTTTTATTTTAGAGATTCTTGCAAACCATCCCCTGATTGTTGGAGTGCACGTAGAGCGCCAATGAGTGGGGATGCATAACCTGGCTGCATTAACCAAATGCATGGCTATGGACTTGTAATATATCTGTTTAGATAGGGATGTGTGATGTAGGAGGAATTGGGCTGGAGTGTAATCAAGAGTGAATGTAGTAATATGTGTGATTAAACCATGTGCTTCTTTCCAGAAGGGTTGGAGGTTCACACAATCCCACCATACATGAAGCATCATACCCACCTCCAATCTGCACCTCCAGCAGGTATTGGGAATAGTAGGAAAAAATTTGTGGATCCGTGAGGGGGTCCTATACCACCTGGTGGCTATCTTGTACCCGTTTTCCTGAATGGCGACATTTAGTGAACCCTTATGTGCGTATTCATAGACCGTGGACCATTCCTCGTCTGTTAAAGGTGTTTGGAGATCTTTGTTCCATGATATTTGGGAGGGCTT
This sequence comes from Lithobates septentrionalis, assembly GCA_037952835.1. Taxonomy (NCBI): domain Eukaryota; kingdom Metazoa; phylum Chordata; class Amphibia; order Anura; family Ranidae; genus Lithobates; species Lithobates septentrionalis. The sequence goes on along the minus strand of JBBDGP010000753.1, from coordinate 349,681 downwards.
AAGGGTCGGATTCAAATCTTCTAAGAGCATGGTATACAGGAGAGATATGAGGTGTCTTTGAGGCATTTTGCGGTAACACAAAGATTTGAAGGGCTTAAGTTGTCTTGTCCAGTGTGATTGGCAGGTATGTGTTTCGAGGAAGTGCCTAATTTGTCTATAAGTCCAAAAGGAGAATAAGAGTGTTTTGGATATCTCTCTAAGTTTATCCAAGGAAATTATTTTCCCGTCAGGATAAAAATGTAGAGCTAACACGTCCTCATGTGGCCATTCCTTCAGCAAAAAGTTGGCAGAGTCACCCGGGGGGAATGCGGGGTTCCCTCTTAATGTAGTTAGGGGGCCTGGGACGGGTGTGAGGGTCCTACTCATTGACACTTTCCTGAGGGCTAAGAGAGATGGGTATATTAGTGGATGTGAGGTTATCGTTTGTGGCCAAAGTTTAGGGAGTAACCACGGGAGAAGGTGCAATGAGCTCGAAGAAAATGTATTTTCAAGAAATATCCAGGACTTTTTATGGGCTTGAATATTCCAGTCAGCGATCCTTGTAAGATGACAATAGATAATATTTACGCAAATCAGGTAGCCCGATGCCACCCCTGGTTTTAGATAGAGTAAGTCTAGAGTATTTGATTCGTGGAGGGGAGTCTCTCCAAAGAAACCGTACAGGCTTTTTGGTAGTTTGAAAAGAAGCTGGGTGGCAGGGCTATCGGGATTGCTTGTATCAAGTATAATAAACGTGGTAGGATAAGCATCTTGATCAGGGCTGCCCGCCCAAACCAAGATACGTTCAATGCTTTCCAGTCTTTAAGAAAATGTTGAGCTTTAAGTAGGGCTACATGGAAGTTCAGTGGGAACAGGTCTGACAAATGAGTTGGAATTTGGACCCCAGATAGGTAATGGCCTTATTATTCCAGTGGAAAGGAAAGGACTCCTGGCAATGAGTCAATTCCTGAGGAGGAAGGGAGATATTCAGGGCCTGCGTGATTAATTTTTAAGTTGGAAATTTTTCCAAAAAGGTCAATATCCTGAAGGAGGTTTGGGAGGGAGATGCGGGGTGCTTGCAGAGAGAGCAAAATGTCGTTGGCAAGGGCCGCAACCTTGAACTCTCTCCCCTTTATAGTGATACCCTGGATATCTGGGTTGTGTCGTAGCTTATTAAGAAATGGTTCTAGGGTAAGAAGGTAAATCAGGGGTGAGAGTGGGCACCCCTGACGTAGATGGGTTGTTTTTTAATTCAATCAGCCAATGAACAGATTCCACCAGCCACAAAAGCGAGGTAGAAGGAGGAATCTTCCAACTGTGCTATTGTACTCCTCTGTAAAAACACAATAATCAGTGCTGCAGCCACTGATTGAATAAAACATTTTCAACATTCACGTTCAGCAGAAGTAGATGATTGGATGACTTCTGTTGAACGTAAATGGCAATAGATTGAAATTTGGCTGGTCCCTGCTGTACCAGCTGAATTTGATCCATCTATGGCCAGCTTAAGGCCTGTGCTTGGGGAGTGGGGTGATTTTTTCCAGTATAATTCTCCTTTTGTAGTCTGAAAAAGATCCAATCACCTTAAGATGATAGAACACAAGATCAACCTTTTAGATTCTTTAGTACCTGGTGTGGTTCCTTTTACTGCTACTGTTGTACTGTTATATCCATGCATCATACATTACTAGATAAGAGTAATGCCAGCTTTGGTTGCCATGCCTTCCTGGCAACATTTCCAGAATTTGCTGAGTTTGGTCAATTTAAGAAAGGTGTTTGAAATATTGGCACAAAGATTACCAAACCCAGGTCAAATCAGGTGATGTGTGTCAGGACTCGGGAAGTATTGCTTCCCCACCCATAGAAACAGCTTTTGAAAAAAAGTATTCCCGCATAGGTAGCAAGTATAGTGCATTAAAATGTTTAACACTACCAATTTTAACAAAGCCTGTTAATCCTTAAATAAATTGGAACTGTTTATTGACAAATATATATGAGATAGGACATTCAAAGGATGGTCATTTATGTAAAAATGAATTGAGTTCAGGACTAATGAAAGCTATAGGCAAACGTTGGGCTTTGTGGTCAATAATGTCTTACTAAAAGCAATAAAGTAGACTTTTCCTTTCATTTTTTTAACATGCCATGGAGACAAGAAAAAAATATACTGACTGAATTTATCTAACTTTCCCTACTTAAATGTTATTGTAAGAACCCAGACGAGGAGAGATACAGGTCTTTACATTCTGAACACTTTTACACCTGCCAACACTCACAGCGAGAACGCTTCTCTACCTAGTCATAGGAAACCATGATTACTAATTGCACAAACACACTTTCTTTCCCACAATTTAGAAAAATAGCTAATAAATTATATACCAGATGGTATTTAACCCCCAAGATACCCTGAGTGTATAATTTTGTGGTTTTACCACTACAGGGATATTTGAGAACATTTCAGAATTTTGAAGTGCTTCAACTACTTTGATTCCTTAACCACTTGACCACTGGGCACTTAAACTCCCTTCCTAACTAGACCAATTTTCAGCTTTCAGTGCTCTCACATTTTGAATGACAATTACTCAGTCATGCAACACTGTACCTATATGAATATTTTTTCTTTTTTTTTTTCATACAAATAGAGCTTTCTTTTGGTGGTATTTAATCACCTCTGGGTTTTTTATTTTTTGCGCTATAAAAGAAAAAAGACTGAAAATTCTGTAAATAAATGCATTTTTCTTCATTTCCATTATAAAATTTTGCAAATTAGTAATTTCTCTTTATAAATTTTGGCCAAAATTTTTACTGCTACATATCTTTGGTAAAAATAACCCAGATTGGTGTATATTATTTGGTCTTTGTGAAAGTTATAGAGTCCACAAGCTATGGTGCCAATCTCTGAAAATTGATCACACCTGATGTACTGATGGCCTATCTCATTTCTTGAGACCCTAACAAGCCAGGAAAGTACAAATACCCCTCAAATGACCCCTTTTTGGAAAGTAGACAGTCCAAGGTATTTAGTAAGAGGTATGGTGAGTTTTTTGAAGTTGTAATTTTTTTCCCACAATTCTTTGCAAAATCAAGATTTTTTTTCTTTTTTTTCCACAAAATTGTTATATTAGCAGGTTATTTCTCACACACAGCATATGCATAGCACAAATTACACCCCAAAATACATTCTACTACTCCTCCTGAGTACAGCGATACCACATGTGTGAGACTTTTACACAGCGTGGCCACATACAGAGGCCCAACATGCAGGGAGCACCATCAGGCGTTCTTGGAGCATAAATTACACTTTTGAAGGCCCTGGAGCACCAGGACAATGGAAACACCCAAAAAATGACCCATTTTGGAAAGAAAACAACCCAACGTATAATCTATGAGGCATAATGAGTCTTTTGAACATGTCATTTTTTTCTACAAGTTCTTGGAAAATGTTTAAAGAAAATAAAAAAGCATTTTTTTTTACACAAAGTTGTCCATTTATACAATATTTCTAACACATAGCATGTACATACCAAAAATGACACCCGAAATAGATTCTCCTACTCCTTCTGAGTACAGTGACACCACATGCGGAAGACTTTTACACAGCCTGGCCACATAGAGAGGCCCAAAATGCAGGGAGCACCGTCAGGCATTCTGGGGGCATAAATGCCAAATCTAATTTGACTACCTTTTACTCTTTTGTGAGGCACTCTAGTGGCATGGATGTGGCATCGATGAGAACTGATGTGGCATGGATGAGCATGAATGGGGATGGATGTATGGATGGATGGATGGCTAGCTGAGTATGGATGGATGGATGGCTGGCTGAGTATGGATGGCTGAGTATGGATGGCTGGCTGAGTATGAATGGATGGATGGCTGGCTGAGCATAGATGGATGGATGGCTGGCTGAGCATGGATGGATGGATAGCTGGCTGAGTATGGATGGATAGCTGGCTAACTATGGCTGGAGTGGACACAAATCAGCGCTGTGGGCACTACACATCCAGCCCACAGCGCTGCAGCACCTGATCTCTCCCCTCTCTGCTCACACTGTACCAATCGGTACAGAAAGAGGAACTGGACATGACGCCGATTTGTGTACAAGTGATCGCTCTGTCATTTGACGGAGCGATTACTTGGTAAACTGCCGCTGTCAGCGGCCATTTACCGTGATCCTTGATGCGCGGGTTCGGTCACGGATATTCCTGGGTGCGCGCTGGAGTCTGTCATGCATGCTCAGGTATGGTCCTAACTGGAATAGCTAATTTCCATGAAAAATTAACACTTGGTCATCTTCACGTTACCCACCATTAAAATCAAACTACAGTCTCCACCCTCTCTCTTTACATATCTCCTCTCTTATAATATCTCAAAGGAATATGCATATGCTATGCAAATTATCTGTTACTAATGTTTAATTACCTGTATACCTATACTATATTACCAAAAGTATTGGGATGCTTACCTTTACACGCACATGCACTTTAATGGCATCCCAGTCTTAGGCCTCGTACACACAGTTCAATTGTTGGATGACCGAGCGTCTGATTTTTGTCAAAAGCGCGTGTGCAGGATTTTGTCTTGTAAACTAACTATCCGCAAATTGTCGTTTGACAAACACGAACGTAGTGACGTACTATGAGAGTATAAAGAGGAAGTTCATTTCTCAAGCGCCACCCTTTGGGTCCCTTCTGCTAATTTCGTGTTAGTAGAAGTTAGCAGAATTTTGGTGAGCGTTGATTCGCGATTTTCAGACCGTACAAAACAAATGCCTTTTAAAATATGTTTGGCATAACTCCATCAGTATCACCAGCAAAGCAGCTTCATTATTATCCCATTAAAGAAGATGAGAATGTGTGCTGCATTTTGACATTTCATCAGCTGCCGCATCACGAATGTTAATTCTAGATTACGAACACTACTTTATAAGACCGAACTCTTCCGGCTCGTTCCTTGATTCCGAGCATGCGTGTTTGTACTTTTGATTTTTGTGTGACGATTTCTGTACTGACAATCTGAAAATCAGATGTTGAGTTCACATCCGACAAAAAATTTATAGCCTGCACATCCAGCTTTTGTCTGATGAAAAAGTAAAATTGCCTGACAAAAGCACCATACTAACGATCCGAAAATCCGCAGACAGCTCATCTTACGACTTCTGATTTTCGTACCGTGTATACGAAGCCTTATGCCGCGTACACACGGTCAGACTTTCCGACAACAAATGTTGGATGTGAGCTTGTTATTGGAAAGTCCGACCGTGTGTTTGCTCCATAGAACATTTGCTGTCGAACTTTCCGCCAACAAACGTTTGATAGCAGGTTCTCAAATTTTCCGACAACAAAACTTGTTGTTGGAAATACCAAGCGTGTGTACACAAGTCCGACGCACAAAAGTCCACGCATGCTCTCAATCAAGCAGAAGAGCCGCACTGGCTATTGAACTTAATTTTTCTCGGCTCCTCGTACGTGTTGTACATCACGGCGTTCTTGATGTTCGGAATTTCCGACAACATTTGTGTGACCGTGTGTATGCAAGACAAGTTTGAGCCAACATCCATCGGAAAAATATCCACGGTTTTGTTGTCAGAACGTCTGATCGTGTGTACTGGGCATTAGTCTGTAGAGTTTAATATTGAGTTGGCCCACCCTTTGCAGCTATAACAGCTTCAACTCTTCTGGGAAGGCGGTCCACAAGGTTTAGGAGTGTGTCTATGGGAATGTTTGACCATTCTTCCAGAAGCGCATTTGTGAGGTTAGGCACTGATGTGGACGAGAAGGCCTGGCTCGCAGTCTCCGCTCTAATTCATCCCAAAGGTGTTCTATCGGGTTGAGGTCAGGACTCTGTGCAAGCCAGTCAAGTTCCTCCACTTCAAACTCGCTCATCCATGTCTTTATGGACCTTATTTTGTGCGCTGGTCCAAATCATTTGGTGGAGGGGGGATTATGGTGTGGAGTTGTTTTTTCAGGGGTTGGGCTTGGCCCCTTAGTTCCAGTGTAGGAAACTCTTAAGGTGTCAGAATACTAAGACATTTTGGACAATTTTATGCTCCCAACTTTGTGGGAACAGTTTGGGGATGGCCCCTTCCTCTTCCAACACGACTACGCATCAGTGCAGAAAGCAAGATCCATAAAGACATGGATGAGCGAGTATGGGGTCGAGGAACCCGACTGGCCTGCACAGAGTTCTGATCTTTGGGATTAATTAGAGTGGAAACTGCAAGCCAGGCCTTCTCGTCCACATCAGTGCCTGACCTCCCAAATGCGCTTCTGGAACAATGGTCATACATTCCCATAGACACACTCCTAAACTTTGTGGACAGCCTTCCCAGAAGAGTTGAAGCTGTTATAGCTGCAAATGGTGGGCCAACTCAATATTGAAACCAATGGACTAAGACTGGGATGCCATTAAAGTTCATGTGTGTGTAAAGGCAGGTGTCCCAATACTTTTGGTAATATAGTGTATATACATGTTACTGTATTTCCTACACTGTAACTGATGAAACAGCAAAAGAAAAATATTTGTAAATGAAAAAGATAAGTTGTTTGGTTGGAACGAGCTGCACATATTTTTTCCAGATGCCATATGTGGATCCTTATGCCGCGTACACACAATAAGATTTTCCGATACCAAATGTTGGATGTGAGCTTGCTGGCGGAAAGTCCAACAAATGTTGGCTAGCAGGTTCTTAAATTTTCTGCCAACAAATTTTTTTGTCGGACTTTCCGATCATGTGTACACAAGTCCGTCGCACAAAAGTTCATGCATGTTCAGAAGCAGAAGCGGTCGGTCTTGTAAACTTGCGTTCGTAATGGAGAATTAACATTCGTGACGCGGCAAATTATGAAATCTCCAAATGCAGCACACATTTGCTTCTTCTTTAATGGGATAATAATGAAGCTGCTTTGCTGGTGATACTGATGGAATTATTGCAAACTAATTTTCAAAGGCTTTTTTTTTCAAGAATAATTATAATAATCATAATATCGCTACATGAAAAACGCAAAAAGAAAAGCGAGAATCAACACTCACCAATCTTCTACTAACACGAAATTAGCAGAAGGAACCCAAACGATGGCGATAAAGAGCTGAAAAACCACGTAGTACGTCTAGTACGTCATTACATTCGTAATTGTTGGCCAACATTTGTGTGACCGTGTGTATGCAAGACAAGTTGGAGCCCTTCGAACAAAATTCCACTGTTTTGTTGTCGGAAAGTCCGATCGTGTGTACGAGGCACTAGTCTGGTCATGTGCAGAAAAATGATGTCGAAATTTTAGGCAGCTTTCATACACATACTGTTTGTTGGTAAATTACCTGTTGGTAATTGCTGTCGTTTGAAAGTGGTTAAACTTGCTAAATAATTGCCCCGTTTATCTTGCTTTTTACACTTTTCATTAGCTGTTAGCAAACTGGATAGGTTTCAACTGTTATGCAAATGTAATCATATTGGTATGGGAAATCCCTAACACATTTGCAAAGTTAACACATTTGCAAAGAATCTAACATCTAAGTGATATTGTATGTGCCCAACAGTTGCATAACATTCATGTTACTATATTATGAGTGTACATGTTTATGAGTCTTGCAGGCATCAATGGTACTTATTTACGGGAAACGGTAAGCTACGTGTTAAGGAATTTCACTGCAGCCATTAATCTTCTCTTTAATAAATAGAAGATAACCAGCACTTATCTTTGGTACTCCATGGGGTAGATTTACTATTTACAGCATTTCGCCTCTATGCTTAGCAGCATTGCATGGATAGTAGAAGAGAGAAGGGACGACAACTCCATGTCCATATCAAATGTAAATAGTTTTATTGACACATGTTAAAAATACAAAAGCAGATGCGTTTCAGCACACCACCTTGATCACTGCACACAATTAAAATGAGAAGCATACTAAATATATAGAGTACAAAAAGGGGAGGAAGGGAACCCCACCTGTGACGTCACCGCCCGGGGCATGATAGGTCCGTGACGTTACAAGGTAGTGGGGCCTCCGGATGACATCATCCGATGGCCACGCCCCCATCGTTATCTAAGACACACTTGACATCGGCACGGACAGATCTGCAGAACGCAGCATCGGAGGAGGGTCGTCGGCAGGCAGAGGAAGAAGAACACCAGGCAAAGAAGACAGGAGAAAGAAGAAGGAGAAGCCCATAGGAGGAAGATGTGGGAGAACGCATTGAAAAGACTTGTCAAAAACTGTCTACTGTACAGGGGCGGAAGTATAGGGGTCGCAGAAGTTACCATTGCGACTAGCCCCCATACTGCAGGGTGCTCGTGGGGGCCCGTGTGCCCTCCCTCCCCGAGCGGTGGCTGCACATGGGACCGAGTTTCCTGATCCTCAGCCAATGCATAAACCCGCAGTGCAGGAGCTCGGTCATGCTGTGTTTACTCTGAAAGTGAAAGCAAGGGAGAGGTGTCTAGCACAGTGTGTGCTGTGCTCTCTGCCTCCCCCTACAGTGCAGTACCCAACATGGAGAGTGAAGGTACAGTGCTGCAGCTGCTGATTTTTAAAAAGGCGATCTATATATGTTTGTATGCATGTGTGTGTCTCCATGTTTGGGTGTGTGCATGTGTGTGTTTTATATGTGTGTGTGCGTTTATTTGTGTGCATGTGTATATGTGTGTGTGTGTGCATGTTTATGTGTGCATGTGTATATGTTTATTTGTATGTGTGTGCGCACTGTGTGTTTTATATGTGTGTGTGTGTATTTATGTGTGTGCATGTGTGTGTGTGCATTTAGGTGTGTGCATGTGCGTATGTTTATATGTGTGTGTGTGTGCTCATGTGTGCGTTTATGTGTGTGCATGTGTGTGTGTGTATTTATATGTGTATGTATATGTGTGTGTGTGTGTGTACATGTGTGTTTACATACGTGTGTATGTATACACATTACTTTTAATCCTGACCCCCTTTTTCTTTACGCGGGTTCATAAAACCAACAAGAAAATACCATTCCTCTGAAAAGCGAAGCACCCTCAGATCGCTTTTCAGAGGCATTTGACAGGCAGTAAAGAGGCAATAAGTTGCGCCTTGACTGGTAAAATGTTGAGAAACACTGATACAGAGAAACTGATCTCTCCATTTTCCTCCTGCAGCTGCTGAAAGCCTTTGGGAGGGAGAAGAGAAGTGGGGGAAATGTAAAGATCAGTTCCTCTATATGCAGCCGCCCCCACCGCTCCTCCTATGCAGCTTATTTCTGCCCCCATGTGCTCTCCAGCTCACCTGTACTTTTTCCAACCCCCCCGTGCTCCTCTCCTGGCCCCTCCCCTTGTCCCCACAGCTACGCAGAGTTCCCCCCTCCCCTCTCCTGCCGGCTGCTGCAGGGTATCTGTCATGATGAAGCCTTTTCTAAATGGAGAGTCAGTGATCCATACCGATCATGGACTCAGTCCATTCATAACATAGTAAACTTGGTTTACTATGCTTCAGTTTGCGAATGAAGGGGCAGCTCTATACAAAGCTATTCCTGTCCATTCATTCTGTGCAGCTGAGGCTGTGTTCTCAATCTCCTTTCTCGGTCTCAAAGGTGAAACATTAGAGGTCTGCTTAGACTCCTGATATCTCACCAAAGCCCCCCAACGGGGCTCTTAAAAAATAAAAACATTTTTCTTTAAATAATATTGTAAAAAAATAAATAAATGGTATAAAAATAAAATAAAATGAAAAAAAAAACCAGACGCCAGTGGCAGAACTACCAGGGTCACAAACATCGCACTTGCGACCGGGCTTTGGAATTTTCGTCACCGGGCTAGGAGGGAAGGGCCCCAGCTGGGGGTCAGGGGGGGGGGTCACGTGGGCCATTCATGGTTTCTTGCACCGGAGCCCTGAAGGTTCTAGTTACGCCACTGCTACTGTATTTTTTCACACTACACTACTTTTTTTGGTGAATACGTAGAGATACAATGCACATAGTGTGGGGGGCCGGGATCTGGGGCCCCCTTGTCAAAGGGGACTTCCAGATTCCAATAAGCCCCCCGCCTGCAGACCCCGACAACTACCGGGCAAGGGTTGTCGGGAAGAGGCCCTTGTCCCCATCAACATGGGGGCAAGCACCCACCCCCCCATGTTAAGGGCACGCGGCCTGGTATGGTTCAGGAGGTGGGGGCGCTCGCTCATCCCCTCCCTTTCCTGACCTGCCGGGCTGCATGCTCGGATAAAGGTCTGGTATGGATTTTGGGGGGGACCCCACGCCATTTTTTTTTCATTTTGGCGTGGGGGGAGGGTCCCCTCTGAATCCATACTAGGCCCTTGGGCCTGGTATGGATCTGGGCGGGGAGGACCCACGCTGGTTTTTTTTTTTTTCCACAATTTTTTTTAGCCGGCAATTCTTTTTTTTTTACATTCAGCGGGGAAGCTCACTGACAGCTGATGACTCATCGGTTGTTAAGGATGCGGCGGCCGTCTTAGCAACCAAAACGCAAATCGCGTCAGTATCACAGTAAAAACGCGGTACTTGCATTTTGGATGCGGGTCCTTTGAAGTCTATTACATGCAAAATGCTGTATTTTGCAGGAAAAAAATCGTGTGTATGTGGCATAAGTGTGCACTTGTCTGTGTTCTCTTCCTGTCTCCATGATGATAAAAGGCATGTAATATATTTCTCCATAAACGTAAAGTTATTTGCTGTATCCAAGAAGCTTCCAAAGCATGATTTCAGTAATCAGCTAATAACTTGTTGGCTGTATGGCTATAGCACTGCTTTTTAAATAAACCCCTAATAGACAAAACAGTACACTTCCTTGATCGTTTTCCATTTATTTCTAAAATTTGCCATCACTTATGTATTATAGTCTGCCATGTTATCATTGAATGTCCTCTGCTTTAGTGCTATAGAAACCTGTCAGCAAGGACAATTGCTCACATATTAATTACACAAACAGTACAGTTTTTAAAGCAAAACTTTTATTTTAGTAGAAACAATACCAGTAAGGAATCATATTAACAAACACAACATATATATTTTAAAGGAAAATAAATTCCTCCATCCAGGAGACAGTAAACCACTAAGCTCCTGTTCACATCAGTGTGACTTGTCATGCGATTTGACAGTTCCAAATCCCATGACAAATCCCACCCCATTGCTGGCAATGGAACCATTCATATCGCTGTGACTCATGTCAATTATGAAAAACACTACTTTTACTGATTTCACTGCGACTTGCATAGACTTCTGTTAAATTAAGAGTGAAACAAATGTAGGTACTGTTCTGGTAGAGTGAGTAATTGATGACAAAACCACTTTAATAAAACTAATTGACAGTGAATTGTGAATGTGTCTGAATGGTGTAATATCCTCCAGTCACTTTATTAGCTTTGTTGCCCTTCTCTGTACTCGCTCCATTTCCAGTACATCTATCCTGAGGACTGGTGCCCAGAACTGGCCTGCATACTCTAGGTCTGGTCGGACCAGAGTGTTGTAGAGCGGCAGAATTATAGCTTTATCTCTTAAGTTAATCCCCTTTTTAATGCATGCCAATATTCTGTTTGCTTTGTTAGCAGCAGCTTGACATTGCATGCCATTGCTGAGCCTATCATCTACTAGGACCCCCAGGTCCTTTTCCATCCTAGTTTCCCCCCCAGTGGTTCTCCCCCCAGTGAGTAGATTGCATTCATATTTTTGCCACCCAAATGCATTATTTTACATTCTTCCACATTAAACCTCATTTTCCATGTAGTTGCCCACCCCATTAATTTGTTGATCTTCTTGCAAGGTTTCTCTATCCTGCGGAGAAGTTATTGCTCTGCTTAGCTTAGTATCATCCGCAAATACAAAGATTGATCTGTTTACCCCATCCTCCAGGTCGTTTATGAAGAAATGAAATAAGATTGGTCCCAACACAGAACCCTGGGGGAACCCACATTCCACCCCTGACAATTCTGAGTACTCCCCATTTATCACCGCCCTCTGGACTCACCCTTGTAGACAGTTTTCAATGCATGTACTCACCCTATGGTCCATGCCAACGGACCTTACTTTGTACAGTAAACGTTTATGGGGAACTGTGTCAAATGCTTTTGCAAAATCCAGATACACCACGTCTACGGGCCTTCCTTTAGCTAGATGGCAGCTCACCTCCTCATGGAAGGTTAGTAGATTGGTTTGGCAAGAATGATTCTTTATGAATCCATTCTGATTATTGCTAATGATACTGTTTTCATTACTAAAATCTTGTATATAGTCCCTTATCATCCCCTCCAAGAGCTTGCATACTATTGATGTTAGGCTAACTGGTCTGTAATTCCCAGGCATGTATTTTGGCCCTTTTTTAATATTGGTGCTACATTGGCTTTTTCCAATCAGCTGGTACCATTCCAGTCAGTAGACTGTCAGTAAAAATTAGGAGCAATGGTCTGGCAATTACTTGAATGAGTTCCCTAAGGACCCTCGGGTGCAAGCCATCTGGTCCCGGTGACTTATTAATGTTACATTTTCCAAGTCTTTTTCTAATTCTGTCCTCTGTTAGCCATGAGGGTGCTTCTTGAGATGTGTCATGAGGATAAACACTACAGTTTTGGTTACTGAAGCCCCCCGATTCCCTCGTGAAGACTGAGGAGAAGAATAATTTCAATACCTTCGCCATCTCTCCATCCTTAGTATCCAGATTCCCTTCATCATTCTTTATGGGGCCAATAAGGTCTGTCCTCCCTCTTTTACTGTTTATATACTTAAGGAATTTCTTGGGATTTTTTTTGCTCCCCCTCGCTATGTGTTTTTCATGTTCTATCTTAGCCGCCCTAATTGCACCCTTACATTTCTTGTTGCATTCTTTGCAAAGTCTGAATGCTGATGATGATCCCTCAGCCTTGTATTTCTTGAAGGCCTTTTCCTTTGCTTTTATATATGCATTTTTACATTGGAGTTAAGCCATTCAGGACTTGTGTTCTCTCTTTTAAATTTATTTCCCAATGGGATGCACTGGCTAATGCCCTTATTTAATATTCTCTTAAAGCAAACCTATCTCTCCTCCGTGTTCTTTGTTCCTAAGATTTTATCCCAATTTATATCTTCTAGCAAGGCTCGTAGCTTTTTTGAAATTCAGCCTCTTTGTATTCCACTTATGTTTCCTATTTGTGTGATTTATACTGAAGCTAATTGACCTGTGATAGCTGTTTCCTAAATTGCCCCTTATTTCCACATCCGTGATTAGGTCTGTATTGTTGGTAATCAGTAGTAGGGATGAGCCGAACACCCCCCGGTTCGGTTCGCACCAGAACCTGCGAACGGACCGAAAGTTCACACGAACGTTAGAACCCCATTGACGTCTATGGGACTCGAACGTTCGAAATCAAAAGTGCTCATTTTAAAGGCTAATTTGCATGGTATTGTCCTAAAAAGGGTTTGGGGACCCGGGTCCTACCCCAGGGGACATGTATCAATGCAAAAAAAACTTTTAAAAACGGCCGTTTTTTCGGGAGCAGTGATTTTAATGATGCTTAAAGTAAAAAAAAAAAAAAAGTGAAATATTCCTTTAAATATCGTACCTGGGGGGTGTCTATAGTATGCCTGTAAAGTGACGCGTGTTTCCCGTGTTTAGAACAGTCCCTGCACCAAATGTCATTTTTAAAGGAAAAAATCTCATTTAAAACTGCTTGCGGGTTTAATGTCATGTCGGGTCATGGCAATATGGATGAAAATCAGTGAGACAAACGGCATGGGTACCCCCCAGTCCATTACCAGGCCCTTTGGGTCTTGTATGGATATTAAGGGGAACCCCGCACCCAAATTAAAATAAGGAAAGGCCCTATATACTCTGAACAGCAGTATACAGGCGGTGCAAACAAGACAGGGACTGTAGGTTTGTTGTTAAGTAGAATCTCTTTGTAATTTTGAACGGGTACATTTTTAACGTGTTTAGCTCCAGCCAAAAAATCTTTTTTAAGCTTTTTGGAAAACATAGGGAAGGGTTATCACCCCTGTGACATTTGTTTTGCTGTCTTTCCTCCTCTTCAGAAGATTTCACCTCACTTTTTGTCCCAATGAAAAATGTTTTTTGAAAATTTGGGTTTTTTTGTGGAACAAGGATTGGAAAGCATCAGTGGAAAGGAGAAATTGTTTTCCCATATTAACTCTTACAGGAGAGAATTTCCCTTCCTAGGGGTAGATTTCATCTCACTTCCTGTTGTCTCCTTCCGTTTGCAAGTAGGAGTCGTTTGTAAGTTAGATGTTTGAAAGTAGGGTCCTTCCCTATATACTCAGCAGAAATTTGGGCCTTAGGTGTTGCTGTGGCCACAACACTGTAAGCCCTCACAGGGCCCTGCTGTGAAATATTAGATCAAGAATTGTAATTACATGCCCCTGTTGAACAGGAGCTGAAAAATTAGGCCTTAGGCACTGGTGCTGGTGCCACAACACTGCAACCCCTCACAGACACTCTAGTTGGAACGCAGGAACGAGCCCTGCTGCAAAGTATTGCATCAAAAATTGTAATTACACGCCCCTGTTAGACAGGGGCAGAAAAATTGGGCCTTAGGCACTGGTGCTGGTGCCACAACACTGCAACCCCTCACAGACACTCTAGTTGGAATGCAGGAACGAGCCCTGCTGCAAAGTATTACATCAAAAATTGTAATTACACGCCCCTGTTAAACAGGGGCTGAAAAATTGTGCCTTAGGCACTGGTGGTGGCGCCCAGAACCAAAAATGTTCTTACAAGCTATCAGCGTGATGATTGAGGAGGAAGAGGATAATTACTCAGGGATAGTCACTCAGCATCAGCATAGGCAGTCTTTGAAGGGATCTGAGATTTCAAAAAAAATTATTCGGTTACATCAGCATCAGGTGCTTGGTAGCTGGTGGTGATCCAAGACTGATTCATTTTTATGAAGGTCAGCTGATCGACCGAGTCGGTGGACAGACGCACCCTGTGATCGGTTACCACGCCTCCAGCAGCACTGAATGTGCGTTCCGAAAGAACACTGGATGCAGGACAGGCCAGTAGCTCAATTGCATACTGTGCAAGCTCTGGCCAGTGATCCATCTTCAAGACCCAGTAACCCAGAGGATTTTCGGTGGGAAAGGTGTCCAAGTCTGATCTTGCCCCTAGGTATTCCTGCACCATGTAAAACAGACGCTGGCGATGGTTGCTGGAACCGATCATACCTTGGGGCTGCGGACCAAAAAATTGTCTGAACGCATCGGTCAGACGGCCACCTTCTCCACCGCTCCTTCTTTGACTGACCGAAGCCTCAGCAACACGTTGTCCAGAAACAGGAGTTTGTAACCTCCCAGTCTCTGGGAACGCATTGCACAGACCTTTCTGCAAGGCCTCCCGAAGATGTTTCATCCTCTGCTCCCTCTGCGATGGCAAGATAAGGTCCGCAACCTTACCCTTGTAACGTGGATCAAGGAGGGTTGCCAGCCAGTATTGGTCCTTCTCCTTGATACCACGAATACGAGGATCCTTACGCAGGCTTTGCAGGATCAGGGAGGCCATGCAGCGTAGGTTTGCTGAGGCATTCGGTCCGGAGTCCTCTGGGTCACTAAGGACGACAACGTCCGCAGCCACGTACAAGTCCATGTGTTTCTTGGGACTGATCCCTTAAAGACTGCTGCTGATGCTGAGTGCCAGGCTCCACCTCCATACTGACACAATCTTCCTCCTCCTCCTCCTCCTCCTCTTCCTGTGTGATCGGCGGGCACGCAGGAACACTGTCTGGATAAAGGGGGCCTTGAGAGCTAAGGAAGTCCTCCTCTTCCTGCCTCTGTTCTGCCTCAAGTGCCCTGTCCATTATTCCACGCAGCGTGTGCTCCAACAGGTGGACAAGGGGGACAGTGTCACTGATGCATGCACTGTCACTGCTCACCATCCTCGTGGCCTCCTCGAATGGTGACAGGACAGTGCATGCATCCCTGATCATGGCCCACTGGCGTGGGGAAAAAAAACCAAGCTCCCCTGACCCTGTCCTGGTGCCATAGTCGCACAGGTACTCATTGATGGCCCTCTGCTGTGTGTGCAGCCGCTGCAGCATGGCCAACGTTGAGTTCCACCTGGTGGGCATGTCACAGATTAGGCGGTTCTTGGGCAGGTTAAACTCCTTTTGGAGGTCCGTCAGCCGAGCACTGGCATTATATGACCGGCGGAAATGCACACAGACTTTCCTGGCCTGCCTCAGGACATCCTGTAAGCCCGGGTACCTGCCCAAGAACCGCTGCACCACTAAGTTAAGGACGTGAGCCAAACAGGGCACATGGGTCATTTGTCCCTGTCGGAGGGCAGAGAGGAGGTTGGTGCCATTGTCGCAAACCACCATTCCTGCCTTAAGTTGGTGTGGCGTCAACCACCTCTGAACCTGCCCCTGCAGAGCTGACAGAACCTCTGCCCCAGTGTGGCTCCTGTCCCCCAAGCACACCAGCTCAAGCACCGCATGGCATCTTTTGGCCTGCGTACTTGCGTAGCCCCTTGAACGACTACGGAGCACCGCTGGTTCCGAGGAAGAGGCCATGGAGGAAGAAGAAGAGGAGGGGGTGGAGGAGAGAGGTGTGTCACAATCAGCATTTTGGAGGCGTGGTGGCGGAACAACCTCCAACACTACTGCACCTTGTCCTGCATCCTTCCCAGCTGCCAGCAGAGTCACCCAATGCGCCGTGAAACTTAGGTAACGTCCCTGTCCATGCCTGCTGGACCATGAGTCAGCGGTAATATGCACCTTACCGCTGACCGCCCTGTCCAGCGAGGCATGGACATTGCCTTCCACATGCCGGTAGAGAGCCGGAATCGCCTTCCGTGAGAAAAAGTGGCGTTTGGGTACCTGCCAATGAGGAACCGCACATTCCAGAAAACTCACGGAAGGGTGCAGAGTCTACCAACTGAAAAGGCAGCAGTTGAAGTGCTAGCAATTTTGCCAAGCTAGCATTCAACCGCTGGGCATGTGGATGGCTGGGAGCAAACTTCTTTCGGCGGTGCAGCAGCTGGGGCAGGGAAATTTGCCTGGTACAATCTGACGTCGGTGTACCAAAAGCAGATTGCCCACAAGTACTTGGCTGTGACACACCTAATTCTACACCTTCATTCCTCTCACTGCAGGTCTCAGAGAGGACTGGAGGTCTAGTGGGGTTGGAAATCTCAGCTGATGAGGAGCAAGGAGAGATCCTCTTTGTTCTTTGGTGTGGGTCTTTTAGATACGCTTGCCAACGAACTGCATGGCAGGTCAACATATGTCTGGTCAAGCATGTGGTACCCAAGCGGGAGATGTTTTGGCCATGTGAGATACGCTTGAGACATATGTTGCAAATAGCAGCGGTGCAATCTGATGCACTCGTCTCAAAAAAGGCCCACACCAAAGAACTTTTTGAATAACGCGCAGAGACTGCAGCGCCCTGCACATGTGGAGCTTTGGGGTGTGATGCAGTCAATGTGCTGCCCTTAGGCTGGCCTCTGGAGGGCATCCTGCCTCGTTGGTGATGTGCCGCCTCCTCCTCCTCCTCCTCCTCCTCCTCTCTCCTATCAGGCACCCACGTTGAGTCAGTGACCTCATCATCCCCTCCCTCCTCATCACTGGAGCAAACCTGGCAGTATGCTGCAGCAGGGGGAGCATGACTGCCAGATTGCTGTCCTTCTTGGGCACCCCCTCTGTCCGTGCTCATGTTACTGCCTTCATCGAGCTCAGTATCATCAGCAGAGCCTTCCAAACGCTGGGCATCCTCCTGGAGCATGTACCCAACACTGTGGTCAAACAGTTCGAGGGAATCCTCAGGAGGACATGGTGGAGCTAGGGAAGGAGTCACTGATGACATTGAGCTGAGGGAAGAGGCCGCTGCTTTGCCAGACAAAGCACCCTGGGCATGGGTGAGAGAGGATGAGGAGGATGAGGACGGCTTGGTCATCCACTCGACCAAGTCTTCCGCATGTTGCGGCTCAACACGGCCAGCTGCCGAAAAAAAGGCCAAGCGTGTCCCATGGCCACGTGCTGATGAGGATGCACCGTCTCCACAACCAGCACTAGACACAGAGCCTGCTTGCCCTCTCTTATTGGCTTGTGACTGTCTGCCTCTCCTTCTTGGCCTTCCAGACATACTAATGGCCTGTAGCTGCACTAAGCTGGGATAGAACACCAGTAATTTTCTTCAGGTAGCTTTATATACTGTAACCAAACAAGCCTGCCTGTCAGTAGGAAGATAACAGGAACGGATCTAGCTGAACACTGTGAGCAGGACGCACTGTACTAAATGTAAATAGTCTAGCTGCCTGACCGTGGTACTAATAGGATCAAATAGAACACCAGTAATTTTCTTCAGGTAGCTTTATATACTGTAACCAGACAAGCCTGCCTGTCAGTAGGAAGATAACAGGAACGGATCTAGCTGAACACTGTGAGCAGGACGCACTGTACTAAATGTAAATAGTCTAGCTGCCTGACCGTGGTACTAATAGGATCAAATAGAACACCAGTAATTTTCTTCAGGTAGCTTTATATACTGTAACCAGACAAGCCTGCCTGTCAGTAGGAAGATAACAGGAACGGATCTAGCTGAACACTGTGAGCAGGACGCACTGTACTAAATGTAAATAGTCTAGCTGCCTGACCGTGGTACTAATAGGATCAAATAGAACACCAGTAATTTTCTTCAGGTAGCTTTATATACTGTAACCAGACAAGCCTGCCTGTCAGTAGGAAGATAACAGGAACGGATCTAGCTGAACACTGTGAGCAGGACGCACTGCACTAAATGTAAATAGTCTAGAATTTAACAGGAACGGATCTAGCTGAACACTGTGAGCAGGACGCACTGCACTAAATGTAAATAGTCTAGAAGATAACAGGAACGGATCTAGCTGAACACTGTGAGCAGGATGCACTGCACTAAATGTAAATAGTCTAGAAGATAACAGGAACGGATCTATCTGAACACTGTGAGCAGGACGCACTGCACTAAATGTAAATAGTCTAGAAGACAACAGGAACGGATCTAGCTGAACACTGTGAGCAGGACGCACTGCACTAAATGTAAATAGTCTAGAAGATAACAGGAACGGATCTAGCTGAACACTGTGAGCAGGACGCACTGCACTAAATGTAAATAGTCTAGAAGATAACAGGAACGGATCTAGCTGAACACTGTGAGCAGGACGCACTGCACTAAATGTAAATAGTCTAGAAGATAACAGGAACGGATCTAGCTAAACTGAATACAGTGTATATATATATATGCAACACCTGGGATGCATATATATATACACAATACACTGTAAGTGCAGCTAACTGACTGACTGTTCTGCCTAATCTATCTAACTGAAATCAAATGACACTGTCTGTCTCTCTCTCTCTCTCTCTCTCTATCTATGAACGCCGGAACACACACTACACAGGGCCACCGTGCAGGCGGCCTTATATAGTGTGGGGCGTGTACTAAATCCCCTGAGCCATAATTGGCCAAAGCCTCCTTGGCTTTGGCCAATTACGGCTCTCTGTTCAGGCGGCGCTGTGATTGGCCAAGCATGCGGGTCATAGTGCATGCTTGGCCAATCATCAGCAGGCAATGCACTGCGATGCCGCAGTGAATTATGGGCCGTGACGCGCCACACGAATTTGGCGCGAACGGCCCATATCGTTCGCAATTCGGCGAACGGGCGAACAGACGATGTTCGAGTCGAACATGGGTTCGACTCGAACACGAAGCTCATGCCTAATCAGTAGGTCTAGTAACGCTTTTTTTTTCTAGTTGGTGCGTCTACCATCTGACCCATGAAATTGTCCTGTAGGACAGTTAGGAACTGGCGAGCCTTAGACAAATGTGCGGTTCCTTCCGCCCAGTCTATGTCTGGATAATTAAAATACCCCATTATGATGACACTTCCCATCCTTGCTGCTAATCCAAATTGTGATAGGAGGTCCATCTCCCCCTCCTCCCTCATGTTAGGGGGCCTATAGCATACTCCCAGTATTATTTTCCCCTTAGTTTCATCCCTTTGGAGCTCTACCCATAAGGATTCTACCTCCTCCCTAGCTCCCTTAGTGATGTCATCTCTCACATTAACTTGTACACTATTCTTGTTATACAGGCATACCCCTCCCCCTTTTTTACCCTCTCTATCCCTGCGATAAAGGAAATACCCTTGAATGGTTGCCAGCCAATCATGAGAGCTGTTGAACCAAGTCTCTGAAATTCCCACAAAATCTAAATCCTCCTCGTACAACAGTATCTCTAGTTCTCCCTTCTTGTCCGCCAGGCTCCTGGCATTGGTGAACATGCCACTTAGTTTAGACCGGTCGCATACTGTCCTCTTATTGGGTGTTCTGAGATTGCAAATAGGACTTGTTACTATACTTACCTTGGGTTTATGTGCTTTAGTCAACCTACCATTAATGCCCCCAATACTACCCTCTGGAATATGTTCAATGCTGACTATCTCTACCTCTGAACCCCCCCCCCCCCCCCCCCCCCGTCGCCTAGTTTAAAAGCCCCTCTAACTTTTCAGCCATCTTCACTCCCAGCAGATCTGCACCCTCCTCATTTAGGTGCAGTCCATCCCTTCTATAAAACTGGTGACCGACTGAGAAGTCGGCCCAGTTCTTAAGGAACCCAAAACCCCTGGATCAACTTTACCTATAAATGTTAGTACCCAGTTATATTATGTACAATTAGGAAAGAATCCAGGACTCTTTGAAAGCAAGCTACCGAGTTGGCCAGAACCAGCTCTTGAGGGAGTCTATTTCACATTTACACAGCTCTTACTGTGAACAAAAACTAGGTATATGTAAAAAAAAAACATTTACTGTTCCCTCATGTATACATAGCTGTAATGGTATTTTTTTATATCTGCTTAGATTCTAAAACATACTTAAGCCTGGAGGTCCCAGGAGGAGGATTTTACATATCTAGAATAATCTTCTTCATTTTGTAATTTTTAACAATTACTGATTTACTACTTAACAGGATTGCTCTAATAAAGTCAAACACCATAAAAAGCCATTTCAGCCCTACTTTCTGCAGCTAGCATAGTAAAGCACAATAGGTGTCAAATTCTATAATGAGACTCTACAGACTCCAACCCCATTATTACTGCTCTCTGAATTCCTTTATGCCGCGTACACACGGTCGTACTTTTCGTCTACAAAAGTCGGACAGCCTGTCCGACAGACTTCCGGCAGACTTTCGGTGGACTTGCGGCGGACTTGCGGCCTACTTTCTAACGAACGGACTTGCCTACACACGACCACACAAAAGTCTAACGGATTCGTACGTGATGACGTACACCGGACTAAAATAAGGAAGTTCATAGCCAGTAGCCAATAGGTGCCCTAGCGTGGCTTTTTGTCCGTCGGACTAGCACACAGACGAGCGGATTTCGGGGTCCGTCGTAGTTACGAAGTAAAGTTTTAAAACATGTTTCAAATCTAAAGTACGTCGGATTTGAGGCTAAAAAAGTCAGTTGAAAGTCCGGAGAAGCCCACACACGATCGGATTACCAGCCAGCTTTAGTCCATCAGCGTCTGTTGGACTTTTGTAGACGAAAAGTAGGACCGTGTGTACGCGGCATTAGGCTTCAACTCACTTTGTCAGGTCACTCCTTTACCCACCTGTATTGTTGCATTCCACACATATTTAGGTAGCTAATATGCTTTCATATATAAAATTTAAAGATGCAAAGTGTAAAAAAAAAAAAAATATATATATATATTTATATTTTTTAATATATTTATATATTATATTTTTTTTATATTTTTTTACACTTTGCATCTTTAAATTTTATATATGAAAGGCATATTAGCTACCTAAATATGTGTGGAATGCAACAATACAGGTGGGTAAAGGAGTGACCTGACAAAGTGAGTTGAAGCCTAAAGGAATTCAGAGAGCAGTATATATATATATATATATATATATATATATATATATATATATATATATATATATATATATATATATATATATATATATATATATATATATATATATATATATATACAGTGGCTTGCGAAAGTATTCGGCCCCCTTGAACTTTTCAACCTTTTGCCACATTTCAGGCTTCAAACATAAAGATATAAAATTTTAATTTTTTGTGAAGAATCACCAACAAGTGGGACACAATTGTGAAGTGGAACGAAATCTTTTGGATTTTTGAAACTTTTTTAACTAATAAAAAAATGAAAAGTAGGGCGTGCAAAATTATTCGGCCCCCTTGCATTAATACTTTGTAGAGCCACCTTTTGCTGCGATTACAGCTGCAAGTCGCTTGGGGTATGTCTCTATCAGTTTTGCACATTAAGAGACTGAAATTCTTGCCCATTCTTCCTTGCAAAACAGCTCGAGCTCAGTGAGGTTGGATGGAGAGCGTTTGTGAACAGCAGTTTTCAGCTCTTTCCACAGATTCTCGATTGGATTCAGGTCTGGACTTTGACTTGGCCATTCTAACACCTGGATACATTTATTTGTGAACTATTCCTTTGTAGATTTTGCTGTATGTTTGGGATCATTGTCTTGTTGGAAGATAAATCTCCGTCCCAGTTTCAGGTCTTTTGCAGACTCCAACAGGTTTTCATCCAGAATGGTCCTGTATTTGGCTGCATCCATCTTCCCCTCAATTTTAACCATCTTCCCTGTCCCTGCTGAAGAAAAGCAGGCCCAAACCATGATGCTGCCACCACCATGTTTGACAGTGGGGATGGTGTGTTGAGTGTGATGAGCTGTGTTGCTTTTACGCAAAACATATCGTTTTGCATTGTGGCCAAAAAGTTCGATTTTGGTTTCATCGGACCAGAGCACCTTCTTCCACATGTTTGGTGTGTCTCCCAGGTGGCTTGTGGCAAACTTTAGACGAGACTTTTTATGGATATCTTTGAGAAATGGCTTTCTTCTTGCCACTTTTCCATAAAGGCCAGAATTGTGCAGTGTATGACTGATTGTTGTCCTATGGACAGACTCTCCCACCTCAGCTGTAGTTCTCTGCAGTTCATCCAGAGTGATCATGGGCCTCTTGGCTGCATCTCTGATCAGTCTTCTCCTTGTCTGAGCTGAAAGTTTAGAGGGACAGCCAGGTCTTGGTAGATTTGCAGTGGTCTGATACTCCTTCCATTTCAAAATGATCGCTTGCACAGTGCTCCTTGGGATGTTTAAAGCTTGGGAAATCTTTTTGTATCCAAATCCGGCTTTAAACTTCTCCACAACAGTATTACGGACCTGCCTGGTGTGTTCCTTGGTCTTCATGATGCTCTCTGCGCTTTCAACAGAACCCTGAGACTATCACAGAGCAGGTGCATTTATACAGAGACTTGATTACACACAGGTGGATTCTATTTATCACCATCAGTCATTTAGAACAACATTGGATCATTCAGAGATCCTCGCTGAACTTCTGGAGTGAGTTTCCTGCACTGAAAGTAAAGGGGCCGAATAATTTTGCACGCACCACTTTTCAGTTTTTTAATTGCTAAAAAAGTTTAAACTATCCAATAGATTTCGTTCCACTTCACAATTGTGTCCCACTTGTTGGTGATTCTTCACAAAAAATTAAAATTTTATATCTTTATGTTTGAAGCCTGAAATGTGGCAAAAGGTTGAAAAGTTCAAGGGGGCCGAATACTTTCGCAAGCCACTGTGTATATATATATATATATATATATATATATATATATATATATATATATATATATAATATAAATTATATATTTGGGCACTTGCAAAGGTAGCTTTACAACATTTGGGTGTTGTAGCCCACCTTTGCCAAAGCACCCTTAGTCAATACTACAACTCCAGTTCCAAAATAGTTGGGGGGCTGTGTAAAATCTACATGACAACAGAAAGAAATAATTTGCATATCTCACAAACCCATATTTTATTCACAATAGAAAATAGAAAGCATATCAAATATTGAAACTGAGAAAATGTACCATTTTAAGAAAAAAAAATAAGGTCATTTTGAAATTGATGGCAGCAGCACAGCTCAGAAAAGTTGGGACAGGGCCATGTTTACCACAGTGTAGCATCCCTTCTTCTTTTAACAATACTTTGTAAATGTCTGTGAACTGAGGAGACCAGTTGCTAGAGATTCATTTTTCATTTTTTTCATTTTTGGATGGCAGAGCGAACTGTATTCACAGACAATGATTTTTGAAAGTATTCCTGAGCCCATGCAGTGATGTCCATCACAAAATCATGCCTGTTTTTAAGAGAGAAGTATGGGGTTTTGTTTTGTTCCAGAACCATACTTACCTAGGTGGATGCAGCATCAGTCCAATGCTGCATCTGTCCCGCGCTGGCTCTAACACTAAGATCCGAGCGATCAGACACTGCTGATCGCTCGCTTCTCAGGGCTTCCTGAGCAGAGAGCTGGTGACTGTCAATCACTGGTTCTCTGCTCTGCCCCCCGCGCTCACTGGAGCTCTGGGCTGTGGAAGCATCCGGCTCAGGCTCTCAGAGGTATGCTGGAGGCTGAGCTGGGTGCCGATCCAGGCATGTGGGCGGATCCCAACTTCATTGTCACGATCTTGCCCGAGCCTGGACCAGCACTGTGACGTCAGCTGACAGTGGGCTTCAGCCCGCTGTCTGCTAAAAACGGATCACAGGAGTGCAGAACGAACTGCACTCTTGTGATCCACAGGAGAAGTACAGCCAATGAGCTTTGGCTGTACTCTTTAATGCAGTGCTGTCTGACGGCCCAAAGATCATGGGCATCCAATATTGCATTTTGGCCTTGTCTTTTGTTCATATAGATTTCTCCAGATTCTCTAAATCTTTTGATGATATTATGTAATGTACTGCAGATGATGATATACTTAAAGTCTTTGTAATTTTACATTGAGATACATTATTCTGAAATTGTTCAACAATTTTTAGACGCAGCTTTTCACAGATTGGTGAACCTCAGCCTATCTTTACTTCTGAGATACTCTGATTCTCTTAGATCAGGGGTCAGCAACCTGTAGATTGCGATCGACCAGTAGATCACAGACAGGTCACTGGTAGATAGCGGTCTGGGAGGGCATGGCTTGGACGGGACCCGGGATGGCTGCCTGAGACGAGAGCTCCCGCACAAAGAGGACGGAAAAGTCTCCTAATTAAAGGAATCATAGGCGATCCAATCATGGGCAGGTCTAATAGGAGCAACTCAACCCCCTCCGCACCGTAAAGTAGACCGGGACACAACTCAGTAACAACATAACTGAGATGTCAAACGCCTTTCCTATAAGCAACGACACCCGTCAGGGATGCCCGCTATCACCCCTGATATTTGTCCTGATATTGGAACCCTTTCTAAATAGATGCCAACACAGACATTCAGGGAATCTCCATTAACCGTAAAGAATTTAAAGTGGCTGCTTTTGCAGACGACATTCTGTTATCGCTGCAGTCACCTCGAACATCCTTACCCAATCTTTTAAATGATATCAAACATTTCGGTATCTTGTCAAATCTTAAAATCAATTACTCTAAATCCCATGCCTTAAACCTTTCCTTGCCCTTGCAAGAAGTACTCCACTGTCAAGACACCTTCCCCTTCCAGTGGAAAAAAGAAGCCATTACCTATCTTGGCATCCAAATAACCAGTCGAATAGTGGACCTTTATAACCATAATTTCCTAGCGGCCTTGTCAAAAACCCAGTCAGACTTAAAAAGTTGGGCCAATCTCAATATATCATGGTTTGGACGCTCGGCCCTAATAAAAATGATAGTCCTCCCACGCCTTCTATACCTTATGCAGACAATCCCAATCCACATACCCCCCTCCTTCTTTTCATCATACAAAAAGGCCTGTACAGCATTTATCTGGAAAAATAACGCCCCACACATTAAATACTCTCGCTTGACACGCCCCAAGACTAGGGGTGGAATTGCCCTACCCCACCTTTATAAATATTACCTGGCCTGCCACTTAACTAGAGTGGTGGACTGGAAAACCCAAAAATTGGGGAAGATCTGGATCACATTAGAAACTCCTTCTCGCAATATCCAATACACACTCTCCCTTGGTTCTCACCTAAACACTGGTCCCAAACCATCGGGACACACCCGCTTATCTATCCCTCATTTCTATCTTTCAGGAAAGCAGTTGCCTCTTGCCACATATCCTCACAACCAGGCCCACTGACCTCCCTGAGAGGGAATCCAGATTTCCCCCCAGGAGAGTCAACTACATTCTTAATACAGGAATGGCCACATGTTGATGTCCTATCACACCATTTCTTTCACAAAGGACGCTGGAGATACAATGAAAACTTGAAGTCTATATCTCGTATGGAAGATTTTCCCTTTTGCACCTACAGACAACTAAGACACTTTTTTACCCCCAAGGACTAGACCGATATATGGTCAAAACAACTTACACCATTTGAGATTCTTCACTCCCAAAAGACACCACAAAGACATCTAATATCTTTGATTTACTCTCTCCTCCAAGCTGACGCCCATCCCACACAGACAGGTTCCTCAAGACTATCATGGGGCAATGACTTACAACTAACGTTCACCCAACGATGACTGGGAAACCATACATGCACATGCCCACAAAGGGTCATTGAATGTAGCAATTCAGGAAAATGGCTACAAGATAATTACAAAATGGTACAGAACCCCATCCCGTCTACACAAATTCTCGCCCTCAATTCCAAACTCCTGTTGGAGATGTAACAGAGAAGAAGGATCTATGATCCACATATGGTGGGAGTGCACTGCGCTCCAACCATTCTGCAAGGAGGTACACTCTATAATAGCACGGGTCACCACCTATACACTAGACTATAACCCTGCTCAATATCTCCACCATCATACAACCCTGCCTAAAAATCCTATCTTAAATCATTGGCCATGCACATGGTTAATGCGGCTAGACTCTGCATTCCTGTTCATTGGCGCATCAACCAACATTCCAACCATCAGAGAATGGTTGACGAGGATTGCAAAGATTGAGGAGATGGAAGAATTGATCCACATTTTCCAAGACCGCATACAGAAATTTTCCACTACTTGGGCATGCTGGACAAATTTTAAGACTACGGAAGGATATAAATCCCACTTCCCTCTGTGATGTTTTGTCATTCGACTTGTAAACAAATGATTTTGTCATGACTTGACCGAAACCAAGGGATCGGAGATGAGGAGCGGTCTCCTACTTATCTCCCTGCCCCTTCCCTTCTTTTTTGCCCCTTCTCTTGTCCCTCATGCTATCCCCCGCTCTCCCTTACCCTCCTAATCTCTTCCCTCTTACCCAACTCCATCTATCTACCCCCACGCTTCACACTGTCTTTAGGCTAGTACATAGAAATGACCAACAAATCTGCTTCATCCCCTCAACAGGGACACATAAACCTTACCATACCCTACATGCAAGCTTAATGCTCTTACCTAGTCCATGGATGGACCTGTTGTTATTGGTCCCCATGGGCAACAACCAATTTTGATAAGACTTGTTTCGACTATGATGTCTCTTCTTAGGGAATACAACTGTTGGTATTTCATTTAGTGTTTATTTTCTTTGGGAGCTACATATGTTAAATTAATGCTGCAGTTCCTTTCTCCATGACTGGTAATGTAACAACATATTCTCTACTGCCAATGTATAATATTGTCATGAATGATCCTTTTAAGTATCTGTTCAATGTGTTGTATATACAACTGTATTATCCTTTAATAAAAACTTTTTTGTGGAAAAAAAAAGATAGCGGTCTGGGCTTGCTGACCCACCATTTCAGAGCATCAAACAGTGCAATGCAGAGAGACTACTTGTAAGGCTGGAGCTGTAGTAGGGAGCAAGAGCCACATAAGTCGATGCCTCCTCTGTAGTGCCAGCTCCTATCCCATGCGGAGTGATACCAACTTCACTCCACCTCTTATCTCGGCTAGCGGTCTCCTGCGTGGTGCCAGCAGCAGGAAAGTGATCTTCAGGTCAGTGTGAAGCAATACACTGGACATAATAATATAAGGCTGCTTTCACACTGATGTACTGCCGAATGCCATGAAGGGCCCATTCACAAGTGCAGCAGTCACTGCTGCTCCTCTGAAAAGCAATCTGAGTGTGTTTGACAGGTGGTGAGGAGGCGATATGTTGCCTTCTCACCACCTGAATTAGACCCATGATTGCCGTGCAATGCGCACGTTTGCGACACGGTAGTACAGCAATTCAAATTTTAAATCAGGTGTGAGGAGGCGACACTGTGCCCGGTGATCTCTGACTTCTCCCATGTTGTTCAGGTAGATCTCCATCTCTTTAAGGTTGCCTACCCCTGTCTTAGATGCTCTTTTTAAACCAGTCATGTTACTGACTTGTTACTGACCTGTTGCCAATTAAGCTAATTAGTTGCAAAATGTTCTTCTAACTCTTCCTTGTCAGTGCCAATTTGCCAGCTTTTTGTTGCCCAGTAGGGAAACCTAATCACAATTAAATCCTGCACAAATAAACCTGAAAATATGATGCTAATTTTCAAAAGCAAGTTTAGCTTTGGTGATATGTTAAAATGCTAAGATGAATTTAGAGATATAAGCAGTTGAAGTTGTAAACTCTTTTATTGTAAGAGAGTTGAGCTTTGTGCTAACATGCATGCTTGACTTTTGAGGAAAGGAGGCGTGGAGACATGCTTGACTTTTGAGGAAAGGAGGTGTGGAGACATGCTTGACTTTTTTTCAAGAAAAGCCAGATTTTTCATGAAATTTCAGCTGCCTCACCTGTTTTGGATCCAGTGAGATTTCACTGACTAGAGCATAGGGCCACCTGTCAAAATCTTCCTGGCTGTGGCCACCCATACCATGATCCTGACCCTGCCTTTTTTACTTTTTCCTTTCTTTCTCATTTCACCACGGAAACATCACTGTGATGTATTTGTTAGCTTCTTCAATTTGTATTTCATTTGTGTGAATAGTAGTTTTTATTACTCTGGTGATGTCATGAGTCACATTCTGCATAGGAACTACCCCGCTAAATATACAAACCTCATAGCCTAATTTCAGAATTTTGCAAGAGCAAAAATTCTCACTTTTGCTCCTTTAGTTGCTTATGTGACATTTGACACATATGTAACATTTTATTTAATGTGACATTATGTGACATTTTATTTAATGCTGAACTTCAGATCTTTTTTTGCATATGTACTGGTCCATAGGTCCATAGGTCCAGCAGTAATATCTCATACTTGAGGGATTACTAAAGAAGCTGTCAATCACTGTCAATTACTGTAGAAGTCAGTGCTTCTAAAATGATAGCCGTGGACTTCTGGGTCCTGTGCCGAGGGCTTTTCACTATGCACACTGTCCACAGGGGGTTGGTTTCTCAGTACTGGTCCCATTCACAAAATGCCTTGTTTTTTTTCCAATAAACACAAGGCGTGTTTTAAATGGATGTGGTGAAGAGGAGGGGAAGTGAAGTCAAGATCTCTACCCCATCATGACAACACCTTGTATTTATTGAATGGTGGTGCTGCTGAGTGAGCAACTACCTGTTGTCAGTATGCAGTGCAGAAGTCACTTTGTACAGGAGTCAGAAGGTCATGACTATCACTGTAGAATTGCCGGCTAATACAGTGTTTGCCAGCTTCCTCAGTGGCCCATTAGGTATAAAATATGTTAACCTACATAGTGCCAACCTGGACCAATGTAACTATGCAATAAAGCTCATACCTGGAGTGCAGCTTTAAAAAAGATCTACTTCTTTGTCTCTGTAAAGTGTGTATGCGCGCGCATATGAGCTATCTTATGCACTCTACTACAAATTATTGGAGGCTGAGGAACCTGCCTTTTGTCTTGGCTATTTTTGTCCAACAGAATTATGAAGAATCCATACACAAAGGGACATTAAATAACTGCTGAGTGGGAAACCCCCTTGTTAGTGTGCAGTGCAGAAGCCACTCAGTACATGACTCAAAAGATAAACGGCTATCACTGTAGACGTGCTGACAACCACAGTGATTGTCAGCTTCCCTAGTGGCCCCTCAGGTTTGATATATATATATATATTATAGTACTTTGATTGCGCAAAGCTGGACCAATTTAACTTTGCAATAAAAAATAATTTCGAGAGTTGAGGTTTAAATAAAATAATCTCCTTTTTTTCTTTAGAGGTGTGTGTGTGTATGTGTTTGCATTCTCTTACGCACTCTACTACTAATTGCTGGATGCTGAGAAACCTGTATTTTCTCTTGTCCATTTATATTCTACACTACAGAAGTATGCAGAATCTGCACACAAAGAAGCTCTATTTAACTGCACTTAAAGCATGTCATGCTTACAGTATATTTTACTTCAAGCTGATTTCTGATAGCAGCTTTCTTTACATTATATGACTTGCTTTTTATGATGAAGATGTCTGGGAACTATACAAATACAGGCATATGTATTAAAATTTTAAAGACATTTTGAAATATGTTGGTCAGTTCTGAACAGGTATTGCTACTTATTTAATAGCTTGATAGGACACAGTTTATACAACACAGGTGGGTTTTTGTTACTGCATGCCCATGTCTCCAGGCCATTCCTATTGTGGTCCACAAGTCATACCTGTATTTCCTGCAAGCCTGGGCAATTTGACAGTTAGTTAGCACAGCAGCTGACCTCTGATACCTCTACCTGCATTGTCTTCTATGTCTTATATCAACAGTCTATTAATTCACAGGCTCACAACACCTTGAAAGGAAGCATGTTGCCATTTCTCAGCTGCTTGCCTCTACTAGAATTAGCAGATCTTTCTACACAATAGCAAGAGCTATTAGTCATCTTGCCGCCAATGATGGAAGCTTAGGATATTAGTTTATTTATTTTTTTCCAAACTATGGGATATTAGTTTATTTTAACAATAATAAGCATTTTTAATATATGCATTGGGTGTCTGGATCTGGTCAGTGGAGACCAGATCCAGACCCCCATGCAAAGCTCCTAACAGTGCCTTTTTGGAAGGAATTGCCCTCTTTTGGACCCAAATCCCTCAGTACCTCCTTTGACCTCAATAGTCCTTCATTTTGGTCTCATGTATTGGCCCCTAATCCCTATCAAAAGTGTTGTACTACCTTAACCAGGTCATCTAAACAGCCAGTACAAAAGTAGAGATAAAAAGTCCCAATCACTTTTTGCATACTAATTCCTCATGGGCAGTGTAAATGGGGGGCATAGCACAGATGTGTCCTTTGCTTACTTTGTGTGTCCTTTCTCATCTCAGAAGTTGAGAGGTGTGCCCATGCACCTGTGCAACAGCCATACCTCCCAACATTTTGAGATGGGAATGAGGGACACCTACTAGCATATGTATGTAGGCATAGGACACGCCCCCTGCCACAACCCCTTAAAGGAGAATTAACCCCCAAAAAAGGTTAATTAAATCCACAAGTGCTTTTTTTTTACCACTACTGTTCCGTTATATTGGCTTTTAAAATGTACAAATGCAGCAATTTAGAAATTGGATGAAAGGTTTAGAACTGGGAAACACTTTTTGAAAGTTAAAAAGTGCATTTTATATACAACTATATAGATCAGACCAAAATGAGGGGCAAATGAGGAGGAATGAGGGACAGAGGGACATTGCTCCAAATCAGGCACAGTCACTCAAAATCAGGGACAGTTGGGAGGTATGCAACAGCAGATTGCTTCTAATAATGGACTATTGCTGGCTGCATTCAGCAAGCAATAGATCACTCTAATCGTGATCTAGTGCTGCAGGGGAAGGCTAGGAAGAGCTGCAACACTTCTGTTTGAGCCTCTGTACTGACAGGAAGTACCATGATGTCACTAAATTTCTGATGGAAACACAATGTGGAAGATTCTACAGCACGCTTCCATTGAGTGATCTAAAATAGCTACTGTCCAAGTGCTTTTTAAAACAGCGACTGGTACTCAATTGGATTATATATATTTTCCAGGCTAATCTTACCTGCTTTCAGATAAAAGACTGTTCAACTGATTAAGAATTAAATACTGCATGAGTATTTGTGTTAAAATATTTTGCGGTATTTAACATGTGTTTTTGCACCTTATTTTAACATGTCCTAATAATCATGACTCATCCCTGTTGCCAGCACAATGTAATATATAGAACAGCATGCGGACCCAACCCCCCCCCCCCCCAATTGCGCATGGTATGGATTTTGGGGGGGGACTCATGCCAAAAATAAAATGTGAGATGCCCCCAAAAAACATACCAGACCTATAGTCGAGCATGCAATCCACCAGGCCAAGAAAGGGGAGGAAGACTGTGCATCCTCCCCTCACCTTCTGAACCATGCCATTCCTCTTCCCCACAACCCTGTCCTGGTCATTCTGGATGTGCAGGCAGGGGGGGTTGACTTATCAGAATCTGGAAGCCCCCTTTAACCCCCCCCCCCCCCATGTGAATGAGTATGGTGTACTTCATTCACCAACAAACTGCCAAGTGTAAATAAAAACACCACACAGCTTTTTACAAGACCTTTATTTAAAAAATGTTCCCCCCCATGTACATCCATCGTCAACCACGATAAACACCCCACGCATAAAAAAAAAAACAAAAAAAAAAAAACACCTGCCAACACAACCGCTCCATCGTTCCCCCCCCACCTCTTAAATTAACAAGGTCATGCGGTCAGCAAGGTCATAAATGGGAGGTCTCCCATTGATGTTGTTGACCATATATGGACACATCCTGTTTGATCAATAACATCATAAGTGTCGGGGCCACCCATTGACATCATTGACCATACATGAATACATCCTTGTTTGATCAATGATGGGGGCCACCCAGTGATGTCATTGACCAGAAATGGATGTGTCCGTGTATGATCAATTACATCACTGGGTGATCCCCCACCCACTTATTGCATCATTGGCCCCACGCCCGTGTTTACTTAAGCGCTTATTTTACATTTTTAATAAAGGACTTGTCAAAAGCCATGTGGTGTTTTTTTTTTACATTTGTAATTTTTTTGGTGAATGAATTGGTGTACCCCATACTCATTCACATAGGTGAACCATGATCTGGGGGTCCCCTTGTGAAAGGGGGCTTCCAGTTTCCGGTAAGCCACCCTCCAGTGGGGATGAGACCCTTGTTTTCATCAACATGGGAACAAGGTGTCTTGCCAGGGCTCCCCCCTGCTCCTTGCCTGCCGGTCTTCATGTTCATATAAGGGTCTGGTGTGGACTTTGTGGGGACCTCACATAATTTTTTTAAATGTTTTGGCGTGAGGTCCCTCCCAAAATCCTTATGAGACCCAAAGGGAATCCCCACTGACAGCAGCAATAATTCATGGCTGTGAGGATCAGGGGCAAATCCGGGGGGGGGGGCAATGGGGCAATTGCTCCCCCCAAGAAAATAATGAGTGGGTGAGCCGGCGGGTGACTGAGCAGGCCAGCGAGTGAGCAAGTGGACGGGCAGGCTGGTGAGCAGGCTGGTGAGTGAGTGAGCATGCCGGCAAGCATTATTTTTAACAGTAAACTCAACTTATATTTCACTATATAAGCTGAGTTTACTGTTAAAAATAACTGCGAAAGGCAAGACTCCGGTGGGTGTATAAAGATGTCCGCTTGCCGACTTCCAACTCTAGGCTTACTACAGACAAGTGCATACCAAGATGGCTGCAATGTAACGTCACTTTGGTTGCATATTCTGATGGGTAGCGGCTTTCTGACATCTCTTACCACACACCCTGCATCACCGCAGCTCAGTTTCTGACAGAACACTGCCATCACTGTGCAGGCGAGGGCAGCAGAGAGATTACATCATCTATCACTGCCCACCCTCACTCTGGGACACAGACACTGGCAAGTGACAATCCGCATCTTGTGGCAGGAGACAGTGACAATCCGCATCTGGTGCCAGGCAACGGTGGCAAGTGACACGCTGCATCTGGTGGCAGGCGACGGTAGCAAGTGACACACTCAGGGCTCCTACTGATTCTGCATTATGGTGAGTTGAACTATTTAATTTTATATTACATGGTAATAATAGAAATAATGAGCTTCAATCATCCTGACACCATATCAACCATGGCGCCGTGATGATTTAAGTGCCAACACCAGCCAATGCCCTGACAAATTGCCCGCAAAATTTTCTGGCAGTGCCCCTCCCGAGACTAGACTCTGGATCCGCCCCTGGTTAGGATATCAGCAGGTGCTGGCTTCTTAACAACCAAGTTCTTTATTTTTGTAAATCGACTTAAATCAGGGCAAAGGTGCAAAAAGAATAAGTGTGCTTTGTCTGAAAGTGCACTTAAGATAGGTACACTTTCAGACAGGCGGTTCGGCAAATACTTGACGACTTTTGGCCCGTGTGTGCAGCTCCTTGTCCGATAGAAGCCGGCCTCACAACTGTCTTCTGCCAGAGAAGCTTGCTGGAAAACCAGCAGCTGATCAGTGCTTATAGTCAATGGCTGAGAGCGCTGACCCGTGTGTTCTGGTGGTGGGGCTGTCCCCCCTGTCAGAACACAATAACAAAGAGGGGGAGATCGCTGTATTACATTGCCTGCAAGGTTGAACGAAAAAACCTTCCTGTGTACCAGACTTTATTCTTTAATAGGTAAAACGTAGATTAGACACACAACTGAATAAGTCAGAGGAGAGACTACTCCTCTTCCCGACCTTCTATCTCTGCTCTCTACATCTCCCACTCATATGCAGCGTACACACGATCGGACATTCTGACAACAAAATTCTGGATTTATTTCTGATGGATGTTGGCTCAAACTTGTCTTGCATACACACGGTAGCACAAATGTTGTCGGAAATTCCGAACGTCAAGAACGCAGTGACGTACAACACATACGACGAGCCGAGAAAAATGAAGTTCAATAGCCAGTGCGGCTCTTCTGCTTGATTCCGAGGAAGCGTGGACTTTTGTGCGTCGGAATTGTGTACACACAATCAGAATTTACGACAACGGATTTTGTTGTCGGAAAATTTGAGAACCAGCTCTCAAATTTTTGTTGTCGGAAATTCCGACAACAAATGTCCGATGGAGCCTATACGCAGTTGGAATTTCCGACAACAAGCTCACAATGAACATTTGTTGTCGGAAATCTTGACCGTGTGTACGTGGCATTAGTCTCATTTAAATCAACAGAAGCTGCCACTGCCATCAGTTTTGGTATATAAAAATTACTTTGTTGTGTGTAATCTGTTTTATATAGAATTATGAACTTTTTGTAAGACGTTAACAGACCTTGAGTGTTTGTTCTTTCTGCTGCTTGTGTGTGCACAATGAGGAGGAATGCTTTGTGGTTTAACTGCCACACGGCTGTATATTAGTTTTATCAAGGCCCTATAATGGCACAGTGCCTTGTGTGAACACAATAGCAGAGGAAATATAAACCAAACATACTGAATATTTCAAGTGTATCTATAGCAAGGGTGCCCAGCCTTTTGAAGAGCGAGGCCACTTACGCAACTTGGTAATCGGTCCTGGGCCATAATGAGTGGCGCAGGCGGATCACAGGTCCGTGTCCACTCTGCATATGCTGAGCGGACACGGACATAGCCCGCTGTACTCTATGGGCCCTCCGATCTGATTCACCCAGACGTAAGAGGACAGATTCCCTTCTGGATTTTTTAACAGATCAGATTGGAGGTAGGCAGGTTTAAACAGACACAATTCTGTTAAAATCTGCCGGTCCATAGAGGTGAATGGAGGGTCCGAATAGGTCGAACCAACTGTGTGAAAAGGGCCTAAGGCTGCTTTCACACTGATGCCCTCTGGTTTACCCACACCGAGGGTGCAGCGCAGTGCATTTGTGGCTTTCCTGCGGGTTACCTGCACTTTGCCATAGACTCCTATTATATACTGCAGGTGTGGTGCAGTTTCTGAAAGTGCACCAAACCCACAGCTAATAACAGAAGTCTTATGCCGCGTACACACGAGCAGACTTTCTGGCAGAAAAGGTCAGACGGAACGATTCCGTCGGACATTCCGATCGTGTATGGGCTTCGTCGGACCTTCATCGGACCTATTCTGTCGAAAATTCCGACAAACCTAGAAATAGAACATGTTTCAAATCTTTCCGACGGACTTGATTCCTATTGAAAAATCCGTTCGTCTGTATGCTGGTCCGACGGACCAAAAATGACGCAAGGGCAGCTATTGGCTACTGGCTATAAACTTCCTTATTCTAGTCTGATCGTACGTCATCACGTTCAAAATGATCAGACTTTGGTGGGATCGTGTGTAGGCAAGTCCGTTTTGTTGGAACTCCGTCGCAACTCCGTCGAAAAGTCCTTCGGAGTTCAGGCGGACGAGAAGTCCGCTCAAGTGTACGTGGCATTATGCCATGTACACACGAGCGGACTTCTCGTCGCACTGAACTCCAAAGGACTTTTCGTCGGAGTTCCGACGAAACAGACTTGACTACACACGATCCCACGAAAGTCCGATTGTTTTGAACGTGATGACATACGACCAGACTAGAAAAGGAAGTTCAATAGCCAGTAGCCAATAGCTGCCCTTGGGTCGTTTTCGGTCAGACGGACTAGCATACAGACAAACATTTTTTTCGATAGGAATTGAGTGCGTCGGAAAGATTTGAAACATGTTCTTTTTCTAAGGTCCGTCAGATTTTTCGACAGAAAAGGTCCGATGAAGCCCACACACGATTGGAATGTCCAACGGATTCGTGCCGTCAGACCTTTTCTGCCGTCAGACCTTTTCTTTATGACACCCCAAATGCAGGTAGCATTTGTGCAAATAACGTGACAAAACACATTTGGCTTAATAGCAAAAAAAGGTGCTTGAGCTACTTTTGCGCGTTTTTTGCACGTAAGACAGCCCATTCATTTGTCGCTGAAGATATGTACATTTTCTTTTTATTTAACCTCTTCCTGCTGACAGCACGCAAATATGCGGCCTCTTAGCGGGTGGGTCTTAACCCCGAGCAGCCACATATTTGCATGCAATATTGCAAAGACAACTGTGCCAAGAGTGTGCGCCCTGCGCGCTCCCGACACAGTTACCGGCGTCTAGCCGAAAACTCCCAGTTGCTGCCTGTGATCGGGAGCTTTCCGATCATGTGACTGCCATGACAGCCAAACAGACTTGGGGGCACACCCTAAAAATGCCTTTACATTCAAGATGGTGCTGCTATAAGACCGCAAACAGAACAAAATAGATTATAGCGCGCACATACAAAAATGACATTTAAATCCTGCAAGGCTATTTAACCACTTCAGCCCCGGAAGATTTGGCTGCTCAATGACTAGGCCATTTTTTGCGATTCGATACTGCGTCGCTTTAACTGACAATTGCGCGGTCGTGCAATGCTGTACCCAAACAAAATTGACGTCCTTTTGTTCCCACAAATAGAGCTTTCTTTTGGTGGTATTTGATCACCTCTGCGGATTTTATTTTTTGTGCTATAAACAAAAGAAGAGCGACATTTTTGAAAAAAACACAATGGGGGTTATTTACTCAAGGAAAATCCACTTTACACAGAAAGTGCACTTGGAAGTGCAGTCGCTGCAGATCCGAGGGGGACATGCAAGGAAAATAAAAAACAGCATTGATATAAGGCCTACGCGTGGGCGACCTAGAAGAAAAAATAAGCATGTATGCAGATGACACGTTACTATATCTAGCAGATTCAGGCTCCTCCGTGGCTGTAGCCTTACGAACTATTGAACACTTCGGTTCATTTTCGGGGCTCAAAATTAATTGGGAGAAGTCGCAAATTCTCCCACTCGATTTTGCTCCCCAGACTGAATTCCAGACCCGATTGCCCCTATAGCTCATAAATATTATCAAATACTTGGGTGTGAGCGTTACTAGGTCCCCAATTGATTATGTCTCTCTCAATGTGGAACCATTGTTTGCCCTGATCAAATCCAAAACACAAATATGGGCGCGTCTCCCTCTTAGGATACTGGGCCGCATCAGTCTTATTAAAATGATACTCCTCCCTAAAATTCTATATATCTTATAGCACACCCCTGTGTATCTCCCACTGAAGTATTTCAAAACCATGGATGCAATTCTCAAACCCTTTGTCTGGGGGAAGAAAAGACATAAATTAGCATGGAGATTTACTTAAAAAACCCAACGACCTGGCCGTTACGGCCCTACCAGACTTCACTCTATACTACCTAGCGTCCCAACTATCCCCACTGTTTCATATAGATAAGACTGACAGAAAGAGATTTACTTTGCTTCTATGCCCCACCTGGGCCCAATTGACAAATTACCCCATCTGCACTATAGCAGCTGGCGCCGAAAGTACTACTAAATCAGAGGAACACAATTCCCTATTAAGCCACTATAGGAAGGTATGGAGACTGGCCTCCATCAAACTAGACATACCTACACATAACGACTATTCTCCCATCTGGCATAATAAGACACTACAGGAATTCTTGACTATACCGGACTCGGAAACATGGTGCAGAAGTGGAATTTTCTACCTATCACACTTACTGCCAGCACATTAAAGACATTCGATACATTAAAACTAGAATTTGCAGGGGGGGAGTATCCGGACGTGACCCAAGGAGGACACACTAAAGAGGAGCTCCGGTTATTCTAAAGCCATCCACCGCCATCCTTCCTCCAGCGCACCTTGGTGAGCCTGCCTCACAATCCTGCTTGTCCTTGGACATCTCCTGCCTCTGCCCCTGCCTAAATTTCCGAGCCCGGACGAGAGATCGTGCAGATATCCAAGCCACGGCCAGCTCCACACATCTGCGGTCCACCGCCATCTTGAGGCCTATGGAAAACGGTCATCCTTCAGCCATCCATCGCCATCCTTCCTCCAGCGCACCTTGATGAGTCTGCCTCGCAACCCTACTTGTCCTTGGACATCTCCTGCCTCTGCCCCTGCCTAAATTTCTGAGCCTGGACGGCAGATAGTGAAGATATCCAGGCCGCGGCCAGCTCCACACATCCGCGGGCCGGCGCCATCTTGGGGCCTACGGAGAACTGTCAGCCCTGTCTGCCCCCCGACATCTCCAACCATCCTTCCTCCATCGTACCCTGGTGAGCCTGTTCTACTGCCCTGTCTGAAGTGAGTTGCGGCGGAAGTTTTCGCAGGGTGCTCTGGGCTATCCCAATTTTCATCCGCAAACATCCAAGTGCTGCACACCTGGAGCGCAAATTACATAGCCTGGCTTCTCCTATTGCCTTCCCTGTATCTCTCCCAGTGATTATTTTCCGGCTGGCCTGACCCTCCATTGTGAATCACTGCTTCAGACCTCATCCAGAGGCCCACTGCCATCTTAGCAGTGCCCGGAGCCTTCCATAAGATTTAATAACACGGTGGCGTGGCCGGTAGACGACCGAGATGGCTTCTTGCTGAAACAGCTCTGAGGGGTGGTGGCTTTCTGGGGCTCTAAGCGACGGGTGATCATCTCAAAAATGCACAATAACCGGATCAATTGATTCACCGGAATACCAGGACCATGTCGAAAGGAAGGAATGAGAGATCCGCTCCACGGAAACTCACAGAATTCTAGCCAGGGAAAAACAGCTTCCAAAATGGCGCCGGCGGACCTGCGGCTGCATCCCGCGGCGGCCCGAACTTCTCACAGGCACAACAGAATGCTGCACACACAGCAATATCCTCTCCTCACCTGCATGGGAACAGTTCCCTCGCCTCCACACCATCCACGACCCCAGCCAAATCTAAATTGAAGCTCTCACAGGACACAGCACAAGACACTGAGGAGAGCCATAGTTCATTAGCTCCCCCTATGTGCCCAGCTATAGATAACTCCATCGCTGCATATCCCACTACTGATCAGCCTGTGCTGGACACTACACTGAAAGACATGCTTCTCACACTGCAAACCTCCATCCACTCTGATATCTCCAAAATGATGCATCATTTTACCTCAGAAATGACATGGATGGGAGAGAGAGTCACTGTCATTGAAAACAAAATGAGGGAAGTGACCTCCTCCTTCAATACCTTAGTGGATGCTCAGAGTAAAGGGACTGAAGATATAGAGTGGATGAAAGCTAAGATCTCTGATTTAGAAGACTGTTCCAGAACGAACAACTTAAAAATAAGAGGCATACCAGAGACAGTCCAACCCTCAGCACTAAAAGATTATTTTACACAGTTGATGTCTGCTTTTCTCCCTGACGCGTCCCCGGGTGAATTAATAATTGATCGCATACACCGGTTGCCAAAACTGTCCTATCTGCCAGAAAATGTCCCAAGAGACACTATTGTTAGAATTCATTTTTTCCACGTCAAGGAAAATCTGATGTGTGCCCCACGCAACCAAGCTGAATACCCCCAGTAATATGCCAATCTGGCTTTCTACTCCGATGTATTTAAGTATACCATGCTGCAATGCAAAAACGTAGCTACTATTATGAAACCCCTGAAAAACCATCAGATATCATACAAGTGGGGTCATCCAGTTAAGCTGATCATCACTAAGAACAACAAAACCCACTATGTCCATACCCTGGATGAAGGTCTTTCTCTGCTGCGACAATGGCACATCCTGGAACCACTGGAACAGAGGCAGCATAATCGCAGCCAAGGCTCCCGCACCACCGGTGACTGGGATGATTTTGATCCATCGGATGATATGACCACCTGAGTCTCTAAAGCTATTTCTAGCTTATGTGTAAGCCCTAGATTGTTTGCTCAAGCCCAGCTCGTCAGCCTAAACCCCCAGTTTTAGTCGCGGCACAGACCGCTCAAGCAGAGTTCTGCTTTTTCTCTTTTTAGATTTCACAAACCCCCTGGAAACATTATACGAGAGTTAACTGTTTAAATTCTTACTTGTTCTTATTTTTTACAGTCTTTAGTCCAACACCCTTTCTCCACCAGCCAAGCTTCTTCCTACAGCGTCTTCCGGATCTACAAGGTTCCTATAAGAACTTCTCCACAAACAGTGAGTCCACCATCTACCAGCACCTGCATACCCTTTTTAATACACAAGATATCACCACTAACTTACTTTCATTCTAAACTATATAGCTGATATAGCATAATAAACTAATGAAACGAAAACGAAAATGAACAAATTTTTTGGCTGTGCACATGTCTAAAAATAACGCCACTTAATGTAAAGGGCTTAAACCACCCGGGAAAAAGATATTCCCTCTGGTCCAAAGCCTGCAAACTTCATAGTCACGTACTGTGCCTCCAAGAGACTAATTTTTGT
Source organism: Lithobates septentrionalis (assembly GCA_037952835.1). Classification (NCBI taxonomy): domain Eukaryota; kingdom Metazoa; phylum Chordata; class Amphibia; order Anura; family Ranidae; genus Lithobates; species Lithobates septentrionalis. The sequence goes on along the minus strand of JBBDGP010000753.1, from coordinate 308,706 downwards.
CATGATAAGGTGCCAAAAATGTCTCACAAAAACTTCCCACATATCTTCTGTGCTAATTCTCAGAACAAAACAAAAGGACTATTGATAGCAATCAGAGACACGGTAGCGTTTAATTTGATATCTACAATTGCAGATCCCCAGGGGAGATACCTTATCCTAATATGCAAAATGAATAATGTCACCTTCACTATCGTAAATTTATACGCTCCGAATACGGGCCAATTACACTTCCTGGGGACACTACTAAAAAAAAGTACATAAAATCCAGCAAGGCCGTACGCTCTTTTGTGGGGACTTCAATTTAGTCCCTGACCCTTCCATTGATGTTAAGGGACCCTCTCCTATACAACCCTGAAAATCTACTCTGACTCCACTACTCCAAGCCAACGGCTTATTTGACATATGGAGATGCCAACACTCCATGGAAAAGGACTTTACCTTCTTTTCAAAACCACATTGCACTTATTCAAGAATCGACCTGTTTGTCTGAGACAAACAACTCCTACAAGACACCATTGAGACAAAAATTCACACCATAACATGGTCAGATCATGCACCCATCTCCATATGTATAGGAGACAAGTCATCTCACTCATTTGCCACCAACTGGAGAAATGATCCATACCTCATGTCTATACCTGCTAATACAACATTCATACAAAAACGTCTGACAGAATACTTCGACATTAATATGCCTACAGCTAGCAATCCTGCTACATTATGGACAGCCCACAAAGCGTTTATTCACGGTGTTCTAATTCAACTGAATGCATAAACGAGGCACCAAAGGACACAGCAGCTAACAGAACTACTCAATAAAATTGAACACTTAGAAAAGATAAATAAAGTATCCCCCACGCACTTCAATAGCGATAAAATTTTTATGGCCAGAAATGATCTTAAAACCTTCTTGAATGCCAAACATGCCAAGTCACTATTAAAAATATGATCTTCTTTCTACACAGCCGGTAATAAAGCTGGTAAACTGTTAGCAAACCAAATCAAAGGCGTAAAAAAAATAAAATTCTGCATATCCTACATCCCTCTACCGGAGACAAAGTGTATCACCCCAAAGATATAGCTAATGCGTTTGGTGCGTATTATCGCACGCTATATAACTTAACAGATGACCCCAACATAATACAACCCATAGATTCTGACATATCAGACTTTCTAGAATCAATGAATCTTCCCAAACTTTCCTCTGAACAACTGATATCCCTCAACGCTCCATTCTCCATACAAGAAATCTCCCAAGCTATGTCCACACTTCCCAAAGGTAAAGCCCCGGGCCCGGACGGCTTCTCTGCCGAATATTACAAATTATTCAACAAAACCTTAACCCCCCGTATCTGTGATATGTTCAGCGCTGCTGTGTCCTCTGATCAATTACCAAATGAAATGCTCTCTGTCAATATTGTATCCTTGCCCAAACAAGAGAAGGAGCCAGATACCCCCCCAAATTTCCACCCTATCTCTCTATTAAACACTGACCTCAAATTGTATGCCAGATTAATAGCTCAGAGATTAACCCCCATTATGCCCCACATCATACACCCCGACCAAGTAGGGTTCACACTAGGCAGACAAGCCCCAGATGCCACACGAAAAATACTAAATCTCCTACATTTTACTGAAAAACATAATATATCAACTCTATTCATTACCTTAGATGCCGAAAAGGCATTTGATAGGATTCACTGGGGTTATTTGAAACACACTTTCGCCAAATTTGGATGTCAAGGCAACGTATTATCGGCCATTCTAGCCTTGTATTCTAACCCCAATGCTCGAGTTCTCTCAGACGAGTTCTTTTCAGACCCTTTTATCATCAACAATGGAACAAGACAGGGATGCCCCCTGTCTCCATTGATTTTCACACTAATGATGGAACCCCTGGCTCAAAAAATCTGATCCTCAAACTCCATTTCAGGAATCAAAATTTAGGGTCAAGAATTTAAAATCACACTATTTGCGGATGGCATAATTTTCACTTTGACTGATCCGGCCTCTTCCCTGGTAAAGGTATGGAAAATCCTAAATACCTTCATTGCATGTTCTTTTTACAAGGTAAATGATTCCAAATCCAATGTCCTTGGCGTTCACATTGCAAAATCTGCCAAATTGCATCTACAATCTACAGTTCCTTCTCAATGCCTTATTTAGGCATATCCTTGACATCTCCATCCTCAAACTTATATACTGTAGCTGCAACTACCTGCTATTTCTCCACACTTTCAGGTAAGATCTTCAACAACTAAGCAAATATTATCGCTCCTGGGCTGGTAGAGCAGCAGCTTTTAAAATGATAACCCTTCTGAAACTCTTGTACCTATATAGAGATATAGAGCTCTACCAATACAGGTCCCCAAATATTTTTTCCAAGCTATTAAAAGATTACTGAGCGCGTCTATATGGCAAGGTAAGAAGCCTCGTTGTTCTAATGCCACTATTGTAAAACACAAACTTGCAGGAGGTATCAGCTTCCCAGACACAAAAGATTACTACATGGCTGCAATACTTGATCAAATCAGACATTAGTTTACGCCTCTGTTTCACAAACAATTTATCGAGCAGTCATTTGTACCTGAGGGCAATTTAAGCTCTATTCTGCTAGCTCAGAAAACTCACATAAAACCCTAAAAAAAAAGATCACCCAACGATAGCGGCCGCAGTTAAGGCATGGCAAGTCCTATTCCAAAACACATCCCTAACAGACTAAGCAAGTTAGAAAAGAGGAAAAGGTCAAAAGCACCACGTCCCAAAGATTAAGTTACAAAAAAGATAGGGGCTTTGAGGCCATGAAATGGCCTGCAGGGACTTTTAGACGGTGCTGGAGTCAATAAAGTGAAAAGTGTAAAATAAAACACAACTTTTATTTAGTACTCTTTAAAAGAACAGACATTTAGTCAAAAGTGACATTGCGGTAATATTTTTACACAGCAAATACATAAAGTTTTTGTCATGAATACAGAGATTAATACCACTCTCTCAACATGTTTCGCTTTCCTAAGCTTCTTCAGGAGATGTATTGTGGTATTTGTAATCAACTATAAAGACAGAAAAGTATATATGAATAAAGATTACATGTCTGCTAATGAATTACAATTTCATGAATTTATGTTGGTTCAATCATAACAGGGAACAAAAATATATGTATAAAAAAGGCATATCAAACAAAATTAATATATGTACATATAAGTATATCAACAAAAAAAAAAAAAAAAAAAAAAAAAAAACATATATAACATTACAGACTGCTTTGCGATCTTACCCGCAGAGAAAACTATATATTGACAAGTAAATTTGTGCTTGACTGGTGTTTTTGCTCTTCAGTCTAAAAATCATTGAGAGGGCATGCAGAGAGGCATAAAATTAATTTAAAAGAAATTGGTGAGTGGATGAGATTCTCTAAAAAAGAGAAGCAAATCAAATACAAGAATAATAGAATTGTTGGTATAAAGAAAATTCCACAGTATCTATAATTAAATTGGCTAGTATGAATGCTAAATATATGAATGAAAAAATATATCATCATCCAAAGATAAACGTATGCTGATGTACCTTTAGTAGAATCAATTCATAAGTGATTCAAAATTGCATCCAAAGGATGGTAACAGCCAAATTGCTATATATGTGAATCAATGGTACTTATGATGCAGCAGGACGGCAGTGGAGTGGGCAGCATATAGGACCAGACCGCCGACCAATCACTAATCGGCAACTGAACCTAGGAGTACATCTGCATCCTGCCACAGAGGAAACCTAAAAGTATATAAATAAAAAAAAAAAATCAGCTAAGCTTGACTTCCTAAGTTTCAATCACATAAAGAGAAAAAGGGTTTCTAATAAGAGATTCGGGAGATATCAAGACAACAGTTGTCTTGATATCTCCCGAATCTCTTATTAGAAACCCTTTTTCTCTTTATGTGATTGAAACTTAGGAAGTCAAGCTTAGCTGATTTTTTTTTTTTATTTATATACTTTTAGGTTTCCTCTGTGGCAGGATGCAGATGTACTCCTAGGTTCAGTTGCCGATTAGTGATTGGTCGGCGGTCTGGTCCTATATGCTGCCCACTCCACTGCCGTCCTGCTGCATCATAAGTACCATTGATTCACATATATAGCAATTTGGCTGTTACCATCCTTTGGATGCAATTTTGAATCACTTATGAATTGATTCTACTAAAGGTACATCAGCATACGTTTATCTTTGGATGATGATATATTTTTTCATTCATATATTTAGCATTCATACTAGCCAATTTAATTATAGATACTGTGGAATTTTCTTTATACCAACAATTCTAATATTCTTGTATTTGATTTGCTTCTCTTTTTTAGAGAATCTCATCCACTCACCAATTTCTTTTAAATTAATTTTATGCCTCTCTGCATGCCCTCTCAATGATTTTTAGACTGAAGAGCAAAAACACCAGTCAAGCACAAATTTACTTGTCAATATATAGTTTTCTCTGCGGGTAAGATCGCAAAGCAGTCTGTAATGTTATATATGTTTGTTTTTTTTTTATTTTTTTTATTTTTTTATTTTGTTGATATACTTATATGTACATATATTAATTTTGTTTGATATGCCTTTTTTATACATATATTTTTGTTCCCTGTTATGATTGAACCAACATAAATTCATGAAATTGTAATTCATTAGCAGACATGTAATCTTTATTCATATATACTTTTCTGTCTTTATAGTTGATTACAAATACCACAATACATCTCCTGAAGAAGCTTAGGAAAGCGAAACATGTTGAGAGAGTGGTATTAATCTCTGTATTCATGACAAAAACTTTATGTATTTGCTGTGTAAAAATATTACCGCAATGTCACTTTTGACTAAATGTCTGTTCTTTTAAAGAGTACTAAAAAAAAGTTGTGTTTTATTTTACACTTTTCACTTTATTGACTCCAGCACCGTCTAAAAGTCCCTGCAGGCCATTTCATGGCCTCAAAGCCCCTATCTTTTTTGTAACATCCCTAACAGAGCACACCCAATCAGTATATCCCGCTGTGGAGGTATTCAACTTCTTACTCCCTGATCTATCTCTCAAACACTGGTCAAACATAAAAAGCCTCCCACTGAAAGAACTAATACATAATGACCAACTCTTCATAGTAGTGTTCATAGTTAGTAAGGTTGAATAAAGACACCAGTCCATCCAGTTCAACCTGAGTGAGTGTATGTCTACAACCCTGACCCTTGTCCCTAACCCTGTACATCGCACACTCACATCAGTGCTACCCTCAATCCAAGGTCCCCATTCATATACTAGGGCCAATTTTGGACAGAAGCCAATTAACCTACCAGCATGTCTTTGGAGTGTGGGAGGAAACCGGAGTAACCGGAGGAAACCCACGCAGGCACAGGGAGAACATGCAAACTCCAGGCAGGTAACGTCGTGGTTGGGATTCGAACCAGCGACCCTTCTTACTGCTAGGCGAGAGTGCTAACCACTACACCACTGTGCCCTCCTTCCATTCCAAACCCTTAAAACTAGATACCTAATACCATCGCAAGGTGCATACACATTTAAGCGTATAGCCTCCTACCTGAAAAAAAATCCTGCCCCATCAGTCATAATTCCTACTAAGGCATGGTCCTTCTGGACTTCAAACTCCCCCAAAGCAAAAGGAATAACCCTAATGTACAATCTCTTACAAAAATAAAGACAAGTTCACTAAGACATCAACTTACAAAAGATGGGAAAGGGATCTACAGGCCTCTTTCTCAGATTCCCAATGGAATTTAGCCATACATTACAACCACAAAGCATCAACCTGTATTAATTACTGGGAACTATCGCAAAAAAATACACCATAGATGGTATCTTACTCCTGTACAAATGTATAAATTCGCAAATCTTGACAACGACAGTTGTTGGAGAGGATGCTCCTCCAAGGGTTCGCTAATACACATTCTCTAGGAATGTCCACACAGTCACACATTTTGGAGAAAAGTATTCTCTTTAATCACAGATATCACTGGGATTATCACTAAACCTACTCCATTCCTAGTTATTCTCAGTATAGGACTAGAATCCTTCCCGTACAAATTCAGAACCGTAATGATGCAGATTCTATTTGCTGCTAGGTTACTCATAATGCGCAAATGGAGAAGCTCTTTAATTCCAAATGTTTCTGATGTTAAGCACCAAATAAACTTGATCAAAGATTATGAATACACTTCTGCCTTAAAACACAACACTCTTGCTAAATTTCCCAACGCGTGGAAGTTTTGGTTGAAATCCTAATGCCCTGTACACACGGTCGGATTTTCCGGCGGAAAAAGTGCGATCGAATTGTGTTGTCGGAAATTCCGATCATGTGTGGGTTCCATCGGACTTTTTCACACACAGAGTTTGAGAGCAGGATATAAAATTTTCCGACAACAAAATCTGATCGTTTAAATTCCGATAGTGTGTACACAAATCTGACGCACAAAGTGCCACCAGGGGCGGATCCAGAGCCTAGTCTTGGGAGGGGCACTGCCAGAAAATACTTTTTTTGGGTTAATTTATAGGGGAAATGGCTTGTGTTATCGCTTCAATCATCCCGGCACCATGGTTGTTATGGTGTCAGGATGATTGAAGCGCATTATTACTATTATTACATTGTTATAAAAATGAAATGGTTTAACTCGCCATAATGCAGAATCAGTGGGAGCACCGAGCGTGTCACTTGCCGCTATCACCTGCCACACGTTGCGGATTGCCACGTCGCCTGCCATAGAGATGCAGATTGTCACTTGCCACGTCCCATGCCACACGTTGCAGATTATCACTTGCTACATTCCATGCCATGGAGCCAACACTAACTCAGGGGCGGCGGATGCCTGTAGTGTTAATAAGATGTATCATGGAGGGAGGAGGTACCGGTGGGTGGGGCCAACACAGTCAGGGGCAGAGAAAGAAGAATGCTGGCGCTCCTCTCTGCCGCCACTGACTATGGACGCTGGACATGTTAGTGCAGTTAGACTGCAACTGAACTGCAACTGTTACTGTCCCCCCCTATTTTGAAGCTCCAGCAGCTCCATCTTGACCTGTCACGGTGACTCACCGTCACGTCGGCTCTGAGACTCGAGTCCGACGTGACTCACTGACGTCACTTGTTGCTAGATGCCAGGCAGCCCTGGCGTTAGCAACGAGGGCAGGGAAGATGCTCCACCCACCTCCTCCTCCTGGTATCCTGCTCAGTCAGCGCGAGTCTCTCTCTCGGAGCAGCTGATCAGCTAATGTGAGAGAGACTCTGGCAGAGGCAGCCGCAGAGGCACGGCTGAGCAAGCGAGTGTGACTGGGAAAAGTCAATGACATGTCAGTGCTACTATTTCGGGGGGGCAATTGCCCTGTTGCCCCCCCTGGATCCGCCCCTGAGTGCCACGCATGCTCAGAATAAATTAAGAGACAAAAGCTATTGGCTACTGCCCCGTTTATAGTCCAGACGTATGTGTTTTACGCCACTGCGTTCAGAACGATCGGATTTTCCGACAACTTTGTGTGACCGCGTGTATGCATGACAAGTTTGCCCAAAATCCGTCAGAAAAAATCTGATCAATGTCCGATCGTGTGTACAGGGCATAAGTGTTAGTAAGTAATGTACTTCCTTCCTTGGTTTCTCCTCTGAGTTCTACCTTGCTTGGACTAACAGACTGTTCCCCACTGTTTACTTCTAGATGTATACATGTACACATGTTATGTGTTCTACAACAATATGTTTCCTTCCTTTTTTCTTTAAAAATTTAATAAAAATGATTTTGGAAAAAAACTAGAATTTGCACTCTCAAATCGCAAGTTTTTCCAATTTCTACAGGTCCGACATGCAATTCGCTCCCAGTTTCCAGAATCATTACCTAACCCTACTTGTAATCCTATAATGGCCATAGTCAAAAGTGTAGATCCCCAGAAATTAATATCAATATTCTATAATATGCTTCATACTCCCTTATCCACTAAAATAGCTTACAATATAAAATCAAGATGAGAGGGAGACCTAGGAATCCTGGAAGACGAGGACTGGAGTGAGGCATTGGACACATGCAAAGCTGTCTCACCCAAGCTATCTGACAGACTGACCCAAATATACATCCTACACCGCGCATACCTCACACCTATAAAAATATCAAAATTCACCCAGGGACAACCCTCCACATGTCTATTATGTAGTCGAGAAACAGGCACATTCTCCCACCTCCTGTGGTCCTGCCCCTACATACAGGGCTTCTGGAAACAAGTGGTAGATTTTCTTCATGACAATATGGGATCTCCTCTGACCCTAGACCCCAAACCATGCCTACTGGGTATTTTTCCAGATGCTGACACTGACAAATACACCAAAACTTTTATGCAGGAGACCCTATTTTCTGCCCGGAAAACTATTGCTAAACTCTGGATGAGACAGGTTCCCCCTAGATTATCTGACTGGAAAACTGACGTTAACCACTTAAGTACCGCCTCACGCCGATGTACGTCGGCAAAGTGGCACGGGCAGGCAAAATCACGTACATACACGTGATTTGCCTCCCACGGGTGGGTGGTCCAATCGGACCCCCCCCGGTGCCCAAGGCGGTCCTCTTTTGTCCCCCGGCGATCGGAGGTGAGGGGGAGGCCATCCATTCGTGGCCCCCCCTCGCGATCGCCGCCGGCCAATGGGAACATTCCTTTGCTGCTGTATGCTAAACAGCAGCAAAGGAAATGATGTCATCTCTCCTCGGCTCGGTATTTTCCGTTCCGGCGCCGAGGAGAGAAGACATCAATGTGAGTGCACAACACACACACATACAGTAGAACATGCCAGGCACACAAACCCCCTCCGATCCCCCCCCGATCGCCCCCCCCAATCACCCCCCGATCGCCCCCCCCCAATCACCCCCCCCTGTCACAAACTGACACCAAGCAGTTTTTTTTTTTTTCTGATTACTGCATGGTGTCAGTTTGTGACAGTTACTGTGGTGGGACAGTTACTGTTAGCCCCCTTTAGGTCTAGGGTACCCCCCTAACCCCCCCTAATAAAGTTTTAACCCCTTGATCACCCCCCATCACCAGTGTCACTAAGCGATCATTTTTCTGATCGCTGTATTAGTGTCGCTGGTGACGCTAGTTAAGGAGGTAAATATTTAGGTTTGGCTAATGCCTCCCTGTTTAACCCCCCAGGAGCCCTGGCACCTTCCATTAAAGTTTTCAAAGAGGTGGTATTGAGGGATCTAGATAAGATGCCCGTCAAAAGAGCCAAATTAGATCGTGAACTCCTTACTGGCCTTGATTCCCTTTGCAATAACAAGGATTTGGTTATTAGACCCGCGGACAAAGGGGGTGGTATTGTGGTCCTTAATAGAGAAGATTATTTTCATGAGATGTATAGGATCCTCGGAGATAGGGAGACCTATACCCCCCTTGGATCAGACCCCAAGGTTCCCTATCTTAGAGAACTTAAAAAGGTGGTTGAGTATGGGTATAGCCAAGGGATTCTTAACAAAAAAGAAAAAACCTATTTGGTACCCAAGGCCCCCCGCACTCCCCTTATATATTACTTACCGAAAGTACATAAACACCCTACCTGCCCCCCGGGACGCCCCATTGTAAGTGGAATTGATTCCCTTACGGGCAGGTATATCGATTTTTTCTTACAACCCTTGGTGGGTAAAATGCCCTCCTATGTCAGAGATTCTAAATACATTATTAATTTGCTTACCAATTTCACCCCCACCCCTAACATGTGGATAGTTACAGCGGATGTAACGTCCCTATACACGATCATTCCTCATGAGTTAGGTCTTTATGCAGTGGAATACTACCTAAGAAGAGATTCAGGGTTATATGATGAACAAATCAATTTCATCATGATACTTTTAAGATACGCTGCGTCCCATAATTATTTTTGGTTCAACCAATGTTTTTACCGACAGGACCGTGGAGTCGCAATGGGGGCTAAATATGCCCCCAGCCTTGCGAACCTGTTTATGGCCCTGTGGGAGGAGGATGTCGTCCATGTTTGCCAGAGGCCCCAGCTCAAGCTGTGGGCTAGGTACATCGACGACATCCTCCTCCTCTGGGATGGGAATCGCAGCGATCTTGACCTCTTTATGGAGGAACTCAACCAGAATAATAGGGGGATTGTACTTAATTTCGAGGCTAGCCAATCTAATGTCCAATTTTTAGACCTCAATATTACCATCCAGGATGGCCAGTTTATGACCTCTACGTTTTTTAAGAAAACAGATCGTAACTCCTATATCCCTTTAAGTAGTTGCCACCATAAGTCCTGGCTTCGGTCTATACCTAAAAGTCAATTCATGCGACTTAAACGCAACTGTTCCGATGATTCCCAATTTTTACAACAGGCCGGAATTTTGACTAATAGGTTTATTGAAAAGGGGTACACCAGAGAATCTCTGACTCATGCCTTGGAGGGGGTTAAAGCTATAGATAGGAGACAACTATTGAGCGAGAGGGTGGGCTCTAGAGCGAATCCTGTCACCTTGCCCTTTATTACCACCTATTCTATTCAACATGCCAACATCAAAGGCTTGCTCAATAAACATTGGCACATATTAGGTAATGACCCCATTCTAAGAGAGGCTATCCCAGATAAGCCACAAGTGATCTTTAAGGGAGCACCTTCCCTCAGGAATAGATTAGCCCCAAATGCTCTTGACCCCCCCGTTAGGAGGATTCAAGGCCTTTTTGATAATCTGAAGGGGTACTACAAATGTGGGAGATGCCGGGTCTGCAAGTTAAATTCTGTGCCATCCAGACGCACCCTCAAATTTACCTCCTCCAGTACACAAGAGGAGCATGATATAAAACCCTTTATCACCTGTACCACTGAGGGGGTCGTCTACCTACTACAGTGCCCTTGTGGCCTACAGTATGTGGGTAGGACTAGACGACCCCTTTCTGTTCGCCTGAACGAGCATATTACCAACATTATCAATGGTTTTCCCAAACATTCTGTCTCAAAGCATTATTTGATTTCTCATGACAAAGACCCCTCCAAAACTTTGTTTTTAGGAATTGATAGGTACCGGCCCCACTGGAGGGGGAGTTCCCTGACTAGGAGCATCTCTAAACTTGAAATGCTGTGGATACATAAAATCAGGTGTTACGTCCCACACGGACTTAATGTCGATACTGACACCAATGCTTTTATTGACAACTCCTAATAATATTCTTTGGTTTAGTCCATTGGTTCTATCATCGATAATAACCATTGCTGTTCATATCCCTATGGGCTTACACTTCCCTCGAATGATTCTTTAGGTTGTTACCTACCTCAAGTAGGCAGGTTCTGGTGTTTATGTACTTTCTTTATTTATTTCTTTATTTATTTTTTGACCCCCCTATTTTTTGACCCCCCTATTTTCAACCCCTTATAATTTATATGTGTGGTTTAAGCTCTCTTTGGGTCGGTTCACATCTCATTGGGCTGGTTCTGTTGTTATGAATTTACTTAAGCTCTGTCCCCAATCTTTAAATGATGGAGGTTTTTTTGCTATTTGTTATGTTTATACATATTTCTATTTTTTTCAGATATATTCATTCAATATGTAATATTAGAATTACTGTATAATAGTACCTCTATTTCGAACTGTTTGGTATAAGAGGCCGAGAAATCATCTTTCCCTCCGGTTGTTTTATCTGGAATTTGTCCTTGTTTATTCCAACATTGATGCGATTACTTAATATATCCATTGATTTTGACATCATAACTGTGCCCAGGTATGCCCCTCATTGGTGTAATCTGGACCCTCGTATTACCAATACAACTGAATACAGTTTTATTCAGTCTGATCTAATTTAAATTGGTATCCATTTCCATATGTGTTACCGATGAGCTTATTTTGGTCCTTTTTGTTCGCTCCCGTATTCCCACTATTTTGCAACATTTACTATATTAACTGAACTAGACCCGGTAAATATGGGATCCCTTAACTAAGATGGCGTTTCTCTATCTTCCGCCTTTACTGGGTGGAGCGCAAGGTGATTTCCGGCCTATGTTGATTTCGAGGCTTGGTTTTATTTGTTTGGTATATATGTGCGACACGTCAGTGCGTCGCCCGTGCCCCAGACGACGTCAGAAGTGTGACGAAACGTACGTCGGGCGTGCTGACGTGCTGACGTGCCGTATTCACCGTCTGTAGGACGGGTGTTCGTATTAGCCGGCCGGCTTTCCATGCTGTTTTTTATCCAACACACTGTAAGTGTAATTTTAAAGTCTTTTAAATAAATATCCAATCAGGATTACGCTATGTTGCTCTTCCTTCTCTTTTTGGGGCATTGTTTATGAGATTAACTCCAGGTTATGGGCATAGCCTTCCCGGCATCCTGGTTTCCCTTACGGAGGATAGTGAGCCATCCACGGTCTGAGGAGGTGTCCAAACGGTGTCCCCTTCTCAAGCAAGGCCCCGACCGGGTTAAGGTCACAAGCTTTTTAAGCTTGCCATCTGGTAAGCGCCCATCTATATTTAACACTGTGGTGTGGTGAAGGTCCATCCAGTTCCACTTTTTTTTGCCGAATAAGGGGCTCAGTTGCCCGGTTACCCATTACACTTTGAAGATTTCTTTTCACCTTTTGGACCTTATTTGGCACTTGATTGCTTTGGAGTTGTTTTATCACTATTCATTATTTGTGATTTATATTTAAAATACAGCGCTGCTTCTTTTTTGTTTATTTATTGTTTATGTGTGTATCTCACTTATAAGCGGCTGCTCTTCTTTTTCAATTGTCTAGCATTTGTTCACCTACTTGATTGCCTACTGTATATATCATATAGCGCGGTGATTCCTTCTTTTTTAAATATTTAGGTTCGCCGTCAGCGTTTTATAGCGACAGGGACCCCCATATACTACCTAATAAATGTTTTAACCCCTTGATTGCCCCCTAGTTAACCCTTTCACCACTGATCACCATATAACTGTTATGGGTGACGCTGGTTAGTTCGTTTATTTTTTATAGTGTCAGGGCACCCGCCGTTTATTACCAAATAAAGGTTTAGCCCCCTGATCGCCCGGCGGTGATATGCGTCACCCCAGGCAGTGTCAGATTAGCGCCAGTACCGCTAACACCCACGCATGCAGCATACGCCTCCCTTAGTGGTAAAGTATCTGAACGGATCAATATCTGATCCGATCAGATCTATACTAGCATCCCCAGCAGTTTAGGGTTCCCAAAAACGCAGTGTTAGCGGGATCAGCCCAGATACCTGCTAGCACCTGCGTTTTGCCCCTCCGCCCGGCCCAGCCCAGCCCACCCAAGTGCAGTATTGATCGATCACTGACACTTACAAAACACTAAATGCATAACTGCAGCGTTCGCAGAGTCAGGCCTGATCCCTGCGATCGCTAACAGTTTTTTTGGTAGCATTTTGGTGAACTGGCAAGCACCAGCCCCAAGCAGCGTCAGGTTAGCGCCAGTACCGCTTATACCCATGCACGCAGCATACACCTCCCTTAGTGGTATAGTATCTGATCAGATCAATATCTGATCCGATCAGATCTATACTTGCGTCCCCAGCAGTTTAGGGTTCCCAAAAACGCAGTGTTAGTGGGATCAGCCCAGATACCTGCTAGCACCTGCGTTTTGCCCCTCCGCCCGGCCCAGCCCAGCCCACCCAAGTGCAGTATTGATCGATCACTGACACTTACAAAACACTAAATGCATAACTGCAGCGTTCGCAGAGTCAGGCCTGATCCTTGCGATCGCTAACAGTTTTTTTGGTAGCATTTTGGTGAACTGGCAAGCACCAGCCCCAAGCAGCGTCAGGTTAGCGCCAGTACCGCTAACACCCACGCACGCACCGTACACCTCCCTTAGTGGTATAGTATCTGAACGGATCAATATCTGATCCGATCAGATCTATACTAGCGTCCCCAGCAGTTTAGGGTTCCCAAAAAAGCAGTGGTAGCGGGATCAGCCCAGATACCTGCTAGCACCTGCGTTTTGCCCCTCCGCCCGGCCCAGCCCACCCAAGTGCAGTATTGATCGATCACTGACACTTACAAAACACTAAATGCATAACTGCAGCGTTCGCAGAGTCAGGCCTGATCCCTGCGATCGCTAACAGTTTTTTTGGTAGCATTTTGGTGAACTGGCAAGCACCAGCCCCAAGCAGTGTCAGGTTAGCGCCAGTACCGCTTACACCCATGCACGCAGCATACACCTCCCTTAGTGGTATAGTATCTGATCAGATCAATATCTGATCCGATCAGATCTATACTAGCGTCCCCAGCAGTTTAGGGTTCCCAAAAATGCAGTGTTAGCGGGATCAGCCCAGATACCTGCTAGCACCTGCGTTTTGCCCCTCCGCCCGGCCCAGCCCACCCAAGTGCAGTATTGATCGATCACTGACACTTACAAAACACTAAACGCATAACTGCAGCGTTCGCAGAGTCAGGCCTGATCCCTGCGATCGCTAACAGTTTTTTTTGGTAGCGTTTTGGTGAACTGGCAAGCACCAGCGGCCTAGTACACCCCGGTCGTAGTCAAACCAGCACTGCAGTAACACTTGGTGACGTGGCGAGTCCCATAAGTGCAGTTCAAGCTGGTGAGGTGGCAAGTACAAGTAGTGTCCCGCTGCCACCAAAAAGACAAACACAGGCCCGTCGTGCCCATAGTGCCCTTCCTGCTGCATTCGCCAATCCTAATTGGGAACCCACCACTTCTGCAGCGCCCGTACTTCCGCCATTCACATCCCCAACCAAATGCAGTCAGCTGCATGAGAGGCATTTTCTTTATGTCCTCCCGAGTACCCCTACCCAATGAACCCCCCCAAAAAAGATGTCGTGTCTGCAGAAAGCGCGGATATAGGCGTGATACCCACTATTATTGTCCCTCCTGTCCTGACAATCCTGGTCTTTGCATTGATGAATGTTTTGAACGCTACCATTCACTAGTTGAGTATTAGCGTAGGGTACAGCATTGCACAGACTAGGCGCACTTTCACAGGGTCTCCCAAGATGCCATCACATTTTGAGAGACCCGAACCTGGAACCGGTTACAGTTATAAAAGTTAGTTACAAAAAAAGTGTAAAAAAAAAATATATATATATATATATAATAAAACAAAATAGTTGTCGTTTTATTGTTCTCACTCTCTCTATTCTCTCTCTCTATTGTTCTGCTCTTTTTTACTGTATTCTATTCTGCAATGTTTTATTGTTATTATGTTTTATCATGTTTGTTTTTCAGGTATGCAATTTTTTTATACTTTACCGTTTACTGTGTTTTATTGTTAACCATTTTTTTGTCTTCAGGTACACCATTCACGACTTTGAGTGGTTATACCAGAATGATGCCTGCAGGTTTAGGTATCATCTTGGTATCATTCTTTTCAGCCAGCGGTCGGCTTTCATGTAAAAGCAATCCTAACGGCTAATTAGGCTCTAGACTGCTTTTACAAGCCCCCCCCCCCACCGTCTTCCGTGTTTTTCTCTGGCTCTCCTGTCTCAACAGGGAACCTGAGAATGCAGCCGGTGATTCAGCCAGCTGACCATAGAGCTGATCAGAGACCAGAGTGGCTCCAAACATCTCTATGGCCTAAGAAACCGGAAGCTACGAGTATTTCATGACTTAGATTTCGCCAGATGTAAATAGCGCCATTGGGAAATTGGGAAAGCATTTTATCACACCGATCTTGGTGTGGTCAGATGCTTCGAGGGCAGAGGAGAGATCTAGGGTCTAATAGACCCCAATTTTTTCAAAAAAGAGTACCTGTCACTACCTATTGCTATCATAGGGGATATTTACATTCCCTGAGATAACAATAAAAATGATAAAAAAAAAAAAAAAAAAAATGAAAGGAACAGTTTAAAAATAAAATAAAAAAGCAAAAAAATAATAAAGAAAAAAAATAAAAGCACCCCTGTCGCCCCCTGCTCACGCACTAAGGCGAACGCAAGCGGCGGTCTGTCGCGCATGTGAGGTATCACCGCGAAGGTCAGATCGAGGGCAGTAATTTTAGCAGTAGACCTCCTCTGTAAATCTAAAGTGGTAACCTGTAAAGGCTTTTAAAGGCTTTTAAAAATGTATTTATTTTGTTGCCACTGCACGTTTGTGCGCAATTGTAAAGCATGTCATGTTTGGTATCCATGTACTCGGCCTAAGATCATCTTTTTTATTTCATCAAACATTTGGGCAATATAGTGTGTTTTAGTGCATTAAAATTTAAAAAAGTGTGTTTTTCCCCCAAAAAAATGCGTTTGAAAAATCGCTGCGCAAATACTGTGTGAAAAAAAAAAATGAAACACCCACCATTTTAATCTGTAGGGCATTTGCTTTAAAAAAATATATAATGTTTGGCGGTTCAAAGTAATTTTCTTGCAAAAAAAAATAACTTTTTCATGTAAACAAAAAGTGTCAGAAAGGGCTTTGTCTTCAAGTGGTTAGAAGAGTGGGTGATGTGTGACAAAAGCTTCTAGATGTTGTGCATAAAATGCCAGGACAGTTCAAACCCCCCCCCCAAATGACCCCATTTTGGAAAGTAGACACCCCAAGCTATTTGCTGAGAGTCATGTCGAGTCCATGGAATATTTTATATTGTGACACAAGTTGCGGGAAAGAGACAATTTTTTTTTTTTTTGCACAAAGTTGTCACTAAATGATATATTGCTCAAACATGCCATGGGAATATGTGAAATTACACCCCAAAATACATTCTGCTGCTTCTCCTGAGTACAGGGATACCACATGTGTGAGACTTTTTGGGAGCCTAGCTGCGTACGGGACCCCGAAAACCAAGCACCGCCTTCAGGCTTTCTAAGGGCGTGAATTTTTGATTTCACTCTTCACTGCCTATCACAGTTTCGGAGGCCATGGAATGCCCAGGTGGCACAAAACCCCCGAAATGACCCCAGTTTGGAAAGTAGACACTCAAAGCTATTTGCTGAGAGGTATAGTGAGTATTTTGCAGACCTCACTTTTTGTCACAAAGTTTTGAAAATTGAAAAAAGAAAAAAAAAATGTTTTTTCTTGTCTTTCTTCATTTTCAAAAACAAATGAGAGCTGCAAAATACTCACCATGCCTCTCAGCAAATAGCTTGGGGTGTCTACTTTCCAAAATGGGGTCATTTGGGGGGGTTTTGTGCCATTCCATGGCCTCTGAAACTGTGATAGGCAGTGAAGAGTGAAATCAAAAATTTACACCCTTAGAAATCCTGAAGGCGGTGATTGGATTTCGGGGCCCCGTACGCGGCTAGGCTCCCAAAAAGTCCCACACATGTGGTATCCCCATACTCAGGAGAAGCAGCTGAATGTATTTTGGGGTGCAATTCCACATAGGCCCATGGCCTGTGTGAGCAATATATCATTTAGTGACAACTTTTTGTAAATATTTTTTTTTTTTTTGTCATTATTCAATCACTTGGGACAAAAAAAAAAAAAATATTCAATGGGTTCAACATGCCTCTCAGCAATTTCCTTGGGGTGTCTACTTTCCAAAATTGGGTCATTTGGGGGGGTTTTGTACTGCTCTGCCATTTTAGCACCTCAAGAAATGACATAGGCAGTCAGAAACTAAAAGCTGTGTAAATTCCAGAAAATGTACCCTAGTTTGTAGACGCTATAACTTTTGCGCAAACCAATAAATATACACATATTGACATTCTTTTTACCAAAGACATGTGGCCGAATACATTTTGGCCTAAATGTATGACTAAAATTGAGTTTATTGGATTTTTTTTTATAACAAAAAGTAGAAAATATCATTTTTTTTCAAAATTTTCGGTCTTTTTCCGTTTATAGCGCAAAAAATAAAAACCGCAGAGGTGATCAAATACCATCAAAAGAAAGCTCTATTTGTGGGAAGAAAAGGACGCAAATTTTGTTTGGGTACAGCATTGCATGACCGCGCAATTAGCAGTTAAAGCGACGCAGTGCCAAATTGGAAAAATACCTCTGGTCCTTAGGCAGCATAATGGTCTGGGGCTCAAGTGGTTAATAGCACATTGCCCTATAAAGAATTAATCTACATTAATAGAGGGTGCTCTGCAAAATATAACAAAGTCTGGGACCATTGGCTTAATACAACTGACACATGTGTGTAGCACTGCAGAGCACATCCTTCTTTCATGTGCCACCCTACTGGACCTGTACCATACAACTCATTCTCTTCAAATCTGTATAATAGCAAATGATATATTGATACCCCAACAGATCTACTGTATTGCTACATCGTAACAGTCTTTATAATTGACTAGAGTCTTCTGGCTATAACCTACGTGAGTAATATGTATAATAATTGTGCTGAACAAAAGACATAATGTTTGTGCTTTGGAAAATTGTACAATTTTTTGGGGGGGAAATACAAACGTTTTAATTAAAAAAAAAAAACAATAAAACGTCGGACAGAGGTATTTAGCGCCAAATAACGTTGGATGTCAGGTTGTTGGCGCTGCTCTGGTGGAACTACATAAGGGGGTGTGGGAGATGCAGTTCATGCCACTGCTTGCTCCTGGACCAGGCTGGAATCTCTGCCACACTGACCGGTATGTTAACTGGATAATCGAGTATGCAGACCTTTATGGGCTCATTGGAACATTGCTTATTTCCCCTTCTTTAGTGATCTGGCTTAGTTTTGGTGTGGCACCCGTCTGTGTTATAGGAAACAAAAGTAAAAAATAAGTACAGCGCTGCGCTAAGCCAAAGAAAGGTAGAATAGCAGCTAACACACCTATAGACTCAAGGCAAAAAATAACATAAAAAAAATAAAAGTGTAGCGCTATAATCCACATCCACAAACGTGTACATCACAGTACATAAGTGCATATATAAGGTGAATGCTAACAAAACATATATGACCATAAATATGGATAATACCAAATAATTAAACTGTGTTGATCACAAGAAAAATTAAATAAAACGATAGATGTACTTTGTTATCAAATGTACCAGTGACTAGTAATAAGAAACCCGTGACGGTTCCATGAACCAAACACCTCAAAATAAAAAATAAAAAATCATAAAGCGTAACAGTCCATATTGAGTATGTAAAAATATGTGAAAAAATTGTGAAGAAAACGTCACCAAAGGTCTATGGGGGTAATAAATGGCCAGTGATGGAAAAAACCTCCCAAGTTCACAGATGGATGGTTTCACCAAATCTGGCAAGTGGGTAGACAGTAGGAAAACCACAAGTGTGCAAAGATTTTACATCAGTGCCGGGGCCATCACCAGGAGTTGAGGAGGCTTACCGGAACTACATGACCTGAAATGGCATACGCCAAACAAGTCAGAAAGGCTTAATGACCAACGATTCTGAGGAGTGCGTCTTGTCAGATGTCATCAGCGTATGGTGGAGAAAGGGGTAACAGCACGGCTTCCTCACCCATGGACAATCCTTTTTGCTCTCACAGACCAGCATTGTCTGTGTTTCCCAGGCAGAGAGCCTAGGCTTGTCAAAAGGCTAGGATTGTACATGGGTGAGGAAGCCATGCTGTTACCCCTTTCTCCACCATACGCTGATGACATCTGACAGGACGCACTCCTCAGAATCGTTGGTCATTAAGCCTTTCTGACTTGTTTGGCGTATGCCATTTCAGGTCATGTAGTTCCGGTAAGCCTCCTCAACTCCTGGTGATGGCCCCGGCACTGATGTAAAATCTTTGCACACTTGTGGTTTTCCTACTGTCTACCCACTTGCCAGATTTGGTGAAACCATCCATCTGTGAACTTGGGAGTTTTTTTCCATCACTGGCCATTTATTACCCCCATAGACCTTTGGTGACGTTTTCTTCACAATTTTTTCACATATTTTTACATACTCAATATGGACTGTTATGCTTTATGATTTTTTATTTTGAGGTGTTTGGTTCATGGAACCGTCACGGGTTTCTTATTACTAGTCACTGGTACATTTGATAACAAAGTACATCTATTGTTTTATTTAATTTTTCTTGTGATCAACACAGTTTAATTATTTGGTATTATCCATATTTATGGTCATATATGTTTTGTTAGCATTCACCTTATATATGCACTTATTTACTGTGATGTACACGTTTGTGGATGTGGATTATAGCGCTACACTTTTATTTTTTTACCCGTCTGTGTTATGAAAACTTGATTGCCCCACATGGGGATTGTCATAAGTATATGCTCTAATATCAACATTGAGGGATGGATGTCCTTATAAGTACTTTATGCATAGTTGCCAACAGTCCCGATTTTCCCGGGACAATCCCGATTTTGGGACCCTCGTCCCGATCGGAGGCCGCCCAGATGAGGGATTTTTCCTTTTTTGTTCAGGGAAATCGGGAATGTTTGCTTTTGCAGAAGCTGGCTCCAACAAAATGGCCGCCGGCACCGCCGCTAGATCGTTCCCCTTGTGTTCAGTGGAAAGGGGAGGGTGCTTGATCCGTGCAGCCAATGAATCGGCTTCTCTCTTCATAATACTGAAGCCGGGGTTAGCTGCACAGATCGGCCCCTCCCTTCTCCACTGAACACATGGCGCTGGCCACTCATGGAGTTTCTTCTGCTCTCACTCTCAGTGTAAAGGCGCCCAGGCAGCGATGTAACTCAGTTACATCGCTGCCTGGGTGCCTTTACACTGAGAGTGAAGAGTTGTGTACCATGTGTACACAAGCAATCCTAGTGACAATGGACAGTCATTCTCTGTCACTAAGGGGAAAGCTGCAGCTAGGAACCTTAGCGGCTGGGTGCAGTTTCTGGGGGAACACTTTGCGGAACGGAGCGTTTCTGTGTCAGAGATAGAGAGGTGTGATCGGTGTGCAGGTGTCCCCCTCCCCATGCTCCACCCATGTGTATTCTGTAGATGTCACAGCTCCGGACACTGATAGAGATGTGGCAAGCAGACAGGGGACAGTGACAGCTCACAGCCGGACTGACGGCTATGAGAATCCTCTTCCTGGCCGTGATGTAACTGTAATTTACAGGAGGGGGTTAACTATATACAGGAGGGGGGGTTAACTATATACAGGAGGGGGGGTTAACTATATACAGGAGGGGGGGTTAACTATGTACAGGAGGGGGGTTAACTATGCACAGGAGGGGTGTTAACTATGCACAGGGGGGGTTACTATGCACAGGGGGGGTAGCTATATACAGGGGGTAACTAGGGGGAGATGGGTAACTTTGTACAGGGGGAGAGGGGTAACTGTACAAGGGGAGGGGGTAACTATGGCTCTGCCTGGGACACTGATGTAGGGACTGAGGCTGGGAACACTGGTGTAAGGACTGACTCTGCTGGGGCACCTGATGCAAGGACGGACTCTGCAGGGGGCACATGATGCAAGGACGGACTCTGCTAGGGGCACCTGATGCAAGGACGGACTCTGCTGGGGTCACCTGATGCAAGGACGGACTCTGCTGGGGTCACCTGATGCAAGGACGGACTCTGCTGGGGTCACCTGATGCAAGGACGGACTCTGCTGGGGGCACCTGATGCAAGGACGGTGTTAGAATATCAGAATTTATGAATGGTTTAGTTCTTATGATAATTGAATTATATATATAAATATATATATAAATGTATATATATCTTCTATGTTGGGAAAAGGTGAAGTTATATAGGTTTTTATACTCATGAAAGTTTATGCTGGTATAGGCTCCGTATGCATTTCTTGGGAGAGATTAATCTCACATATGGATACAATTTAGTGTAGACCATTTCACCTCCCCCATCGTAAGAGATAAAGTTACAATCTTTTTCCAAAGACACAAAGTTCCAGTATGTTAAGAATATAAGCTGTTTCTTTCCATTACTATATTTCTTGATTAGGATATTAATAAGTACACTGCATTTTAAATATATGTATACTAATATGTAGGATTTTATATGTTTAAAGAAAATGTATATATTGTAAGTCAAATGATTCTTAAATGATAGCTATTTTCATATAGTTCATAGCCCCACCCTTAGGAATGTTGGAGTAATTTGAATTTCCCGGTCTTTTAAGCTTTTTGGCTCTTTGGAAAAGGTGGGGGTTAATTGAAGGAGTACAGACAGGCTGTGGGGAGAGGGACACTTACACTTCAGGTCTCCATGAAGACACACACACAGACACACATCTCAAGACATACACCCAGACATATCTGATTTAAACTTCATGAGTATAAAAACCTATATAACTTCACCTTTTCCCAACATAGAAGATATATATACATTTATATATATATTTATATATATAATTCAATTATCATAAGAACTCAACCATTCATAAATTCTGATATTCTAACAGATGGACTCTGCTGGGGGCACCTGATGCAAGGACGGACTCTGCTGGGGGCACCTGATGCAAGGATGGACTCTGCTGGTGGCAGGTGACGTGGCAGCTGACACGCTCAGGGATCCCACTGATTCGGCATTATGGTGAGTTGAATGATTTCATTCTATATTACAATGTAATAATAGAAATAATGCACTTCAATCATCCTGACACCATAACAACCATGGTGCCGGGATGATTGAAGTGCTAACACCAGGTGTTTGGAGTATCTTTATCTGCTGTTTGTTAAACTTTCTAGAATACACATATTTCTGTTGTTGTGTAGGATCTGGGCCTGTTGTCCCGCCATCCCTCCCCCCCCCCCTTTCCCTCTCCATCCCTCATTCATCTCAGACTCTAACCACACCCCTTTGGGCCATGCCCATTTAAGTCACGCCCACTATTCCGCGTAAACCACACCAATTTCTCGACATTTTTGTTTTTCCCCTATGCCACTGCCACAAACGCATGTCACGCCCCCTAATTATAAGAAGACTCCGCCTACAGCCAAAAAAGTGTCCCGAATTTTTTTTCTACAATGTTGGCAACTATGCTTTATGTTGTATAGCATTTTTGTGCAGCTTATACTTATTTATATTTCTAAGTATTTACGGGGAATTACCCCTTGGGATATTTACACATATAGGTTGAAAGCAGTTGTCCTTATTCTCTCTCATGTGATATTACCCTGGATGTGCAGTTATCCTAAATTTGGGAGTGTCATAATAATTGTAGTTTTATTTTGTTCTTATCTTTCATAGTGGTGCTTGGGTGGCTGTCGTTGCCCCCCCCCCCCCCCCATGTGGTCCAGTGTCCACTACCCTTGTTGGGGGTAGTGGTTTCTAGATCTCTTTGCATGACACCTTCTCAGAAGCTAGTGGTCATTATTTCTACAATTGATGTGGTGGTAAGCTTGTTATAGCCTAAATCTACAATGATGTAAATTTACATGACTTAACGCATGAGTATATGCATACTGTCAAAAATATTCTTTACTTTTCAGGCCGTTCCCGCAATGCTCTTGATGAAGCAGCTGAGGACTGTGAAACGTCTCGGTGGCTATTACAAGTGGGATTTATTTGAATACACACATCTGTATTTATTTTAACATTTCATGTATCAGATTTTGTAATATTATAATTTGTAAAATGTTTATGGCGACTAATGCTTTATTCAGACATATATTTTAACGATTTGCAATAAATATATTGTCTTACTCATTTTTGCTGTTTGCTCTGTATGCTGGCTCAAAAGTCCATATAAATTGGAAGGTTATCCTTCTCTTGGTGGTTCAACCATAAAAAGTTGTAGGCTGTATACACAACAACTGCTTTTCTATTTACTGTGGAGGCAGCACAGTGCATGTACTGTAACTACATAATTAGTTACCAATTAGTGGTGGGAATGTGAGGAGTCATGTGATTTAGCTGTTAAAAATGGGAAAATCCCATGAAACAATCTAAGTTCCCTACAGTTATACTCACACATACATAGTAGGGTTAATCAAAAGAGAAGTATAGGGCTTTTTTTTTTTCAAGAATCATACTTACCTAGGTGGATGCAGCATCGGTCTGATGCTGCATCTGTCCCCCGCTGCCTTAAAGACTGAGAACCGAGTAATCAAACACTGCTGATCGCTCGGCTCTCAGAGCTTCGCAAGCAGAGAGCTGTCTGCTCTGCTCCCCCATTGCTCTCAGCGTGCCAGTCCAGTCTCCTGGGCGGATCCCAAGCATGTTGACCAGCTCTGTGATGTCAGCTTCAGCCCGCTGTCTGCTGAAAATAGGTCACAGGAGTGTAGAACGAACCGCACTCCTGTAATCCACAGGTAAAGTACAGACAAACGAGCTTTGACTGTACTTTTCCTTTTAAGGTGGAAGTCAAGGGCAAGCTTAAAATTCTGGATTCCCCCCCCCCCCCCCCCTCTAGACATTCCAAACTTTATTGCTGTGTTTATTAATTGTCTGTCTCATTTATCGGGTTGCCAGTTTATCTTCTTTCACTCCTCAGGTCCCCACTGGTAGATCCTATTTCTTTGCACTTATCTTAGGCTAGCAATTATCCTGCTGTGTGTCATATTGTGGTGTAATGTATGAAAATGTTTTTTATATGCCTTTTTATTGTGTACGGCAAAAGTGTTATGGTTCATTCCAAAACCTTTGTTGATTTTTGTATTGCTATCTTTTTCTCAAAACTCAATAAACATATTAAAAAAAAAAAAAAGTGGAAGTCAAATAACCTACTGTATATTTGGATTGTAAGAGGAAATTCACAAAAAGTGTATGATGGTATCTTTGCAATAAAAGTCTGATGTTTTTACAACAGTCAAATAGGTGTCATAAAAATGAAGTAAAGATACTGTTTTATTTACCATGGATGTTTGTGCGGGGAAGACACTCACAGTTGTTTTTGGAATGGGACTTTCAGTGCAGAAAACTTTTATAAACAGCTTAAAAAATATACAGTGTTAGACCTATCATAAACCTTTAACCACTTCAGCTCCGGAAGGTTTTACCCACTTCCTGACCAGGCCATTTTTGCGATACAGCACTGAGTTGCTTTAACTGACAATTGTGCGGGCGTGCGACACTGTACCAAATAAAATTGATGTCCTTTTTTTCCCACAAATAGAGCTTTTTTTGGTGCTATTTGATCACCTGTGCGTTTTTTTTTTTTTTTGCTCTATAAACAAAAAAGACCGTCAATTTTGAATAAAAACCAATATTTTTTACTTTCTGCTATAATACATTTCCAATTAAAAAAATGTAAAAAGTCTAATTTCTTCATAAATTTAGGCCAATATGTATTCTGCTCCATATTTTTGGTAAAAAACTATGGGGTAGATTTATGGCATTTGTATTTATTTATTTATTTATTTTTTACTAGTAAGTTTACGGCGGTCTGCAATTTTTAGCGGGACTGCGACATTGCGGTGGACAAATTGGAGACTAAGTGACACTTTTTAGGGACCAGTGACACCGATACTGTCATCAGTGCTAAAAAAAATGCACTGACACAGTATAAATGACACTGGCAAAGAAGGAGTTAACACCAGGGGCAATCAAAGGGTTAAAGTGTGTGCCTGGGAGGTGCTTTCTAACAGTGGGGGGAGTGGATACACTGGAGGAAAAGAGAGAAAAGCTATGCTAATAAAACAGAAGATCTCTCTTTTGCTCCCTGACAGATCGGCGGTTTGTCTTGTTTACATAGGAACACCGCTGCTCCGTCTCTCCACAGAACGATCGGTGGGTTGCGACGGCCATAGCGGCCACCGGACCTGCTGATTGGTTCCCAGCTGTGTCCAATCACAGTAGGAGCAGCGGTTCGGCGGTGCGCGTGTGCCCCCTACACCGCATGCACAAAATCACGTACAGGTACGTGATTTTGCGCAGCTAGGCCGCCCTGCCTGTGTGGGGTGGGTGGTCCGGAAGCGTTTAAAGGTCCCAGCAATTATTGCTATACTGATCTGTAGGCAGGTGCCTACAGAAGGGTTAATGTGTTTTTTTTCTAAAAAAAAGAGAAAGGGGTTCCCCGTGGTTTTTTTTTAGCAGCAATGAGAATCACATGTCTTATCATGCTAATGTTTTTTTGTTTTTTTCTGTGCAGACTCATGTTGTTCAGTTATCTGGGTCAAGTCAGCTGTCTTTGCTGTTAAACTGTTACAATGTAGATGTGTGTTGGATCTGAGGGATTCATTGGCTAAATTTTCCCATGAATTTTCCACAGATCCACATAAAAAGGGACCCTTCAGTGCCCCAGGAGAGAGCTGCTGGAAATAATTACAAGATATAGGCCGTTATGCTAATGGATGGCACCCCCCGCTGGGGGAGGCAATCTGAGTTCATAGAGGGACTGGGAACCCAAAGACTCTTAACTACCAAGGATGGACTGATAGCTTTTTAAGGATCTTTGCCAAACGTGGACTATATATGGACTCTGTACTACTTGTGGGTTATTTGCCAGTCATGGACACTTGCCTCTAAGGGACTATGTATTCTACTCTTATTCAGGTATGATTATCCTTTGGGCACTAAAGCACCTTGTATAGGAATTATTGTGAGAAGCTGCTTGAAAGAACTATTCCTGTATGGTGCCTTTCTTCAGTAAAGTTATTTTTAACTGTTTAATGCCTGGTCTGAAATTTCTCTCCTAAGAATGGTGCTTGTAACATGCAGGGCCGATCCTAGGGTCACCGGCGCCTGGGTGCAGAAATATTTCTGGCGCCCCCACATGGGCGTGGTCATCTTACCAACTCCTCCCCTTTACAAATGTTTCTATGGCAACGACTCAAACACAGAGATGCTCCCCTAAGAAGTCTTTGTTACCCTGGGATCCTCCTGTGATCTTTTAATAAAGAAAATACAGGAAGAGCGTACACTAATGAGACCTGGAGGGGAGTCTCTCTGATGCACACAGAGAGGGCTTCTGTTAGAGAGTCTGTTAGAAAGAGCCCCCAGACATAATACAGAAGATGGTCAGAGACTGCAGACATGGTACAGGAGATGATCAGAGACTGCAGACATAATACAGGAGATGATCAGAGACTGCAGACATAATACAGGAGATGATCAGAGACTGCAGACATAATACAGGAGATGATCAGAGACTGCAGACATAATACAGAAGATGGTCAGAGACTGCGGACATAATACAGGAGATGATCAGAGACTGCAGACATAATACAGGAGATGATCAGAGACTGCAGACATAATACAGGAGATGATCAGAGACTGCAGGCATAGTACAGGAGATGATCAGAGACTGCAGACATAGTACAGGAGATGATCAGAGACTGCAGACATAGTACAAGAGATGATCAGAGACTGCAGACATAGTACAAGAGATGATCAGAGACTGCAGACATACTACAGGAGATGATCAGAGACTGCAGACATACTACAGGAGATGATCAGAGACTGCAGACAGGATATAATAGATGATCAAAGACTGCAGACATAGTACAGGAGAAGGTCAGAGACTGCAGATATACTACAGGAGATGATCAGAGACTGCAGACATAATACAGGAGATGATCAGAGACTGCAGACATAATACAGGAGATGATCAGAGACTGCAGACATACTACAGGAGATGATCAGAAACTGCAGACATAATACAGGAGATGATCAGAGACTGCAGACATAGTACAGGAGATGATCAGAGACTGCAGACATAATACAGGAGTTGATCAAAGACTGCAGACATACTACAGATGATCAGAGACTGCAGACAGGATATAAGAGATGATCAAAGACTGCAGACATAGTACAGGAGATGGTCAGAGACTGCAGACATAGTACAGGAGATGATCAGAGACTGCAGACATAATACAAGAGATGATCAGAGACTGCAGACATAGTACAGGAGATGATCAGAGACTGCAGACATAGTACAGGAGATGATCAGAGACTGCAGACATAGTACAAGAGATGATCAGAGACTGCAGACAGACATACTACAGGAGATGATCAGAGACTGCAGACATAGTACAGGAGATGATCAGAGACTGCAGACATAGTACAGGAGATGATCAGAGACTGCAGACAGGATATAAGAGATGATCAGAGACTGCAGACACAGTACAGGAGATGATCAGAGACTGCAGACATAGTACAAGAGATGATCAGAGACTGCAGACAGACATACTACAGGAGATGATCAGAGACTGCAGACATAGTACAGGAGATGATCAGAGACTGCAGTCATACTACAGGAGATGATCAGAGACTGCAGACATAATACAGGAGATGATCAGAGACTGCAGACATAATACAGGAGATGATCAGAGACTGCAGACATAATACAGGAGATGATCAGAGACTGCAGACAGGATATAAGAGATGATCAAAGACTGCAGACATAGTACAGGAGATGATCAGAGACTGCAGACATACTACAGGAGATGATCAGAGACTGCAGACATAATACAGGAGATGATCAGAGACTGCAGGCATAGTACAGGAGATGATCAGAGACTGCAGACATAGTACAGGAGATGATCAGAGACTGCAGACATAGTACAGGAGATGATCAGAGACTGCAGACATAATACAGGAGATGATCAGAAACTGCAGACATAATACAGGAGATGATCAGAGACTGCAGACATAGTACAGGAGATGATCAGAGACTGCAGACATAGTACAGGAGATGATCAGAGACTGCAGACATAATACAGGAGTTGATCAAAGACTGCAGACATACTACAGATGATCAGAGACTGCAGACAGGATATAAGAGATGATCAAAGACTGCAGACATAGTACAGGAGATGGTCAGAGACTGCAGACATAGTACAGGAGATGATCAGAGACTGCAGACATAATACAAGAGATGATCAGAGACTGCAGACATAGTACAGGAGATGATCAGAGACTGCAGACATAGTACAGGAGATGATCAGAGACTGCAGACATAGTACAGGAGATGATCAGAGACTGCAGACACAGTACAGGAGATGATCAGAGACTGCAGACATAGTACAAGAGATGATCAGAGACTGCAGACAGACATACTACAGGAGATGATCAGAGACTGCAGACATAGTACAGGAGATGATCAGAGACTGCAGACATAGTACAGGAGATGATCAGAGACTGCAGACAGGATATAAGAGATGATCAGAGACTGCAGACACAGTACAGGAGATGATCAGAGACTGCAGACATAGTACAAGAGATGATCAGAGACTGCAGACAGACATACTACAGGAGATGATCAGAGACTGCAGACATAGTACAGGAGATGATCAGAGACTGCAGTCATACTACAGGAGATGATCAGAGACTGCAGTCATAATACAGGAGATGATCAGAGACTGCAGACATAATACAGGAGATGATCAGAGACTGCAGACATAATACAGGAGATGATCAGAGACTACAGGCATAGTACAGGAGATGATCAGAGACTGCAGACATAGTACAGGAGATGATCAGAGACTGCAGACATAATACAGGAGATGATCAGAGACTGCAGACATAATACAGGAGATGATCAGAGACTGCAGACAGGATATAAGAGATGATCAAAGACTGCAGACATAGTACAGGAGATGATCAGAGACTGCAGACATACTACAGGAGATGATCAGAGACTGCAGACATAATACAGGAGATGATCAGAGACTGCAGGCATAGTACAGGAGATGATCAGAGACTGCAGACATAGTACAGGAGATGATCAGAGACTGCAGACATAGTACAGGAGATGATCAGAGACTGCAGACATAATACAGGAGATGATCAGAAACTGCAGACATAATACAGGAGATGATCAGAGACTGCAGACATAGTACAGGAGATGATCAGAGACTGCAGACATAATACAGGAGTTGATCAAAGACTGCAGACATACTACAGATGATCAGAGACTGCAGACAGGATATAAGAGATGATCAAAGACTGCAGACATAGTACAGGAGATGGTCAGAGACTGCAGACATAATACAGGAGATGATCAGAGACTGCAGACATACTACAGGAGATGATCAGAGACTGCAGACATAATACAAGAGATGATCGGAGACTGCAGACATAGTACAGGAGATGATCAGAGACTGCAGACATAGTACAGGAGATGATCAGAGACTGCAGACATAGTACAGGAGATGATCAGAGACTGCAGACATAGTACAGGAGATGATCAGAGACTGCAGACATAGTACAAGAGATGATCAGAGACTGCAGACAGACATACTACAGGAGATGATCAGAGACTGCAGACATACTACAGGAGATGATCAGAGACTGCAGACATAGTACAGGAGATGATCAGAGACTGCAGTCATACTACAGGAGATGATCAGAGACTGCAGACATAATACAGGAGATGATCAGAGACTGCAGACATAATACAGGAGATGATCAGAGACTGCAGACATAATACAGGAGATGATCAGAGACTGCAGGCATAGTACAGGAGATGATCAGAGACTGCGGACATAGTACAGGAGATGATCAGAGACTGCAGACATAGTACAGGAGATGATCAGAGACTGCAGACATAATACAGGAGATGATCAGAGACTGCAGACATAATACAGGAGATGATCAGAGACTGCAGACAGGATATAAGAGATGATCAAAGACTGCAGACATAGTACAGGAGATGATCAGAGACTGCAGACATACTACAGGAGATGATCAGAGACTGCAGACATAATACAGGAGATGATCGGAGACTGCAGGCATAGTACAGGAGATGATCAGAGACTGCAGACATAGTACAGGAGATGATCAGAGACTGCAGACATAGTACAGGAGATGATTAGAGACTGCAGACATAATAAAGGAGATGATCAGAGACTGCAGTTCCTATGGACGTTAGTAGATAATGGCCGATCGGCCCTCTCACCTGACCCAGCGATACAGCGGTGGTTCCTCTGATCAGGAGTCAGCTCACTCTGAATTGCCCGTGGCGACTTCGCTGTGTAGAGCCCAGATCTATATTCCGGCAATGACTCCATTCCTTTCTCTGCCAGGGATGGCGCTAGGCTGTGTGGCTTTCCCTCTGGTGGCGCAGGTCAGCGGGGTTCTCTCAGCACTGTCCGCTCCCTCTGGAGTCCTGGGTGTATTTCCCTGAAAGCTTTCCCGGGCTCCTGTATCTCTCTCTCTCTCCCATTTAGCTGAGCATGCTGTGTGAGCTGCAGTTTCTGTGTTACAGTGGGGCTGCCAGTCCTCGGGACTACATGTCCCACAATCCTCTTCTCTGCTCCTTTTTCTATTCTGTTTCTTCCCTGGGTATATGAAGGCAGGGGAAGATACATAGTGGGCAGCTGTGCTGGCAAGCGCTGCTCACTAGTACAGCAGCGTGCGCAAGAGGGAGAGGGAGGGGGGAGAGCGAGGGGGGAAAGAAGAGCCCCCGCGAAACAGTAGGCGTAGGAGTCTGTCACGAGGGGCATCCAGCGGGTCTAGCGGTAATCAAGGGAGGAGTGGTCAAGCTCAGCACCGCAGGCCCTCGGCAACCACTGCGACTGCAGCTGGGGTGCAACAAGAAGTCAGCAGGATGGACGACTGCGACGATCGGTCGGAAGGAGAGCTGTCCGGGTCTGACGGAGGCGACGACCAAGGACATCAGGCAACGGTGGTTCCAGGAGTGGCGGCTGTTGGGCCCAGTCCAGGGCAGCCCGGTGAGTGCGATTCTACTAATCCTGTTACTATTCTATTGCATAATTTATTGGGGCGGAATGTGCAGGGGGGACGTTCAGGGTCGGGGGGTTTAGCCAGGCCAGGGGGGGCTGAGAACGGGTCGGCTCCACCGCCAGCATTGGCGCCCCAGACAGGGAATGAGGGTTTGCGGGAGTTGTTAACAGGTCTAAAAGAGCTAGTAGCATGCGTGGAATCAGGGTCAGGAAGTGGTCCGGCTACGGTGTGGACAACAGAGAGGACTACCCCGCAGACGGGGACCGCCCCACCTCTTTCGGGTGACATACCGGTTTCGCCGGTGGCGGCTGTTTCAGCGGTTGGGGTGCCCCCCACTACGGCAGCAGTGTCTACGACTTCGGGGGACCAGGTGAAGACAATGGAGAAAAAAGCTGATTCGGTTAGATTAGCAGATGCGGCAAGGAGTGAGGTATATGTCTGCTTTGAAGGCCCGTTGGGGGCTCATTTAAAAGCGGAGATAAAGGAAAAAATATGGAAGGGCGAATACGTGGAAATTTTCACGTTGCTGCCGTTAGAAAAATTTAATCTTGATAGGTTAAAACCGGTGGAAGGAAAAAAGGAGGATGAGGAGAAGCGTAGGTATCGCTTGATTCCGCGAACGTTCTCCAATTGGCTACAAGCGTTCGCCATTTTGGCGAGTGTGGTAGGCGAGAAGGCGCCAGAAAATTGTTCTGCGCTGTTCGTGTACCTGGAGGCCATTAGCGAGGCCCATAGAACATACGGGGGCATGGCGTGGCTACGCTATGATGAGCAATTTCGTCAGAGGATGGCTGTGAGACCGAATCTACGCTGGGATCACAAGGACATCAGCTTGTGGATGAGGTTGATGACGGCAGCGAGGGCCCCTAGTCAGTTTTTTCAGGCAGGGGTAGGAGGTTCAGCAGCCCCAGGACAACCGACCGAGAAGAAATGGGGATATTGCTGGCAATTCAATGAAGGAACCTGCAGATTTGGATCCAACTGTCGTTTCAAGCACTTGTGTTCTGGCTGCGCGGGATCCCATGCATTGGCAAAATGTTTTAGAAAAGGCTGCTCCGGAGATACTTCAGGTAAGAGGGAGGACTCCGGTACAGGTGGAAAGGATGCTGCCTTTCCTCAATAGATACCCAGATCGGGCAGCGGCCGCCACGCTGGAGGCAGGTTTTAGGGATGGGTTTCACATTCCTTGTGCCTTGGCGGAGGTGCAGCCCGAGGCCAAGAATTTGCGGTCGGCCTTGCTGCATTCAGCGGTGGTCACTGAAAAATTGGATAAAGAGGTCTCACTGGGACGCATGGCGGGCCCTTTTCGGGAAATACCACTACAAGGGTTGGTGGTCTCCCCCTTGGGTGTGGTACCAAAAAGAGTGCCGAACAAGTTTAGACTCATACACCACCTCTCTTTCCCAAAGGGAGGGTCGGTGAATGATGCCATAGAACCAGAAGAGTGTGCGGTTATGTACACATCTTTTGACGCAGCGGTCGCATGGGTTAGGAGATATGGGCAGGGGTCCTTAATGGCCAAGTCCGATATCGAATCGGCTTTTCGGCTGTTGCCAGTTCATCCCGACAGTTTCAGATGGCTAGGCTGTAAATGGGAAGGGGCCTACTATGTAGACCGATGTCTTCCAATGGGATGCTCTATATCCTGTGCTCTTTTTGAAATGTTCAGTTCGTTCTTGGAATGGGCAGTTTGGGATGTGGCAGGTATCAATTCAGTCATCCATTATTTGGACGACTTCTTATGTGTTGGCCCAGCGGGTTCCAACATATGTGCAGTGCTTTTGGGGACATTGCAGTATTTAGCGGAAAGATTTGGGGTGCCGCTAGCCCCGGAAAAAATGGAGGGTCCAGCGGTGACTATCACATTTCTCGGAATAGAGATAGATTCGATGAGGATGGAATGAAGGATTCCGCAGGACAAACTATTGAAGTTGAAAGAGGAAGTTCACGGGACTATTGGAGTTAGGAAATTGCAGCTTCGCCAACTCCAATCTCTGTTGGGTAAGTTAAATTTCGCTTGCCGAATCATCCCTATGGGCCGAATTTTCTGCAGGCGGCTGTCAGCCGCCACTGCAGGGGTCCGGGCACCAACACATTTCGTGAGTCTGAATAGAGAGCATAGGGAGGATTTACAGGTGTGGCAGGTATTCTTGGAGTCTTTCAATGGAAGGGCTCTCTGGATGTCTGGGCCGATCAGCAACTGTGACTTGGAATTATTCACGGATGCGGCTGGTTCAACTGGGTTTGGTGCTTTCTTTAAGGGTCACTGGTGTGCTGCCAGGTGGCCAGTGGCTTGGCAGGAGGCTGGGTTCTTGAAGAACCTGGTACTTTTGGAGTTGTTCCCCATTGTAGTGGCCATGGAGCTGTGGGGCGAGTCATTCAAAAACCTTAAGGTCCGATTCAATTGTGACAATCTGGGGGTGGTGCAAGTGGTTAATCGGCTGACCGCGGCATCAGTGCCGGTGGTCAGGCTATTGCGCCATCTAGTACTTCGCTGTTTACAACTGAATGCATTCATTTATGCTGTGCATCTACCAGGGACTGAGAACACCTTGGCTGACGCTTTGTCTCGTTTTCAGTGGGACAGGTTCCGGAGGTTGGCACCGGAGGCAGATCATCAGGGGGTCGCCTGTCCCAGATGGATATGGAACATTGCCTTGGAACAGCAGCAAAATGGATTCAGCAATCCGTGAGTATGGCTACATGGAATGCCTACTCTAAGGTATGGAAGGATTGGTTCGCCTTTCTGAATGACTTGGGCATGGGATCTGATGATCCGGAAGTGGACAAGGCAGTGCTGTACTTTATCATTAGGGACTTTGAAAAAGGTATCTCGGCAGCTGCCATCAATCGTGAATTGGCAGGTTTGGCCTTTCTTTTTAAATGGCAGGGGAGTCTGGACCATACTAAGGACTTCTGGTTACGACAGGCAGTCAAGGTGTATAGAAAGGCGTACAAACAGAGGGATGGGAGGCGCCCTGTCTCATTTGAAATGCTTAAGCAATTGATGCTTAGTTTGGAAAGGGTCGGAAGATCCGATTACGAATGTGCACTATTCAAAGCTGCGTTCGCGCTGGCCTTTTTTGGGGCACTGAGGGTAAGCGAGCTGGTGAGCCCTTCGAAGACAGTTCTGGGTGGGCTTTTACACGGGGAGGTTGAAGTATGGGTGGATAGGGTTCGTATATGGATTAGAAGGTCCAAAACGGATCAAGCTGGGAGAGGCAGGTATCTGGATTTTGGGGAGGTTGCGGAGTGTAGCATATGCCCGGTTAGGATTGTGGGAGCTTTCATGGGGGTCAGGCCTGCTTTTACAGGCCCCTTTTTGATACATGAGGATGGTTTGTGTCTTTCAAAATACCAGTTTGTAACGGTTTTTAGAAAATGTGTGGTTATGGTGGGATATGACCCTTTACAGTTCTCCTCGCATTCTTTCAGGATTGGGGCGGCCACGGAGGCCGCTAGGGCGGGTCTGAGTCAGGAGGTAATTAGACGTATTGGCAGATGGGATTCGGATAGATTTAAACTTTATGTCCGCCCTCACATGGTTCAACTGTAATGTTAGTTTTGGTGATGTTTACTAGTGAGAGTTGGGTATTAAGTGTTCATGTGGTTTTTTGTATTATTTATTTCGTTAACAGGTCAAGAAGTGTGTCTTGTTTGGATACTCGGGCACTCCTATGTGTTTTGGGGCGCCAAGAGAGCTGACGTTCAGCCGAATGGCAGGCAGCTACGGATTCCCTGACAAGAGGCCCTCATAAGGTGGATTGGGGTCCCGGGCATGCAGTGGAATAGGGTGCTGGGGGAAGTGCATAGATTTGCTCGCCTGGATAGGGCCCCTGATGTATTGTTATTGCATGTGGGTGGAAATGACATGGGAGCCAGATCCATGAGGGACCTTATCAGAGACATCAAGTGTGATTTTTTGCGTTTGAAAGCTGCTTATCCCAAGATGGTCTTAGTGTGGTCTGATATGGTGGGGAGGTTGTCATGGCGCTGGGCTTGGTCGGATAAAAAAGTGGACAGGGCCAGGATAAAAGTTAATAAAGAGGTGAGCCGGTTTTTTATAAGGAATGGGGGTTTAGCCATTCGTCATAGGGAGTTGGAGGTTGACACATGGCGTTATCTACGCAGCGATGGTGTACATCTTAATGAGGTGGGGACGGACTTATGGTCATTAGGCTTACAGGAAGGTATACATAGAGGGCTGAGGGTGTGGAGGTGCTCGCAAGGGTAAGGGGTTACCCCTTTCGTGCTGTGGCAGTTTCTGGTTTCCTTTAATAGGATAAGTTATGTTACAAGTTGTAACATGTGTTACCCATCCAAGGAATGGGGGGTTGTTTGATGGTACCCATCCAAATGATGGGGGGTTTTGCTGGTGCCCATACATGGAAGGATGGGGATTGAAGTTGGTACCTTCAGGCCCTAAGGGTTAGCCTGGAGGAGTTTAAAAAGGTTAGGTCACTGGGGTAGGTTGTGATAATGCCGTGTCAGGGGTTTCCGACTGGCAGGTTTAAAATAATGAGGTTGTACCAGTGACCAGGGTTATAGTTATCGTTCTTACAGTAAATTTACCCTCACAAGTTATTTAAGAAAGTACAGTTACTTATGATATTTATGTTAATTTATACGTTTTAATAAATAGGCCGCAAGGCCATTTTACTCCAAGAACTAGTCTGAGTCATCCATGATGTTTTTGGAGGGAGGGTATGTGTGGAAAGGATGGTATTAGGTATATGGGCTTAAGTCCTACAGTGTCATGACAGTTTCCTTCCCGGTTTAGACCAAACGCAAGCTCATCACTAGTGACAACGCAGGAGCACAACTTGGAGACAATTGTCCTCGCATAACAAAGTGCCTGAACAAAAAGCTTTTTGACAGTATTGCAATACATTGTTTTCATGAAAGCTGCAATTTTAAAAACAATTGAAATCTAAAGCTTAAATGAGAATTTTATTATTTTATAGGATTTACATAGCGCCAACAGTTTGTACTTTCCAAAATAAAAGGAGACAATACAGTTACAATACAATTCATGTTGAGAGGGCCCAGCTCGTGGGAGCTTAAAATCTATAGGAGATTTCTGTAATTGGGTTTACTCTAATTGCAATTATATTCCAATGTGCCTGTCTGTACTAGGCTAAAAATGTCATTATCTCTCCTGCATGCTGATAATATCACCACTTTATGCTAGATTTGAATTGTTTATATTGACTTGCCTGCATACGTGTTAATAGTGCATGCAGAGATAAAGTAAAATGTTGGGTGGGGTCAGTGAGCGAGGTGGAGGTGTGCTGGAATGTGAGACAACTAATGCCCAGCACCCACCAGTAAAACAGGAATGACATCAAAGCGAAGGAAATTCCATCGCCATAAAACAACACCAAACATTAACCTTTTTACTTAAGCTTGCCTGGCAACCCGCACAACACTATTATTATGCGAGAAATTTCAGAGAAATAAAAAAAAAATTGCAGAGAATCAATAAGCTTTTGAGATAACATATTTGTGAAAAAAAAACCACACAGCTTATCACAAATACAGATTCGGTCTCCGCAAAACAATCAGAAGAATCTGACAACATTCTGTCACATTCTTTTTGGAATTCTAGGCTAAAAAACAATAAACCTGTTGTAGACTGAATGAATGGCAAGATAAGCAAAAAAAATGTCCTTTTAACTCTTTTGTTCTCGGTTGATGCTTAGCAGTATTGGCTTATCAAATAATCTATTTAAACTGTCTGTATACTGTATGTTTTAAGTGATGCAATTTATGGTAATGTTATAGGAGTGGCATCTAGTGACACCTGCAGACCTCCAGCGGTAGTGCTCATCATTATGTAAAACATTTACTAACCAGGTCATAACTTTTGAATATCATATTTTTAGACATTCATAATGTAGATTTAGAGCTTAATTTATAAAGCATAAATATTGCTATGGTTAAAAAAAACACACACACACGCCTTTGTCTGGCCACGGCTGGGTTCACATTTTCCCATTGCACTGCATTGCGGTTACCACAATGCACATTAACATTTGTCATGTATGTTTGCACGTTGTACTGCCATTCATTTTGATTTGTACACCACCCCTTGCCGTTTATTCATTTTTCGTTTATTAATGAAATGCAGCTGCAGCTCACAATGCATAACAACACATATCCATTATTTTGATGTTTTGGTACATTGATAGCCCATTCATTTAAAAAAAGTGCATATTAGTGCACATGTATTAACGCAACACATCGCACCGGCAATATGGTAACCCAGCCTAAAGCATAGCGATGTGCTTTATAATTGTGCAGTGTGCTCCACTTGCATTGAATTAACAAAAAAAACTGTGATGACAGTCATATGACTGGTCAAAGTAATGTGACTAGCCCATCCTCCAATCATGAAGTTCTCTTTGCGGCATCAAGAAGGAAGAACTCTGAGCAACACTGCATGCTCCACAAAGTGTTCCACATTTTATGAATGGCACATACAATGCAAACCAGTGTTGATTAACACAATGGTGTCCTGCAGAGACCGGGTAGCTCTCTGCTGCAAATAGGCTCCTTTGAGTCTGATGTTAAAGTGTCATTCTTCCCTCCTGAAGATATTGATGTTATGAATACCAGAAGTCTCACCTGGATAAGGACTTTATGGCCAGATGTAGGAGTAAACATAAATGCTTAGGTCATCCAAGTATTCCTATTTATGACTAACGGAAGAAGAAGACACTGCCAGTGCCAGCTTATCACCAGCAAGCGCCAAAAATGTTAGAATGAGGTTAGAAAACTTTCCAATTGGTTCCTCCGAAGAAATTTGAAATGCTGATATCAAATGTAGCACCCTCTACCTAGGTAGGTGCTAGAGGTTAGGGTCTTTGTAGTACAGGTAAATTTAGGCAGGCCTAGCTGGAAGCTAGGCCTGTTTGTTTTGATATGTGTGGGCTGGGAGTGGCTCAGAGTAGCAGCTGTGACTCACAGACAGCATCACTCCACGGTCACTTCCCTCTTTCTTCTGGAGGGGGAAAGCCTCCTTGAAATAAGCAGGGTCAGCCCAGCTGGGGAGGAGTTGTCGGGTGGAAGAACTGAGGATGGAGTACTACACTGCCAGGGCCTTTGAGGGAGCACCCCAGTATGGGGGGGTGACCTTGGGCCTAGGACTTGAGTGCAGGACGGAGTCCTTCAAGAACTCGTGAAGGATCCAAACAGAAGTTACAGAGAGGAGTCAGAGAGGACAGCAGGAGCTAGTACTTCCGGGCAAGTCTTTAGGAGGGAACCACCGGTTACAGCCAGGAGACTGGTGAGTGACATGGGCAGTCGGGAGGACTGGAGAGGCATGCCAGAGAGGACTGAGAAGAAACAGTCAGAGCTGGGTGTGGAGCCAGTAAGGATTTCAATGTCATGGGTTGTGAAGTCAGGTGGCTGCAGCCAGGAGGGCTGGCAGGGCCTGAAGAGGACTGACTGGGAGCAGTAGTCCACCAGAAGGACAGCTATCACTACAGACTTCCTACTCTATTTTTGCTACACTAGAGTCGCCCGTGGTTACTGCCTGCAAAGGGGGGTTGCTAAGCCCTGGCTGAGTCATAGTCAGGCCTAAAACATGTGCTAGCTGTGCTTGAGAAGTAAGAGATGTGCTGGAGAGAGAGAGAGAGAGTAACAGTCTGCAAGCAAGAGATGTGCTGGAGGAGACTGGAGTAACAAAGTGTATATAGCTGTCCCAATAATTGATTACTACAAAAGCAGTCAATCATTTGTTCTACTGGACATCCCATAAATTCCTATACCCATCCAAGTTCTATTCCCTCAATAAAATACCAAAAACAAGCATATGGACTGTTTATTGTCTTGGAGTGTCTGAGAAGTGAATTCTGGGTGACAGGGTGATAGGTGGGCCACATCACTTAGAAGCCCCTATGGGGGTACCGCTACACGGGTAACCTGTCGGTCGTTGCCCCTAGCAACCAAAGTTGAGCGAACCAGGGAACTGTGCTTTGTTCCACCACTGTTGATGAATTGAATCCAAGGGAAGGACTTATGTGCTCTGCCTGCTATTCAGAACTGTCATAATAAGTGTTGTTTTCCATAGCAACCAGCGGGAGTCGTTACCAGTTATTACTGCCTGCTTGACCAGCTGCCCCAACCAGCACTGGGGCGGACACTTATACTAATCCTGCAATTCATTGACTTTTCACCATGTGCTGTCACCAATGGCAACCACCGTGGGCGATCGCGCCCATGGATTACAAATATGTCCAGCGATGTGCAAATGCTGGAATCTCTCACTGGATTACAAATGTGACCTGCGCTCTGCAAATGCTGGGCATTCTGAACTTTTGCTGCAAACGCCTGCATTATTCAGTAAAGTGTGCCTGGAAGAGTCTACTGTTGCCTGGGGTGAGTGTGGTAAGCCTGCGGGTGCCTGCAGGTGGGACTGTGCTGAGATAGTACCCTACAGTGAGGCATTGGCTACAAACTTTATTGTTGCTACTGGCAACCACTGGAAAAGTTAGCGTTCATCAGTTCCCAGTTGCTCTGGCACAATGGGTGCCGAGCAACATGCCTGGACAAGTCCTGCTAGCATCAGCATGCCTGCTAACTTCAGTTCGTCAAACAAGGGGTTACAGCAGCATGCCCTGGGAGGGGTCTGCCTATCAGTTTGGCAGACGCCAGCCTTCCTGGAAGCGAAGGGCGGGGCCATGCCCTGGAGGAGACCCAGCATTCCCTGCTAGCAGCAGATACCACGAGGCAGCGGAGCAAGATGGCGGAGGGTGGGCGTCTACTCCCAACCCTGATTTGGTTGCCTGAAACACAGGAGCGGGCACTGGTGGACACCAGTGTCCGGCTGGAGCCTTGTGGGTGATCGAAGAGACGGAGTGATTGTGTCTGCTGTGCCCAGAGTGCCGGATCCCGACAGCGGTGGTCACTGCCTGGGCCCAGTGCGGCCATTGTGATGAACTGCTAACCCAGTTGGGGCCCATCCATCAGAAGCCGCAATACTATACTGTGGACCTGCTATCAGGACTCTGTTGCGTGCAACCGTGGAAGTCCCGGAAGGCCAGAAACGGCCTGGAATCACCATTTAAAGGCGGAGTGGAGTCACGGCCTAGTGACTCACCTGCGAACAGAGCGGACATTGGAGGAGAAGAGACTGCCGTGACCTATGGCCTGGCCAGAGACCTGGCAACTGTGAGTACTGCCCAGCAGGATCCAGATAAAGTCCCTGAGCTGCCGGCCAACTCTAAGCCCCTTGCCATCTTAGTTCAGATGGAGCCAGTCAGAGGAAGGTGCGCCTTTAGGTAAGCTGGACAGAGAGAGCGAGGGCCGGGTTATTGATTGGGGTTCCCCCAGACTACAGGCTGAGTTTGGATCCCTAGAGAGACTGGCAGAGTGGTCACCCCTGGGTGAAAGCTCAGAAGAGGAGTGGGAAACTGGAGAATCTCAAATCCAAGAGGCCCAGTTTGAGAGTGGAGATGGGCCAGAGTCAGTAGTGGGGTCTGAAGAAGCCACAGGAACCCTGACCAGCAGTAGGCAGTTTTTCTTTAACAGACCATCCACCACCCAGACCAGAGCACCGGCCTACCGTCAGTGGGTTTTGAGGTCCCAAGACGCATGTGTCCTGCCGTTGACAGGAAGACCAAAGGAATTGCCAAGGTTTTCCTGGCTCCAGCGGGAAGTGCAGAGGAGGGTGGCTCTGGAGTGGGGTCTGGATTATCCCTATGTCCCTCCCAAGATCATAAGCATTGTGGAGAACTCCCAGGAAGAGTGGAAGAACGACGTGATTTAGGATTTCTTGCATATCCCCAAGCCTTTGCAGGAACCAGAGATAACGAGATCTGGGCCTGCTTCATGAACATTCAGACTGAGTGGTGGCTGTGGAGAGCAATTTATAAAGATCGGGTGCTCATTGCCAAGGCAGGAGAGCCTACAAAGAGCCACTCGGTCTCCATTCAGGAGGAAGGGGGTGGCCGGAAGAAGTTGCCTGACTCCCATTTCTATGCCTAGGAGACTGCGAGGAGATACAGTTGGCATGGAGATCATACGCATGAACTGCTGGGGAGTAGCAGAATGTGTTTCTTTTACCTTGTGACTTTCTGCAGGATTAGGCCGGCCTGCCACCCTGAGACAAGAAAATTCATGCGGGCAGAGTATCTTTCTCCCAGGAGAGATGCTCTGACCCAAATGTGTATTGTATATTGATGTTAGTTACAGGACCTGTAGCTAGGAGTGTGTTACTCTTTCTGTACAGATGTACGTAATTTATTTGTACAGTTCCCCTATCCAAGTTAGTTCCCTTTCTCCCTTCCAT
Source organism: Lithobates septentrionalis (assembly GCA_037952835.1). Lineage (NCBI taxonomy): Eukaryota > Metazoa > Chordata > Amphibia > Anura > Ranidae > Lithobates > Lithobates septentrionalis. The sequence goes on along the minus strand of JBBDGP010000753.1, from coordinate 267,043 downwards.
TTTATCTTATGGGATGCCCTTGCTCCTGGGCCCAGGAGCCATTTTTGTAAATTTCCCAGCTGAGGAACCAGCTGGATTTTGTTGGGGGGGTGAATGTAGCACCCTCTACCTAGGTAGGTGCTAGAGGTTAGAGTCTTTGTAGTACAGGTAAATTTAGGCAGGCCTAGCTAGAAGCTAGGCCTGTTTATTTTCATCTGTGTGGGCTGGGAGTAGCAGCTGTGACTCACAGACAGCATCACTCCACTGTCACCACCCTCTTTCTTCTGGAGGATTCTAGAAAAGGAGGGGAAGAGAGATGGAGCTGTCTGGAGTGTCTCAGGGAGCCCTGACCAATCCTCAACTAGGACTGGCAGGGGGCAGGCCTCCTTGAAATACCCAGCCTACCCAGCCTAGCTGGGGAGGAGTTGTCGGGTGGAAGAATTGAGGATGGAGTATTAGGATGTCAGGGCCTTTGAGGGAGCTCCCCAGTCTGGGGGGGAGGGTGTCCTTAGTCAGAGAAGACAGCAGGAGCTGGTACTACCGGGCAAGTCTTCAGGAGGGAACCACCGGTTACAGCTAGGAGGGCTGGTGAGTGACCTGGGCAGTCGGGAGGACTGGGAGGAAACAGTCAGAGCTGGGTGTGGAGCCAGTAAGGATTGCAGTGTCACGGGTTGTGAAGTCAGGCGGCTGCAGACAGGAGGGCTGGCAGGGCCTGAAGAGGATTGACTGGAAGCAGTAAGCAGCTAGCACTAGTGACTTCCAACTCTATTTTTGCTACACTAGAGGGGCCCGTGGTCCCTGCCTGCAAAGGGCAGTTGCTAAGGCCTGGCTGAGTCAGTGTCAGGCCTAAAACATGTGCTAGCTGTGTCTGAGACGTAAGATTTGTGCTGGAGAGAGAGAGAGAGAGAGAGAGAAATAGTCTGCAAGCAAGAGATGTGCTGGAGGAGACTGGAGTAACAAAGTGTATATAGCTGTCCCAATAATTGATTGCTACATAAGCAGTCAATCGTTTGTTCCACTGGGCATCCCATTAATTCCTATACCCATCCAAGTTCTATTCCCTCAATAAAATACCAAAAAACAAGCATATGAACTGTTCATTGTCTTGGAGTGTCTGGGAAGTACCGGTAAATGTTGGGCTGGGCAGGGTGACAGGTGGGTCACATCACTTAGCAGCCCTGCTACTCAACCTAAAGGCGTCCTTTGAAATTAGATGAGCATTTTCTCAGATCTCAAATCTGTAATATTTTTAAACAGCTCCACTATAACATTCTGCACAGGATACATGTTGTTATACAAGTTTGTAGGCAGGTGCAGTTAGCTAGTCTGCCACTAGGAGGTTCTGTTCCAGAATAGTGTCTGGTTACAGAAGGTATTCTAGTATAAATGGCAGAGAGGAATCTGGATGCTTTAGTACAGAGGCGGAGGTGAAAAGGCCCTTGAGAGTCTCAAAAGCCTTTTGAGCTTCAGCAGACCAATGGAAGCGTGTACCTTGTTTGGTTAGTTGTGTGATGGGTGTAATGATGGCTGAAAACCCTTTAATAAATTTACGGTAAAAATTAGCGAATCCAACGAATCGCTGGATTCCTTTCTTGTCTGTCGGGACTGGCCAGTCTAGGACTGCAGTGACCTTTTGAGGGTCCATTTTAATGCCCTTACTGGAAATGACTAACCCCAAAAATGGAATACTTTCCTGTTCAAATTCACATTTTTCAGCCTTTGCATATAGACCGTGTTGTCGAAGTCGGCCCAACACACTTCTGACGTGCCTGCGATGGGATTCAAGGGAACAAGAAAAAATCAATATGTCGTCTAAATAGACAATGACAAACAGGTCTAGAAAGTCACGTAACACATCATTAATAAAGTATTGAAATGTGTCAGGGGCATTGCACAGGCCAAAAGGCATCACGAGGTACTCAAAATGTCCATAGCGGGTACGAAAAGCGGTTTTCCATTCGTCTCCATCCCTAATACGAACTAAATTGTAGGCCCCGCGGAGATCAAGCTTGGTGAATATGGTGGCCGTCCCCAGTCTTTGGAACAGTTCTGGTACTAGGGGGAGAGGGTACCGATTCTTCACAGTGATTTTATTTAGTTTGCGGTAATCCACACAAGGCCTGAGGGTTTTATCTTTTTTCTGCACAAAGAAGATGCCTGCACCTGCGGGAGACGTGGATGGACGAATGAAGCCTCTTTTAAGGTTTTCATCAATGTATTCTTTCAACGCCCCTTGTTCCACTTCAGTTAAGGGAAATATTCTTCCGAAAGGAATTTCAGCACCGGGAAGTAACTCAATGGGACAGTCATAGGCCCGGTGAGGGGGTAACACCTCTGCCCTCTGCTTGCTAAATACGTCCAGAAAGTCATGATAGGCCGAAGGAATGGACGGGTGTAGACTAGGATCTGTATCTAGGCATAGCAGAGTAGGGTTCTCCTGGGTATTCTGAGTTCTGCAGAACTGTTGGCAATACGGGGAGGGGAAGGTAACCTCACCCGTGATCCAGTTAATGTCTGGATTGTGAGCCTGTAACCATGGCATGCCGAGAATTATGGGAAACAGGGGTGAAGCGATAATGTCCAGGCGTAGCTGTTCCTGATGGGTGTTGAAAATGGAAACGGGTATTGGGACAGTCTCTTGAGTAACAGGTCCAGATTTGATAGCGGTTCCATCAGCTAGGTGGATAGAGAGTCCATGGGCTTTAGGCGACAAAGGTATTTGGTGTTGGGTGGCAAAAAGAGAATCCATGAAACAGCTGCAAGCTCCTGAGTCAATAATGGCGGTTATTTGTAGGGTCTTTCCTGGAAGCTGTAGCAGAAGAGGAAGAGCAAGGTGAGTGGTATTTTTAACCAGGGGTGTCACATAGTCAGTAGATAGAGATAAACACTTCCGGAGTTTAAGGGGGCAGTTTCTGACATAGTGGCCAGGTTCCCCGCAATACAGGCACAAGTTATTTGCTCGACGACGTTGTCGTTCCTCTTGGGTGAGCGAAGGCCGCAGGACTCCCAATTGCATCGGCTCAGGTAAGTTAAACGTAGAGGTAGGTGGTGTTGGTGATGAGTGATGGGGAACCTTAGGGGTAACCCAAGTTGGACGAGAAGACCACATAGCTCTCTCAGACCTACGTTCTCGTAGGCTTCGATCGATCTGGATGGCTAGATCGATTAAAGCATTTAAAGTCTGTGGTGTACCCACCCTGGCCAATTCATCCTTCAGAGAATCAAAAAGGCCCAACCGAAACTGATAGCGGAGAGCCGCATCATTCCAATTAGTATCCGCACTCCACTTCCTGAATTCAGCCACATAGTCCTCTGCTGCTCTGCGACCCTGTTGAAGGGTGTGCAGAGCCGTCTCCGCGGTTACGGACAGCTGGGGGTCATCATACAACTGACCCAGTGCGTCAAAGAAGGTGGAGAGATTGGTCAGGGATATGTCCTTTTGCTCTAAGAGGCGATGAGCCCAGGTTTGGGGGTCCCCAGAGAGTAGAGAAATTACGTAGCCCACCTTTGTAGCCTCCAGGGAAAAGGTACGTGGCTGAAGGGCAAAAAATAGTTCGCAGGAGTTGCGGAAGGCTCTGAACTTATGGCGATTTCCGAAGAAACGTTCAGGTGTAGGAACCTTAGGTTCTGGAGGGAGCATTACCACCGTTGAGGAAGGCCCGACTGAAGGAGCAGGAGCAGAGGGAGCTCCCTGGACCCCAATGAGATTAGACAGGGTTAACACTCGTTCCTCCAGCCTGGTGTATCCTTGCTGTAGATTCTTGACTGCTTCAGTCAATCCTGCCAGGTGTGCACAGAGTTCCTCCATGGGAGACGTTCCTTGCTCAGGCTCAGACATGGCTGTCTGCTACTGTCACGTACCTGGTAGGTTGTGAGCCTGAAGTGCAGGGAAAGACCTCCCTTACAGCTCCCACTCCCATTCCCCTGGAATGGAAACAGAGGGCCAGGAGTGAAGAGAGGTATGGGTGCCTGGCAGGATCAACAGTGCTGGAAGTTCAGTAGTGGTGGCACCCTCTGGAATCAGGAACCTGAAGAGAAGACTGAAGACAGAGACTGGAATGCAGATAGGACCAGGAACCCAACAGGTAAGCAAGCCGGATAGTGGAGCACTGGACTGGAACCAGGAACAACAGCAGGTAATAGCCTGGAACACTGGACTGGAACCAGGAACAAGCAGTAGGTAGCAGACTGGAACGCTGGACTGGAACCAGGAACAAGCAGTAGGTAGCAGACTGGAAGGCTGGACTGGAACCAGGAACAAGCAGTAGGAAGCAGGCTGGAACGCTGGACTGGAACCAGGAACAACAGCAGGTAGTAGCCTGGAATGCTGGACTGGAACCAGGAACAACAGCAGGTAATAGCCTGGAACACTGGACTGGAACCAGGAACAACAACAGGTATTAGCCTGGAACACTGGACTGGAACCAGGAACAAGCAGTAGGTAGCAGACTGGAACGCTGGACTGGAACCAGGAACAAGCAGTAGGTAGCAGGCTGGAACGCTGGATTGGAACCAGGAACAACAGCAGGTAGTAGCCTGGAACGCTGGACTGGAACCAGGAACAACAGCAGGTAATAGCCTGGAACGCTGGACTGGAACCAGGAACAAGAGCAGGTAATAGCAGACTGGAAGTCGGTATACACAGCGGAGGGTCAACAAGCCGGTGGTCAGTATTGGTCGGACAGCAGAGGTACCAGGGGTAATGCAGAGGGATGGTCAGGCAAGCCAAGAGGGTCTGGTGCAGGCGGATAGCAGGATGGTCAAACAGGAAGCCGGGTCAGATAACAGGATACACAGATCAGATCAGGTAACACACACAGAACGCTGTAGAGCAGACAGCGGGGATGAAGTGTGACGGACCGGTTTAAATAGCCCGCCTGACACCAGCGGGAGTGCGCGCGCGCGTGCCCGTGGAACCCGTGGCCGTGTTCCCGTGCGCCTGGATCGCTGGTTACTGGCAGGATCTTCATGACACAAGTCTCTGTCCTATTGTGATCTCACATGCACAGTGTCAGATACCTAGGTCTGTGCTACGGTACATATGTAGTGATTCTAGTATATTAGTAGGTGAACCTGTTTATTGCAATAGAGTTTATATGCAGCTGCTCTTAAATTAGTTAACCCTGTTCCTTCTGGTCTGGGATTCTATTGCTAGTTTTAGTTTAGGGCGTGATAGCCTGCATAGTCTAGAGCTAGGTTAGGCATCTGATGGTCACTTCTGGTAGTTAAATGTCTGGTTGCATATCAAATTAGAAACTACCACGAAGGGACTAAAGTGCAGAGTAGATAGGCTGTCTGCGTTCCAGTGCCACACCACAGTTTCTGCGTATGAGAACCTGCGTTCGAGGCTGGTCGAACAACAGTTGGAGGATCTCCCCATCACCACTGATCTTGTCTTCAGGCCTCTCACACATGATGGATGCAGCATCATGATCATTTTAAGGGGTCCCTGCAATTGGACTTTAGCGCAAAATGCATCTAGAGGTATCTTTGTTAATAACTATATATACTGAATATGTGTGCACAATTCTACCAGGACTCCCGTTGGGCCCTTTGTTGATAAAACCTGTTTGTACATCGGATGTATGTACTATTATTAATATTTTCTTATATAAAGCTTGTATTATTTCCATACTAGTGTGCATCTAGTGTATATGCTTATGATTGATTCTACTGTATATGCTGGTTGCAGTAGTTCTTCTGTTCCTAATTACTTTGTTTAGATTATTGGTTAATTTCCCAGGAAGGAAATCCCCTCTGTTCACAGAGGCTCTGTCCTGAGTGGAGGCACTGCCTACTTTATCGTCAAACCCATTCTTCCACTTAGTGAAGGTTCTGGTACTTTTAACCACTTCCCTACCGGCGTATAGTGAAATGACACCGGCAGGAACCTTTCATCCCTCTCAGCACGAGATCAGGGATGAGGCATGTCCCTCGGGACACAGCCCATTCCCGATCAGGGTAAAGAGCCAATGAAAATGGCTCTTTACCACGTGACCGGCTGTGTCCAATCACAGCCAGTCACATGTCTTGTCTTCTATCGCGCTGCTCGTATGCACCCCAGGGGGGCGTGTAGCACAGCGATAGTGGATGAGGCATGTCCCTCAAACACAGCCCATCCCCGATCAGGGTAAAGAGCCAATCAAATTGGCTCTCTACCATGAGACCGGTTAGGTCCAATCAGAGCCGGTCACAAATGTCAACAAACGGGTTCTCCTCCTCACACACAGATCCAGTGTGAGGAGGAAATTGTGGTAACAAAGGGTTACAGAGGACCTGTCTATACAGGAGGTCCCCGAGTTACGAACCTCCGACTTGCGAACGACTCCTACTTACGAACGGGAGGTGGTGTGACGTTCTGCGCATGCGCGGCCACTTTTGGATGGCGGGCACATCGGAAAAAATTGGAAAACATCGGAAAACGACGTCTGCGCATGCGCGGCTACTTGACAGAACATCAGAAAGCATCGGAAAACGACGTCTCTGCCGTTCTGCGCATGTGCTTCAAACTTCCAAACAAATCCGACTTAAGAACAAACAGGCAGTCCCTAACCCGTTCGTAACTCGGGGACTGCCTGTAAGCCCATCAGAGTACCTGTCTGTAAGCACATCAGAGTACTCAAGTAGAGAACCTGTCTATAAGCCCATTAGCGTACCTGTCTGTAAGCCCATCAGAGTACCTGTCTGTAAGCCCATCAGAGTACCTGTCTCCAGCCCATCAGAGTACCTGAGTACCAGTCTCCAGCCCATCAGAGTACCTGAGTACCTGTCTCCAGCCCATCAGAGTACCCGAGTACCCGTCTCCATCCTATGTGAGTACCCGAGTACCTGCCTCCAGCCCAGAGTACCCGAGTATCTGTCTCCGGCCCATCAGAGTACCCGTGTACCTGCCTCCAGCCCATCAGAGTACCCGAGTACCTGTCTCCAACTCATCAGAGTCCCTGTGTACCTGTCTCCAGCCCATAAGTGTACCCGAGTACCTATCTGCAGCCCAGAGTACTGGAGTACCTTTCTGCAGCCCTAGTACCTGAGTACCTATCTGCAGCCATCAGAGTAGCTGAGTACCTATCTGCATCCCATCAAAGTACCCAAGTACCTGTTTCCAGCCCATCAGAGTACCCAAGTAGATGTTTCCAGCCCATCAGAGTACCCGAGTACCTGTCTCCAACCCATCAGAGTACCTGAGTACCTGTCTCCAGCCCATCAGAATACCCAAGTACTTATCTGCAGCCCATCAGAGTAGCCGAGTACCTGTCTCCAGCCCATCAGAGTACCCGAGTACCTGTCTCTAGCCCATCAGAGTACCCGAGTACCTGTCTCCAGCCCATCAGAGTAACCGAGTACCAGTCACCAGCCCATCAGAGTACCCAAGTACCTGTCTGCAGCCCATCAGAGTACCCGAGTACCTGTCTCGTGGGATCATTTTGTGGGCTTTTTACATTGTCCTGGTGCTCCAGGGCCTTCACAGATGTGATAGGTAGTCAGGATATTATATATGTAATTTATGCTCCTAGAACACCTGGAAATGCTACTTCAATGTTGGGCCTCTGTATGTGGCCAATCTGTGTAAAAGTCTCACACATGGGGTATCGCCATACTCAGGAGGAGTAGCAGAATGTGCTTTGGGGTGTTATTCTTGCTATGTATGTGCCATGTGTTAGAAATATCTTATAAATTGACAACTTCCTGTTAAAAAAATATATTTTCATTTTCTTTCCATACTTTCCAAAAACTTGTGTAAAAAAATGAAATGTTCAAAAGACTCATAATGCCTCATAGAATATACATTGGGGTGATTGCTTTCCAAAATTGGGTCATTTTGTGGGTAATTCCACTGTCCTGGTGCTCCAGCACTTTCAAAAGTGTGATAGATGTGTGATAGATGTGAAATTAGATGTGTAATTTATGCTCCTAGAACGCCTGGAGGTGCCACTTAGACGTTGGGCCTCTGTATGAGGCCAGGCTGTGTAAAACTCTCACACATGGGGTATCTCCATTCTCAGGACAAGTAGTAGAATGCGTTTCTACTTTCAAAAAGGGGTCATTTCAGTGGCGGAATTACCGGGGCCGCAACAGTTGCAGTTGCGACAGGGCCCGGCATCCCGCCACTGTGGGGGGGGGCCCAGCGGGGTTGCTCTTCACACGGCTCTGAGCGGAGATCGTGTGTCATATAACAGAAGCACAGAGAGACACCAGCGGCGGCATTTATGTTCTATTTGTCTGTCCTCTCTGGCATGGATGAGAGAGGACACACAGCTGATCTCACGGCTCCCCCTTCTCCCCCCTCCCCTCTCCTCTGTGCTCCGCTGGAAATGTGAGCTCCTTAGCTTCACACTAGACTGCCCGTGGAGCACAGAGGAGAGGGGAGGGGGGAGAAGGGGGAGCCGTGAGATCAGCTGTGTGTCCTCTCTCATCCATGCCAGAGAGGACCGACAAATAGAACATAAATGCCGCCGCTGGTGTCTCTCTGTGCTTCTGTTATATGACACACGATCTCCGCTCAGAGCCGTGCTGTCCGGCACTGATGGAATCTAAAAGCATTCACTGTGATGGGCACTGATAGCATTCACTGATGGGCACTGATAGAAGGCACTGATGGGCACTGATGAGCACTGATAGAAGGCACTGATGGGCACTGATGGGCACTGATGGGATCTAAAAGCATTCACTGTGATGGGCACTGATAGCATTCACTGATGGGCACTGATAGAAGGCACTGATGGGCACTGATAGGCACTGATGGAAGGCACTGATAGGCACTGATGGAAGGCACTGATAGAAGGCACTGATGAGCACTGATAGAAAGCACTGATGGACACTGATCGAAGGCACTGATGAGCACTGATAGAAGGCACTGATTAGCACTGATAGAAGGCACTGATAGAAAGCACTGATGGGCACTGATGAGCACTGATAGAAGGCACTGATGAGCACTGATAGAAGGCACTGATGGGCACTGATGAGCACTGATAGAAGGCACTGATGGGCACTGATGAGCACTGATAGAAGGCACTGATGGGCACTGATAGAAGGTACTGATGAACACTGATAGAAGGCATTGATGGGCACTGATAGAAGGCACTGATGAGCACTGATAGAAGGAAGGGATAGAAGGCACTGATGAGCACTGATAGAAGGTACTGATGAGCACTGATAGAAAGCACTGATGGGCACTGATAGACGGCACTGATGAGCACTGATAAAAGGCACTGATGGGCACTGATAGAAGGCACTAATGAGCACTGATAGAAGGCACTGATGAGCACTGATAGAAGGCACTGATAGAAGGCACTGATGAGCACTGATAGACGGCACTGATGAGCACTGATAGAAGGCACTGATGGGCACTGATGAGCACTGATAGAAGGCACTGATAGAAGCCACTGATGAGCACTGATAGACGGCACTGATGAGCACTGATAGAAGGCACTGATGGGCACTGATGAGCACTGATAGAAGGCACTGATGGGCACTGATAGAAGGCACTGATGGGCACTGATGAGCACTGATAGAAGGCACTGATGGGCACTGATGAGCACTGATAGAAGGCACTGATGGGCACTGATAGAAGGCACTGATGAGCACTGATAGAAGGCACTGATGAGCACTGATAAAAGGCACTGATGGGCACTGATAGAAGGCACTGATAGAAGGCACTGATGAGCACTGATAGAAGGCACTGATAAGCACTGATAGAAGGCACTGATGAGCACTGATAGAAGGCACTGATGGGCACTGATAGGCAGCACTGATGGGCACTGATAATCAGTGTAAACAATTTACTGACATTCTTGACAGTTAACGGCAGTCCTTTCCTCACACAGACACAGCGTGTGAGGAAAGGGCTGTGGATAACCGGCAAGTCTGTTTACATGTGATCAGCTGATCACATGGTAAAGGGCCGATGTGATTGCGCTGGATGCACGTCCCAGGGGTCATGCGGGAAGCACGGTTTTGGGAGGATGTCCATGGAGACCCTCCCAAAATTGGAAGCCCGGGGCTTGGATGGAAGGGGGGCCCATCATGGTTTCTTGCACCGGGGCCCTGAAGGTTCTAGTTACGCCTCTGGGTCATTTGGGGGATATTTGTACTATCCTGACATGTCAGGGCCTCAAGAAATGAGATAGGCCGTCAGTACATCAGGTGTGATCAGGTGTGATCAATTTTCAATGGTTATTACCATAGTTTGTAGACTCTATAACTTTCACACAGACAAAATCCACTAATTTGTTTTTGTTTTTTTACCAAGGACATGTAGCAGTATAAATTTTGGTCCAAATTTATGAACAAAAATTACTTATTTGTAAAATTTTATAATAGAAACTAAAAAAAAAGTGTTTTTTGTCAAAATCTTCGCTCTTTTTTCACTTATATCGCAAAAAAAAAAAAAAAAGCGGTGATTAAATACCACCAAAAGAAAGCTCTAATTGTGTGAAAAAAATTATAACAATTTTGTTTGGGTACAGTGTTGCATGACTGAGTAATTGTAATTCAAATTGTGTGAGCGCTGAAAGCTGAAAATTGGTCTGGGCAGGAAGTGGGTGAAAGTGCCCAGTATTGAAGTAGTTAGTTACCTACAGGTTTAGCACACTATCCTGCTTAGGGAGGGCCATTTCTCATAACCCCTCCCACCTCCCCAAAAGAAGGCTACATGTCATTTGTACTTATGAGACTATTTATAATGGGGAGCGCCAGTGTGATATAAAAACACTGACATAAGTGCATTCTTAACAATGATGTATGCCTATCAAGTGTCCAATTTATCAAAACTCAAGATTCATTAGCACCATTAAAGGGAAGCTTAAGATATTTGCTGGGTGGTTGTCAGAAATGAAAAGTAAATTTGGCAAAGATCCAATGGGACAAAAACTATAAAAACAAGAGACTTTATTATTTTAACATTCACTATTGTTCAGTATACAATAGACACCATTTAAAGTAGAATACCTAAAAGCATAGCTGACTGCCAAAGGATTTTAATTCCATTTGACCACTCCTGCTTTTCCCAGACATGATAGGCATTTGGTGACACCACTGCTCAGAATATGTACTCTGTCACCTCCAGGTCTCCACCTAATTGGACAGTAATTGAGCACACCCCACTGTGCTTCATAAACATCCACCATTTCTAAGACATTTGCAGGATTGCAGCACTGTGACGTGGAATAAAGCCTAACTTGCTCATACTGCAGACACTTAAGGCGCGTACACACGAGCGGAATGTCCGATAGAAAAAGTCTGATGGAATCTTTTCATCGTCTATTCCGATCGTGTGTATGCCTCATCGGACTTTTTTTTAAAAAGTTCTAACGGACCTAGAAATGGAACATGTTATTAATATTTCCGACGGAACCAATTCTTATCGGTAAAACCGCTCGTCTGTATGCTGTTCGGACGGACCAAAAACAACGCATGCTCTGAAGCAAGTACGAGACGGAAGCTATTGGCTACTGGCTATTGAACTTCCTTTTTCTAGTCCCGTCATACATGATGTACGTCACTGCATTCTGGATGGTCGGACTTTTCTTTGACCGTGTGTAGTCAAGACCGCTTGAATTGAATTCCGTCAGAGTTCCGTCTGAGAAACCTTTGGAGTTTATTCCGACGGCAAAACCGGTCGTGTGTACAGGGCATAACAGTCTGAGCGATTATGAAAGAATTATCTAAAAATTATCGAAATAATTAATTCAAGTATCCATTAATTTAAGTAACTATACTAGCAGAATTTAAAAACAAGTTTAAAACCCCACTTTAGGCAATGGGATCCCCACCCTGCAAACTTACATTTTTAAGTGTAGAGGAAAAAGGTGTAAAACTCTCCTCCCCATCCAGAGACTGGATAGTAAAAGGATAAGCAGTGATCTCATTTCTTTGTCACTCTGCTCTCTCTTCCTTAAAGTGGAACTAAACTCTCTCAATCAACTTTAACTATATGTGGATGGGTGCAGCGGTAATAACTCACACAGTCCAGGTGCAATCAGTAGAACTTGGATTGTGACAAAGGTAGAACTTGTACTGCAGTAAAGGAAGAACAGTTCACAACAAACTTGGCAGTGGAGAACCCAACCGGAAGCACTCATGAATGCCAACAGTGGGGTTGTTTTACTAAAAGCATATAGACTGTGCACTTTGCAAAGTGCAGTTGCTCCAGGACTTGGTAAATGAGGAAAGCTGCGCTTTGAAAATGATACCTAATCACGTGCAAGGAAAAGAAAAAAAAAACAACAGCATTTTTGCCTGCACATGATTGGATGATGGAAGTCAGCAGAGCTTCTGCTCATTTACAAAGCTCTGGAGTAGAGTGCAACTGCACTTTGTAAAGTGCACAGTCTATTTGCCTTTAGTAAATCAACTCCATTGTGTAGCGGAGCAGGTACTGAACTGACAATGTCTGTCTGGAGGGGCAGAATGTGGCCTGGCTGTCTTGTACTCAAACTGGAAAATGTCCAAGGAACTTCTTTCTCTTATCATCTGGAACCTTTCCCTGCCACTAATACTGTTCCTGCCAGACAGGAGACCTGTCCCTACACTTCCCACATGCAAATACATGCCAAAACCTGGGGAGCAGGGACTTACAAAGACTATGCTGACCCAATATGGCCACCAAGGGTCACTTGGATTCAGTGCAGCCCACAGGAATGCTGCCTCCGGGAACCAGGAAACCACAGAGAAGCAGAGTTTCCCCTGACTTCCTCTCCAAATTGTGATGTTGCTCCAGTTGGGTGCCACTTACAATGGAGGAAGCAGGCTGCTCTTGCCTACATGTATTTAATCCTTATGCTGCAAGCATTATTAAATGGATAGGAAGATGTAGCACCCTAAAGTTTAGGCAGTGCTGCTATTAAATTTAGTTGCCTTGACCAATTGTTAGGAGATCAATTGATTTCCCCCTAATTCTGGAACTGCTGTACTTCTCTCTTCTGTCACTGGGTGGCCGGGTATCTGGTGACATTGGACAAGGGCATAGCAAGGACAGATTATGAGTGAATGGGGTGTCTCAGCCAATGGGCAGGGATTTTCTTTGGTCCCTTGACCTAATGGGAAAGCCTATTTATTTGAGTGGAGTCAGGTGATCGGGGTTCTGTGCCACCTGGATGGCTTTCTGGGTGGACGTGTGTCATATTGCCCCGGGCTGCTAGGCCAGAAACCTAAGGCCTATCCCGGGGACATTGGGCTGCTAGGCTGTCTAAGGGCCTATCCAGAAGCAGGAGAGCAGCGTAGGTTTGGGGCTGCGGGCTTGCAGCCCAACCAGAAGTAAAGGTTCTGCTGGCCAGGGAACCAGTTGTGGTCAGAGGTAGAGGGGAAGTCAGGGACCCAGCAGGACAGCAGAGGTGACGCTTGTGGAGCATCAGTGAGTGTCAAGCCAGGGACCTAACGTGTCAGCAGGGGTGACGCTTGAAGAGTATCTGAGTACCAAGCCAGAGACGCAGCAGGGAAGTGGGGGTAACGCTTGAGGAAGATACTGAGTGCTAACAGTGGAAGAGCTCAGGGGATCCAGTGGCTAGTGGATCTGAAGTCTAGTGAGAGAGACTGGGAGCTCATTGAGTGAAGAACCACAGTGAGTGACTGTGGGGTAAGTGGAGAACTGTTTGAGTTGCAAATAGGTGGAAACAATTACAGTTAGTAACTTTTATAAGACTGTTTCCGTAGGAAACAGCGTCCTACCTATACGGAAGTGGTGTCCATCTGGAGGCCTTCACCTGTATAGCTGTCTACCTACAGTATAGAAATCTCTGAGTCTGCCAATTAACGTTGAATCTACCTAAGGGTGTCCTGGCCCTAACCCTCTCTCCCACAGTTCTGTTTAAGAGACAATAAATCTCTTTTTGGATTCTAAAAGTGTCTGGCGCCCACCCTTTCATCTTGCATTACACCCACCATGCCTTGCAACCCACTCTACACAGAAGGATGTCAGATGTCCCTAACTCTGGAGGTCACCATTGGGCTTCAGGGGCCGCCGGGACTTTGCTACAAAAGTGTAACATATTAATTTTTTTAACTTTTTTTTTTTACATTTCTATTGTTGCTTCTTGGTTTTTGGCCTAGGCCAAAATGATGTCATACATCCCAAGAGTTTTCATAATTACTTTTTTTCTTTCATCTGGAATAGGGGAGGAGAGGCTTTCTCAGCTAAGACTGCCTTTCCTGGCTGATTGCCTAAGCTAAGGGCAGATGGATTTCAGGAAGTAAATGATACATGAATCACCCTACTCAAGATGGCCATGGCTAGAAATGTTAGGGGTGTGTTCTTCAAAGAGATTTCTCAACAAAATAAAGCATGGAAACATGGATGGGTAGGTGAGTTTGCTTTGGAAATTTAAAATGAATTTAATAGAATTTTCAGTTTGTGGTGATCAGATACAGTTTAGTTCCAGTTTAAGGGCTCAGTCACCCTTATATTTACCTCTGAAGAGCGATCCAAACACATTATTTGGCAGGCAATGAGGAAGCATTGTATCACCTCCTCATGGCCTACTTTAACCACCACTTCAATACCAGGCACTTATGCACCTTCCTGCCCAAGCCAATTTTCATCCTTCTGCGCTGTCGCTGTTTAAATGACAATTGCGCGGTCATGCTACACTGCACTCAAACAGAATTTTTATCATTTTGTTCTCACAAATAGAGCTTTCTTTTGGTGGTATTTGATCACCTCTGCGGTTTTTATTTTTTGCTAAACAAACAAAAAAAGACCGAACATTTTGAAAAAAATAAAAGTTTTGCTTTTGTTTCTTATAAAATTTTGTAAACAAGTAAGTTTTCTTCTTCATTGATGGGCACTGATAAGGCGGCACTGATATGGTGGCACCAATGGATGGGCACTGACAGGCACCGACGATGGGCACTGATATGCAGCATTGATGGGCACTGGTAGGTGGCACTGATATGCAGCACTGATGGGCATTGATAGGCAGCACTGATGGGCACTCATGGGTGGCACTGGTGGGCACTGATAGGTGACACTGATGGGCACTGAAAGGCTGCAAAGATGGGTATTATGGGTGGCACTGATAGGCAGCACTGCTGGGCACTGATAGGCGGCACTGCTGGGCACTGATGGGCATTGATACGTGGCACTGATGGGCACTGATATGCAGCACTGATAGGCATCCCTGGTGGCACTGGCAGTAGTAGACATTGTGAGTGGGCACTGATTGGCAGCTGCCTGTGCATTGATTGGCAGCTGCCTTGGCACAGATTTGCATTTCCCTGGTGGTCTAGGGGGGGCATACCTGCTGGTCCAGTGTGGATGGCCATCCTGGTGGTCTTGGGCAGCATGACGGTGGTCCTGGGCAGGATCCGAGGGGGGGGGGCTGCGCTGGTAAACAATCAGCACAGACCCCCCTGTCAGGAGAGCCGTCGATTGGCTGTCCTCTACTCGCGTCTGTCAGACGCGAGTGAGGAAAAGCTGATCAACGGCTCTTCCGGTTTACATCGTGATCAGCCGTGATTCGATACGGCTGATCACGTGGTAAAGAGCCTCCGTCGGAGGCTCTTTACCGAGATCGGTGGAGCAGTGTGTCAGACTGACACACCGCACCACCGATCGCCGCGATGCATGCCCCCACGGGCGCGCGGTGACTGTTATCCTGCAGGACGTCATATGACGCCCAGTGAGGATAACTGAACCACCACCCGGTCGTCATTTTGCTATAGGCCGGGCGGGAAGTGGTTAATAGATTGAACCTTACAGAGCAGAAACCGTGCACGCTTGCAGATCAGCCCCATTAACTTGAATGGGTCATGGTCCTCAGGTGCTATCCCTACCAAAGTGACAAAGGTTATAATTCCTACCCTGACCATGAAGCAAGACTGCAAGGAACTGACCAAGTCAAATTCAGGTGCTTCAGCTATTAATTGCATAAAAATACATACAACAATGTAAGAATTAATACATAGCTGAATTAATGTGTGCCTTTTATATCTATCTGGAATTTAGCTTTAATTATTTAAATGCTTTTGCTGACCTGGAACAAGCATAGAAATAATTAATTCTACCATTTTTTTTTTTTACGCTTGTCTACAGTATGCTTGTTCTGGTCTGTGATTCCAAATGTATTGAATACAGATGCAGACAGGAAACTAGTACTTTCAATAGCTGTAATGCAGTGACAGCTCCTGTGCATCTCTCATGACAGGTGTACATTAATATTTTTAAATGAAAGTATTACTTGACAAACTTACTATATATATATATATATATATATATATATATATATATATATATATATATATATGGTTGGAGCCCTATGTCCGATATGGACATAGATAACATTTATAGTTAAGATAAGACTTACCATCGGAAATAGACCTGGAAGTATGGACTTACCATATGAAATGGACCTGAAAGTGTGCCTTGGTCTAATGGCCGGTATGCCAAAATAAGGGGGCCAAAACATTCAGGTAGGGGTATAATATTTTATTGGTTTTCAGTTATTCATTGAGCCAATTTGGAAAATGCCTGTGCCATCTCTACTTGAGGATTGGGGATATACCGGGCGTAGCAGACTGATTTCCACCTGCCTAGTCTTTTGATGACGTGGTCTGGGACCCCATTTCGGGATGCTGTGGAGGCTGCTCCGATACGAAAGGAGTGTCCGGAGTACTGACTGGGGTTAAGGTGAAGATTGCGGAGAAGTATCCTTATGTGTTTCACAAACTGACAGGCGCTTAAGGGTTTAACTGGGAATGGTAGAAGAGGACTGGTGTCCGGTTGTTCAGGCAGGAGTGACAGGAGACGGTTGAGTACGGTGACTGGACACCAGCTGGTATTGGTTTTGTAGAGGTGAATGTCCACTCCAGAGCCTGTTTGCTGGGTTTTAGAAACCTCGAGGTGAAGGATGAAATGGTCTTGGTAGCGAAGCAAGTGCCGTCTGCATAGTACTTGGTCTGTGGGGTTGTTATAGGTGGACTCGCCGGGTCGCAAGAACCCGTAGTAAGCCAAATATATGGCTGCTTGTAGTAAAAAACTAAAGCAATGTGTCTGCGCTAGAAAAAAATCACATCAATCAAAAGTGCAGCAATAATAAACATAAGCAACATAGGTGTTTAACAAATAATACACTTGGGTGAAAATACCCCTAAGTACTAGAGTATAAAGTGCACAGTGCTATATAAAACACACAATGTAAGTACTAGAGTATAAAGTGCACAGTGCTATATAAAACACACAATGTGAGTGATCAATCAAAAAACATATCACATAAATAATGAATCAAATGAAATGTAAAGGGATATAACTCCTGGTGAATGAAATAAAGTCCAAAACAGTATATATCCAAAAATATAAGAGTGCCCAGAAGAAACATAGTCCGAAGATTTAGTGTAATTCACATATCCTTCCTTCCAAAAGTGTATCACCAAGAAACATGCTGTAGTGTCTTCCAGCCACCCCCACAGGTGTATATGCTCACCTTCCTGTGTGTGACACAGCGATTAAACTATGTCAAACAAAGCCTTGGAGCCACTCCTGTGCTCATTTGGAACCAGCTGTGCAGACCTCCAATGCTCTCAAACGAAGATAATATATGCAAAAGAAAAAAACTCCATAGCGCAATATTGCAAGGTGTAATAAAAGGATTTTAATAAAATAGTTCGCTCCCCTTGCTGGGGTACTCACATACTATGGGTGCGTGAGTGCACCATCCTTAACAAACAAAGAACGGTCAATCTCGCGGTGTGGCGTGCGATGCGGTGTGTGTATCGAAACTCTCCTTCTCCCTCTCTGCTGACAGCTCCGTCCAGGCCCCTCCCCTATGCGTGTTCGGCACCGGGACCACGTGCCTTCATCAGGGGGAATCTGATTGGACGGGAGCTCCAGAGTAAATTTATAGCTCCGGCGGCCATTTTGCCTAAGACCGCGGACAATATTGTTCAGAGGCTACAGCTGCGTCCATAGCGGCCATTTTCCCTTAGACCATGGACCAAGCTAAGATAAGCCATGTCAATCATGGCAGCCATTTTGCCTAGGACCACAAATAGACTGTAGAGACAGCTCCAACAGCCATTTTCACTAAGGCTACAGAAATACTAAATAGCAAGATGTGCACTAATGATAACACGATCGCGCGATAAGTGATCCAATAAAGTATTGTGCAGATATTTAAATAACTGCATTGAAATAAATAATTTAAATAATTTTATACAGGACGGAGCGGTCTGGCAAAGAGAGCACTGCCACGCACCCCACACGCTTAGATAGCCACAAACATTTATATACCACAGAGTATCCTATCTAATGAGTATTAAAACAAACATAAAAATTATATGTATATTCGCTAACCACAAGAATAGATCAATAGAATTAAAATTAAAATTAAAATTAAAATTAAAATATTATTTAAAATATTAAAATAAAATAAACTTTATTATAGGAATATTAATATTAAAAAATGTATATTAAGCATATCTACGAACATATTAATAAAATCACTATGGAGAGGTAATCGAACTATCAAGAGGAATAAAAAACCATCATAAGTATATGATCTATAATAAATGCCCCAACTCTGCCCAATGGACGAGTCATCAATTTCAACTCAAAAAACAAAGAAACAGGAATAATAAAAGAGTATACCACCGAAGCAAACAATATCAATAATTACTAAGGAAACATCTCAAATCAAATTCTCTATTCAATCCCCCAGGAACCAAAGACCCAAGCTGGTGTATCCACCAGGATTCCCTTTTGCTTATCTCTCTGACAAAATATGGCTGCTTGTAGGACCGTGCTGGGGAGCAGACCTAATGGCGAAGTAGCCAGAATAGTCGACCCCGTAATGGGTAAGCGCTTGGTGCTGATCACTGGTTGTTGTTTCTGAATGCCCCTTAGGATGGCTCGTATAGCGTGTGATGAGAACAGTGAAGATTTTGTGGGGTCTTCAAGAGTCAAGAAATGTTGTATGCCAGCTAGGTATAGCCGAATGGTATTGTAAGATAAGGCCAGCTGAGTGTGGCAGTATGAAGTGAAGGCCAGTACCTGTTTGACATCTGTTGGTCCTTTACAGCAGGATGTGAGGAATTTATTAAATGCCTTCCAAGCTGTCTGTTAAGCTTTGAGTGTGTTATGAGAGAGTGAGTGATGGATGAGCTGCGTTGCTCCTTGTAAATGTTGAACTAGTCCAGGGTCAGCTGTGACCAGACAGGGATAGGGGCCGACACTGGTTCGGCTCCGGGAACCTGTTTGAAAAAGGAGGTGTAGTTAAAACGTGACAGTGCGTCAGCAGCTAAATTGTATCTGCCTGGAATAAATGCACAGTGTATGTTAAACTGATGCTGTAAAGACAGTTGTACCAATCTGCGCAGGAAGGACAGGACTGCTAGGGACTTGGACCTGCCTTTGTTGATGATGTCTGCCGTGGCCTGATTGTCGGTGGTGAAGATCACGGTTTGCCCTGTCCAATGGTGACCCCAGAGTTGTGCAGCTGCCACTATGGGATAGAGTTCGAAGAGGGAAGATGTTCGGATAAAGCCGGGTATCAACAGTATCTGTTGAGGCCAGGGTCCTGAAAACCATTGGTGGCCAAAAATTGCCGCGAAACCTGTGGAAGCTGCAGCGTCTGTCACCACCTGGGGTGAAAGGGCCGAAACCATGGGTATAAATAGGGATATGCCGTTCCAGGTGGACAGGAATTCCTCCCACATAGATAGGTCCGCTATTGCTGCGGAGTCTAGATTTAGGATCTGATTGGGGTCTTGTGTTTCTGACAGGAATCTCAGCAGACGTGACACGAAGGTGCGGCCTTGTGGAATAATTCGCATGGCGAAATTAAGCATTCCCAGGAGAGATTGCAACTGTTTTTTGGTACACCCCTTGGTGTGGGTGAATTTGTGAAGGACCGCCCTAATGCGGGTTAGTTTGTCGAGGGGGAGACTGGCTTGCATAGTGCAGGTGTCTAAGTTGACCCCGAGAAAGGTGATGTTGTGTGCTGGGCCGTCGACGTTGTGCTCGGCGATGGGAACATTGAGATTTCCGAATACCACTCTGAGTTTGTCGAGGTCTCCTGGGGGCTTGCTGGGAGGTTCTATTAGTAGGAAGTCGTCCAGGTAATGGATGACTTCTTGGCACTGAGCCTTGTGTAACAGTATCCAAGCGAGGGACTGAGCGAATGTGTCGAAGAGCCAAGGACTACTCTTCGAACCAAACGTCAGTTTTGTGGCAAAATAATATGCCTCCTTCCACTTGATGCCATGCCAGCACCAAAGGGATGGGTGGATAGGCAGGAGCTTGAAGGCATCCGAGATGTCGGCTTTGGAAAGCCAGGCACCTGTACCCGCTTTGATGACTGCTCGTATTGCCATGTCCACGGAGGAATATTTTAGGGAGAATTCTTCGGAGGGGATCAGGGAATTGAGACTGGGGATGTGGGAAGAATGAGGCGCAGACAGGTCGTACACCAAACGTAATTTATTTGTGAATTTACCCATGACAAGCCCAATAGGGCTGACTCTCCAAGTGCTGAAAGGGGGCTGAGTGAAGGGGCCTATAACGTACTCTCGGTCTACTTCTGCTTGTAAGAGCCGATCTATGGCTTGTTTGTCAATGGCTGCTGAACGAAGATTCCCACATTCATAAGTACTGTGGGGTAGTGAAATGAGGCCGGTGTGAAAGCCTACTGTGAACCCCTGGATAAGGTAGGTGGCCAGGGAGGGGGTGGGATGTGAGGTGAGGTAGAGTCCTAGCCATACGACGTTGATCCGGCTTAGTCATGCCCTCTTCTGTTGTTTGACTTTGCACAAGTTTCTTGGGTGCGCTCTTTGGCATAAGGTGCAGATGTGGAGTAGGCGGCACTGACTGAAGTTGCAGGACCCGTAATTGTAATTATTGCAGATGGCTGCCCCTCCCACGGTTCGGACTGGGCGTCCGAATTTGTCCACCTGAGGCATTTGTTCAGGGACCGACTGACCCTGAAGTGCACCGGAGGTAGAGGGAAATTCGAAGGGACGTCTGATTGTCGCATTGGTGCACCAGGTGGCAGTGTGGGTGGAGGACTGGCAAATCGCACACAGGGGTGAGCGTAAGCCGGCAAAATGGCAGCAGAACAGCTCTGTGTCCATGAGACTCCAATTTGTTGTCGTTTGGAACTGTGTGAGTCTGGCTGCCGCCTTTGCGGAAAAGGAACGGTGGTAGTCGTAGAAAGAAAATCCTCCATACTTGTAGCCCAGGTCTACTACCGTATGGAGGTACAAGTCCAGCTCTTCCCTTCTGCTGGGGGCGGCTGAGCATAGGACGTCTCTCAGCATGCCAAAGGCCAAGGTGAACTCTGGGACAGATAACTTCCGGTTCAGTCTGGGGTCTTTGGCTTTAAGGACCACCGATATGTCACCCCAGGTGTAGGCCTTATTTTCTGCCAGATTGTGCACAGAAATAAGGAGAGAGGCCAGGTTGATGTCCCTGCCGTCCAAAATGTCCTTCCTGATGCTGGTTGGAACCAAATGGGAGGGGTAGACAATGGGGCTCCAGCCTGTGGTACCTGCAGGAAGGGGTGTTAAGGTTTGGGTTGCGGTTGGGTCTGGGATAGCCGCGGCCGGTCGAGCCTCCATGAGTGCCACCCTGGTTTGTACGTCTGTGACCGAGATAGACAGGGACGACACCATCGTGTGAAGTTGTGAGATGGCTGAAGATATCGACTGGAGGGATGCCTGTTGGGTACTGGGTCTTGCTGCTGGTGGGGGGAAGAGGAGCTTGAACAGCTCGCCTTTCCTCGCTGTGGCGGGGAAGGGCACGCCTCTGCATCTTAGCTCTGCCGTCAGTTTGGGGATAGTCCATCCCCTGAGGGACTGCACGCTGCCGCTCTCTGAGACCGGGGAAGGTGACAGAGGGGCCGTGAAGTCTTCGCTGCCGGCCTGAGACATGGTTGATCTGGTGAGGATATCCTGTCTTTGAGCTCGTATTTTTTGGTTGACTGTAACCTATTGGGGGTGACATGAATTTCAAGTTTTGCTTTGATTCCCTAAGTCATACTTACCCGACTTATTTTCTCCCATTTTTTTTTTACCTGGGGGGATATCGTCCAACCTGGTGCAGGGTGGACCTACTGAACTTTGACTGACCTGGAGGAAAATGAAAGGTGATAATTTGTGAAGGGTTTGCTGACTAACTTGAAGCAATGACTTGTATGGTGCTTGCAATCTTGTGACAATGAAATGATTTGAAATGTTTGCCTTGATTATGAAATGAGTGAACTCTCTTGCCATGACAGAGGTCCGGCTTGGTCGTGCCGTGACTGAGCCGACCGTGAACCGGGCTCTGGAGCATGTACTGAAATGAGGCAACTGAAAAAACATTGGTGCACACCGGGACGAATCGGTGCATGTTTGATGCATCTGGATTCGAATCGGAGTGCAGTATGAAACGAAATGAGAGAAATGTTTTACCTTGACCGAGGCTCGAATTGGTTGTGCCGCATTTTTCGACTGGCAATGAACCGAGCTCTGGTATAGGTATGGATATGGCCGAAACAACTGAGGCATTCCATGACGAATCGGTGCATCTCGGATGCAACTGGTTTCGAAACGGTGATGTCCTGTGGGAGTGAAATGAATGGTAGCAATTCCCATGACAGAGATGCGGATCAGTCGCCCGATATCTGCGACTAGCCACGATCCAGACTCTGGAGCATGTTTCAGAAATGAGGCCGAGCCCTGGGGCACGCCGTAACGAATCGGTGCATGGAGGATGCGACTAGATTCGAAGCGGAGCGCGGTAAGTGCAGGTGTAACATTTTGTTGCCATGACAGAGGCGCGAATCGGTCATGCCGCTGTAGCAACTGACTGCGAATCGGACTCTGGAGCATGTACTGAAATGTGGCAAATACCTGGGCCACGCCGAGATGAATCGGTGCATATCCATGCGACTGAATTCGTATCGGAGCGTGATACGTGGCAATGAAATGATAACCATGACAGAGGTACGAATCAGTGAGTCGAAAGCGACCGATAATGACGTGACTCTGGAGCATGTACTGAAATGAGGCCGTAACTACTGGGGCACACCGGAGCGAATCGGTGCATCTTTAGGTGCGACTGGATTCGAATCGGAGCGCGGTACGTGACTGAAATGAGAAATAAAATGAAATGGTTTGAAATGTTAGAAATGTATTTAGAAATGTTCAGAAATGAGAAATGATTGGTATCGAACTGACGTGATTCGATAAGATTTGCGAATTGCGAATCGCTATGGCTGTCTACTGACGCATGTTTAACAATTTAGACATGCCTGAAATGAAGCGACGCCTGCGTCGCGGTGGTTTTCTCAGATAACGCGAAATGGTAACGATGCGAGTGATATACATTGCGGTTACGTTTGTGAAATTTGCAAGTGATTCGTAAGTTTGATATCACGGTTTAGTGACATGATATCTAACAATGCGTGAAAACAAAAGTCCGACGGGACCCTACCTGCGACAGCCAAGCCAGACGCGTGGTACGAACTACGAATCGGTAACATGGACTTCGAAACTCTCGAGCACGGAAATTGCGAATGCGGGAACTTGCGAGACAAGAACTTGCGGACGCTGGTATTCGAATAGTCGGCCTAGTGACGTATATCGCGCACAGGAAAGCACCACAGGTGAGCGGGCTGCTTAAATACCCCCCGGGCTCCTCCCATAAATTCAGGCCACCATACTGGCCTTCCTACATATACATATATATATATATATATACACACACACATTTTTTTTTTTTTGTATTGTTTCATTAGGTAAATGTCCATTCACTTTCTCTCCTGGACACAACGAAAAAGAGTAATGCCGTGTACACACGGCCAGACTTTTTGACCTACCTTGTCTGACGGAACGAATCCGTCGGACAATTCGACCGTGTGTGGGCTTCATCGGACCTGCAGCGGACCTTTTCTGTCGAAAATGTGACGGACTTTAGATTCAGAACATATTTCAAATCTTTCCGACGGACTCGAGTCCGGTCGAAAAATCAGTTCGTCTGTATGCTAGTCCGACGGACGAAAACCGACGCTAGGGCAGCTATTGGCTACTGGCTTTGAACTTCCTTATTCTAGTTCGGTCGTACATCATTACGGTCGTTTCCGACGGACTTTGGTGTGATTGTGTGTAGAAAAGTTCGATTCGACGGAAGTCCATCTAAAAGTCTGTCGTGATTCAGTCCGTCGAAAGTCCGATCGTGTGTACACAGCATAAGCCTCTTTAAAGCGACACCTACTGTTCTGGTGACAACCATAAAATTTAAATTACCATTGTTTTCTCCCCTAGTGACATGGTCACCAGGACATAACAAGTAAATCCTCCCAGCAGTGACACACACCAATAAAAAAACCTGACAGAGATTTTAACTATTGGCAGCACTGGTGAACACACATTGACAGCACTGGTGGGCACTGTTTGGACTGCACTGATAATCAGGACACTGATACGCAGTCAACCGCCGGTCACACCTGCCCCAGTGTCACTACTGTTGCCAGTAACACTGTACCTTTTCACTGGTTACACCAGTCAAGGTCACCTGACCATTGTGGCCAGCTAACGTCCCTGATTGCAGTGACACTAGACCAGTACACGACAGCACCAATTTTGTGATCACAGCCATACCAGTGTTCTGATCATCACCATACTAGTGCCAATGTCAGCAAAGTTAATGCCCCTAATTACAGTGATGCCAGACCAGTATACACCAACACCAGTGTCCTGATCACCATCACACCAGTGTCATTGTCCACAGAGTTAATGTCCCTGATTGCAGTGATGCCAGACCAGTATACACCACACCAATGCCATTGTCAACAGAGTCAATGAAGCCAAAAATACTGTTCTGATCGCTGGTCACACCAGTGTCAGCAGAGCCATTCAAGCTAGCACTAGTGTTCTGATCATCACCATACTAATGCCACTGTCAACACATTCAGTAAAGCCAGATATACTATTCTAATTGTTAGTCAGCAGACCCATTCAAGCCAGCATCAGTGTTCTGATCACTGCCACACCAGTGCCAGTGCCAAAAGAGTCAATGAAGCCAGCAATGCTGTTTTAAACACCATCACACCAGTACAGCTTCATCAGAACCTGAACTCCTTGTCAAAACGTAGGTTCACAAGTGAGAAGGCATTTCAGATTCTGAACATGGCAGATGAGAGTAGCAGGAAGCTTTCACTGTCAGATTTAGATTCTAAATATGAACCTGTGGAAAGCAGCGGTAACCACCTCAGATGAAGAAAGGGTCCCTATAAAAAAGATTCAGATGTTATGAACAGCAGCAGGTAAGCACCAGCAGTGCACCACATCTTGAAGAAGTGGCGAACCACCAGCAGCGCAGTACCTCTGGATGAAATGCCAAGTACAAAAATAGTGGGGTGTCACATCAGCCACAAAGGATTAATGCCCATACTAGTGCCCCAGAGGCACTTTCAAATCCTTTATGGTTACCTTCTAATTCAGCAGCACCTATCCCCCTTTTACTGCTCAATAGGGATGAGCCGAACACCCCCCGGTTCGGTTCGCACCAGAACCCGCGAACGGACCGAAAGTTCGCACGAACGTTAGAACCCCATTGACGTCTATGGGACTCGAACGTTCGAAATCAAAAGTGCTCATTTTAAAGGCTAATTTGCATGGTATTGTCCTAAAAAGGGTTTGGGGACCCGGGTCCTACCCCAGGGGACATGTATCAATGCAAAAAAAACTTTTAAAAACGGCCGTTTTTTCGGGAGCAGTGATTTTAATGATGCTTAAAGTAAAAAAAAAAAAGTGAAATATTCCTTTAAATATCGTACCTGGGGGGTGTCTATAGTATGCCTGTAAAGTGACGCGTGTTTCCCATGTTTAGAACAGTCCCTGCACCAAATGTCATTTTTAAAGGAAAAAATCTCATTTAAAACTGCTTGCGGGTTTAATGTCATGTCGGGTCATGGCAATATGGATGAAAATCAGTGAGACAAACGGCATGGGTACCCCCCAGTCCATTACCAGGCCCTTTGGGTCTTGTATGGATATTAAGGGGAACCCCACACCCAAATTAAAATAAGGAAAGGTGTGGGGCCACCAGGCCCTATATACTCTGAACAGCAGTATACAGGCGGTGCAAACAAGACAGGGACTGTAGGTTTGTTGTTAAGTAGAATCTGTTTGTAATTTTGAACATTTTTAATGTGTTTAGCTCCAGCCAAAAAATCTTTTCTAAGCTTTTTGGAAAACATAGGGAAGGGTTATCACCCCTGTGACATTTGTTTTGCGTCTTTCCTCCTCTTCAGAAGATTTCACCTCACTTTTTTGTCCCAATGAAAAATGTTTTTTGAAAATTTGGGTTTTTTTGTGGAACAAGGATTGGAAAGCATCAGTGGAAAGGAGAAATTGTTTTCCCATATTAACTCTTACAGGAGAGAATTTCCCTTCCTTAGGGGTAGATTTCATCTCACTTCCTGTTGTCTCCTACCGTTTGCAAGTAGGAGTCGTTTGTAAGTTAGATGTTTGAAGGTAGGGTCCTGCCCTATATACTCAGCAGAAATTTGGGCCTTAGGTGTTGCTGTGGCCAAAACACTGTAAGCCCTCACAGGGCCCTGCTGTGAAATATTAGATCAAGAATTGTAATTACATGCCCCTGTTGAACAGGAGCTGAAAAATTAGGCCTTAGGCACTGGTGCTGGTGCCACAACACTGCAACCCCTCACAGACACTCTAGTTGGAACGCAGGAACGAGCCCTGCTGCAAAGTATTGCATCAAAAATTGTAATTACACGCCCCTGTTAGACAGGGGCAGAAAAATTGGGCCTTAGGCACTGGTGCTGGTGCCACAACACTGCAACCCCTCACAGACACTCTAGTTGGAACGCAGGAACGAGCACTGCTGCAAAGTATTGCATCAAAAATTGTAATTACACGCCCCTGTTAGACAGGGGCAGAAAAATTGGGCCTTAGGCACTGGTGCTGGTGCCACAACACTGCAACCCCTCACAGACACTCTAGTTGGAACGCAGGAACGAGCCCTGCTGCAAAGTATTGCATCAAAAATTGTAATTACACGCCCCTGTTAGACAGGGGCAGAAAAATTGGGCCTTAGGCACTGGTGCTGGTGCCACAACACTGCAACCCCTCACAGACACTCTAGTTGGAACGCAGGAACGAGCACTGCTGCAAAGTATTGCATCAAAAATTGTAATTACACGCCCCTGTTAGACAGGGGCAGAAAAATTGGGCCTTAGGCACTGGTGCTGGTGCCACAACACTGCAACCCCTCACAGACACTCTAGTTGGAACGCAGGAACGAGCCCTGCTGCAAAGT
The DNA here is from genome assembly GCA_037952835.1 of Lithobates septentrionalis. NCBI lineage: Eukaryota > Metazoa > Chordata > Amphibia > Anura > Ranidae > Lithobates > Lithobates septentrionalis. Next base: position 239,814 of record JBBDGP010000753.1, on the reverse strand, counting down.
ATTGCATCAAAAATTGTAATTACACGCCCCTGTTAGACAGGGGCAGAAAAATTGGGTCTTAGGCACTGGTGCTGGTGCCACAACACTGCAACCCCTCACAGACACTCTAGTTGGAACGCAGGAACGAGCCCTGCTGCAAAGTATTGCATCAAAAATTGTAATTACACGCCCCTGTTAGACAGGGGCAGAAAAATTGGGTCTTAGGCACTGGTGCTGGTGCCACAACACTGCAACCCCTCACAGACACTCTAGTTGAAACGCAGGAACAAGCCCTGCTGCAAAGTATTGCATCAAAAATTGTAATTACACGCCCCTGTTAAATAGGGGCTGAAAAATTGTGCCTTAGGCACTGGTGGTGGCGCCCAGAACCAAAAATGTTCTTACAAGCTATCAGCGTGATGATTGAGGAGGAAGAGGATAATTACTCAGGGATAGTCACTCAGCATCAGCATAGGCAGTCTTTGAAGGGATCTGAGATTTCAAAAAAAATTATTCGGTTACATCTGCATCAGGTGCTTGGTAGCTGGTGGTGATCCAAGACTGATTCATTTTTATGAAGGTCAGCCGATCGACCGAGTCGGTGGACAGACGCACCCTGTGATCGGTTACCACGCCTCCAGCAGCACTGAATGTGCGTTCCGAAAGAACGCTGGATGCCGGACAGGCCAGTAGCTCAATTGCATACTGTGCAAGCTCTGGCCAGTGATCCATCCTCAAGACCCAGTAACCCAGAGGATTTTCGGTGGGAAAGGTGTCCAAGTCTGATCTTGCCCCTAGGTATTCCTGCACCATGTAAAACAGACGCTGGCGATGGTTGCTGGAACCGATCATACCTTGGGGCTGCGGACCAAAAAATTGTCTGAACGCATCGGTCAGACGGCCACCTTCTCCACCGCTCCTTCTTTGACTGACCGAAGCCTCAGCAACACGTTGTCCAGAAACAGGAGTTTGTAACCTCCCAGTCTCTGGGAACGCGTTGCACAGACCTTTCTGCAAGGCCTCCCGAAGATGTTTCATCCTCTGCTCCCTCTGCGATGGCAAGATAAGGTCCGCAACCTTACCCTTGTAACGTGGATCAAGGAGGGTTGCCAGCCAGTATTGGTCCTTCTCCTTGATACCACGAATACGAGGATCCTTACGCAGGCTTTGCAGGATCAGGGAGGCCATGCAGCGTAGGTTTGCTGAGGCATTCGGTCCGGAGTCCTCTGGGTCACTAAGGACAACAACGTCCGCAGCCACCTCCTCCCAGCCACGTACAAGTCCATGTGTTCCTTGGGACTGATCCCTTAAAGACTGCTGATGCTGAGTGCCAGGCTCCACCTCCATACTGACACAATCTTCCTCCTCCTCCTCCTCCTCCTCCTCCTCCTCGTCCTCTTCCTGTGTGATCGGCGGGCACGCAGGAACACTGTCTGGATAAAGGGGGCCTTGAGAGCTAAGGAAGTCCTCCTCTTCCTGCCTCTGTTCTGCCTCAAGTGCCCTGTCCATTATTCCACGCAGCGTGTGCTCCAACAGGTGGACAAGGGGGACAGTGTCACTGATGCATGCACTGTCAGTGCTCACCATCCTCGTGGCCTCCTCGAATGGTGACAGGACAGTGCATGCATCCCTGATCATGGCCCACTGGCGTGGGGAAAAAAAACCAAGGTCCCCTGACCCTGTCCTGGTGCCATAGTCGCACAGGTACTCATTGATGGCCCTCTGCTGCGTGTGCAGCCGCTGCAGCATGGCCAACGTCGAGTTCCACCTGGTGGGCATGTCACAGATTAGGCGGTTCTTGGGCAGGTTAAACTCCTTTTGGAGGTCCGTCAGCCGAGCACTGGCATTATATGACCGGCGGAAATGCACAGAGACTTTCCTGGCCTGCCTCAGGACATCCTGTAAGCCCGGGTACCTGCCCAAGAACCGCTGCACCACCAAGTTAAGGACGTGAGCCAAACAGGGCACATGGGTCAGTTGTCCCTGTCGGAGGGCAGAGAGGAGGTTGGTGCCATTGTCGCAAACCACCATTCCTGCCTTAAGTTGGCGTGGCGTCAACCACCTCTGAACCTGCCCCTGCAGAGCTGACAGAACCTCTGCCCCAGTGTGGCTCCTGTCCCCCAAGCACACCAGCTCAAGCACCGCATGGCATCTTTTGGCCTGCGTACTTGCGTAGCCCCTTGAACGCCTAAGGAGCACCGCTGGTTCCGAGGAAGAGGCCATGGAGGAAGAAGAAGAGGAGGGGGTGGAGGAGAGAGGTGTGTCACAATCAGCATTTTGGAGGCGTGGTGGCGGAACAACCTCCAACACTACAGCACCTTGTCCTGCATCCTTCCCAGCTGCCAGCAGAGTCACCCAATGCGCCGTGAAACTTAAGTAACGTCCCTGTCCATGCCTGCTGGACCATGAGTCAGCGGTAATATGCACCTTACCGCTGACCGCCCTGTCCAGCGAGGCATGGACATTGCCTTCCACATGCCGGTAGAGAGCCGGAATCGCCTTCCGTGAGAAAAAGTGGCGTTTGGGTACCTGCCACTGAGGAACCGCACATTCCACAAACTCACGGAAGGGGGCAGAGTCTACCAACTGAAAAGGCAGCAGTTGAAGTGCTAGCAATTTTGCCAAGCTAGCATTCAACCGCTGGGCATGTGGATGGCTGGGAGCAAACTTCTTTCGGCGGTGCAGCAGCTGGGGCAGGGAAATTTGCCTGGTACAATCTGACGTCGGTGTACCAAAAGCAGATTGCCCACAAGTACTTGGCTGTGACACACCTAATTCTACACCTTCATTCCTCTCACTGCAGGTCTCAGAGAGGACTGAAGGTCTAGTGGGGTTGGAAATCTCAGCTGATGAGGAGCAAGGAGAGATCGTCTTTGTTCTTTGGTGTGGGTCTTTCAGATACGCTTGCCAACGAACTGCATGGCAGGTCAACATATGTCTGGTCAAGCATGTGGTACCCAAGCGGGAGATGTTTTGGCCACGCGAGATACGCTTGAGACATATGTTGCAAATAGCAGCGGTGCGATCTGATGCACTCGTCTCAAAAAAGGCCCACACCAAAGAACTTTTTGAATAACGCGCAGAGACTGCAGCGCCCTGCACATGTGGAGCTTTGGGGTGTGATGCAGTCAATGTGCTGCCCTTAGGCTGGCCCCTGGAGGGCATCCTGCCTAGTTGGTGATGTGCCACCTCCTCCTCCTCCTCCTCCTCCTCTCTCCTATCAGGCACCCACGTTGAGTCAGTGACCTCATCATCCCCTCCCTCCTCATCACTGGAGCAAACCTGGCAGTATGCTGCAGCAGGGGGAGCATGACTGCCAGATTGCTGTCCTTCTTGGGCACCCCCTCTGTCCGTGCTCATGTTACTGCCTTCATTGAGCTCAGTATCATCATCAGAGCCTTCCAAACGCTGGGCATCCTCCTGGAGCATGTACCCAACACTGTGGTCAAACAGTTCGAGGGAATCCTCATGAGGACATGGTGGAGCTAGGGAAGGAGTCACTGATGACATTGAGCTGAGGGAAGAGGCCGCTGCTTTGCCAGACAAAGCACCCTGGGCATGGGTGAGAGAGGATGAGGAGGATGAGGACGGCTTGGTCATCCACTCGACCAAGTCTTCCGCATGTTGCGGCTCAACACGGCCAGCTGCCGAAAAAAAGGCCAAGCGTGTCCCATGGCCACGTGCTGATGAGGATGCACCGTCTCCACGACCAGCACTAGACACAGAGCCTGCTTGCCCTCTCTTATTGGCTTGTGACTGTCTGCCTCTCCTTCTTGGCCTTCCAGACATACTAATGGCCTGTAGCTGCACTAAGCTGGGATAGAACACCTGTAATTTTCTTCAGGTAGCTTTATATACTGTAACCAGACAAGCCTGCCTGTCAGTAGGAAGATAACAGGAACGGATCTAGCTGAACACTGTGAGCAGGACGTACTGCACTAAATGTATATAGCAGGAACGGATCTAGCTGAACACTGTGAGCAGGACGCACTGCACTGAATGTAAATAGCAGGAACGGATCTAGCTGAACACTGTGAGCAGGACGCACTGCACTAAATGTAAATACCAGGAACGGATCTAGCTGAACACTGTGAGCAGGACGCACTGCACTGAATGTAAATAGCAGGAACGGATCTAGCTGAACACTGTGAGCAGGACGCACTGCACTGAATGTAAATAGCAGGAACGGATCTAGCTGAACACTGTGAGCAGGACGCACTGCACTGAATGTAAATAGCAGGAACGGATCTAGCTGAACACTGTGAGCAGGACGCACTGCACTGAATGTAAATAGCAGGAACGGATCTAGCTGAACACTGTGAGCAGGACGCACTGCACTGAATGTAAATAGCAGGAACGGATCTAGCTGAACACTGTGAGCAGGACGCACTGCACTGAATGTAAATAGCAGGAACGGATGTAGCTGAACACTGTGAGCAGGACGCACTGCACTAAATGTAAATACCAGGAACGGATCTAGCTGAACACTGTGAGCAGGACGCACTGCACTGAATGTAAATAGCAGGAACGGATCTAGCTGAACACTGTGAGCAGGACGCACTGCACTGAATGTAAATAGCAGGAACGGATCTAGCTGAACACTGTGAGCAGGACGCACTGCACTGAATGTAAATAGCAGGAACGGATCTAGCTGAACACTGTGAGCAGGACGCACTGCACTAAATGTAAATACCAGGAACGGATCTAGCTGAACACTGTGAGCAGGACGCACTGCACTGAATGTAAATAGCAGGAACGGATCTAGCTGAACACTGTGAGCAGGACGCACTGCACTAAATGTAAATACCAGGAACGGATCTAGCTGAACACTGTGAGCAGGATGCACTGCACTGAATGTAAATAGCAGGAACGGATCTAGCTGAACACTGTGAGCAGGACGCACTGCACTGAATGTAAATAGCAGGAACGGATCTAGCTGAACACTGTGAGCAGGACGCACTGCACTGAATGTAAATAGCAGGAACGGATCTAGCTGAACACTGTGAGCAGGACGCACTGCACTGAATGTAAATAGCAGGAACGGATGTAGCTGAACACTGTGAGCAGGACGCACTGCACTAAATGTAAATACCAGGAACGGATCTAGCTGAACACTGTGAGCAGGACGCACTGCACTGAATGTAAATAGCAGGAACGGATCTAGCTGAACACTGTGAGCAGGACGCACTGCACTGAATGTAAATAGCAGGAACGGATCTAGCTGAACACTGTGAGCAGGACGCACTGCACTGAATGTAAATAGCAGGAACGGATCTAGCTGAACACTGTGAGCAGGACGCACTGCACTGAATGTAAATAGCAGGAACGGATCTAGCTGAACACTGTGAGCAGGACGCACTGCACTGAATGTAAATAGCAGGAACGGATCTAGCTGAACACTGTGAGCAGGACGCACTGCACTGAATGTAAATAGCAGGAACGGATCTAGCTGAACACTGTGAGCAGGACGCACTGCACTAAATGTAAATACCAGGAACGGATCTAGCTGAACACTGTGAGCAGGACGCACTGCACTGAATGTAAATAGCAGGAACGGATCTAGCTGAACACTGTGAGCAGGACACACTGCACTAAATGTAAATAGTCTAGATAGAAGATAACAGGAACGGATCTAGCTAAACTGAATACAGTGTATATATATATATGCAACACCTGGGATGCATATATATATACACAATACACTGTAAGTGCAGCTAACTGACTGACTGTTCTGCCTAATCTATCTAACTCAAATCAAATGACACTGTCTCTCTCTCTCTCTCTCTATCTCTCAGCACACCGGAACACACACTACACAGGGCCGCCGTGCAGGCGGCCTTATATAGTGTGGGGTGTGTACTAAATCCCCTGAGCCATAATTGGCCAAAGCCACCCTGGCTTTGGCCAATTACAGCTCTCTCTACTGACGGCGCTGTGATTGGCCAACCATGCGGGTCATAGTGCATGCTTGGCCAATCATCAGCCAGCAATGCACTGCGATGCCGCAGTGAATTATGGGCCGTGACGCGCCACACGAATTTGGCGCGAACGGCCCATAACGTTCGCAATTCGACGGACGGTCGAACAGCCGATGTTCGAGTCGAACATGGGTTCGACTCGAACACGAAGCTCATCCCTACTGCTCAACCAGGCATAAACTGAAAATTGTACACCCCTTTAGTTTTTTTATTTGTTTTTCACAAAAGAGTTATTAAATTTAAATGTGGGCCAATTCAATCTGTATGCCCAGCAGTACATCACCAATAATTCCAGTTCTGGCTGTGAACAGTGACAAAGTCAGGACTTCTGTGTGCAGCCAGCTCTCACCCCTTGTTTCCCTTCTGTCTGAGCAGAGCAAGCTGTGTTCCTCTCACCCCTCACTTCCCTGTTGTAGGAGCAGAACAGGCTCTGTGTAAAATCCCTCACTTGCTCCTGTCCCCCTTCCCAGCTGCAAGAGGACTTGGTCCTTAAGGGGGCACAGTTCAAGTAAGTATGTAAGTGAAGGGAGGCTGATGGAGCTGTTGACTTCACTACCCAGTATTCCCTGGACAACAGAGGAGGAGCTATCTGGGTCTTCTGCAGGAGGAAGCCAAGCTGTACAGACCTGTAGTCTTTGCTGGGACTGTGCTCAGACCAGGGTGCCAGCTCAGAGTAGTGTGGGGACCAGAGAATAGAGACCTGTTGTCTTTGCTGAGTCTGTGCAAAGATTGAGTGCCCTTGCTGTATCCATAAGAGCCTTAGGACTGAGCCACAGAGGGATTGGTTGCTGTGCTTTGAGATCAGAGCTGCAAGATCCATTGCCATGCCAGAGCCTGTGAGGATCAGAACTGAAAGACTGAGCCTTGTGGGGAACTGTTCAGGAAAACAGAGTCACCGGGTCCCAGGTACCTAGGGATAGCAGACTGCCAAGTGATCTGGACTGGATTCTAAACACTGGCACAGTTAATGCAATAGAGACTGCTCTTCACTTAGCAGCCCATTAGCCATCTATTACGCACTCTTAAAGGGATATCTCTATGTGCACCACTGTACAAAAGGGCCCCACTGAAAGCCGGCTAATACTGACAGTTAATCACCAGATACTTTATAGCCACCTTCAGGGGTACCCCTTTGTTATAAAAGCATACACCCACCCACTACTGTGGTTGTATGTATAGTGTGCACACAAGGACCCTTACCTTTGGGTTAATGCTTATCCCTGTTTGCACCAGTTAATATTTGGTTAAGCATCACTACTGTTCAGTGTATTGCCATCTTATTGCCAATTGTCTGTTTATGTACAGTATTTATGCATTCTTTAACTGCCTTGTCCATGATACATCCTTTCAAGCTACCATGCAGTTGCTTGTGGCCTATTTTTTGTTTATTATTATAGAGTGGTGGCATACTAACTTTTAAGTTACACAAGTGTGTGAGTGGGGTCCCAGCAACTTAAAGTGTCATGGCAGAAAAAAAAACAGTATATTCAGCGGCTCCTGTGGGCGTAAGCGCTACACTTGATTGCAAAGAATACCAAATCACATGCAAGGTAAATAAAAAAAACAGCATTTTTGTTTGTACATGATTGAATGCTGGATGTCAGCAGAACTTACCCTTAACAGACTAAATCATTTACACCTATTTGTTTTCTTTTTTTTTCAATCAAAGAAATGTAGCCAAATACATTGTGGCCTAAATAATGAAAAAAGATTATTTTTCTTTCTCGAACATCACGGGACACAGAGCCTCAGTAATTACTGATGGGTTATATAGGTATCACTGGTGATTGGACACTGGCACACCCTATCAGGAAGTTCAACCCCCTATATAATCCCTCCCCCTTGCAGGGATACCTCAGTTTTTACGCCAGTGTCTTAGGTGATGGACGTGTAAAGATGTCCTGTGCTGAGCTCCAAAGGGAATATCCTAAGATCCTATACTGGGGCAAGCCAGGCGAACCGGATCCATTCAAAGTGTATTTTCATGGCCGAATTGAATGGTACCCGGGCCTCGTGTCCGAAGAAACGAGGTTTTACCCGTAACGCTTCTCTTTTTAGAGAGCTGGACCCCGCAGATCAGAAAATGGCTTTAAACTTCCTAATTTCTGGCGAGGTGCTTTACGGTCCCAGAACTGTTGGATCCCCCTATTAGTAGCGGGCCCCAGTCTCTGACGTTTTTTTCAAACGGAGCCCACCGTGAGAGGTGAAGATTGGGTCTGTGTAAACAGCACCCTGCAGCTGGATAAGGTAAGAGGAGATTCCACAGAATTTTTGAGTTCTAGTGGCTTTTCTCCTTTAAGGTAAATGCATGCTATGCCTATTGTGACCAAGATCACAAACCTGCACATGCTGACTGTCTGTCTCAGTGTTTTCATCGCTGTTCATGTCCCAGCGTCTCAAGCCGGCTGCAAAAAGGTAAGATGGAAGGGGGGATTTCTCATGTTTGAATGTTCCCCCCAAGGCTAGAGAGGGGCCACAGGGGTCTAGAAAGTGGTTATACCACCCGGGCTCTGCGGCCTAATGGCCACCATCTCTGAAGATAGCCGTTTAGGCAGATCTTGCTACCAGCCTCTCTCTCCTCCCCCGCCCCCAGCCTTTCTCCAGAAGCATGACAGGAGAGTCGGCCAGCGCGGGAAGCGCTCGTTTTTTTCAAAACTCGAGGGGGGGGCGGTAGAGGAGGGGGCGGGACGTCAGCACAGGTGCTTAGACTCCCACTCAGGCCAGCTGCAGGCTATTAAAGGCACTCTGTACAGGTGCACACAGCCTTCTGAGAGACACAGAGCTGACGGTCGCATGTAAGGTGGGACACAGGCATTCTCCTAGGCAGCATTTACTGAAGTAACACCAGACTGAGCATTGGGTAGCAAGGCTTTTAGCCAGACTACATCGCTCAGCGGGCAGTGTTCATTTGTATACCTCACACCTTGTTGCTTTGCACTATGGGTAGAAGAGGTTCAAGCACCCCAGGAACCAAAGACACTAGGGGATCTCGTTCAGGTTCTGAGGGCCCCCTGTCGGCAGCATCCTCCCCCCCTAAAGATGGGCCAGGGACGGCTAGCCAGGGAGAGCCGTTGGGGTCAGGGGCTACACCTGCTTCTGGCACTTCAGCCCCTGTATATATTACACAAGAGGTTTTTCTTTTCTCGGACATCACGGGACACAGAGCCACAGTAATTACTGATGGGTTATAGGGTATCACTAGCTATTGGACGCTGGTCACACCCTAATCAGGAAGTTCAACCCCCTATATAACCCCTCCCCTTCCAGGGATACCTCAGTTTTTACACCAGTGTCTTAGGTGTTGGACGTGCAAAGATGTCCTGTGCTGAAGCTCCAAAAGGAATATCCTAAGATCCTATACTGGGGCAAGCCAGGCAACCGGATCCATTCAAAGTGTCTTTTCATGGCCGAATTGAATGGTACCCGGGCCTCGTGTCCGAAGAAATGAGCTTTTACCTGTAACGCTTCTCTTTTTAGAGAGCTGGACCCACGGATCAGAAAATGGCTTTAAACTTCCTAATTTCTGGCGAGGTGCTTTACAGGCCCAGAACTGAAGGATCCCCTACTGATGGGGGCCCCAGTCTCTGACGGTTTTTCACAAACGGAGCCCACCGTGAGAGGCGAAGGCTGGGTCTGTGTAAACTGAACCCTGCGGCCTGGATAAGGTAAGAGGAGATTCCACAGAATTTTAAATTCTAGTGGCTCTACTCCTTTAAAGTGAATGCATGCTGTGCCTATTGTGACCACCGGGGGCGGCCAAGAGCACAAACCTTCTCATGCTTGATCTGTCTCAGCGTCCGCTGCACAGGCTCTTCCTCAAGCTCCAAAGGTAGATGGTGGGGGGTTTTCTCTGCTGGGATGGTCCCCCCAGGCTAGGGAAAGGCTCAGGTAGGCTGTAAGGCGGGTGAGACCGCACTGTCGCTGCCGCCACCGAAGCCGCATTGCGATGCAGGGCCCATCACTGCCGCCCTCCTCCTTATTCCCCCAACCCCAGCCTCCCTTCAGGCTTGTGAGAAAGGGTCGGCTCGCGCGGGAAGCGCTCGTTTTTCAAAAACGAGGGGGGGAGGGGGGGCGGGGCGTCAGCACAGCGTCAGCGTGCCCAGACGCCCACAGTGCCTGAAAGCATGGCTATTTAAAGCACACTGTACAGGTGCTCTGAGCTTTGGAGAGACACAGAGCTGACAGTCACATGTAAGGTGGGACACAGGCATTGGCCTAGGCTGCATTCACTAAAGAACACCGGATTGGGCATTTGGTAGCAAGGCTTTTAGCCAGACTACATCGCTCAGCAGTCAGTGTTCGTTTTTGATACCTCACACCTTGTTGCTTTGCACTATGGGTAGAAGAGGTTCAAGCACCCCTAGAACTGGAGGCACTAGGGGGTCTCGTTCAGGTTCTGAGGACCCCCTGTCTGCTACACCATCCCCTCCTGAGGGACCAGGGGCAGCTGGACAGGGAGAGCCATTGGGGTTAGGGGCTACATCTGCTGCCGGCACTTCAGCCCCTGTGTACATTACACAAGAAGTTTTTTCCTCAACCATTTCTGGATTAGATAAAAAACTAATGGCCGCGATTACATCTTCACTGAGTGGAAGAAAACGCACAAGGCCTTCCTCTGCTCCCCAAGACCCTCAGTCAGAGGAGCTCTGGGATAAAGGAGATGAATCCCTTTCAGAGGATCGGGATGGGACAGATGATTCCTCTTCGGAGGATTCAGGTGGAGAGGGACCCTCTGCAACTTCCCAAGAGGAGAAAGTCTTAGTGCAGATCCTCACTGGTTTGGTCCGCTCCACATTTAAGTTGCCCCTACCTGAAACTACTACAGAAACCTCTTCTGCTTTGGGGTCACTGAAACCTTTCCAAGCAGCACATGCTTTTCCTGTTCATAATTTACTTGAAAAGCTGCTTTACTCTGAGTGGGATCACCCAGATAAGCGATTTCTTCCGCCGAAAAAGTTTTCTACACTTTATCCTATGGAAGAAAAGTTTATTAAGAGGTGGGGAATACCGGCCATTGATGCGGCCATTTCCTCTGTAAATAGTAATCTGACTTGTCCTGTAGACAACGCTCAGATGCTCAAAGATCCTGTGGATAAAAAGATGGACTTCTTATTGAAAGATGTGTTCTCTTTAGCAGGATCAGTGGCCCAACCTGCAGTAGCAGCGATTGGAGTCTGTCAATACTTAAGAGACCATGTTAAGCAGGTCATCAAAGTATTGCCTGAACAGCAGGCCCAGGGGTTTGCTAACCTTCCTGCGGCTTTATGTTATGCTGTTGACGCCATTAGAGATTCTATCGTGCAAACCTCTCGCCTCTCGCTTGGGTTGGTGCATATACGTAGAATCTTATGGTTGAAAAACTGGTCAGCCAAACCACCATGTAAGAAGCTTCTGGCTGGGTTTCCCTTCCGTGGTGAAAGGTTGTTTGGAGAGGACTTGGATAATTATATCAAGACGATCTCCTGTGGGAAAAGCACTCTCTTACCTGATAAGAAGAAGAGTAAGCGTCCCTCTTTTAAACGGACTCTTTCCCCAGCGCCAGGGGCATCAGCCTCCAGGCAGTCACGACGGTCTCCTCCGTCCGGGGCAAGAAACAAGAGTCAACCCCAGGGACACAAGAAATCCTGGGGGAAAAGGTCTTCTAAGCAAGACACTAAGACCTCTTCATGAAGGGGCGCCCCGCTCGCTCGAGTGGGGGGAAAGACTGCTGCAGCTCTCAGGGCCCTGGCAGAAGGACTTCCAGGACAGATGGGTAATCTCCATGGTAACCTTAGGGTACAGACTGGAGTTCCAAGAATGTCCCTCTCCTCGTTTCCTCAGATCAGGTGTTCCCAGAAAACCAGAAGAGAAGCAGTCGCTCCTTCTAGCGATAAAGCGACTTTGGTCGCAAGAGGTCATTGTGGGGGTTCCCACAAAGGATCAAGGATTGAGACTCTGTTCCAATCTTTCTATGGTCCGAAAACCAAATGGGGACGACAGACCCATTTTGGATTTGAGAGATCTGAAACGATTCCCAAGGATGCAGTCCTTTCGTTTGGAATCAATTCAGACAGTAATCTCCGTCCTGCAGGGAGGAGAATTTCTGATATCAATAGGCATCAGAGATACAGGCCTATATGTGCCCAGTTTTCCTGCTTAACTGAAGTGTCTGCAGGCAAAGATCACTGCTCTAAGGGAGCTGATTCTGACAGTCAGGGCCAAGAAGGGTCTTTCTGTCCGCCTTTGTATGAGGCTGCAGGGGAAGATGGTGGCTTCATTCGAAGCAGTTCCCTATGCGCAGTTCCAAGCAGAACTGTTGCAACACAGTATTCTGTTGACCTGGAACAGGAAGGTGCAGGCATTAAACTTTCCAATGCACCTATCGCATGCGATGCGTCAGAGCCTCAGTTGATGGCTCATACCCGAAAACCTACAGAAGGGGAAATCCTTCCTACCGGTTGCCTGGGATCCTCTTGCAGGCAGGACGGATGCGTTGGTGATTCCGTGGCATCGGCTCTCACCGATTTATGCATTCCCTCCCATTCTGCTACTGCCACGGCTCCTTCGCAGACTCAGGCAAGAAGGGAAGTCGGCACTTCTGGTGGCCCCCGTTTGGCCCAGAAGAACCTGATAAGCAGAAATAGCAGGGATGATGGTGGGTTCCTGGTGGACCCTACCGATACACCCAGACCTGTTAGCTCAAGGTTCGGTGTTCCAGCCTGCCTCACAAATGCTAGATTTGACGGGTGGGCTATTGAATCCCACGTTCTGAAAAATCGTGGGCTTTCAGGTCCTGTCATATCTACCTTGATCAATGCAAGGAAGCCAGCTTCCAGAATGATTTATCATAGAGTCTGGAAAGCTTATGTATCCTGGTGTGAATCCAGGGGTTGGCATCCCAGGAAATATGTCATAAGTAGAATTCTGGATTTTCTACAATTACGATTAGAGATGAAGCTGGCCTTGAGTACCATCAAGGGCCAGGTGTCGGCCTTATCAGTGTTGTTTCAACGGCCGCTTGCTTCGCATTCTCTGATCCGAAACTTTATACAAGGGGTGATGCGTCTTAATCCTCCGGTTAAGGCGCCCCTAAACCCCTGGGACTTGAACTTGGTTCTATTGGTGTTACAAAAACAACCTTTTGAACCAATACGTCAGATTCCTTTGGTCTTAAAGACGAGGAAACTAATTTTCCTGGTAGCTATCTCTTCTGCTAGAAGAGTATCAGAAATAGCAGCTCTTTCCTGTAAAGAGCCTTACTTGATTATACACAAGGATAGAGTGGTACTGCGCCCTCATCCTAGTTTTTTACCGAAGGTGGTTTCAGATTTTCATCTAAACCAAGACATTGTGCTACCTTCCTTTTTTCCAGAACCTTGTTCTTCGTAAGAAAGGTCATTACATTCTTTGGATGTAGTAAGAGCAGTCAAGACCTATCTGGAGGCAACTGCTCAGATTCGCAAGACGGATGTCTTGTTCGTGCTGCCGGAGGGTCCCAATAGAGGACAGGCAGCGTCAAAAGCGACCATTTCTAAATGGATTCGACAGTTGATTATTCAAGCTTACGGTTTGAAACAGAAGATTCCTCCATTTCAGATCAAGGCACATTCCACAAGGGCTATTGGTGCTTCTTGGGCGGTGCATCACCGGGCCTCTATGGCTCAGATCTGCAAGGCCGCAACCTGGTCTTCAGTTCATACATTCACCAGATTCTATCAGGTGGATGTAGGAAGGCATGAGGATATCGCCTTTGGGCGTAGTGTGCTGCAGACAGCGGTACAGGGTCCTCAGGTCTGATAGCACCCTACTTGGTTGTGATTCCCCCCCCCCTCAGTTGGCATTGCTTTGGGACATCCCATCAGTAATTACTGTGGCTCTGTGTCCCGTGATGTCCGAGAAAAGAAAATAGGATTTTTTATTACAGCTTACCTGTAAAATCCTTTTCTTTCGACGGACATCACGGGACACAGAGGTCCCGCCCCTCTTCTAATACACCTATACTGCTTTGCTAAAAAACTGAGGTATCCCTGGAAGGGGAGGGGTTATATAGGGGGTTGAACTTCCTGATTAGGGTGTGACCAGTGTCCAATACCTAGTGATACCCTATAACCCATCAATAATTACTGTGGCTCTGTGTCCCGTGATGTCCGTCGAAAGAAAAGGATTTTACAGGTAAGCTGTAATAAAAAATCCTATTTTTCCTCAACCATTAATGGTCTAGAGGAAAGATTAATGGCCGTGATTACGTCTTCACTCAGTGGAAGAAAACGCACTAGGCCTTCCTCTGTTCCCCAAGACCCTCAGACAGAGGAGCTCTGGGATAAAGGAGATGAATCCCTTTCAGAGGATCGGGATGGGACGGATGATTCCTCTTCGGAGGAATCAGGTGGAGAGGGACTCTCTGCGACTTCCCAAGAGGAGAAAGTCTTAGTGCAGATCCTCACTGGATTGGCCCGCTCCACATTTAAGTTGCCCATACCTGAAACTGCTAAAGAATCCTCTTCTGCTTTGGGGTCACTGAAACCTTTCCAAGCAGCACATGCTTTTCCTGTTCATACTTTACTTGAAAAGCTCATTTATTCTGAGTGGGATCACCCAGACAAACGTTTTTTTCCGCCGAGAACGTTTTCAACACTTTATCCGATGGAAGAAAAGTTTATTAAAATGTGGGGAATACCGGCTATTGATGCCGCCATTTCCTCCGTAAATAATAGCCTGACTTGTCCTGTAGACAATGCTCAGATGCTCAGGGATCCTGTAGATAAAAAGGATGGAATCCCTATTGAAGGATGTTTTCTCCTTAGCAGGATCAGTGGCCCAACCTGCAGTAGCAGCGATTGGAGTCTGTCAATACTTAAGAGACCATGTTAAGCAGGTCATCAAAGTATTACCTGAACAGCAGGCCCAGGGGTTTGCTAACCTTCCAGCGGCCTTATGCTTTGTGGTTGACGCCATTAGAGATTCTATCGTGCAAACCTCCCGTCTTTCACTGGAGTTGGTGCATATACGTAGAATCCTATGGTTGAAAAATTGGTCAGCCGAAGCACCATGTAAGAAGCTACTGGCTGGGTTTCTATTTCGTGGTGCAAGGTTGTTTGGAGAGGACTTGGATAACTATATCAAGAGAATTTCTTGTGGGAAAAGCACTCTCTTACCTGTCAAGAAGAAGAGTAAGTGTCCCTCTTTCAAACGGACTCTTTCCCCAGCGCCGGGGGCTTCAGCCTCCAGGCAGTCTCGACGGCCGCCCCCATCGGGGTCCAGAAACAAGAGACAACCCCAGGGACAAAAGAAGTCCTGGGGAAAGAAGCCTACTAGGCAAAACACTAAGACCTCTGCATGAGGGGGCGCCCCCGCTCACTCGAGTGGGGGGGAAGACTGCGACAGTTCTCAGAGCTCTGGCAGGAGGACTTCCAGGACAGATGGGTAATCTCCACGGTAACCTTAGGGTACAAGCTGGAGTTTCAGGAATTCCCCTCTCCTCGGTTCCTCAGATCAAGTGTTCCCAGAGACCCAGAGAAGAAGCAGTCGGTCCTTCTAGCGTTAGAGCGACTTTTGTCGCAGGAGGTCATTATGATAGTTCCCGCAAAGGACCAGGGATTGGGCTTCTATTCCAACCTTTTCACGGTCCAAAAGCTAAATGGGGATGTCAGGCCCATTCTGGACTTAAGGGATCTGAACCGATTCCTAAGGATTCAATCCTTCCGCATGGAATCAATTCGAACAGTAGTTCCCACCCTGCAGGGAGGAGAATTTCTGGCATCAATAGACATCAGAGATGCATATCTGCATGTGCCCATTTTTCCTGCTCATCAGAAGTTTCTACGCTTCGAGGTAGGAGGGCGTCATTTCCAGTTTGTGGCTCTGCCTTTCGGGATAGCCACTGCACCTCGAGTGTTCACAAAGATCTTGGCCCCCCTCTGGCCAGATTAAGGGCTCAGGGTGTAGCTGTCATAGCATACCTAGACGACCTGCTCTTGATAGACCGGTCGGTAGCCTCTTTGAATGGAAACTTGAGGACCACAGTCAGGTATCTAGAACACCTGGGTTGGATCCTCAACTTAGAAAAGTCTTTCCTAAAACCAGTAAGAAGACTGGAGTATTTAGGTCTGATTATAGATACAAGCCAGGAGAAAATATTTCTACCCCAGGCAAAGATCACTGCTTTGAGAGAGCTGATTCTGACAGTAAGGACCAAGTAGGGTCCCTCGGTCCGCCTTTGTATGAGGCTACTAGGGAAGATGGTGTCTTCATTCGAAGCAGTTCCCTATGCTCAGTTTCACTCAAGAATGCTGCAACACAGTATTCTGTCGACCTGGAAGAAGAAAGTTCAGGCATTAGACTTTCCGATGCACCTGTCGCATGCGGTGTGTCAGAGCCTCAATTGGTGGCTCATACCCGAAAACCTGCAGAAGGGGAAATCCTTTCTACCGGTTACCTGGACGGTGGTAACAACAGATGCCAGTCTGTCAGGTTGGGGAGCAGTTCTGAACAGGCTGCGGTCCAAGGGGTATGGTCCAAGACAGAGAGGACCTTACCCATCAACATTCTGGAGATCCGGGCGATACATCTAGCTCTAAAGGCCTGGACTATCAGGCTACAGGGTTGTCCGGTCAGCATCCAGTCCGACAATGCCACAGCAGTGGCTTATGTCAATCATCAGGGAGGCACCCGGAGCCGAGCTGCTCAAAAGGAGGTGAACCAGATCTTAGTCTGGGCAGAGATGCATGTGCCATGCATATCGGCAGTTTTCATCCCGGGAATAGAGAATCGGCAGGCGGACTATCTAAGTCGCCAGCAGTTACTTCCAGGGGAATGGTCTCTGCATCCCGACATCTTTTGAGCCATATGCCAAAGATGGGGGGTTCCAGATGTAGATCTCTTTGCATCCCGATTCAACAAAAAGATAGACAGATTTGTGGCAAGGACAAAAGATCCTCTTGCATGCGGGACGGATGCGTTCGTGATTCCGTGGCATCATTTCTCTCTGATTTACGCATTCCCGCCTTTTCTGCTACTACCACGACTCCTTCGCAGGATCAGGCAGGAAAGGAAGTCGGTACTTCTGGTGGCCCCCGCTTGGCCCAGAAGGACTTGGTATGCAGAAATAGTAGGGATGACAGTAGGTTCTCCGTGGACCCTACCGGTACGCCCAGACCTGTTATCTCAAGGTCCAGTGTTCCATCCTGCCTTACAAACGCTAAATTTGACGGTTTGGCTATGGAGACCCACGTTCTGAAGAGTCGTGGGCTCTCAGGTCCTGTCATATCTACCTTGATTAATGCAAGGAAGCCAGCTTCCAGGATGATTTATCATAGAGTCTGGAAAGCTTATATAATCTGGTGTGAATCCAGAGGTTGGCATCCCAGGAAATATGTCATAGGTAGAATTCTTGATTTTCTACAATTAGGATTAGAGATGAAGCTGGCCTTGAGTACCATCAAGGGCCAGGTCTCTGCTTTATCAGTATTATTTCAGCGGCCACTTGCTTCACATTCTTTGGTCCGAAACTTTATGCAGGGGGTGATGCGTCTTAATCCTCCGGTTAGAGCGCCCCTAAACCCCTGGGACTTGAACTTGGTCCTGGCTGTGTTACAGAAACAGCCTTTTGAACCAATAAGTCAGATTCCTTTGGTCTTGTTGACAAGGAAATTAATTTTTCTGGTGGCCATCTCTTCTGCTAGAAGAGTATCAGAATTAGCAGCTCTTTCCTGTAAGGAGCCTTATTTGATTATACACAAGGATAGAGTGGTACTACGCCCTCATCCTAGTTTTTTACCGAAGGTGGTTTCTGATTTTCATTTAAACCAAGACATTGTTCTACCTTCCTTTTTTCCAGATCCCTGTTCTCCGGAAGAGAGATCTCTACATTCGTTGGATGTAGTAAGAGCAGTTAAGGCCTATCTCGGGGCAACTACTCAGATCCGCAAGACGGATGTTTTGTTTGTGCTGCCAGAGGGTCCCAATAGAGGACAGGCAGCGTCAAAAGCTACCATTTCTAAATGGATTCGACAGTTGATCATTCAAGCTTACGGTTTGAAACAGAAGATTCCTCTGTTTCAGATCAGGGCACATTCCACAAGGGCTATTGGTGCTTCTTGGGCAGTGCATCACCAGGCCTCTATGGCTCAAATCTGCAAGGCCGCAACCTGGTCTTCAGTTCATACATTCACCAGATTCTATCAGGTGGATGTGAGAAGGCATGAGGATATCGCCTTTGGGCGTAGTGTGCTGCAGGCAGCGGTACAGGGTCCTCAGGTCTGATTGCACCCTACTTGGCCGTTGTTCCCCCCCTCAGGTAGCATTGCTCTGGGACATCCCATCAGTAATTACTGAGGCTCTGTGTCCCGTGATGTTCGAGAAAGAAAATAGGATTTTTTAAAACAGCTTACCTGTAAAATCCTTTTCTTTCGAAGGACATCACGGGACACAGAGGTCCCGCCCCTCTTCTAATACACTATATTGCTTGGCTACAAAACTGAGGTATCCCTGCAAGGGGGAGGTATTATATAGGGGGTTGAACTTCCTGATAGGGTGTGCCAGTGTCCAATCACCAGTGATACCTATATAACCCATCAGTAATTACTGAGGCTCTGTGTCCCGTGATGTCCTTCGAAAGAAAAGGATTTTACAGGTAAGCCGTTTTAAAAAATCCTATTATTTGCCAATTTTTATAATGGAAACTTAAAAAAAATTAGGGTTTTTTTTTTCTAATTTGTCAGACTTTTTTCTTTTATATAGCAAACAATAAAAAAACTCAGTGGTGATTAAATACTACCAAAAAAAAGCTCTGTCTAAAAAAAAATGATCATTTCATTTGGGCACACTGTTGCATGGATGAGTAATTGTCCTTTAAGATGTGACAGCACTGAAATTTGAAAAACGCTTTTACAGCTTTGTCGCATGAGTACCTGTGTGCAACACAAGAAGCCATATAGGGATTGCGCATGACACAAGAAGCCATAAAGGGAATGCGCGTGACACAAGAAGCCATATAGGGAATGCGCGTGGCACAAGAAGCCATATGGGGAATGCGCGTGACACAAGAAGCCATCTAGGGAATGCGCGTGACACAAGAAGCCATCTAGGGAATGCGCGTGACAAAAGAAGCCATCTAGGGAATGCGCGTGACACAAGAAGCCATCTAGGGAATGCGCGTGACACAAGAAGCCATATAGGAAATGTGTGTGACACCAAAATTTATTTTGGAAATGCGCGTGACACAAGAAGCCATATAGTAAATGTGCGTGACACAAGAAGCCATCTAGGGAATGTGCGTGACACAAAAAGCCATCTAGGAAATGCGCGTGATACAAGAAGCAATATAGGGAATGCGTGTGACACAAGAAGCCATATAGGGAATGTGCGTGACACAAGAAGCTATCTTGGGAATGCGCGTGACACAAGAAGCCATATGGGGAATGCGCGTGACACAAGAAGCCATATAGGAAATGTGCGTGACACAAGAAGCTATCTAGGGAATGCGCAGGACACAAGAAGCCATATGGGGAATGCGTGTGACACAAGAAGCCATATAGGTAATGCGCGTGACACAAGAAGCCATCTAGGGAATGCACATGACAAAAGGAGCCATCTAGGGAATGCGCGTGACACAAGAAGCCATATGGGGAATGCGCGTGACACAAGAAGCCATATAGGGAATGCGCGAGACACCAGAAGCCATATAGGGAATGCGCGTGACACCAGAAGCCATATAGGGAATGTGCGTGACACCAGAAGCCATCTAGGGAATGCGCATAAAACAAGAAGCCATATAGTAAATGTGCATGACACAAGAAGCCATATGGGGAATGCGCGTGACACAAGAAGCCATATAGGAAATGCGCGTGACACAAGAAGCCATCTAGGGAATGCGCGTGACACAAGAAGCCATCTAAGGAAAGTCATATAGGGAATGCGCGTGACACAAGAAGCCATATAGGAAATGCGCGTGACACAAGAAGCCATATGGGAAATGCGCGTGACACAAGAAGCCATCTAAGGAAAGTCATATAGGGAATGCGCGTGACACAAGAAACCATATAGGAAATGCGCGTGACACAAGAAGCCATCTAGGGAATGCGCATGACACAAGAAGCCATCTAAGGAAAGTCATATAGGGAATGCGCGTGACACAAGAGGCCATATAGGGAATGCGCGTGACACAAGAAGCCATATAGGAAATGCGCGTGACACAAGAAGCCATATAGGGAATGCGCGTGACACAAGAAGCCATATAGGAAATGTGCGTGACACAAGAAGCCATAAAGGAAATGCGCGTGACACAAGAAGCCATATAGGAAATGCGCGTGACACAAGAAGCCATATAGGGAATTAATCTCATACATACTTTAGAGAGTTATGCCACGTACACACGAGCGGACTTTACGGCGGACTTTGCCCGGCGGACTTTTCGACGTACTTTCCGACGGACTTTCTGAATGAACGGACTTGCCTACACACAATCCACCAAAGTCCGTCGAATTCGTACGTGATGACGTACGACCGGACTAAAACAAGGAAGTTCATAGCCAGTAGCCAATAGCTGCCCTAGCGTGGCTTTTTGTCCGTCGAACTAGCATACAGACAGCGGACTTTTCGACCGGACTCGATTTCAACGGATACATTTTAAACAAGTTTCAAATCTAAGTCCGTCCAACTTTTGAGAAAACAAAGTCCGCTGGAGCCCACACACATCGAATTGTCCGACGAAATCCAGTCCGCCGGGCAAAGTCCGCCGTAAAGTCCGCTCGTGTGTACGCGGCATAACATTTGCAACAATAGTCAGTACCATAGAAGAGTTTAGAGCTACTTGAGAGCTGAGTACAGTCAGTTCCTCATTTAGGAAAGGATCAGCAAAAACTGAGTATTATCAACCTATAGATCAAAACAGTCTCTCAGAAGAGAGGCGGAAGGGGGGGGGGGATAATTAAAGTGGACCTTCCCCCTCTTCCAAAAAATTCACATCAGCATGCATCCCTGCATGTTGATGTGAAAAATCCTAACATTGCTTTCTTAAAAACAAACAAAAAATTTGCCTTACTTACTTTTTTTGATCTCCGCTTTCTGGCTTCCCTGAAGACAGTGGTAACAAAACCCTGGCCACACACAAGTCCCCTGAGAAGGCAACATCACCATTACCTTCAGTGAAATCTCATTCCTAAACTGTGAAATCTTGCATTATGCATATATCATGTGGCAAGCACAAAGAAACTCTTCTGTGAGGACAAACCGGTACTAAAGGTATAATGCTTTATTCAATAAACTATCCATTGTATAAAATTAAATCAAATATCAAACAACAACCCTTATTCCCTAAACACATTTAAAACGACCTAATGTCTGAAGGATTTTGGTGGCCACCAATTAATAAATAGATCTCATCGATCTCTCATCCTCACATCCACATACACCATTCAATCCGTTTCACTCGTCAAATCTGTCTGGATGCTTTGTGATCTCATCAGATGATTGTGGGATTGATCAGTAGAAGTGATGCATAAACTAAATCATCATAGGCAGTCCCGATCACTGATGGTGTATTCACTATTAAAGCAGTCCCATGAAGGATTTGAAGTGCAGGTGTGGTGAGACAATTCCAAAAAGATTCCGTGAAATTGGCTTAAGACAATTGCGGCTTTGAGTACAGCCAAATGTCAGTAATCTAGTCACTTCAATATTAGCCAGCAGAAGGATATCGCAGCACATAAGGAATAGCAGCTATGTGTTATTTGGAGAAAAAAATGACATTACCGTTAGCTGTTGCAGACCAGGGAACATCACCTCAGATCGGGTGTCCGCGGGATCGGCGTACAAATGCCGGCTTTATACGAGGAGATCTTAACGGACTGTGGATCGCTGTCACTGATACTGGACATAGAGATCCTGTGTGTTGGTCATAACATACTCATCCGCTGCTTGCGATGTCAGTCTCCATCAGCTGTTACACGGACATCATCTCCTTAATGCTGTAACAGGTGCTATATCCGCTACGAGGGCCGCCAGTGTCAAGCTCTGCTGCTATTCCACGGTCAGTATGGAGAGAGGTTTAGAGGAAAAAAGTTGAATGGTAAGTGTGTGTGGCCATCCATAGATCCTTCTTGTGGATATCACCTTAATGATGCTTACATGTTTCGCTAAATAATAGCTTCCTCAGAGCATGCGCATTAGTGTGTCAGCCAGAATATATATAGTCATTTCAATCAGGTTTCAATTGATTACTAATGGTCAGCAGTCCACAGCGCATAAATCATTCATGATATCATTCACCCGTGCATAATCCCACATAGTGCAGCGGAACATACACTGAATGTTCCGCTGCACTATGTGTGATTATGCACGGGTGAATGATATCATGAATGATTTATGCGCTGTGGACTGCTGACCATTAGTAATCAATTGAAACCTGATTGAAATGACTATATATATTCTGGCTGACACACTAATGCGCATGCTCTGAGGAAGCTATTATTTAGCGAAACATGTAAGCATCATTAAGGTGATATCCACAAGAAGGATCTATGGATGGCCACACACACTTACCATTCAACTTTTTTCCTCTAAACCTCTCTCCATACTGACCGTGGAATAGCAGCAGAGCTTGACACTGGCGGCCCTCGTAGCGGATATAGCACCTGTTACAGCATTAAGGAGATGATGTCCGTGTAACAGCTGATGGAGACTGACATCGCAAGCAGCGGATGAGTATGTTATGACCAACACACAGGATCTCTATGTCCAGTATCAGTGACAGCGATCCACAGTCCGTTAAGATCTCCTCGTATAAAGCCGGCATTTGTACGCCGATCCCGCGGACACCCGATCTGAGGTGATGTTCCCTGGTCTGCAACAGCTAACGGTAATGTCATTTTTTTCTCCAAATAACACATAGCTGCTATTCCTTATGTGCTGCGATATCCTTCTGCTGGCTAATATTGAAGTGACTAGATTACTGACATTTGGCTGTACTCAAAGCCGCAATTGTCTTAAGCCAATTTCACGGAATCTTTTTGGAATTGTCTCACCACACCTGCACTTCAAATCCTTCATGGGACTGCTTTAATAGTGAATACACCATCAGTGATCGGGACTGCCTATGATGATTTAGTTTATGCATCACTTCTACTGATCAATCCCACAATCATCTGATGAGATCACAAAGCATCCAGACAGATTTGACGAGTGAAACGGATTGAATGGTGTATGTGGATGTGAGGATGAGAGATCGATGAGATCTATTTATTAATTGGTGGCCACCAAAATCCTTCAGACATTAGGTCGTTTTAAATGTGTTTAGGGAATAAGGGTTGTTGTTTGATATTTGATTTAATTTTATACAATGGATAGTTTATTGAATAAAGCATTATACCTTTAGTACCGGTTTGTCCTCACAGAAGAGTTTCTTTGTGCTTGCCACATGATATATGTATGATTGATTATAACTCAGAGGACAACTAAATCCCTGCTTCTCTGATCTATAACCACTAGCCGAGAAGCAGGATCTAGACGGTAAAACCGGTTCTTAATCCCCGTATGAGGTTGGGACCAATGTAAGGCCGCCCAACCCTTTAGAGGGAGGTCCGGTTCGGTATATAGGAGTATTTGAGTCATTTTTTTCTCCCCCCTTTTTTAAAGAAATCTTGCATTATGTCATGCGCCTTATCTCATGTATGTACTGCACAAAATTACACTAGTTTGCTGGTAAATAAAAAAGAAAGTTCCCTCCGAGATCTTGCAGTAAGATATTTTTTTTCCAACAGATGCAGGTGGTGTCATGCGCTTCATCTCGAAAATGTGCAGTATTACACAATCTTGAACAGATCTTCAATATGGTGGCAATGGAGTGGGGGCACAGGCAGCAGAATGAAAGCTATTAAAATGTAGAAAAAGTCACATGGACATAGGTAAGTATACTTACAAACATAGGACAGTGGTCATAGGACTTTGAGTGAGGCAGGTCACTTGAAAACAGATTAGATGGAGTCAAAAGTGATTTATTACACATTCCATAATAAACAAAAAGGCATAAAATCAATGTCCATATATGATACAGACATATGTACAAAGAGCTCACACACAGAGATTCATATAAAAATACAATTCATGTTATAATGATTAAGTAGTATTTCATAAAAAAGTGCATGATCGATCTTAGAATTGTATATCTAGGCGTCTATAGGGCTCTACGCGTTTCGTGGATCCCTATCCACTCATCAGGAGCTTGATGCAAAAATATATCTGTAAATGTAGGTTTACATTACAATGGAAAAATGCTATATATATATATATATATATATATATATATATATATATATATATATATATATATATATATATATATACACATATACATATATACATACACATAGTATCTCACAAAAGTGAGTGCACCCCTCACATGTTTGGAAATATTTTATTATATCTTTTCATGTGACATCACTGAAGAAATGACACTTTGCTAGTTATTTTGAGGGGAACAGCAAATTTACACTAATAGTGTAAATTTGCTGTCCCCTCAAAATAACTCAACACACAGCCATTAATTTCTAAACCGCTGGCAACAACAGTGAATACACCCCTAAGTGAAAATTTCCAAATTGGGCCCAAAGTGTCAATATTGTGTGGCCACCATTATTTTCCAGCACTGCCTTAACCCTCTTGGGCATAGAGTTCACCAGAGCTTCACAGGTTGCCACTGGAGTCCTCTTCTACTCCTCCATGATGACATCACGGAGCTGGTGGATGTTAGAGACCTTGTGCTCCTCCACCTTTCGAAGTCTGGAGACATGCTTGGCCAGTCCATCACCTTTACCCTCAGCTTCTTTAGCAAGGCAGTGGTCATCTTGGAGGTGTGTTTGGGGTCATTACCATGTTGGAATACTGCCCTGTCTCATCCCTGTCTAAATGTCTTCAGGATGGTCACGTGAGGCACTGTGTGCTTTCTGTACTGATTTTCTCCAGCAGTGGGTGGTTCTTGATAATGAAGATAGCAGAGCTGAGTTGATAACATGAGCGTTGTGCTTTCCATCATTGCCCTGTGAGTACAGAGCATTGTGGTGATGTCCTCCCATGATGCACTGTGCTCACAATATGTCTTCAGTCATCTGGGTTGAATGATGCCGAGTGGGACATCTTGTGACGAAAATGATTTACAGCAGGGGAGGTGGGCATTTTTAAGCTGCTGGGAGATTTTTAAATTAAACAATAAGTCTGGAGTTGGGCAATAATTATTTAAGGCTGGGTTCACATATATGCGAATTGGATGAGTGTTTCCCTGCATCCAATTCACATGACAGGCAAGTTTGACAGGCTCTCAATGGAGAGGGTTTACACAGGTTTGGGGCGACCGTGGATTGCAAAAGGGTCCTGTGCATGTTTGGGTCCAGTTCTTATGCAAATTTAAACCAACATGAACCAGTAAACAGATACGCACCGGACCCCAGGCACAAACCCGGGGCTGCACATATGTGAACCTGGCCTAATAGTCTTGCTTTTTTATTCCTTTAATGGTGCAACTGCATTACTCCAAACTCTGCTTCTCTGGCAGCCTGCAGCAATCTATCTCCAGTGGTCCAATCTGCACAATTTCGACTATTGTTCTCCAATTAGCAACGTTCATGAGCACTACTGCATAGCTCCCAACTGTCCCTGATTTCGAGGGACTGTCCCTGATTTGAAGCAATGTCCCTCTGTTCCTCTTTCCTCCTCATTTGTCCCTCATTTTGGTCTGATCTACATAGATGAATATAAAAAGCACTTTTTATCTATCAAAAAGTGTTTACCAATGCTAAACCTTTCATCCAATTTCTAAATTGTTGTATTTGTAAGAGGGGCGTGACCGGATGTGTAGGTGAACGGAGGCGTGTGAGGTCCTCTCCTCCAGCTCCCTGCTGCTGCTTATGACGGATAAGATCCGACTCTGAATGTATCACTGCCCATGCTTCCTGGTCTCCTCAGTGCTACCTACTAGTCCTGTTACCTTGCTAACTTAACCCAGTGGCGCATCCTTACCCGGTGGATCCCGGCAAAGAAGGGGGAAGAAGACGGCAATAGCGGGGATCGGGCGCCCAGTGGTAAAGTTTAGGAGCGATTGGCTGTTTACATCAGGCACGGGCGGTTGCCCGGCAACGCTCCGGGGTCTCGCTCCAAGCTCTCGCGGGAGCTGTGAGATACATGTGATTTGGCAGCCTGACCTGCCTGGGAAGCCGAAGGAACGAAGGAGTGCTGGGGGGAAAGGAGAAGCAAAGAAAAGGAGAAAAGAAAAAGAAAAGCAATAATAAGGGGACGCAACTGCACAACAGTCCTGGACAACAGGGGGTCCCGCTGGAAGGGCTTCATTAAGCTGAGAGCTGGCTGGCTTCGCTCCTGAGAGGCTGTGAGGTAATAACCTAGAACTATTTTCTCTTTTTCAGAATAACAGCACATTGTTTTGAGGTACTGTTGACAGGCACCAGAGTAATTACTGTGGTAACTTATTTTGAAGGTCAAGCTGTATTAGTCTTTGAACAGCATTCTGGTACACTAAGGGAATAGAGGAATAGGGGAACTTGCACTGGTTACCTTTTTTGTCATAGTCTCTTGGGATAACTGACAAATATACCAGGTAAAAATGACTAAGAAAAAAGGAGAGGAGCACCCCCAGCACCCTCACGAGGGTTCTCTTGCGCAGACTACCCGGGCAGCTGAGGAGAAGGGGAATCTTGCAGCATCCGCATCAGCGGCGGCATCGAAGCTGGAGAAATTTGCCCATATTCCCTCGCAATCACCAGCTAAGGGTACTCAGCAACTCCATGAGAAGACTCTGGTGGGAGCCACAGGGGATAGAAAAAGCTTAAGTAAAACTACATCAGCATTATTAACTACTACGAAAGCTGCGAATAAAAAAAGCCCTGAAAGGGACCCCCCCCCCGGGAAAAATGACTGAAGTTAATCTTGATACCGAGGTACTCAGTGAACCTGAACCTACTCTGAAAGAGGTACTGAGTGCAGTTAATGCATGTAGGGGATCACTGAGAGATTTATGTGATCAGTTAAGAGGCCTTAAAGAAGAACTGTGCTCTATGAGTCATGAATTACAGAATGTTGTGGAAAGGACTTCCAATTTAGAGGAGAGGCTAAGTCAAGTAGAGGACATTCTACATCCTATGAGGCAAGAGTTTAAAGAGATGCAGACCCAGCTGGACACTCAAAAGATCAAAATGGATGAAATGGAGAATCGCCTCCGCAGACAAAATGTGAGGGTTCTAGGCCTCCCAGAAGGAAGTGAGGGATCCTGTCCAGAAGTATTCCTGGAAAGGTGGCTTAGGGAGGTATTCGGGGCGGAGACTTTTTCCCATTTTTTTGCCATTGAGAGGGCTCACAGGGTGCCTACCAGGTTGAGCTCCCCAGGCTCCCGCCCTAGACCACTGATCATGAAGCTCTTCAGCTATAAGGATAAAACAGTTCTAATGCAGAAAGCTAGGGAAAAGGGAGACATTTTCTATAAAGACACTAGAATTTCAATATACCCAGATTATTCCCCGGAACTGCAAAAGAAAAGGGCAGGATTTATGGAAATTAAGCGCAGCTTGAGAAACATGAAAATTCCATATGCATTGCTTTACCCGGCGTGGCTACGTATTAATGCTCCAGGAGGGACACAATTCTTTGACTCAGTTGATAGGGCCACAAAATGGCTGGAAGAAAATAAAAAGAGCTTTTAGAGTCGGAGTAATATAAGCTGATAATTTTTTTTTTTTTTTTTTTTTTTTTTTGTTTGGGTTTTTTTTTTTGCAGCAGGGACTGGAGGGGGGGGGAGGGCGTTTGCGGTGTTGAAGAAAACCACTTATGGGAGTCTACAAAAGGTGGGGGATGACTGTTTTGTGGTTAACAGTGTTGCAGGTGATTGAGGTTGGAGGGGGGGAGGGCAGTGTGAGGGGGGGGGGCAGTGTGAGAGGGGTGGGAGGGTCAATCAGAGGAAGGTTGGCCTTCTTTATCCCTATTTGGAGGAGGAAGGGGGGAATAGAGTTGGGGAATGAGTTGGTTGGTTGGGTTAAAAGGGTCACAAGGAATGCTCCTAGGGTAGGCCAAGGAATGTAGGGGGGGAGGGGGATGGGAGGGCACAAGGGTAACGAAGTACATAAGATTCAAATAATATTAAAGGGTTGTAATAAACTATTATTAAAAGCACAAAGGGTAAAATCATCACATAGGTTTCTGAAACACTTATTTGCACTTAAAAATTGTAACAGAAAATATAGTAGGTTTAAAAGGGTTGGAGAACTTTGCACGAGAGTTTGTAGATAAATACTTGATATTGGTGGGGGGAACTAGGGGAGTTCTTAGGGTTTATTACCACAAGAGTCCGATCTCTATCTATCTCTATGTCCCGTTTTTTTTTTTTTTCCTTCTTTGTTAGAGACGTATATTTATGTATTTGTATTTATGCTTATAATTTAAAGAAGGGTTAGAATGGTGGCAATAACCTCATGGAATATCCGGGGTATGGGGGATTCCATTAAAAGAGCCACTGTATTCTCAGAGTTGGAATTACAGGGTGCGGATCTGGTGTGCTTACAGGAGACACACCTCACCAACGAGTCTAAATTATTGATTCAGAATAAAAAATTTCAAGCACAATTTCATTCAGTGCACACTTCCTATTCGAGAGGAGTGTGTATATTGGTTAAAAAGGGGTTGGTGTTCTCCTGTAGGGACGTTAGAATAGACGCTGTGTTGCTATGTTTTCTTATTTTGCACAATAGAGGGTAAACCTTTTGTTATAGCTAATATTTATATCCCCCCTCCTTTCAAGATGAAGATTCTGTATCACCTTTTAGAATATGTTGAGGATAAAAGGGATACCCCACTTATAGTGGTGGGCGACTTCAACATGGTTCTTAATGGTAAAATTGATAGGTTCCCTCCAAGAGCAAGGGAGGATAGGGCAACTGAGGGACGGCTCACTCAGCTGCTTGAAGAGATTGGGTGGTGCGACCTCTGGAGAATCCATAACCCAGAGGAGCGGCAGTACTCTTGCTTCTCGGAGTCGCATCACACTCTCTCTCGCATAGATATGGCTGTGGGGAATAGGGGAGTGCTTTCCCTATTAGGAAAAATAGAGTATAGGCCGAGAGGGGTATCGGACCATTCCCCTTTGCCGTTGACAATAAATACCCACAATAGATGCACTAAGAGATCTTGGACATTAAACCCAACATGGTTGGAGATTATAGGAAAAACGGAAGATATAATGGTAAAAATAAAAGAATTTGTGGTAATTAACTCAGGGTCGGCGCCGCAGGGGATGGTATGGGACTCTCTGAAAGCGTTTCTGAGGGGTATCCTTCTACAGAGTATAACACGGGTCAAGAGACAATCAAGAGAAAAGGGGAATCAGATCAGGAAGGAGGTGTTGGAATTAGAAAAACAATACGTGGTGGATCCAAGTCCAGGAAAAAACGGGAGCTCTGGGTAAAAAAGCAGCAGGAGTATAAAATGGACATACTTAAAAACGCTGAAAATAAGAGACTATTCCAGAGGCAGAGATTCTTTGGGGAGGGGGAAAAAGCGGGCCGTATGTTGGCACTGTTGGCTGATACTAACTTGCCCTCTTCAGTGATTGCTGCGATTCGGACCTCTAGTGGGGAAATCTCGTCAGATCCCCTGATGGTTATTAGGGTATTCTTTGAATATTATAGTAACCTATATAAATCGCAGCAACGGCTCGAAATGGGAGAGGTAGAGAATTTCTTAGTGGGTGTTAGCCTGCCTTGCCTCGTTGAAAGTGCAAGGACTAGTTTGGATTTCCCTATAACCCTTGAAGAAGTACAGCAAGCAGTAGTAGACATGCCTAACCAGAAAGCCCCAGGCCCTGATGGCCTGCCTGTGGAAATCTATAAGTACTATGGGGAGGCTTTAATCCCAGAGCTCTTGAAGACATTGAACTGGGCGATTACTGATGGCAGTTTGCCCTCCTCAATGACTGAGACCAACATAGTTCTGATTAAGAAAGAGGGGAAAGACCACCTTGAAGCAGCCTCATACAGACCCATTTCGTTATTATATACTGATATAAAAATCTTGGCAAAAGTAATGGCTACTAGGCTAAAAAAATATATCTCAGAGCTAGTGCATCCGGATCAATCAGGGTTTATCCCAAACAGATCTACTAGTATCAATATTAGAAGGACGTACCTGAATCTCCAGTCACCGGTAGGGACCAGGAGCTCCAGGGCGATCCTCGCATTGGATATTGCTAAGGCGTTCGATAGCCTGGAGTGGGAGTATCTCTGGTGGGTACTGGAGAGGTTTGGGTTTGGCCCGAATTTTATCAAATGGGTGAAGACCCTGTATTTCCATCCAATAGCTAGGCTAAAGATCAACAGCGAATATACGGAGTGGCTATCCCTTGAGAGAGGGACGAGGCAGGGGTGTCCGCTCTTGCCCCTGTTATTCGCGTTAGCAATGGAGCCATTAGCAGAGGTAATAAGACACTCGCCTGGAATACAAGGACTAGGAGAGAGGAATAGGTCGGAAAAAGTGGCACTTTATGCTGATGATGTGCTGGTTTTCCTCTGGGACACGGGACCTTCCTTGGAAAAGGCAATACAACTAGTGGAAAGATTTGGGAGATCATCGGGCCTGGTAGTTAATTGGGAAGAATCAACACTGCTTCCGTTAGACACAACATGTAATAGTTGTTGGGGGGACATACCGAGATTGAGGGTAGTGGATAGGATGCGCTATTTGGGTATAGTTATTTCAACTGACCCGGTACAATATATAGGGGATAATTTAGTCCCTCTATTGGAAAAATTTAGAAGGAAAAGTGTTATCTGGCGCCAACTACCGCTATCCATGGCAGGTAGAATTAACTTGATTAAGATGGTCTGGATGCCACAATTATTGTATGTACTCCACAACTTCCCAGTCTGGATTAGGAAGAGCTGGTTTCTAAAAATAAACACCTTATTTAGAGAATTAATATGGAAGAAAGGACAGGCAAGGATCAAATTACAAACGCTACAGCGCCCGGTGGGGGAAGGGGGGCTGGCAGTACCTCATCCCTATAGCTACTTCTTGGCAGCGCAATTACAACATCTAGGAGGCTGTGAACATCAGGGCCCGTTGAATATCAACGCGAAACCTATGACGCAGGATACCCCACATGGATCCCTGGTAGAGGCATTGGAGGCGGGGACATCTCAGGAGGGACACCCAACATATAAATTAATTATTAAAGTCTGGCAAGCCACTAAGAGGATTATGGGTTATGGAGGTCACACTGAATTCTCGCCCATATGGAATAATAAGGGCCTGAAGGAGTTATTAACATTGGAAAAAAATTGGATATGGGTCCGCCACGGTTTATGCAGATTGGCGCAGTTATACGAAGGTAAAACCCTGAAATCTTTCATTGAGCTAAGACGTGAATATGGGATACCAAATAACACTTTTTACACCTATTTACAGATTAGGCATGCACTTAACAGTCAATTTGGTAACTGCCCATTAGAATGGTGTAATGCATCTCTCCTTAATAAAATTATTAAAGCAAATACCACTAAGGGCATGATAGCAACAATAAGTGGACAAATCTCTGATAGATTGCTTGCTTTACAAACTACTCTGGATGCCAGGGAAAGGTGGTCAAGGGAGGTGGGGGAGATCACGGATAGCCAGTGGAAGGGAATCTTGAAGGCCAGCCCTTTGGTGTCGGTCTCTCCATCGCAGCAGGCGTCGCACCTTTTTCTGATACACAGGGCCTATTATACCCCTAAGAGACTATTTAGGTTTGGCCGTAGACTGGACGACAAATGCCCTAGATGCCTGGATACTGGCGACTTAATACACATGGTGTGGAGATGCCCAAAACTGGCGAGATATTGGTTAGGCATAGTCGGGATTATAGAAACTAGGTTTAAAATTAAGCTTAAACAGGAGGCCAGGGTATGTATCCTTGGCCTGTTAGGGGAGGATGTGGGGTGCAATAATAAGAAAGTCGCTATAGGGAGGTGCCTCTACCAAGCCAGGCTATCCACTACGCCCCCAACCACTGAAGACTGGCTTAAAACAGTGGACAAGTTAGTATGGACGGAAAAAACAGTCTATATTAGGAGAAGTAGCTACGATAAATTCACAAAAATTTGGAGCCCCTGGTTGCAATGGTCAGCCATAGCCCCCTGACCCGGACCTAATCTGAAAGGAGCTTAAGATACCGGAAAACCCGTTAGTAAAGTATAGTGGCAAAGGAGACCCAGTGATAAGAGGAGTAATAGCCGATGTTGGCATAAAATACTGGTTATGCAACTTTTTAATAGTTTAGTAATGGGGAGGGAGGGAGGGGGAGGGTTGGGGGTGGGGGGTCGGGAAGGGGTATATGAGTTTCAGATAGGATACAGGTCTTATTGTTTCTCTTTCTTATGAATGATAGTAATGTATCTCTGTACAATTGGACCTGTTAATTTTTGTAACTGGGTGTGTAATCTATAATGTTTGTTAATTTTTTCTTATTTCTGGTTTCTGTAACAAGAAAAGACTAATAAAGAATGCACTTAATTAAAAAAAAAATTGTTGTATTTGTAAATTCCAAAAGCCAGTATAAAGAAGTAGTAGTGGTATAAAAAGCGGGTTTAACCACTTGCTTACTGGGCAACTAAACCCCCCTCCTACCCAGACCAATTTTCAGCTTTTAGTGCTGTCACTCTTTGAATGAATGTCATACAACACTGTACCCAAATGAAATTTTTATCATTTTTTCCCCCACAAATAGAGCTTTCTTTTGGTGGTATTTGATCATCTCTGTGTTTTTAATTTTTTGTTAAAAAAAAATTAAAAAAGACCATTTAAAAAAAAAAAAAATATACAAATCCATTTTAT
Source organism: Lithobates septentrionalis (assembly GCA_037952835.1). Lineage (NCBI taxonomy): Eukaryota > Metazoa > Chordata > Amphibia > Anura > Ranidae > Lithobates > Lithobates septentrionalis. The sequence continues at coordinate 207,022 of JBBDGP010000753.1, read as the reverse complement.
ATTTTGTTAATACATTTTGCATACAGGTAATTTTTCTCCTTCGTTGATGTACGCTGATGAGGCTACACTGATGGGCACTGATAGGCGGCACTGATGGGCACTGATAAGGTGGCACTGGTGTGCACTGATAGGTGCCACTGGTGGGCACTGATGGGTGGCACTGATGGGCGGCACTGAAGGGCATTGATAGGTGGCACTGAAGGGCACTAATAGCTGGCGCTGATAGGTGGCACTGATAGCTGGCAGTGATGGGCACTGATGGGTGGCAGTGATGGGCACTGATGGGTGGCACTGATGGGCACTGGTAGGTGACACTGATAGGCAGCACTGCTAGGTGGCACTGGTGAGGCACTAATTGCCACCACTGGTGGGCATTGATAGGTGGCACTTGTGAACACTGATAGGTGGCACTGATGTACTGTGGGCACTGATTGGTGGGCACCGTGGGCACTGATTTGTGGCACTGATTGCTGGTCTTTGCAGGTGGTACTGGTGGGCACAGAGGCTCTCCCTCTTCGGCCGATGTCCCTGCAAACAGAAGCCAGCGATCGGCTTTTTTTCTTCTCACGCTGTCAGCGTGAGAAGAAAAATAAAACGATTACCGAGCCTCTGTTTACATCATGTGTTCAGCTGTCATTGGCTGACAGCTGATCATGTGGTAAGGGGCCGGCGTCGGCCCCTTACTCGGATCTGGGATCACCCGAGTCTCATTGAGACATGCCCACCAATCAACTACAGCAAGGGCATTCCCTGTTCTGCAGCTACCTATACCTATACCTATACATTAAGGGGAGAGCATGCTTGTGACATCATTGGCCTACTATGGTCATGCTAAAATCTTAGCTCACAATGGAGTTTAAAAAAAAAGCAAATTAATCAGCAACATTTTTTTTAGTTTAAATAGATTTTGTTTAAAGTTGAAACATAATAGTGATATATGATATATATGATTGATCCAGGAATGTATGGAATATGTGGGCTGCAGGGGGTGCTGCGCCCTTGTTTGAGCAGCTAACAAAGAGGAGAATTGTGGGCCCAGATACATAATACAACCCTGTGTTTATGTACAGTGCCCTGAAGCCAGGCTTATCGTCATTATTTCATCCATCAATACCTTCTCCATGTTCCCAGAAATTCAGGTTTTGGCGGCTTGTGTCTCAGATATCATGACATATACCTATATATTCACATGTGGTTGTGTTTTTAAATGGTGTAAGAATAAAGTGTAATATTGTTTTAATCGTATTGATTGATGTTTGTGATTTTGAAAATAACAAAGTTGATCTAAGTGTAGTGGTAGCTTACTCCAATACTAACATCCACCAAATCACCCTGCTGCTAGACCCCCAACTATCACTTCTAAAGAGACAATGAGCAGTCATTTGCGTAGTTTTGTTGCATTTATTGTGGGATACAACTTGGTTGGGGTAAAGGAAGATATGGGATGCCCATAGCACTTAGGCCCCTTTCACACTGGGGCGGGGGCGGCCTCGGCAGTAAAGCACCGCTATTGTTAGCGGTGCCTTACTGTCGGTATTCGGCCACTAGCGGGCGGTTTTACCCCCCACTAGCAGCCGAGAAAGGGTTAAAAACCACCGCAAATCGCCTCTGCAGAGGCGCTTTGCTGGCGGTATAGCCGCGCTGTCCCATTGATTTTAATGGGCAGGAGTGGTGTATACACTGCTCCTTCACTGCTCCAAAGATGCTGCTAGCAGGACATTTTTTCCCGTCCTACTAGTGCACCGCTCCAGTGTGAAAGCCCTCGGGGCTTTCACATTGGAGACAAAGCAGCGGCACTTTCAGGTCAGTTTGCAGGCGCTATTTTTAGCGTAATAGCGCCTGCAAACCGCCCCAGTGTGAAAGGGCCCTTATTGAATTGTCATCACATTTGTAGAAGATTGATTAGCAGCTTTAGCCCCTGAAAATGATGCAGCTCTAACATTCACAGTCTATTTCCTCTGCATATCTCCACTGCAGACTATTGCTCCTCCTCCTCTGCACTCACTCCTGCAGAGTATCGCTCCTCTAGATTCCTCTCTTCTGGTACAAATCCTCTACTGCAAAACTGTTAGATTCCTGTTGCTTCACTTCCAGTAAGACAAGAAGGGATCACTCTGAATAACCCCAGCTTGCTGGCTGTATGTTGTTATTGTAATAAAGTCTCTGAACGGTGTCGCTTGAGCAAATCAATAAGCCAGAGGCATACAATACCTCTCCCCGATGGCTCAGTGAATTTGATAGCTACACAGTCTCTTGGATGATATTACCAGAGTGCTTTACCAGGCCAGAGATACTTGGTACCCTTCCCCGATGGCCTAGCTTATGGCAATAAGCGGACTACTGCTCCCAGCCAGTCCATAACTGCAAACGCTGCGTTCCCCGGCCACAGCATTCTGCACTACTCTCAACCATCCTCCTTTGATTTTGTCAGGAAAAACATCTGCGGAGTACAGCTGCCGTCTCCAGGCGCATACCTGTGCGCAGGTGCCAACCAAGAATATCCAGAACGGCCACAGGCGCTTCTGCAAACGTGCATGCGCATGCACGAACGCGACTACGCGTTCACGCGCGTGCACCTGTCACCAGAACTGGCGGCAGTCGGCTTATTTAAACGGAGCTTCAACGCTGACTGGTTTCTGCTTGGTCTACAGCGTTTATCTGAATCCTGATTCCTATGTGTAGGTATAAAAAAATTGGGTGATTGGCGCTACCCTATAAGTGATTATTAAAAAGTGGTGTGAAGTGTTGGACTACACTCCTACACCAAATTACAAGTGAATGTACTTCCACGTAGCAGTGTAAAAAGTGAATAGTGAAAAATATATTATTCCATAACTAAAAGATATATATAAAAAAAAACATAGTATATATGCAAAAATCTAGAAGGTGAATATGTGTTAGAATATATCTGAATAGGGCTAACTCAAATTAATAATTAGTGGGATGCATGCCCACCCCACCTTGTAACCCGACCAGATTTTACAAGGTTATAATTCGCTATAAGTATATGATATGTGTATACACAATATTAGAGTGCAATAATATCCAACCCTTTCCATACGAACGCTAACTATGTAAGCGTACTATTATTAATAAAGTGCAGTAAGATCCGCACCTAAACAAAAATATGATAAATGTCAAATATGATAATCCAAGGTCCCAATCAAAATTAAATTTGCACATAAATAAAAATAAAAAAACAAAAAAAAATAAAAAAAATTAAGTAGTCCCAAAGAATCCAATAATGCGTGAATCAAGTGACTTCGGTGCACAGCAATTAGTGTGACTGTAGTGCTCCCCCAGTGGGTCCCCACTCACCAGACGTAGTTACCCCTACAGGGGTAGTAGGCATGGAGTGGGTGACTGTGAATCGATTTCCTCCTAGGTGGCTGTGCTAACCGTGTGTTCCTCCATCGGGCTTGTCTCCTTCTTTAATCAGACTCCGAAGTGTGCTTTGTTCAGGGCTTCCCAGGTCCTTCCACAGCAACAAGCGGCATACTCCTCACAGAAAAAAGCAAGGGGCTCCCATAGTGCAGTATTTAAAATGAAGTTTATTATGCTACTATATAAAAAATTGTATAAAAACAGATGCTGGTAAGCAGAAGCGAGGAACCGTATTGAAAATGGTAAGCAATGAGCCGGTCCGTGGTGTGCATACCATCTGCGTTCCAAGCAGTAATCTTCCGGGTGTGACGTAAGAGCGTGGCTCCGGCTTACGCGTTTCATCACTGGAAGTTCTCAAAGACCGCCTTTGAGAACGTCCAGTGACGAAACGCGTAAAGCCATTTTCAATACGGTTCCTCACTTACCAGCATCTGTTTTTATACAATTTTTTATATAGTAGCATAATAAACTTCATTTTAAATACTGCACTATGGGAGCCCCTTGCTTTTTTCTGTGAGGAGTATGCCGCTTGTTGCTGTGGAAGGACCTGGGAAGCCCTGAACAAAGCACACTTCGGAGTCTGATTAAAGAAGGAGACAAGCCTGATGGAGAAACACACGGTTAGCACAGCCACCTAGGAGGAGATCGATTCACAGTCACCCACTCTATGCCTACTACCCCTGTAGGGGTAACTACGTCTGGTGAGTGGGGACCCACTGGGGGAGCACTACAGTCACACTAATTGCTGTGCACCGAAGTCACTTGATTCACGCATTATTGGATTCTTTGGGACTACTTACATTTTTTGTTTGTTTGTTTGTTTGTTTTCTTTTTGTTTTTTTCTTTTTATTCATGTGCAAATTTAATTTTGATTGGGACCTTGGATTATCATATTGGACATTTATCATATTTTTGTTTAGGTGCGGATCTTACTGCACTTTATTAATAATAGTACGCTTACATAGTTAGCGTTTGTATGGAAAGGGTTGGATATTATTGCACTCTAATATTGTGTATACACTATCATATCATATACTTATAACAAATTATTACATAGTTAGTAAGGTTGAATAAAGACACCAGTCCATCCTAAGTGAATGTGGGTGTGTATCTACAATCATCCCTATTTATTTAAGGTACCCATATAGCACTGCCAATTAACGCAGCACTCCACTCATACATCATACACCCACATTGGTCCCTACCCTCCTCAAGGAGCCTACTAGGGCCAATTTTTGAACAGAAGCCAATTAACCTACCAGCATATTTTTGGAGTGTGGGAGGAAACCAGAGTACCCGGAGGAAAACCACGCAGGCACAGGGAGAACATGCAAACTCCAGGCAGGTAGTGTCGTGGTTGCGACCCTTTTTACTGCTAGGCGAGAGTGCTAACCACTACACCACTGTGCTGCCCACCTTGTAAATCTGGTCGGGTTACAAGGTGGGGTGGGCATGCATCCCACTAATTATTAATTTGAGTTAGCCCTATTCAGATATATTCTAACACATATTCACCTTCTAGATTTTTGCATATACACTATATGTTTTTTTTTTATATATATCTTTTAGTTATGGATTAATATATTTTTCACTATTCACTTTTTACACTGCTACGTGGAAGTACGTTCACTTGTAATTTGGTGTAGGAGTGTAGTCCAACACTTCACAGGAGTGTAGTCCAACACTTCACACCACTTTTTAATAATCACTTATAGGGTAGCGCCAATCACCCTATTTTTTATACCTACTCCTGTAAGTTCCTTCCGGGAACCCAATAAAGGGGGGCTGCAACCCACACTATCCTAAGCACGGAATCCATTATAAACTGATTCCTATGCGTGTTGACTTCTGCTACCAATCCGGTTTGCTCCCGACTACCTCTGCCTGCTTCCTGCCCTGACCTCTGAATTCCTACTGACTAATCTCTGCCTCCAGTTCCTGTTACCTAGCACCTGTTGCCAAAACCTGCCTGTGACTTGACTACGCTTCTGCCTGCTGCCTATGCCTGATCTGCCTGTCTGTTGTCAACCTGGCTCATCTGACCCCGCTTCTAGCCGTCCAGCCTGCTACAGCTCCTGCTTCCTGTGGTGCACCTCTGCTTGCCTCTTGCCAAGTCTGCCAGCCTATCAACCATCTCGCTTGCCTGCTACCTGCTGGTTCCTGCTTCTTGTTCCTGGGTTCCTGGCTTCTACTTGCACAGACTTCTGGACTAATCATAGGCACTCTTACTTTGCCGTGCTCCTGAGTCTGCTGTTCCACTATCAGTGGCTCACGAGCCGGAGCTGTACGAGAGGCCTTCCTCTACATGTCAGGCTCACCACCAGGTACGTGACAGTACCAAGCAGCCATGACTGAGCCTGCAGCAGGAACCTCTCTCATACCTGGAGTCTGGCAGAGCATCACAGGCCTTACACAAGCAATCAAGACCCTGCAGGAGAAATTAGTTCAACTTGAGGAACACAAGCAGGTCCTGCTTCCTCCTGCCACTCCTGCCGCTGCATCTTCCGCAATGGTGTCTACTCAGATGGTGTCCATTGCTGGCCCTACCACAGTGATGACATCTCCTGAGCCACGAGTGCCCTGTCCCGAGACCGGTCCAGGTTTAGAGCTTTCCGCAGTGCCTGTCAGCTCTATTTTTCACTCCAACCACAGACTTTTTCTGCCCCCTCCCCCATGTCATCACCATACCTGTTCCCCCCATGTCGCCACTATACCTGCCCCCTCTCCCCCATGTCATCACCATACCTGTTCCCCCCATGTCGCCACTATACCTGCACCCCCTCCCCCCATATCACCACCATACCTGTAGCCCCCTCCCCCCCATGTCACCACTATACCTGCCTCCCTCCCCCATGTCATCACCATACCTGTTCCTCCCCATGTCACCACCATACCTGCACCCCCTCCCCCATGTCAACACCATGCCTGCACCCACCTCCCCCCCATGACAACACCATGCCTGCATCCCCCTCCCACCATGCCTGCACCCCCTCCGGCCTAGTCATCACCATGCCTGCACCCCCTCCGGCCTAGTCATCACCATGCCTGCACCCCCTCTGGCCTAGTCACCACTATGCCTGCACCCCCTCCGGCCTAGTCACCACCATGCCTGCACCCCCTCCGGCCTAGTCACCACCATGCCTGCACCCCCCAGGTCACCATCATGCCTGCACCCCCAAATCACCACCCTGTCTCCACCCTTCCCCAAGTCAGCCTGTAACACCCCAAGTCACCATGCCTCCACCCACACACCTCTCTCCCCTTGTCACCACTCTTGAGGAGATGTAGCTAGATTGTAGCCAACACTCCGCTGGGGGCACTGATTTGAGGCACTCCACTGGGGACACCTGATGTAAGAGGTACTGTACTGGGGACACATGATGTAAGGAGGCACTCCACTGGGAATGCCTGATGGAAGGAGGCACTCTGCTGGGGCACCTGATGTAAGGATGAACTCTGCTGGGGACACCTTATGTAAGGACAGACTCTGCTGGGGGAACCTGATGGCATCTGGTGGCAGGCGACGTAGCAGGTGACACGCACAGTGGTCCCGCTGATTCTGCATTATGGTGAGTTGAATGATTTCATTTTATATTACAATGTACTGTAATAATAGAAATAATGCGCTACAATCATCCTGACACCATAACAACCATGGTGCTGGGATGATTGAAGCGCCAACACCAGGTGTTTGGAGTATCTTTATCTGCTGATGGTTTAACTCTGGAATACACATTGCTATTGTAGTGTAGGAGTCTGCTTTCCCTCTGCATCCCTCATTCATCTCAGACTCTAACCACACCCCATTTTAGCCACGCCCATGTAATCCACGCCCACTATTTCACGTAAACCACGCCCATTTTTGTGCAGCGCGGCCGCATTTTTCCTTTTTCCTATACCACGCCTACTAACGCATGCCCCGCCGCCTAATTATAGTCTGACTCCGCCTACAGCCAAAAAAGTGTCCCGAAATTTTTTTCTCCAATGTTGGCAACTATGCCTCTATCCGAAGTAAAAGCACCCGAAACAAGGCTTGGGGCTTGCTCAGACCTCTGCCTGTGCCCGACAGGCTTTGGTCCATGATCTCTATGGACTTTATAGTAGAGTTACCACCTTCTGAAGATTGTACTGCCATCTTTGTTATCGTCGGTCGACTGTCCAAGATGGCCCACTTCATACCCCTGAAGGGTACACCATCTGCTGCAGAGACTGCTCGAGTGTTTATCAAGGAAGTCGCTAGACTCCATGGAGTACCTGTAGATATTGTCTCAGACCGAGGGGTCCAATTTACTCCTAGGTTCTGGAAATCACTCTGTGAGACCCTGCAGATAAAACTCTCCATGTCATCCACATACCACCCACAGTCTAATGGACAAACTGTATGGACTAATCAGACGTTGGAACAATACATCTGTTGCTTCACGTCATTTGTCCAGAATGACTGGGTATTCCCTCCTGCCATTAGCTGAGTTTTCTTAAATAACTCCTGTTATTCAGCCACTAAGCAGTCTCCATTCTTTGCAAACTATGGCTTCCATCCCACCTTCCTGCCCGACCTTGTTCCAGAGTCTTCAGTCCCAACCGTCCAGAATACGATTTCTTCAATCGTAACAATAAATTGCTGCAAGAGGCCGTAACCAAAGCGCAGGAATATAATAAGAGGGCTTTTGACAGAAGAAGGAGGAGGGGGGGACTGATCCTGCAGCCAGGAGACCAGGTTTGGTTGGCCACTACCAATCTGAAATTGACGTGTCCATCGAAGAAGCTTGCTCCCAAACTTCTGGGACCATTTCCTGTAAGAAGGAAGATTAACAACGTTTCCTATGAACTGTCCTTACCAGATTCCTTCAGAATACATCCGGTGCTCCATGTGTCTTTGTTAAAACCCACATTGCCAGATCCCTTCCCTACTCGAGAGACTAGACCACCTGAACCAGTGATCATAAACGGGGATGAAGAGTTCGAGGTGGAGGCAATTGTAGACTGCAGGAGGAGAAGGGGTCGACTGCAATACCTAATTAAGTGGAAGGGTTATGGGCCAGAGGAAAACTCCTGGGAGCCTGAGCAGAATGTAAACACTATTGACTTGGTCCACGCTTTTTTCCGCAGTCACCCCCAGAAGAAGAACCAACTGGGCATCCGGAGGCTTCCCGTATGGGGGTAGCAATGTCAGGAAAGACCTCTGTGGAGTACAGCTGCCGTCTCCAGGCGCATACCTGTGCGCAGGCGCCGACCAAATATTTTAAGAACGGCCACAGGCGCTTCTGCAAACGTGCATGCGCATGCACGAATGTGGCCGCGCGTTCGCGTGCACGCACCTGTCACCAGAACTGGCGCCAGTCGGCTTATTTAAATGGAGCTTCAATGCTGACTGGTTGCTGCTTGGTCTACAGCGTTTATCTGAATCCTGATTCCTGTGTGTGTTGACTTCTGCTACGGATCCGACTTGCTCCCGACTACCTCTGCCTGCTTCCTGCCCTGACCTCTGGCTTACTACGGACTAATCTCTGCCTCCAGTTTCTGTTACCTAGCACCTGTTGCCAAAACTTGCCTGTGACTTGACTACGCTTCTGCCTGCTGTTTTTGCTTGATCTGCCCATCTGTTGCCAAAACCTGCCTGTGACCCGACTACGCCTCTTCCTGCTGCCTATGCCTGATCTGCCTGTCTGTTGTCAACCCAGATCATCTGACCCCGCTTCTAGCCGTCCAGCCTGCTACATCTCCTGCTTCCTGTGGTGCACCTCTGCGTGCCTCTTGCCAAGTCTGCCAGCTTATCTACCATCTCGCTTGCCTGCTACCTGCTGGATCTGGCTTCCTGTTCATGGGTTCCTGGCTTCTACTTGCACAGACTTCTGGACTAACCATAGGCACTCTTATCTCGCCGTGCTCCTGAGTCTGCTGTCCCACTATCAGTGGCTCACGAGCCGGAGCTGTATGAGAGGCCTTCCTCTACACGTCAGGCTCACCACCAGGTACGTGACAGGTTTCTTCCTCACTGACCTTCTCCAAAGCGCAAGTCCTGTGTTCCCCGGTCACAGGACTCTGTTCTACTCTCAACAGTCCTCCTTTGATTTCTTCCTCACTGACCTTCTCCAAAGTGCAAGTCCTGTGTTCCCCGGTCACAGCAGCTTGACACTAACTCCATGGTGAGGATCTTTATCCAGGAATCCATCCTAGCGGCTCCTCCGGCCCTCCTTCACGCTCGGCACGCCCCCCGAATGGGAACGCCCTGCGGCAGCTACCTAAAACTCCATTCTCCTTTTCCTGCACCGTCAGAACTCCCCTAGCAGCATGTGACCTCAGCTTATATGGGAGGCCTGCCCTCTGCCAACACCAAATGGGAATTGGTCAGAGCTCCTCACATGAGCTGCCTGCCACTCAAACTTCAGGTCCAACTTCTGTTCCAGAACAATCTTCCTGAAAGCAGGGGAGGCGCCTCTGAGTCAGAGCACAGGTGATCACACCCACTACTACACTAAACACTCCCAGCCTCAAATCAAAACAAACAGGCCTTAGCTAAAGTACAGGCTTATCTAAATTTGCCTACACTGACATCTTAAACCCAGAAAAATCCTATTCTAGCACCTACCTAAAGGTAGAGGTTGCTACATTAGCCTGATCACTAAATTCTTTGCTGCCAAAATGGTTTCGCATTTTTTGCACACGTTTAAAAAAATCATTGTGGACCCGAGGATTACATAAAACACCCAAACATTATAGGTTTTCTGAAAGCAGGCACCCTAGAGAATAAAATAGCGGTAGTTCCAATTTTTTATAAAAGATGAGGTTGCACCGAGTAAACAGATACCCAACACATCATACCTTAAATTTGTATGCGCCCGTGAAATGACAAACTTCAGTACCGTATATTTTCTATAGGCAACACTTCAAAAGCCCCCTATAGGCCATCAGTTTAGTGTTACGGCAGAGGTCTTGTACTATAATTGTGCTATAATTATTGCTCTTACTCTGGCGCATGCGGCGGTATGTAACATGGGCCTGCTCATGGGCAAGTGGAGCCTGGAATAAATGGGGGCGCTGGTACCGGGTGGTGTGTAGCTGCCCGAATGCATCCACCTGACAGGCAGGAGTCTGCCTGTCAGTGTTACACACAATCCCGGTGGCTGCAGCCACCGGATTGCTTGTGAAACCCCCCACTGGCAGCGAAAGGGTTAATGAAATTTTAAAATTAGTTTTCAGGTAAGCCTATAATAAGGCTTACCTATAAGTGCAGTAAACAGCAGTAAATAACAGTGCACGTTTAGGAGATCTTTACTTGTGAATGTGCCAATGACGTCACTGGCGCACGAGCTCTAAAGTAACGGCATATCCATGACGTTTCTTCAGAGCCCTGTGCCGTGAACATGCGCGGGAGTGATATTATCGCGGCTCGTCCAATCAAAGGACCAGAGCTCTCCAACCTGGATGGAAGACCGGGTGAAGATAGAAGCCCTGTAAGCGGTGACAGGACGCCGCTGGAGGGCTTCGTTTTAAGGTTGTTTTCACATAATGGCATATTATAACATTGCCTTGCAGGAGAATTTTTTTTTTCATTTCTTCACTGAGTTTACTACCGCTTTAAAGACCAACTCAAGCCAAAACGTTTGGGAATTGTTAGAACTTCTGTTAGATTTGCATTGCTTCTCTGAAGAGAATTCCCCTAATTTCTTATCCTGATGACAGGGGTTTGGGTAGCAGCATGTGATTAGAAACAACAACAAAAGCTTTCCTTAGTAAAGTGGGAAAAGATCAGCTGTGAAGTTTTAAAATAGTTGTAAAGGCTGAAGGTTTTTTACCTTCATGCATTCTTTGCATGAAGGTAAAAAGCCTTCTTTGTGTTGCTCCCCCCCAGCACCCCCAAAAATTCACCTGAGCCCCCTCTCGATCCAGCAATGTGCATAGGAGCCTCTGCTGTCTCGGGTCTCTCTCCCCATTGACAGAGACACAGCTATTGGCTGAGCCAATGAGGAGAGAGCAGGGGTGGGCCAAGCCACGGCTTTAACCACTTGCTTACCGGGCACTTAAACCCCCCTCCTATCCAGACCAATTTTTAGCTTTCAGCGCTAACGCATTTTGAATGACAATTGCGCGGTCATACAACGCTGTACCCAAATGAATTTTTTATCATTTTTTTCCCACAAATAGAGCTTTCTTTTGGTGGTATTTGATCACCTCTGCGGTTTTTACTTTTTGTTAAAAAAATGTAAAAACCAGAATTTTTTTTTAAAAAAAATTTTTTTTTTTTTATATTTTGTTATAAAAAAATTTTAACGGGTAATTTTTCTCCTTCATTGATGTACGTTGATGAGGCGGCAGTGATGGGCACTGATAGGTGGCAGTGATGGGCACTGATGGGTGGCAGTGATGGGCACTGATGGGTGGCAGTGATGGGCAGCACTGACAGGTGGCACTGATTGGCACTACAGGTGGGCATTGGTAGGTGGCACTTGTGAGCATTGATAGGTGGCACTTGTTGGCATTGATAGGTGGCACTGTGGGCACTGCTAGGTGGCACTGTGGGCACTGCTAGGTGGCACTGTGGGCACTGCTAGGTGGCACTGTTAGGTGGCACTTTTGGGTGGCACTTATGAGGAATTTTTTGTGCTTCCTCTTTGGGACCGATGTCCCTGGCATCTGAGCCGGTGATCGGCTTTTTTCTCTACTCGCGCTGTCAGCGCGAGTAAAAAAAAAACCGATTACCGATCTTCCTGTTTACATCATGTGATCAGCTGTCATTGGCTGACAGCTGATCACATGGTAAGGGGCCGGGACCGGCCCCTTACTCAGATCGGTGATCAGCCGAGTCTCAGTGACTCGGTGATCACACCGCGCCCGGCGCGCGCCCTGCAGGGCGCGCGCAGGGAGCGTGCACAGGGGAGGCCGTCATATGACGGCCTCCCGGGAATGTAGGTCCGCGCTGTGGCCGTCATTCGGCCATAGCGCGGATGTCTAGTGGTTAAGTGTCTTATAGACGCATAAAGCAGAGCTTGGGAGCGAGCACGCAACAGTGCCGCCATAGCAAGCGATTTGCTATTGGGGGCACTGGTCAAGGGGAGAAGCCAGGAGCGCCAGCAAGGGACCCAAGAAAAAAGAGGAACAGGGCTGCTCTGTGCAAAACCACAGAGCAGGTAAGTATAACATGTTTATTTTTTTAAGCTGAACCTTTAATATCACTTTAATTGCTTACTGTACCGGCCAAAGTCCAAAGCAAAGTAAATCTCCACAGTGGAATAACTGACAGCAATACAAACCTGAGAAAGAAAAAAGAACTGGAGTCCAAAACAGTTTGTTTAACACAATCATTGTGCAGCCAGCACGTTTTAGGGGCCTAGAACTGGCCCCTTCATCCGGGCTTTTACTGTGTGTAGAAAAGCAAATTAATGGACTATTGTGGTGGGGTTCTGGGCCCCCACTACGCATTGGCTGCCCCTACACATTGCATTTATATTAGTGGGATAAAAAATGTGCAACTCTTACCTCCTGATGTAGTACTTCAATTCTTTTTTCTCTCTCTGATTCCACTCTGAAGTGGCCTCTGACGCCCTCTGGACATGAAAGCTACCCACCCAACATTAAAGGGGTTGTAAAGGTTTGTTTTTTGTTTTTATTAAATAACAAACATGTTATACTTACCGCCCCTGTGCAATGGTTTAGCACAGAGTGGCCCCGATCCTCATGTTCTGGGGTCCCCCAACGGCACTCCTGGCTCCTCCCCCCATCAAGTGCCCCCTCGGAGACCCGCATTCGAAGGGGACACTCGTGCGGGCGCGCTCCCGAGTCCTGCTGCATTGACACAGACAGCAGGACTCGACCCCGCCAACCAGCTTCCATGTCACTGGATTTGATTGACAGCAGCGGGAGCCAATGGCTGCGCTGCTATCAATCTATCCAATGAGGACCCAAGATAGCAGCTGGAGCTGCTGTGCTCATCCCCGTCGATGGAACGATCGGGTTCAGGTAAGCAAAAGGGGGGCTCTGGGGGCTGCTGCACTACAAAAACCTTGAGAATTTACAACCCCTTTAAAATCCTGCATATCACCAACTTGACATCATCTGTGAAGGATCTCCGTGGGATTCCAGTGCTGTCATTCAAATTTTTTCACACTACTCAATAAGCTTTCATTGCTATCATATGGTGCCATCCCAGTGTGGTGAAAAACATGAATTCCCAGGGACAATTTAGCCCCAAAATGGCGAAACGCACCTGTGGAGTCCTCTAAAGATGTTGAACAGGAGCTGAAGCCATCTTTTACCCATCTCTTTCACATTTATGCAACAGGGAGTCAGAGTCTATGTGCAGATGACCACCATTTTGTTGAACTGTATATCAAAGTCACAGGAGTTGAGGGATCTTTTATAGGGGCTTGTTATCCCTCTCTTTAGTAATGACAGAGCAAGATTTTTTCCTGTGCAAAAATACCTTTCACTCCTGCTTCACTAAGACAACAGATGTATTTCGGGGCACCAGGTATTTCAAGGCAATACTCCAGACAGTGAACCCAACCCAATATACTTAACCCAGCCATACACTGTAATGCTCCGTACACACGATCGGACATTCTGACAACAAAATCCATGGATTTTTTCCGACGGATGTTGGCTCAAACTTGTCTTGCATACACAGTCTGTCAGAGGAATAACAGAAACTTTGTTTGCCAGTACCGGTATTTCCCTGTACACCTGCGTGGCAGAATGGCTAATAGGCGCATGCGGGTACGCGATTCAGCAGACCGCGTCACGGCGTAACGGCACACATAGACGTGCAAGTCAGTGGACGGCGAAACGGCGTAGCACGTACGCACGTACGCATCTTAGCCTCACACGTGAGTTCCCCTGGCGGCCCTATAAAAGGCAGCCCAGCTCTCTGGCTTATTGCTGGTTTGTCATTTCAGCTTCTGTGTTCCTGTTCCTTGTTCTGCTATTGACTCCTGCCTGTTGTGACCCGGATTGCCTTGACCACCCTTGAACTTCTCCTGCACCTTGACCTCGGCTTGCTTAACGGATTCCTCTTCAGTCTGCTCCAGTGTTTGACCCCCGGCTTCTCTTTAAAGACTTCGCTACTGCCTGCTCCAGTGTTTGACCCCCGGCCTGTCTTGGACTCTCCTATTGATTGATTCCTGTGTATGACCTTGGCTTGTTTAAACGGACTTCCTTCCTACCGGCTTGCTGTGTTTGACCCCCTGGCTTCTCTACATACTTTGTTCCAGTTATCTACTTCAGGACCCAGGTGTTGGAGCCCCAGTCTGATTCCTCTGCTGATCACCGTCCGGGTGTACCCTGCACGGACTACTACCAGACAGAAGTTCAACACGCAGGCTCCTACTAGTGCCTGGCGACCCGTGCCTCTCTGTGCCCGATACCCTCTGTGCCACCTCCAGGGGTATAGCGCACTCAGCTGCAAGGGGAGCCGCTCTCAGCATCTCGGCCCTGGTGAGTACCCTGACACAGTCACACAAATCTTGCTGGAAATTCCGAACGTTAAGAACGCGGTGACGTATGACGAGCCGAGAAAAATTAAGTTCAATAGCCAGTGCTTCTGCTTGATTCCAAGCAGTGGCAGCTCTCTAATTAGGCAAAAAAGGCGGTCGCCTAAGGCCTCGCGCTCCCAGGGGCCTCAGAGCCGCCTAATTTGCCCGATGTGTGTGTGGAAGAATGGGAGGGAATGTCCCCGGTCAGTGTCCCCAAGCTGGCAGGGTGAGCGGGTCGGGCTGGTAAAGGATCGCCTTCTTTCGTATACAGCTCTCCCTGCTGCAGACAAATTGTAGAGGTGGAGGCGGAGCTGCCGTCCGGTGCTGAACCCGCCAGGAGGTTGGGGGGGACTGGGCCGGGGGGCAGGGAGGTCTCTGATGCCTCCGAAAAATGCTGCTTGCTGCGCTCCGCTGCAGACAGACCCGCTGGCCGCTGCTACCCTGTTAAATCTGCAGCAGAGCGGTGCGAGTATGCCAATGCTGTCACTTCCCTGTCAGTCGGATCGAGCTTCCTCCTAGTCGCGCCCGGCGTGATGTCATTTACAGGCCGGGATGCGGGATGAAAGAGCAGAGGAGAGTGCTGCTGCTAAGACCTGCGAGGAGCCAGTGAGGCCCCGTGGAAAAGTGCAAATGAGTTGTGTTGCCACACAGAAAAAACAATGAGCGTGGCTAAATTATGCTACATATTGGGCATGGCTTTTAAGTTTGATTAGAAATTTTAGTCTGATTTTTTTTTTCTTTTACAGTTTTATTATTGTTTTATTGTTTTTACATTTTTTTTGGTGAGAGTTTTTTGGTTTCTTTGGTGAGATATCAGGGGTCTTAACAGACCCCTGAAGTCTCACTTTTGAGACAGAGAAAGGGACTGAGGAAACACATTTCCCAGTTCCTTTCTCTGTAGCCTCAGCTGCACTGAAGATGAACGAACAGGAGACAGAGGCTCCTGTTCATTCATAAATGAAAGCATAGTAAACACAGTTTACTATGCTTCAGTCACGAATGAACACAGTGAGTGATCAGTACCGATCATTCAATGTGTTCTTTTAGAAAAGGTAGGGGCTGGTAAATGACATTTACCAGCCCCTTTTCCCGGCCTCCATCCTGAAGATCCCCCACAGCAGTCAGCGGGAGAGCAGAGGAGGGAAGTCGGCAGGGCTGTGGGGGGGGGCACACGAGAATTTTTTATTGCTTTAATTATTTTTCCTATTATGAGCGTGAGTTGGGCCCCATGTCTAAGTTTTGCCTAAGGCCTCGCAAAGCCTAGAGCCGCCTCTGATTCCGAGCATGCGCCGTGTGCGTCGGAATTGTGTACACACGATCGGAATTTATGACAACGGATTTTGTTGTCAGAAAATTTGAGATCCAGATCTCAAATTTTGTGTGACGGAAATTCCAATGGAAAATGTCCGATGAAGCCTACACACAGTTGGAATTTCCAACAACAAGCTCCCATCGAACATTTTCCGTCGGAAAATCTGACCGTGTGTACTAATGAATGAATGATTTGTATAGCGCTGCAAATGCGAACAGAATCGCCTCAAGGCGCTAGATCTGTCCGGTGTTGTCCAGCTTCTTAGAAGAGGTAGGTCTTGAGTTTCTTCCTGAAGGCTTGTCAAATGCAGTGAACCTGGCAGGGCCACCCACTGATCGGACATCAGCCGGTTCATCAGAAACCAGCCAAAATTTGCTCAGAGTATACCCAACTTTGCTCTATCACTCACAGGATCTCAATAAGAATTAGGCATTACATAAGTACATTAGTGACTCTCTAGTCTGCAGAGAACAAAAGTCCACCCATCTCACTCTCTCTCTTTTGAAGACCTCATGAGAGGTTGTCTGTCACCTGTCAATAGGACAAGCAGTAGGGAAATAATGATGAACATGACCTTTCTACCAATAACACATAAGCCTAAAAGCCTAAAATAATCCCATACAGGTTTGGAAATGACAATTTTAGTAAACTGTACACTAATATCAGCTATATAATTACAGCCTTAACTAGGGACTGATCTCCTCCATTCTAATCTGCATTACTTTCTTAAAAGCTGCAAGACACAGACTCTACTGGGTGACCCTTTGTTCCCTGCGGTTCCATCATTTCAGTGATCTCATTAGCTACTTTAAAAAAGCTACTGTGTTAAGGGAAATTTAATCAAGATAGAATCAATTATTATTTAACATTTCAACAAATAAAACATTCCCATACTGTGGCATGGCATGAAATGTCGCAATCACTTTCACTATTGAAAGTCCCTGTTGTTTTTTTTTATACAGTCCTGGGATATTAGTTTATGCAAATGTGATATTTATGTTCTTTAAAGAACATCAAAAAATTACTTATAATTAAAGCGGAACTCCGGGCACAAAAACATTTACAGTCAGGTCCATGAATATTGGGACATTGACACAATTCTAATCTTTTTGGCTCTATACACCACCACAATGGATTTGAAATGAAATGAACAAGATGTGCTTTAACCACTTGACGACCGCCTCACGCCGATGTACGTCGGCAAGGTGGCACGGACAGGCAAAATCACGTACATGTACGTGATTTGCCTTCCGCGGGTGGGGGGTCCGATCGGACCCCCCCGGGGCCCGAGGCGGTCGTCCTTTGTCCCACGGCGATCGGAGGTGAGGGGGAGGCCATCCGTTCGTGGCCCCCCCTCGCGATCGCCGCCGGCCAATCGAATCATTCCTTTGCTGCTGTATGTTAAACAGCAGCAAAGGAAATGATGTCATCTCTCCTCGGCTCGGTAATTTCCGTTCTGGCCCGAGGAGAGAAGACATCTATGTGAGTGCACAACACACTACACACTCAGTAGAACATGCCAGGCACACAAAACACCCCGATCCCCCCCCCCCCGATCGCCCCCCGATCCCCCCCCAATCACCCCCCCCGTCACAAACTGACACCAAGCAGTTTTTTTTTTTTTTTTCTGATTACTACATTGGTGTCAGTTTGTGACAGTTACAGTGTTGGGACAGTTACTGTTACCCCCCTTTAGGTCTAGGGTACCCCCCTAACCCCCCCTAATAAAGTTTTAACCCCTTGATCACCCCCTGTCACCAGTGTCACTAAGCGATCATTTTTCTGATCGCTGTATTAGTGTCGCTGGTGACGCTAGTTAGGGACGTAAATATTGAGGTTCGCCGTCAGCGTTTTATAGCGTCAGGGACCCCCATATACTACCGAATAAATGTTTTAACCCCTTGATGGCCCCCTAGTTAACCCTTTCACCACTGATCACCGTATAAGTGTTACGGGTGACGCTGCTTAGTTCGTTTATTTTTTATAGTGTCAGGGCACCCGCTGTTTATTACCGAATAAAGGTTTAGCCCCCTGATCGCCCGGCGGTGATATGCGTCGCCCCAGGCAGCGTCAGATTAGCGCCAGTACCGCTAACACCCACGCACGCAGCATACACCTCCCTTAGTGGTATAGTATCTGTACGGATCAATATCTGATCCGATCAGATCTATACTAGCGTCCCCAGCAGTTTAGGGTTCCCAAAAATGCAGTGTTAGCGGAATCAGCCCAGATACCTGCTAGCACCTGCGTTTTGCCCCTCCGCCCGGCCCAGCCCAGCCCACCCAAGTGCAGTATCGATCGATCACTGACACTTACAAAACACTAAATGCATAACTGCAGCGTTCGCAGAGTCAGGCCTGATCCCTGCGATCGCTAACAGTTTTTTTGGTAGTATTTTGGTGAACTGGCAAGCACCAGCCCCAAGCAGCGTCAGGTTAGCGCCAGTAGCACTAACACCCACGCACGCACCGTACACCTCCCTTAGTGGTATAGTATCTGAACGGATCAATATCTGATCCGATCAGATCTCATACTAGCGTCCCCAGCAGTTTAGGGTTCCCAAAAACGCAGTGTTAGCGGGATCAGCACAGATACCTGCTAGCACCTGCGTTTTGCCCCTCCGCCCGGCCCAGCCCAGCCCACCCAAGTGCAGTATCGATCGATCACTGTCACTTACAAAACACTAAACGCATAACTGCAGCATTCGCAGAGTCAGGCCTGATCCCTGCGATCGCTAACAGTTTTTTTGGTAGCGTTTTGGTGAACTGGCAAGCACCAGCGGCCTAGTACACCCCGGTCGTAGTCAAACCAGCACTGCAGTAACACTTGGTGACGTGGCGAGTCCCATAAGTGCAGTTCAAGCTGGTGAGGTGGCAAGCACAAGTAGTGTCCCGCTGCCACCAAAAAGACAAACACAGGCCCGTCGTGCCCATAGTGCCCTTCCTGCTGCATTCGCCAATCCTAATTGGGAACCCACCGCTTCTGCAGCGCCCGTACTTCCCCCATTCACATCCCCAACCAAATGCAGTCGGCTGCATGAGAGGCATTTTCTTTATGTCCTCCCGAGTACCCCTACCCAACGAAACCCCCCAAAAAAGATGTTGTGTCTGCAGCAAGCGCAGATATAGACGTGACACCCACTATTATTGTCCCTCCTGTCCTGACAATCCTGGTCTTTGCATTGCTGAATGTTTTGAACGCTACTATGCACTAGTTGAGTATTAGCGTAGGGTACAGCATTCCACAGACTAGGCACACTTTCACAGGGTCTCCCAAGATGCCATCGCATTTTGAGAGACCCGAACCTGGAACCGGTTACAGTTATAAAAGTTAGTTACAAAAAAAGTGTAAAAAAAAAATATATATATATAAAATAAAATAAAATAGTTGTCGTTTTATTGTTCTCTCTCTCTCTATTCTCTCTATTGTTCTGCTCTTTTTTACTGTATTCTATTCTGCAATGTTTTATTGTTATTATGTTTTATCATGTTTGCTTTTCAGGTATGCAATTTTTTATACTTTACCGTTTACTGTGCTTTATTGTTAACCATTTTTTTGTCTTCAGGTACGCCATTCACAACTTTGAGTGGTTATACCAGAATGATGCCTGCAGGTTTAGGTATCATTTTGGTATCATTCTTTTCAGCCAGCGGTCTGCTTTCATGTAAAAGCAATCCTAGCGGCTAATTAGCCTCTAGACTGCTTTTACAAGCCGTGGGAGGGAATGCCCCCCCCCCCACCGTCTTCCGTGTTTTTCTCTGGCTCTCCTGTCTCAACAGGGAACCTGAAAATGCAGCCGGTGATTCAGCCAGCTGACCATAGAGCTGATCAGAGACCAGAGTGGCTCCAAACATCTCTATGGCCTAAGAAACCGGAAGCTACGAGCATTTTATGACTTAGATTTCGCCGGATGTAAATAGCGCCATTGGGAAATTGGGGAAGCATTTTATCACACCGATCTTGGTGTGGTCAGATGCTTTGAGGGCAGAGGAGAGATCTAGGGTCTAATAGACCCCAATTTTTTCAAAAAAGAGTACCTGTCACTACCTATTGCTATCATAGGGGATATTTACATTCCCCGAGATAACAATAAAAATGATTAAAAAAAAAAAAAATGAAAGGAACAGTTTAAAAATAAGATAAAAAAGCAAAAAAATTATAAAGAAAAAAAAAAAAAGCACCCCTGTCGCCCCCTGCTCTCGCGCTAAGGCGAACGCAAGCGGCGGTCTGTCGTCAAACGTAAACAGCAATTGCACCATGCATGTGAGGTATCACCGCGAAGGTTAGATCGAGGGCAGTAATTTTTGCAGTAGACCTCCTCTGTAAATCTAAAGTGGTAACCTGTAAAGGCTTTTAAAGGTTTTTAAAAATGTATTTATTTTGTTGCCACTGCACGTTTGTGCGCAATTGTAAAGCATGTCATGTTTGGTATCCATGTACTCGGCCTAAGATCATCTTTTTTATTTCATCAAACATTTGGGCAATATAGTGTGTTTTAGTGCATTAAAATTTAAAAAGGTGTGTTTTTTCCCCAAAAAATGCGTTTGAAAAATCGCTGCGCAAATACTGTGTGAAAAAAAAAAATGAAACACCCACCATTTTAATCTGTAGGGCATTTGCTTTAAAAAAATATATAATGTTTGGGGGTTCAAAGTAATTTTCTTGCAAAAAAAAATAACTTTTTCATGTAAACAATAAGTGTCAGAAAGGGCTTTGTCTTCAAGTGGTTAGAAGAGTGGGTGATGTGTGACATAAGCTTCTAAATGTTGTGCATAAAATGCCAGGACAGTTCAAAACCCCCCCAAATGACCCCATTTTGGAAAGTAGACACCCCAAGCTATTTGCTGAGAGGCATGTCGAGTCCATGGAATATTTTATATTGCGACACAAGTTGCGGGAAAGAGACAATTTTTTTTTTTTTTGCACAAAATTGTCACTAAATGATATATTGCTCAAACATGCCATGGGAATATGTGAAATTACACCCCAAAATACATTCTGCTGCTTCTCCTGAGTACGGGGATACCACATGTGTGAGACTTTTTGGGAGCCTAGCCGCGTACGGAACCCCGAAAACCAAGCACCGCCTTCAGACTTTCTAAGGGCGTGAATTTTTGATTTCACTCTTCACTGCCTATCACAGTTTCGGAGGCCATGGAATGCCCAGGTGGCACAAAACCCCCCCAAATGACCCCATTTTGGAAAGTAGACACCCAAAGCTATTTGCTGAGAGGTATAGTGAGTATTTTGCAGACCTTACTTTTTGTCACAAAGTTTTGAAAATTGAAAAAAGAAAAAAAAAAAGTTTTTTCTTGTCTTTCTTCATTTTCAAAAACAAATGAGAGCTGTAAAATACTCACCATGCCTCTCAGCAAATAGCTTGGGGTGTCTACTTTCCAAAATGGGGTCATTTGGGGGGGTTTTGTGCCACCTGGGCATTCCATGGCCTCCGAAACTGTGATAGGCAGTGAAGAGTGAAATCAAAAATTTTCACCCTTAGAAATCCTGAAGGCGGTGATTGGTTTTCGGGGTCCCGTGCACGGCTAGGCTCCGAAAAAGTCCCACACATGTGGTATCCCCATACTCAGGAGAAGCAGCTAAATGTATTTTTGGGTGCAATTCCACATATGCCCATGGCCTGTGTGAGCAATATATCATTTAGTGACAACTTTGTGCAAAAAAAAAAATTAAAAAAAAATAAATGTGTCACTTCCCGCAACTTGTGTCAAAATATAAAATATTCCATGGACTCAATATGCCTCTCAGCAAATAGCTTGGGGTGTCTACTTTCCAAAATGGGGTCATTTGGGGGGGTTTTGTGCCACCTGGGCATTCCATGGCCTCCGAAACTGTGATAGGCAGTGAAGAGTGAAATCAAAAATTTTCACCCTTAGAAATCCTGAAGGCGGTGATTGGTTTTCGGGGTCCCGTGCACGGCTAGGCTCCGAAAAAGTCCCACACATGTGGTATCCCCATACTCAGGAGAAGCAGATAAATGTATTTTTGGGTGCAATTCCACATACGCCCATGGCCTGTGTGAGCAATATATCATTTAGTGACAACTTTGTGCAAAAAAAAAATTAAAAAAAAATAAATGTGTCACTTTCCCGCAACTTGTGTCAAAATATAAAATATTCCATGGACTCAATATGCCTCTCAGCAAATAGCTTGGGGTGTCTACTTTCCAAAATGGGGTCATTTGGGGGGGTTTTGTGCCACCTGGGCATTCCATGGCCTCCGAAACTGTGATAGGCAGTGAAGAGTGAAATCAAAAATTTTCACCCTTAGAAATCCTGAAGGCGGTGATTGGTTTTCGGGGTCCCGTGCACGGCTAGGCTCCGAAAAAGTCCCACACATGTGGTATCCCCATACTCAGGAGAAGCAGCTAAATGTATTTTTGGGTGCAATTCCACATATGCCCATGGCCTGTGTGAGCAATATATCATTTAGTGACAACTTTGTGCAAAAAAAAAATAAAAAAAAAATAAATGTGTCACTTTCCCGCAACTTGTGTCAAAATATAAAATATTCCATGGACTCAATATGCCTCTCAGCAAATAGCTTGGGGTGTCTACTTTCCAAAATGGGGTCATTTGGGGGGGTTTTGTGCCACCTGGGCATTCCATGGCCTCCGAAACTGTGATAGGCAGTGAAGAGTGAAATCATAAATTTACACCCTTAGAAATCCTGAAGGCGGTGATTGGTTTTCGGGGCCCCGTACGCGGCTAGGCTCCCAAAAAGTCCCACACATGTGGTATCCCCATACTCAGGAGAAGCAGCAAAATGTAATTTGGGGTGCAATTCCACATAGGCCCATGGCCTGTGTGAGCAATATATCATTTAGTGACAACTTTTTGTAAATATTTTTTTTTTTTTTTTGTCATTATTCAATCACTTGGGACAAAAAAAATAAATATTCAATGGGTTCAACATGCCTCTCAGCAATTTCCTTGGGGTGTCTACTTTCCAAAATGGGGTCATTTGGGGGGGTTTTGTACTTCCTTGCCATTTTAGCACCTCAAGAAATGACATAGGCAGTCATAAACTAAAAGCTGTGTAAATTACAGAAAATGTACCCTAGTTTGTAGACGCAATAACTTTAGCGCAAACCAATAAATATACGCTTATTGACATTTTTTTTACCAAAGACATGTGGCCGAATACATTTTGGTCTAAATGTATGACTAACATTGAGTTTATTGGATTTTTTTTATAACAAAAAGTAGAATATAATTTTTTTTCAAAATTTTCGGTCTTTTTCCGTTTATAGCGCAAAAAATAAAAGCCGCAGAGGTGATCAAATACCATCAAAAGAAAGCTCTATTTGTGGGAAGAAAAGGACGCAAATTTCGTTTGGGTGCAGCATTGCATGACCGCGCAATTAGCAGTTAAAGCGACGCAGTGCCAAATTGGAAAAAGACCTCTGGTCCTTAGGCAGCATAATGGTCCGGGGCTCAAGTGGTTAACTGCAGACTTTCAGCTTTAATTTGAGGATATTTACATCCAAATCAGGTGAACGGTGTAGGAATTACAACAGTTTGTATATGTGCCTCCCATTTTTTAAGGGAGCAAAAGTAATGGGACAATTGGCTGCTCGGCTTTTCCATGGCCAGGTGTGTGTTATTCCCTCATTATCCCATTTACAAGGAGCAGATAAAAGGTCCAGAGTTCATTTCAAGTGTGCTATTTGCATTTGGAATCTGTTGCTGTCAATATGAGATCCAAAGAGCTGTCACTATCATTGAAGCAAGCCATCATTAGGCTGAAAAAAACAAAACAAACCCATCTCTCTCCCCTATCAGAGAGATAGCAAAAACATTAGGTGTGGCCAAATCAACTGTTGGAACATCCTGAAAAAGAAAGAACGCACCGGTGAGCTCAGCAACACCAAAAGACCCGGGAAACCACGGAAAACAACTGTGGTGGATGATCGAAGAATTCTTTCCCTGGTTAAAAAAACACCCTTCACAACAGTTGGCCAGATCAAGAACACTCTCCAGGAGGTAGGTGTATGTGTGTCAAAGTCAACAATCAAGAGATGACTTCACCAGAGTGAATACAGAGGGTTCACCACAAGATGTAAACCATTGGTGAGCCTCAAAAACAGGAAGGCCAGATTAGAGTTTGCCAAACAACATCTAAAAAAAGCCTTCACAGTTCTGGAACAACATCCTATGGACAGATGAGACCAAGATCAACTTGTACCAGAGTGATGGGAAGAGAAGAGTATGGAGAAGGAAAAGAACTGCTCATGATCCAAAGCATACCACCTCATCAGTGAAGCATGGTGGTGGTAGTGTCATGGTGTGGGCATGTATGGCTGCCAATGGAACTGGTTCTCTTGTATTTATTGATGATGTGACTGCTGACAAAAGCAGCAGGAGGAATTCAGCAAAATGCTTCAGAACTCATTGGACGGTGCTTCACAGTGCAGATGGACAATGACCTGAAGCATACTGCGAAAGCAGCCAAAGAGTTTTTTTAAGGGAAAGAAGTGAAATGTTATGCAATGGCCAAGTCAATCACCTGACCTGAATCCGATTGAGAATGCATTTCACTTGCTGAAGACCAGTGTTAATTTTAGTCTTAGGACTAAAATGACATTTTAGTTTTAGTCCCATTTTAGTCTTCTGCAATTGTTTTAGTTTAAGTTGTATTTAGTCGACTAAATCTCCAGTACATTTTAGTCGACTAAAATGTCCTACGTTTTAGTCGACTAAAATCTCCAGTACATTTCAGTAATTGCAGTTTAGTTTTAGTCATAGTCTTTTGACTAAAATGGCATTTTAGTTTTAGTCTCATTTTAGTCTTTTGACTAAATGGCATTTTAGTTTTAGTCTCAATTTAGTCTTTTGACTAAAATGGCTTTTAGTTTTAGTCGTATTTTAGTCATCTCAATTGGTTTTAGTTTTAGTCGTATTGTAGTCGACTAAAATAGTATTCATTTAGTCGGCTAAAATGTTTTAGTCATTTTAGTCGACTAAAATGTTTTAGTCAACTAAATTATCACTGCTGAAGACAAAACTGAAGGGAAAATGCCCCAAGAACAAGCAGGAACTGAAGACAGTTGCAGTAGAGGCCTGGCAGAGCATCACCAGGGATGAAATTCAGCGTCTGGTGATGTCTATGCGTTCCAGACTTCAGGCTGTAATTGACTGCAAAGGATTTGCAACCAAGTATTAAAAAGTGAAAGTTTGATGGATGAGTGTTATTCTGTCCCATTACTTTTGGTCCCTTAAAAAGTGGGAGGCACATATACAAACTGTTGTAATTCCTACACCGTTCACCTGATTTGGATGTAAATACCCTCAAATTAAAGCTGAAAGTCTGCAGTTAAAGCACATCTTGTTCATTTCATTTCAAATACATTGTGGTGGTGTATAGAGCCAAAAAGATTAGAATTGTGTCCATGTCCCAATAGTTATGGACCTGACTTTATATTCTGCAACAGACAGAGAAGATAAAAATTCACTTTGTGTATACCCAACACCTCTGCAAACCCAGATATCTCCATAAAAATGTGTCCCTCCCCAGATAAAGTTAAGTCTAGTACACACTTCGTTTTTTTTTGGTTCAACCAAGAGGGTTGAACGAAAAAAAAAGCTGAAGAGCCTTTTTGGTCATGTCCCTTCAACAGAAAACAGCCAAATGACCAGCTTTTGTCAGACCGGCTGACATACACATGGGCCGATGACGCTCAATATTCGACCCGTGTGTACGGCCATTTAAGCTGATCATAGATGGATTGAAATTTGTCAGGGACTGTCTGAATTTCAATCTATGTGTGACTGTTCAATCGTTGGAATGTCTTCTATGAAACGGGATTGTTGGAAACCTTTTGTCAATCAGTGGCTGCAGACCCAGTGCTTTCACACTGGGGTGATGCGCTGGCAGGACATTAAAAAAAGTCCTGCAAGCAACATCTTTGGAGCGGTGGAGGAGCGGCGCCAGTGAGATGCATCGACGTCGGGTATAGCGTCTGGCGCATGGCAACAGCTCAGCCGACATGTCATGGTGCCGAATCATGTGACATCTGCCACATGATGCTGTGGAGCAGGGGTCTTCAAACTATGGCCCTCCAGTTGTTCAGGAACTACAATTCCCATCATGCCTAGTCATGTCTGTGAATGTCAGAGTTTTACAATGCCTCATAGGATGTGTAGTTCCACAACAACTGGAGGGCCGTAGTTTGAGGATCCCTGCAGTGTGGAGGGACTCTCACTCCTGCATTGTCTTTTCCCCTACGGTGACCAGGGCTGGTGTATACATCGCTCCTGCCCATTGAAAAG
Organism: Lithobates septentrionalis; assembly: GCA_037952835.1. Taxonomy (NCBI): domain Eukaryota; kingdom Metazoa; phylum Chordata; class Amphibia; order Anura; family Ranidae; genus Lithobates; species Lithobates septentrionalis. The sequence continues at coordinate 180,569 of JBBDGP010000753.1, read as the reverse complement.
AATGGGCACCGCTGCAGAAGCACCTGCAAAGCACTTTGGCAGTGGCGCTACATGGGCGCATTTAACCCTTTATTCGTCCGCTAGCAGGGGCTAAAAGGCTGAATAATGCTGCTAAAGCAACGGTAAAGCGCCGCTAAAAATAGCGGCGTTTTACCGTCAACACCCGCCTGCCCCACTGTGAAAGCAGCCTAATACAGTGATCAGATATACTAGTGTACACATGACACTGGCTGGGAAGGGGTTAACGTCAAGGGGCAATCAAGGGGTTAACTTTGTGCCTAACAAGTCTAATGTGTGCAATTAGTGCTGCTTTTAAAGCCCTGTACACACGAGCTGAATATCGGGCGATATCAGTCAATTCAATAGAAACTGGCCGACATTCGGCCTGTGTGTACTGCAGCCGGTTCAATAGAAACTGGCCGAACATCTGGCTTCTGTCAAAAGAGCATGACTGAAAAAGATCCACCAATCAGCATCTGATCAGCGCTCTCTGCCAATGAGGGTGGCAGGGCTGGTGCTACCATAAGGCGCCTTAAGCAGACGGGCGCCAGGATTGGTGGGGGGGGGGTTTAATCCGCATTCTGATTTTTATAGTGCTGCAGACGTGTTTTTTTTACACACTCAGGGCCGCTATAGCAGCAAAATGCACCTTTGCCTAAGTAGAAAAAAATCTTTGCACCGGCCCTGGGCATTCACCTGTAAGAACACAATAGTTCAGTGGGGGGATTGCTGTACTAACATAGGATTGATCTCCTCCCGAGCTCTTCAGTTTTTTTTCGTTCAGCCCACTGGGTTGAGCGAGTAAAAACTGATAATGTGTATCAGGCTTCACTCACAGATCTGGCTGTTTTTACTCCCTGCTTTTGTAATTGTAAACACAGAACTCTGTGCTGTGATTGGACACAGCCGATCAGCAGGTTTCAGCTAAAATCATTGGCTAAATCCTGCTGACAAACTTGTGCTGTGTTCAATCACAGAACGGGATTGCAGAGGATGTGGGGGAAGTGGGATGGGCTACTGTCCTGATTCATTCAATTTTGTGCAATAACAATGGGCCTTTCGTAGCAAGAGGTAATGAGACTTTGCAAAACTTATGAAAAGGATGGATGGGCGGTGCCATTGAGATGCATCGACATCGGGTATAGCGTCCGGCGCATGGCAACGGCTCAGCCGACATGTCATGGCGCTGGATCATGTGACATCTGTCACATGATGCTGTGGAGAGACTCGCACTCCTGCATTGTCCTTTCCCCTACAGCGACCAGGGCTGGTGGGGTTAATGTTTGTCTGCGATCTGCGACATTATTGTGGACACATCGGACACTTTTGACACTATTTTAGGACCATTGTCATTTATACAGCGATCAGTGCTATAAAAATGCACTGATTACTGTGTAAATTACACTGGCAGGGAAGGGGTTAAACACTAGAGGGCGATCAAGAGGTTAAGTGTGTCCTAGGGAGTGATTCTAACTGTGGAGGGGATGGGCTACCACTCACATGACAGCGATCACTGCACCCAATGACAGGAAGCAGTAGATCTCTGTCAAGTCACTAGGCAGAATGGGGAAATGCCTTGTTTACAAAGGCATCTCCCCATTCTTCCGCTCCGTGACACGATCACCTGGCGGAGATCGAGTCCGCGGGACCCACAGTCACGCGCGCGTCCACAATGCCGCATCTTAAAGGGGATGTACCGGTACGCCCTTTTGCCCACTCGTGCCATTATGCCAACGTATATGTGTGTGCGGCGGTCGGAAAGGGGTTAAGGTCTACATCTACTTTAAACATCATCTATTACCTTATAAACCAGGCTGAACAAGCTATTACAAGTTTTTGCTGATATTATTCAACTATTGATGAAATTATGACTTTCCCTCCCGATTCTACTCAGCAGAACTAAACTTAAGATTACCAAACTTACAAGCAGGCAGGTAAGTCTATTTTATCGCAGAAGAGACACGCTACGTGCAGGAGTTACGTCATCCCACATCAGCCAATCAAGATGGCCAAAAATGGTACTTGAAAGAAACCGGGGGGAAGATGCTAGCAAGGGACCCCCTAATGGACATTGGACCATTGGAGAGGCAATAAGTTTTTTGATTTTAGTTCTGCTTTAGATTTCTAAGTGTTGAGGAAAAAGTCACTGCTGAATATTCATTTTAACCACTTGCCTACAGGGCACTTTAACTCCCTTCCTGCCCAGGCCAATTTTCAGCTTTCAGCGCTGTCGCACTTTGAATGACAATTGAGCGGTCATGCAACACTGTACCCAAACTAAACTTTTATCTTTTTTGAGACAGATAGAGCTTTCTTTTGGTGGTATTTAATCACCACTGGGTTTCTTATTTTTTCGAAATAAATACAAATGCGAAGATTTTAAAAATGTTGTTTCTGTTATAAAATTTTGTAAATAAATAATTTTTCTCCTTCACTGATGTGTACTGATGAGGCTGCACTCATAGGCATTGATTGGCTGCACTGATAGGCACTGATGAAGTGGCACTGATGGGCACTAATGAGGTGGCACTGATGGGCACTAATATCAAACCACAGCGTAGGGCAAGCACGTGTATGTAAACATCAATTGCACTGCACGTGTGACATATGGTCATGAATAATGGAGTGAGAGTAATAATTCTTTTAAGATGTCATCTGTGGAGAATTTTGGGTATCATAGTTCTTTGCAATGCATAATTTTAGGATTTGTTTCGTATCTATTTACTCAACACTACCCCATCTTTTATATTTTAACAAAAATTGGGTTTAATATTGTGTTTGTTTCCACTAAATTCATTTTAGTGCATTTTTTTTTTAATATGTGTTAAATATGCGATAAATAACTGCGCGATTATCATGCAACAGACGAAATAGCAAATACCACAGTGTTATTCCCCAGGGACTTTGCTTTTAGAAAATATATATTTTTGAAGGGGGGAGTGCAGTAATTTCTATTTAAAAAAATGCAGATTTTAACGTGTGCAGTGCAAAAAAATGCCCAGGTAGGCAGGTGGTCAATAACAGCCAGATTCTGCTGTAATCATGTGTGATGGCCCCACCTCCAAGCTCCTCCTCCAGGTGAAGCAGCTTCCAAAGCTGGGTCCTTTAAAGTGATCATACATGCATTCATACTGACACAAGGCATGATGGGATATACAGAATATCCTAACAAATGTATTTCAGTGAACAGAGAGTATTTCTCAGTCGCTGACCAGAAGTTCAGGGAAGCACACAGAGCAAGCTGGAGGCCGCCGGCTCAGAAATAACAGATTTGTAAGTATTTCTGGACTTTTCAGAGGCAGCATTTTTTTACTGTGCTCAGCTATGTAAACCATACATATTGTAATTACGATAAAACTGTGAGGCAAGTACTCAATGCTTAAAGCGGAGGCCACCCAAAAGGGGAAGCTCAGCTTATTTGCCTCCCCCCCATCTGTTGCCACATTTGGCACCCTTCGGCGGGGGCGGGTACCTGATTTTGACAGGTACCCACTCCCTCTTTCGGCTGACTTTGCCACAGTGACCTCAGCGTTCGGCACCCCTCCTCCTTCAACCGTCACCAGACCATTTACAAAGCCCAACGCACTTCACGCATGCACAGCAGAAAACTGACTGTGAAGCCACAAGACTTCACTGTCAGTTTCCCTTACCCGAGATGGTGGCGGCAGCACCCGAGAGCCAACTGAAAATCGGCTCGGATGAAGACACCGCTGGATTAGTGGACAAGTAAGTGTCATAATATTAAAAGTCAGCAGCTTCAGTATTTGTAGCTGCTGACTTTTATTTTTTCCTGAAGGAGCCTTGAGCTTGTTTTAATCCTAAATAGTAATCACTACTTGATGCTTCAGCATTCACACAGCCATCAAATTCAAAAACGAGTATACAATTAACATCATCGATTCATCAAAAATATACATTTCTTACTGTGATATTTTATGCCTCAGTTTGTGGCCATTTCCATCATGATTGTGGGCATGTGAAGCCCAATCGAGATCGCTTCCTGGAATAGCTTTGGAGAGGTGCACGCTGGGTAACCAGCATGCACCTCTCGATCTCGCGCATGCATGATTCACCGGCGGCCGTACATTACTGCCCACAGACTCCTGGGAAATGATGTGTCATCATTTCCCAGGAGCATAAGCGAGGGAGGAAATCACGAGGAGCTCCGTGGACCAGGAAGTGGCAGATTAAAAGATTACATAGCAACAGGGCGTTTCTGGTAAGTATGAAAAAATGTTTTCCTCCAAATGTTTGTTTATAGGTTAAAAGGAGTCTTTTAAAGGGAAACATTTTTTTAGGGTGGAACTCCGCTTTAAATACCATAAATATGTCAGGAAAATACCACATTATGGCCACTAGATGGAGCTGAAGATCATAGGAAATAAATATATTAGATACATTATGGGATTATTTGAGGCTGCTGTGTGAATGCTGAGTCATTCACACAGTTAATTTTTGATAAATAGACTACAACATTTTTCCTAATATGGAAAAGGTTTTTGAGATAAAATCTCTGCAAAGTGAGAAAAATCTGCTCCTATGCAGTTGTCATCATAATAGGTGCTTCATTAAAGGTTTACACTCTATTTCTGTTCTGGTCATCATCATAATGATGGGTTTACTCTTTCTTTTAGTCTTGATGATAGTGATCCCCAGGACAATCAAAAGGTATTAAAGTGGTGTTCCGGCCGAAATTATACTTTTTAAATAAAAATACCCCTATATTACAAAAGCTTAATGTATTCTAGTAAAGTTAGTCTGTAAACTAAAGTCTGTTTTGTTAGTTTATAGCAGTAGTTTGTTATTTTATAAACTTACAGCAGGCCGTGGCCATCTTAAGTGTGGGCATCTGAAGCCAGACTGTATTTCTTCCTGGATCTCATCCTTGCAGATCTCGCACATGCTCAGTGCAGCACAAGCAGTGTAATAGGTTTCAGGTCAGGTTTCCATAGCAATGGCAGTGTCAGAGGAAGTTGCCGCCCCTTCCCAGAAGGCATTGCAAACAGGAAATGATGCGATGGGCCACGGCCAGGGAGGAGGAAGTGAAAAATGAATACAGCAGATATACAGTAGGTGCTGAGAATTTTTTTTAAAAAATATCCAATTCGTTTACAGTGCACAGTTTAGTGAGGGATGCTGAAGAGTTGTAAAAGTGGGCGGAACTCCACTTTAAAATCTCTCTAATGCCGCGTACACAAGATCGGACTTCTCGTCGGAAAAAAGATAGGACGGCTTTTCCGAAGGGATTCCGCTCAAGTTTGCCTTGCATACACACAGTCACGCAAAAGTTCGCTGAACTTACGACAATCAAGAACGCGGTGACGTACAATACGACGAGCTGAAAAAAATGAAGTTCAATGCTTCCGAGCATGCGTCAAATTTTTTCCGAGCATGTGTAGGAATTTCGCGCGTCGGAATTGCCACAGACGATCGCATTTTTCAGGTAGGAACTTTTCCCAACCCAAAAATTGAGAACATGCTCTCAATCTTTTGCTGGCTGGAATTCGGCCAACAAAAGTCTGATGGAGCATAGACACGGTCGCATTTTCCAACGAAAGCGGTCTTTTGCGAGCCGAAATTCCGATTGTGTGTACGTGGCATTAAAGTAAAAAAGGAAAAGGATTTCTGACCGTTCCCTACTCTATTCAAGACTAAAAAAAAGCATTTTGACCTTAGACACACATAAATAATATTGAATCTATATGATTATATGGATATAGATACAAACACATCTTGGAACAGCACAATAGCCTTTTCTGTTCATATAACTCTGCACCAACCCTTCATATTGCTTTTGGCACTGGAACACACAGTATTTCCAAGATCCTCAGGGTTGTCAGTGTTACCATTTGTTAGTGTTCCTCCTTCATAAACAGTGTCTGGCTTTCCTTCATTTTCACACAGCATCAATAATAGGAACATTTTGTAATTCTCTATAGATACTGTAAAAAACAAAATGAAAACACAGCTACAGCACTTTCAGGTTTTCAAAAACTTTGCCTAACCTTTGTTCCTTAGTTACCTGATGCTATCACTTAAAGTGGAGTTCCACCAATAAAAAGAACTTTACATTACTGTGCAGCAAATAACCTAACCAACGTCATTTGGACAAATTTTTTTTTTCTTACTTTTTAATGCCTGTTGCTATGTGGTCCTTTCTAATCTTCCCCTTCCTCACCGTGGCGCCTGACATCATTTCTCTCGGCGCCTCTGCTCGCTATTGCTCCTGGGAGATGTGTGTTATCATTTCCCAGGAGTCAGTGGGCAGCGCCGAGGGCTAGAATCGCGGTATTTCAAAACCGGGAAGTGACGCAGGAATCTTCGCTGCCATCACAACAGGGCACTTCCTTCCTCAGCACTTGTTCAATGAGGCAGGTAGATCACTCCGCCAGGAAAAGGCAGTGAGCATCCAGCCAGGACATCACACAGCGGCGCACAGCAGCGCCGGCTTTATCTGCCTACAAGCCGAAAATAGAAAAAAATAGTGCCATCTATGCTGTCTCCTGGGTCCCTTTGCTGGACTGATGGGGCACAAGGAAATGTCATTTAAGCCCTGGCAAGTCTAGGAACTTGGCTCAATCCAGTGAACTATTTAAATCTACTGCACTATAATAGATAAATGATAAAGCTGCCCGGGCCACCCTGTTAAGTCGATTTTGGCCAGGCCGGGTACAGGAGGGCCAGTTGTACTGCCTTATCTGCGGCCCTGCCTGCCAATAACACACTTCCTGACCAGTGACTTGGGCTCAATTCACAGGCAGTCCAATGAACCCATCCTAAAGCCGCGTACACACGATCAGATTTTACGATGGGAAATGATGGATGCTGGCGGAAAATCCGACCGTTTGTATGCTCCATCGGACAATTGTCGGATTTTCCGCAGAAAAATGTTGGATGGCAGGCTTTTAAATTTTCAGCGGACAAATGTCTGTTGTCGGATATTCTGGGCATGTGTACACAAGTCCGTCGGACAAAAGTCCAAAGTACAAACACGCATGCTCGGAAGCAAGAACGAGCCAGAAGCAGTCGGTCTTATAAACTAGCGTCCGCAATGGGGAATTAACATTCGTGACGTGGCAAATTATGAAATCTAGAAATGCAGCGCACATTCTCTTCTTCTTTAATGGTATAATAATGAAGCTGCTTTGCTGGTGATACTGATGGAGTTATTGCAAACAAATTTTCAAAGGCTTTTTTTTTTCTAGTGATAGCAAGAATAATATTATTTTTATTTTTTTTGGTGTAAGTTACTACAACACCATTATCCTGTAGTTTTTAAGATCAAAGATACGTATATATATATATGTATACGTATATATATATATATATATATATATATATGTTTGTGTCCCTTGTTAATTTTACATTACAGTATTATTACATTTTACATTACAGTATTATTCTCCAAATTTTTTTTTTGTGCATTCAAAAAAGAAAACAAATAAAATTAGACATGCTATCTGCCAATAGAACTTAACCAAAAAGTGCATTCTATGCATCCAAAAATATAGAAAATATACCAAATCAAATCATTATTCAACCGAAAAATAAAATAAAAGCCTCATGCATGTGTCCTGCTTCTTATTATAGGGGGTCAACAATGCCAAGAGTTGGTGAAAACAGGTGTCCATCATCCGGAGATAATTCCAAAAAATCATCCGGACTATTCTCCTGGAGCTCCCACAGCAAAGGCATATGACATAATTGGTCACGATTAATACAGCAACCAATTGGTCCAAGAAATCCTCCTCCTCCTGTTCCTGGACTGGACTTGGGTTAAAGCAATAACTCCAAGGCCAATAATAAATAACATGTTATCTCCTCCGATTCCGCAACATGGCTGGTTGACGAACGGCCGTTCAGAAATGCACTGAAAAGCGCAAAATGAAAAGTGCAAAATGAAAAGCGAAAACACTCACCAAACTTCTACTAACACGAAATTAGCAGAAGGAGCACAATGGGTGGCGCCTAACAATCGAACTTCCTCTTTTTCGGCTCATAGTACGTCACTACGTTCGTGTTTGTTGGCCGACAGTTGTGTACCGTTTGTATGCAAGACAAAATCCAGGCACACGAAAAGTCTGAGGTTTTGTATGCGGAAAATCCGATCGTGTGTACGAGGCTTTAAGCCTGAAAGTTGCAAACTTTGAACCAAACCACATTGAAGTCTATGGGGGGAAAGTGAATATTGAAAAATCTATTTTAGTAATTTTCACAACTATCAGACAAGGAATTGTCAAATAAAGGGCATGAGCAGCTGAAAACTGCCATGCGGGACATGTACTAATAAAAATAATATTAAAAATATCAGTGAGTGGAAACAGTCCTTTTTTATGTGACTTCAAGAGCAACATTGGAAAAACGCCAGTTTTTTAAATGACATGTTTGGGAGAAGCCTATAAGTTGTACAGTATGCAGTGTTAGGGAACAGTATATTTCCCAAGGACAGCATCAGTGACACCGTATTCTCACATCATATATTTTACATTTCTTTTTACATTTTTTGCTTGGGTTCAACAGCAACTGCTCCCTAATCAGATTCATTACAACACAGGGGAGTGTTAAATGTACTAGCAGATTTAATTAGCTTGACAAATTTAAGCCAAACTCCAGCTTACACTGCAGTTACACAAGCAGGTACAGCAACCTTTTTTTTTCTTTTGAATTTACATGAATACATAAGACCTGATCATTGTAAGCACCCCTGGACCTTTGTTAACATTTCTGCTGCTGACAGCACTGTTGTGGTTTGCAGCATCTGCCTGCAGCATATAAAGACATGGGAAAAGTACCAGCCATTTGGGTGCCATATGCATGAGCAAACACAAGACTATGTACCTAATGCCGCGTACACACGGTCGGACTTTTCGGCTACAAAAGTCCGACAGCCTGTCCGACAGACTTTCAACGGACTTTTGTCAGACTTTTGGTGGACTTTTGGCAGACTTTCTTACGAACGGACTTGCCTACATACGATCACACAAAAGTCTGACGGATTCGTACATGATGACGTACACCGGACTAAAATAAGGAAGTTGATAGCCAGTAGCCAATAGCTGCCCTAGCGTGGGTTTTTGTCCATCGGACTAGCACACAGACGAGCGGATTTCTGGGTCCGGCCTAGTTACGACGTAAAGATTTGAAGCATGTTTTAAATCTAAAGTCCGTCAGATTTGAGGCTGGAAAAGTCAGCTGAAAGTCCGGGGAAGCCCACACACGATCGGATTGTCAGCCAGCTTTAGTCCATCGGCGTCCGTCGGACTTTTGTAGACGAAAAGTTCGACCGTGTGTACGCGGCATTAGAGCTTAGTGGAAGCAGCACCTCAACTTGGCAAGGTAGCAGCAAAATGCAAGCACCCCTTCTCCTCAAAGCCATTTTTTAGAGTGACAATGTGCTCTTTTACTCTTCCTCAAGGGTGCATATGCAGCCCGGAAGTAGTGCATTATTTTGAGGGACAGCGACATCACTGGGGCGGAAAATCAGCTACTACATGAAAAGGGAGTCATTTTCATGACCACTTTCTCAGCGGTCTAGTAAAAGTGCAAAGTTAGCAGGAACCTGGAGTTCTTTAAGCTTAAAAACATTTAAAAGAAGGCCATTAGACTATAATGAGGTGTATTTTGTGGTGCCTCTGATTCAGTGGTGGCTGGTGCTCAATATTTGGGGGGGGGTGGGGCAACAAACAAACCTGCCCCCCTCACTTGCGCCAGACAACCACCCAACCCCCTCCCCCCACATAGGAGACGGATGGGTATCGAAGGTGGTGCGGGCTCCTGGAAGCTGCCAGTAGCACATTAACCCCCCCACCCCACCCGGGCAGGCTGGGCGCCAATTAGAAGCCTCAGGCTCTAATCACGTGCTTAAAAAAAAACAAAAAAACATTGAAATCCATACGCCGGCCCCTAATCTACATGCAGGGCACCGGACACATGGATTTCAATGTTTTTTGTGTTTTTATGGGCACTGGGGGGGTGGCGCCCCAGTGCCCCGTATGGAGACGCCGTCACTGCTCTGCTTCCCAGTAGGTGTTTTGAGGATGCCCAAATCTTACTCATTAAGTATTGTTTTGAGTTTGATCATAATTTTACATAATTGGTGGTTTCCAATGGACTGTTCCCTTAAAATTGGTATATAAGAGCCTGGTAGGATGTTTGATCATCATTTACTGTACCGCCCACCCACTGCTATGGGATGCCATGTAGTAAATCTAGAGGTTTGGTGTAGACAAACCTCCCTGATTCTTCCCACTCTACATTGCCTACTCCTAAAACCTACACCTATATAGCCTATTCAGAAATCTGGATCTGCCCATGGTTAAAGTATGCATACGAAATTAATAAGTCAAACTTTCGTTCCTGCAGAAAAAGAAAGGACAGGAGCCTGCTCAAACACCCATTTTTTTCCAAAGTCTTTAAGCCATTATCATAAATTCTTGGGAGAGCCTTACAATGCATATACTTCATGGCCAAGAATAAGTCCTGGAATAACCATCTGTATGGCCATAAATTCTTACTATTATTATCCACTTAAATTTTGTCAGTAATTTTAGACTGAGCCAGCACCATGATATAAGAGTGTCCTATACAGGAAACGTTCTCAGAGGTTTGCATAAGGTCTAATGCAAATAAGCAGTTTATACAAATGTTTACAAGCAAACATAGAGAAGCAAAGGGTCAGGGGACGATACAGACAGTCTGGACAGGACGGGGATAAAGAACATAAAACAGAAATGTAAGGCACGCAGATCGACCCAGATTCCAAAAAATGTAGCAGTTTTTCCAGCTTTGGTTAACATCTCTCAGCTCCACGATAGTTGGGGGTTTGTCATGTCCTTGTCTCATTCCCAGGGTTGCGATGCACAGCATGGCTTCCCCTTCCGCCCCACCTTTTGGGGTGTGGGTGGGGATTGCCCTCCTGTACATCGGCGCCATGCAGACATGCCGCGCTCATGACGTCTTTTGACGCCGCAATGCTGGCATGGTTGTTTACCACCTGACGCCTGGGATGGGTGGATGTGGACGCATCCTTGCCTGGTCCTCTTTGGCGTCGAACGTGACGCTGGCAGGGCCCCGCCCGGTCTCTTGGGTATTCAGCCTGACCTGGCAAGTACATTTCTCTCTCTACTTCCTGGTGGGGCCCCGCTCAGTCTCAGGGGTATTTAGCCAGACCTGGCCAGCACATTTGTCCTTGCACTTTCCACCAGACACACGTCCATCCAGTTCCCACACGGAGTCACAACAGTATGTTTTTTGTTTGAGTGAGTCGTGTTTTTTACACATATTTTTACACACAGTTTTGATCTTTTTTCACAACATGTCAGTGTTTTTTTGACTTTTGTGACTCAAAATTTTTTTTCATTTATTTTTTTTCATGTTCTCTTTACTATCTCTCCCCAGGATGTCCAGTGATGGCACTCTTCGTCCATTTCTTTTTTCTTTCTTTTTCACATTTTTCTTTTTTCAGCCCTATTTACTGTACACCTACATGACTGTCCTTGGTCAGTTGGAGCACATACATCCATACATGGATCACTCCTTCCGCCTGGCCGGTTCTTGTACTGTTCCCCTGGTCTGGGTGGGATGTCCCTGCCTCAGGCCCGGGTCAGACTTTGTCATTGGCAACCCTTACATCCATCTTGTAGGCTGGATTTTTACTCTGAGCTGACATGTATCAAACTTCTGGCCTCTGTTATATTATTTTTGGTTATCCATACAGGGATGTTTACCCCAACACATCTTTTATTTATTACTTATATTCACAGGGAATTTTGGCAACATACTCCTGATGAGTGGACATGAGCCAAGAAACGTGTAGAGTTACTTAACGTAAAGACAGTCTGATCCTTACATTTTATAGCTATCATGCATTTGTCCAATCTATTGTACCATGTATTGCTTTTTTATGAATTTATTACAATAATCATGTGCCATATGTAAGCTCTTAATCGTGTTCAATTGTTCATCAATCAATTTTTATTCTGTACCATGTATTTCGCTAAACATGAAATGTGCTTCTACGATGAATTTTGGAGTAAACTTTATAACACATTTTCAATTTTTGTAATTTATTTTTGTGATATGCCTCATTTAAAGTTCCATGACCAGAATTTTTGCTTGTATGTTTTAATGTAGCACTTCTATAACAACATTATTATGTACACAAATTAAATCTGTAATTTTTATAATTGTACAGGCTCAGACAAGATTTATATTTCTACTATTTTGTTTTCTTACTTGTTCTGGGACTAAAATTTTAGCTGAACTGTCAGGAATTTAGAGGTCACCTAAATGTTATCCCTTCCAATCATGTTACCTTTCCAATAGGTTTGTCCCGATACCAGTGGCGGCTGGTGCTCAAAATTTTTGGGGGGGCGCAAACAAACTGAAAAATTCAGAAAAAAAAAACCATCAATCGCAGCCACTGTCATCAAAATACAGCCACTGTGTCATCAAAAACGCAGCCACTGTCATCAAAAACGCATTCACTGTGTCATCAAAAACGCATTCACTGTGTCATCAAAAACGCATTCACTGTGTCATCAAAAACGCATTCACTGTGTCATCAAAAACGCACTCACTGTGTCATCAAAAACGCACTCACTGTGTCATCAAAAACGCATTCACTGTGTCATCAAAAACGCATTCACTGTGTCATCAAAAACGCAGCCACTGTGTCATCAAAAACGCAGCCACTGTGTCATCAAAAACGCATTCACTGTGTCATCAAAAACGCACTCACTGTGTCATCAAAAACACAGCCACTGTGTCATCAAAAACGCATTCACTGTGTCATCAAAAACGCATTCACTGTGTCATCAAAAACGCATTCACTGTGTCATCAAAAACGCATTCACTGTGTCATCAAAAACGCATTCACTGTGTCATCAAAAACGCACTCACTGTGTCATCAAAAACGCATTCACTGTGTCATCAAAAACGCATTCACTGTGTCATCAAAAACACAGCGACTGTGTCATAAAAAACGCACTCGCTGTGTCATCAAAAACGCATTCACTGTGTCATCAAAAACGCATTCACTGTGTCATCAAAAACGCACTCACTGTGTCATCAAAAACGCAGCCACTGTGTCATCAAAAACGCAGCCACTGTGTCATCAAAAACGCAGCCACTGTGTCATCAAAAACGCACTCACTGTGTCATCAAAAAAGCACTCACTGTGTCATCAAAAACGCACTCACTGTGTCATCAAAAACGCATTCACTGTGTCATCAAAAACGCATTCACTGTGTCATCAAAAACGCATTCACTGTGTCATCAAAAACGCATTCACTGTGCCATCAAAAACGCACTCACTGTGTCATCAGAAACGCACTCACTGTGTCATCAAAAACGCACTCACTGTGTCATCAAAAACGCATTCACTGTGTCATCAAAAACGCATTCACTGTGTCATCAAAAACGCATTCACTGTGTCATCAAAAACGCAGCCACTGTGTCATCAAAAACGCAGCCACTGTGTCATCAAAAACGCAGCCACTGTGTCATCAAAAACGCATTCACTGTGTCATCAAAAACGCATCCACTGTGTCATCAAAAACGCAGCCACTGTGTCATCAAAAACGCAGCCGCTGTGTCATCAAAAACGCAGCCGCTGTGTCATCAAAAATGCAGCCGCTGTGTCATCAAAAACGCAGCCGCTGTGTCATCAAAAACGCAGCCGCTGTGTCATCAAAAACGCAGCCGCTGTGTCATCAAAAACGCAGCCGCTGTGTCATCAAAAACGCAGCCGCTGTGTCATCAAAAACGCAGCCACTGTGTCATCAAAAACGCATTCACTGTGTCATCAAAAACGCATTCACTGTGTCATCAAAAACGCATTCACTGTGTCATCAAAAACGCATTCACTGTGTCATCAAAAACGCACTCACTGTGTCATCAAAAACGCACTCACTGTGTCATCAAAAACGCATTCACTGTGTCATCAAAAACGCATTCACTGTGTCATCAAAAACGCATTCACTGTGTCATCAAAAACGCATTCACTGTGTCATCAAAAACGCACTCACTGTGTCATCAAAAACGCACTCACTGTGTCATCAAAAACACAGCCACTGTGTCATCAAAAACGCATTCACTGTGTCATCAAAAACGCATTCACTGTGTCATCAAAAACGCACTCACTGTGTCATCAAAAACGCAGCCACTGTGTCATCAAAAACGCATTCACTGTGTCATCAAAAACGCATTCACTGTGTCATCAAAAACGCATTCACTGTGTCATCAAAAACGCATTCACTGTGTCATCAAAAACGCATTCACTGTGTCATCAAAAACGCATTCACTGTGTCATCAAAAAACGCAGCCACTGTGTCATCAAAAACGCAGCCACTGTGTCATCAAAAACGCAGCCACTGTGTCATCAAAAACGCAGCCACTGTGTCATCAAAAACGCATCCACTGTGTCATCAAAAACGCATCCACTGTGTCATCAAAAACGCATTCACTGTGTCATCAAAAACGCATCCACTGTGTCATCAAAAACGCATCCACTGTGTCATCAAAAACGCAGCCACTGTGTCATCAAAAACGCAGCCGCTGTGTCATCAAAAACGCAGCCGCTGTGTCATCAAAAACGCAGCCGCTGTGTCATCAAAAACGCAGCCGCTGTGTCATCAAAAACGCAGCCGCTGTGTCATCAAAAACGCAGCCACTGTGTCATCAAAAACGCAGTCACTGTGTCATCAAAAACGCAGCCACTGTGTCATCAAAAACGCAGCCACTGTGTCATCAAAAACGCAGCCACTGTGTCATCAAAAACGCACTCGCTGTGTCATCAAAAACGCAGCCACTGTGTCATCAAAAACGTAGCCACTGTGTCATCAAAATCGCAGCCACTGTGTCATCAAAAACGCAGCCACTGTGTCTTCAAAAACGCAGCCACTGTGTCATAAAAAACGTACTCGCTGTGTCATTAAAAACGCAGCCACTGTGTCATAAAAAACGCACTCGCTGTGTCATCAAAAACGCATCCACTGTGTCATCAAAAACGCATTCACTGTGTCATCAAAAATGCATTCACTGTGTCATCAAAAACGCAGCCACTGTGTCATCAAAAACGCAGCCACTGTGTCATCAAAAACGCAGCCACTGTGTCATCAAAAACGCAGCCACTGTGTCATCAAAAACGCATTCACTGTGTCATCAAAAACGCATCCACTGTGTCATCAAAAACGCAGCCACTGTGTCATCAAAAACGCAGCCGCTGTGTCATCAAAAACGCACTCGCTGTGTCATCAAAAACGCAGCCACTGTGTCATCAAAAACGCAGCCACTGTGTCATCAAAAACGCAGCCACTGTGTCATCAAAAACGCAGCCACTGTGTCTTCAAAAACGCAGCCACTGTGTCATAAAAAACGCACTCGCTGTGTCATCAAAAACGCAGCCACTGTGTCATAAAAAATGCATCCACTGTGTCATAAAAAACGCATCCACTGTGTCATAAAAAACGCATCCACTGTGTCCACTGATCCCAGAAACCATGATTGTCTCCTTAATAGCAGCCAGCATCTCTTTGAACAAGGGGGAAGGGGGGGCAAGTTATCAAAGAAGGATACTAACAGTGATTTGGGGGGCTGGGAGAGGATGCTTTATGTGCTATCGGCCACTTTGGGAGCAGAGAGGATTTGTGCTGGGGGGGGGGTCTAATTTTATATTCAACCCCCCTTCTAGCAGAAATCCTCTCTGCTCCCAAAGTGGCCCCTAGCACATAAAGCATACTCCCAGCCCCCCAAATCACTGTATCTTTCTTTGATAACTTGCCCCTCACGTCCTGTGTATGTGTCCATTGTCCTCCCCCTCTGTCTGTGTATAGGTGTCTTCAGTAGACTCGTGTATTAGTGAGACAGGAGGGAGGGGGGGGGGGATGGGGAAGAGAGGGACAGATACATGCAGCTGTGCTGTTCTGGAGCTCACCCTCCTTGCCAGACAGCAACCCATCCCTCATACTGCTCTTACCTTCCTCCTGCAGCTCCGCTCAGCCGAAGAACGGAGCTGCCGACATCACTTCCGGCTCTCGTCTTCTTCACGAAAGCCGGAAGTGACCTCAAGATTTGAAAAGCAATGCTCCCGCCCAAAGAAATCCACAGATTCTACGAGCGGAAGCTAATCGGCGTTTTCGTTTGCGCCACAAGGCGGGTTAAAAGCCCGCAAATGAAGCGCCGCGTCTGCAATCTTGTGATTGCATTGACGTGGCGCTTCCCATAGTGCACTGGCGTCCGGCGCCACAGTGCACTTTGTTAATGGACTTTTTATTTTTTTATTTTTTTTATTTTTTTTTGTTCTTAAAGGGGCCGTTTTAAAAAAATTTTTGTTTTTTTTGAATTTTTTTTTTTTTTTGAATTTTTTTTTTTTTGACTACAGGAGGGGGGGGGGGCGGTGCCCTGGCGCCCCCTATGGACGGGCCGCCACTGCCCGATACCAATACTAGTATCGGTGCTGATACCGAGCATTTGCTGGAGAACTTGTACTCGTGTAAATGCTCCCGATACCTAGACCTGTGTGGCTTTCAATAAAGCAGCTGATAGCCACTTCTCCTACTCTCCCCTCCGCGGCTGTCAGCTGCTTTATTGAAAGCCACACAGTGAGATCAGTGATTAAAACTTCCCCCGCCGCTGCACCGATCATCCCTGAGTGTCCCCTGTATCCTCCTCCGGCTCCTCTCTGTGTCTTCCTCTGTGCTCTTCTGTGGGCTCCTCCGGTCCCCCCTTTGTCCTCCTCCGGGCCCCCCCCCTTTGTCCTCCTCCCGCCCCCTCTTCATGCTCGACCATGTCCCCCCTGTCCTCCTCCGCCCCCCGTCTTCCTCCCTTCCCCCTCCGTGTGCTCCTCCGGTCCCCCCACACTCCTACTCTGCCCTTCCTTGTCCCAGATCTTTCAGGATGGAGAGCGGAGGAAGGAGTCGGTAAATCTGTAATTTATTGGCCTCTTCCTTTACTTAATGGACAGAGTCAGTGATCACTGTCTATCCATTCATAACTGAGCATCATAAACAGTTTTACGATGCTTCCGTTTACGAATGGAGACGAGCCTCTGTCTCCTGTCCATTCATGTTCGGAAAAGGATTGGGGAGTCTGTGTCCTCAGTCCCTTTCCCTTTTCCTGTCTCAAAGGGGAGATGTCAGGGATCTGTTTAGACCCCTGACATTTCACTAAAGTCCCCCCACAGGGTTGAATAAAAAAAAAATGTAAAACAAGAAACATTGTAATAAATAAATATTTTACAGTAAAATTGTAACAATTTTAAAGTAAAATTGTAACTTAAAGTGGAACTACACTGCATCTGAGCACCACAAACCAAAAATGCTTTTTTTTTTTTAAATTGTATTTTTATTGAAGTATCAAAGAATAGGTACAGAGTTGTATCAAGGTGTACATTGCACTATCAACATAAGTGCATTATAAACAAACATATTGAAAACAAAAACAAAAAACAAACAGGTTTAAGTGATAAAAGAGTGTTCCCAGAAACAAGTCACATATATGTATTAAATCAAATCTTTATGATGTATGCGATAAACGTAAAAACGGGGGTTATTCCTGCGCTACCAGATTTGGAAAAAATGTTATATGGTCGTATAATCGACTTTTGAACCTGTATGCAACCTCTATCACTGGGCAGCTGCATGCACCGAAATCAAGGGCTCAGACACAAACCCAAATCAAATGGTATAAAGAGAGAGAGGGGGGGTGCTGCGCTATCCAAAGGGGTCTCAGCTTATAGGTGTTGATAATAGTTCCTAGTATTCATAGGCCACGAGGTTTATAAAGAATCATAAACGTAAAACAATCGTAAAAAATCGCATGAATTGGAGTAGAGAGTATGCGTAGATGTAATGACTCAAAAGTAGATATGTTGATCCAACAAGGGATATAAATATAAACACTGATGCATATGTTGATCAAAAAGTGAAAAAAATATATATAGGTAGAAACCCAATTCTGCATGTGTTAAAGTATTACAGTACAATATATCCAAAGTGCTCGTGCTCTTGTGCCTTAAATAAGAAGATCAAGCTTATACATATGCTAAAGTGCAAAAAATGGAGCAGTAAAATAAACAGATCATGTATCAAGTGAAACAAACAAAAATCAAGTGAAACAAACAAGAAGGGAAATATGGTCGCCTGATCCTCGTGTTGCGACCAGTGCGACAGTGCAAATATAGTGTGAATGGTCAACTTGAGTAAATAAACCCACTCTAATTGTTAGTGTCCAAAATAAATTAATAATTCAAGTGTCCAGAAGAATGAGTGGTGTTCAAAAACCAGTGCTCAAACACAATAATCAAATGACAGTGGGGTGTTGCTATGCAGATCAGACACTCTATGTCCTCTTCATGCAGCATGCACTAGTGTAGGTAATGGCCCCTTACCTAGCGGTGCTAGGTCAACCGCATATAAGTTGTTAGCTCCCGGGGTCCTGGGTCTCTCCTGCGTCTCTGCGTCCGGACTTGCTGACTCTACAGGATCCTATTGGGGGCTGGGATATGTCTAGTTGTGGTCCTAACTGGGGTCCTAGGACAGTGCGGCTCCTAGCTCCTCCTCCACATCATGTCTCCAGTGTATGTAAGATATAGGAACAAGGTACCCAGATAGTGAAGTATGTTTTTTTAGGGTCACTTTATTCACATATGCAATATACAGAGTACTCACATTAGCAGTTATTCTCATACAGCATGGTATCCTACGAGAGGGGGGGTGCTGCGCTATCCAAAGGGGTCTCAGCTTATAGGTGTTGATAATAGTTCCTAGTATTCATAGGCCACGAGGTTTATAAAAAATCATAAGGGAAGGAGGGGAAGAAGTCACGTGATCGGTGACGTCACGCGTAGGGACGGAATAGGCTTGTTTCGTTTTACCTTCCTTGCTGAATGCATTGCGAGCTCGCTGCTCGTAGGATACCATGCTGTATGAGAATAACTGCTAATGTGAGTACTCTGTATATTGCATATGTGAATAAAGTGACCCTAAAAAAACATACTTCACTATCTGGGTACCTTGTTCCTATATCTTACATACACTGGAGACATGATGTGGAGGAGGAGCTAGGAGCCGCACTGTCCTAGGACCCCAGTTAGGACCACAACTAGACATATCCCAGCCAACAATAGGATCCTGTAGAGTCAGCAAGTCCGGACGCAGAGACGCAGGAGAGACCCAGGACCCCGGGAGCTAACAACTTATATGCGGTTGACCTAGCACCGCTAGGTAAGGGGCCATTACCTACACTAGTGCATGCTGCATGAAGAGGACATAGAGTGTCTGATCTGCATAGCAACACCCCACTGTCATTTGATTATTGTGTTTGAGCACTGGTTTTTGAACACCACTCATTCTTCTGGACACTTGAATTATTAATTTATTTTGGACACTAACAATTAGAGTGGGTTTATTTACTCACGTTGACCATTCACACTATATTTGCACTGTCGCACTGGTCGCAACACGAGGATCAGGCGACCATATTTCCCTTCTTGTTTGTTTCACTTGATTTTTGTTTGTTTCACTTGATACATGATCTGTTTATTTTACTGCTCCATTTTTTGCACTTTAGCATATGTATAAGCTTGATCTTCTTATTTAAGGCACAAGAGCACGAGCACTTTGGATATATTGTGCTGTAATACTTTAACACATGCAGAATTGGGTTTCTACCTATATATATTTTTTTCACTTTTTGATCAACATATGCATCAGTGTTTATATTTATATCCCTTGTTGGATCAACATATCTACTTTTGAGTCATTACATCTACGCATACTCTCTACTCCAATTCATGCGATTTTTTACGATTGTTTTACGTTTATGATTTTTTATAAACCTCGTGGCCTATGAATACTAGGAACTATTATCAACACCTATAAGCTGAGACCCCTTTGGATAGCGCAGCACCCCCCCTCTCTCTCTTTATGCGATAAACGTACTGCGGGAAAGTACCCAAAATCCCGCGAGTAGTTTAGAGTATATACACAGGCAACTTAGAATTAAATTAGGTTAGGAATAGGGCATATTTGGTAGTATGGGGGTCCCGAATTCCGAAAGATCCCATGGTTCCCATATTTTATTAAATTGGGGGATGCAGTCATGAACCGAAGCCGTCAAGAACTCCATTGTCCGAATCTCAGCCACTAAATGTAGAAACCCGGACCATGGGGGAGGTGTATTGGATAACCAGAACAATGGGATAATCCTCCTGGCGGCTAGCAATATATAGGTTATCAATTTGTCTGTCTTTTTTGATACCCCCGAGGGGGGAAGACCCAAAAGGAAATTCAAAGGACCCAACAGAAGAGACACCCCAGTTACCTTTTGTATAAGTAAATGCATATCATTCCAAAAAGGTTGTATCAGGGAACATTGCCAGAAGATATGGAATAGTGAGCCTATATCAGTTCCACACCGCCAACAGAGCCGTGAAACTGAAAGATCATACTTATGGATTACATCTGGAGTTCTGTACCAAAACATGAGAATCTTAATGGTTGTCTCCCTCTGAGTGACACATTTAGAAGATTTAAAGGTAGAGGACCAAATCCTATCCCACATTTGTATTGTGACAGGATGGCCCACCAACTGAGACCACTTGCGCATGTAATGGTGTAATGTTTCCGTAATTGGAGTCGGCTCATGGAGGATACGATAGATACATGAAATTAAGTGCAATTGATTGGGGCCTTGAGCACACAAGTGTTCAAAAGTAGTTGGTTTATCTAGGGTCAGGGATGGCGATTTAGAATGAAAGAAATGTCTAACCTGTAAGTAGAAGTGGAAGAGGTGTGATGGTAAATCAAATTTCTCTCTCAAAACTTCAAAGGAATGCAGCTTCCTCGTTATAGGATGAACTAGGTTCCGCAGCTGGAAGAGATGTACATTTATCCATGGAAAGATCCTGCCCAGGGACATACTATCTGGAATGAGGGGATTAAGTAGTACATTTACAAGAGGAGAGCAGGGGGACATGAGAGGGTAACGTTTGAGGCAATTACGCCAAATGGTTAAAGTTAGTGCCATTGGGCCAGTGCACTGACGTTTATAAATAGGGTCTAAAACAGGGGGAGCACCCCAAACCAAAGAGCTCAGGTGAACCAGATAAAGTACCCCCTTCTCAATGGCAGACCATTGGTTAGGTGCATTTAAGGAAGTCCAAGAAGTGATGGCCCTTAAGTGTGTTGCATGATAATATTTAGTGATGTCCGGGGCTCCCAAGCCTCCTCTGGACCTAATGGAGAACATCATGGAGCTTGCTATGCGGTGGGCACCGCCATTCCATATGAATTTTAAAAAGGATCTTTGAAGTGATTTTAATTGTGAGGTGGGTACAGCTACTGGGAGAGTTTTGAAGTAATAAAGTAGCTTGGGTAAGATAGACATTTTTAACACGTTAATTCAACCCAATAGAGACAAGGGATATTTGGTCCAGGACGACAGGGACTTATTTATATCCAATATCAGAGGAGGGAAGTTAGTGCTATAAAGGGAGGAGTAGTGAGCGGTAAGTAGAATACCCAAGTATTTAAGAGAGGTACTAAACCATTTATAGGGGTATGATTCTTTGAGTTGAGATAGTAATAGCATTGGAATGTGTATAGGAAGGGCTTCAGTTTTTGAATTGTTGACTTTATACCCGGAAATAGCACTAAAAGAGGTCAATAATTTATGTAATGAGGGAAGGGATATCAGCGGGTTGGTGATAGTTAACAGAATGTCATCTGCAAATAACGATAATTTATATTCCCCCCTGTCTCATCGCCACCCCACGAATATCAGGATTTACACGGATAGACTCGGCTAGGGGTTCTAGGCACAGAATGAAAAGCAGCGGTGATAGGGGGCAGCCCTGACAGGTTCCATTTGTCATGGAGAAGCTAGGAGACAAGAAGGATGACATTTGCACCTGCGCTGAAACATTTGAGTATAAGGCCTCCAAAGCTTTTAAAAAAGCACCATCGAAACCATATATTTTTAAGGTGGCAAACATGTAGGGCCAACTTAGCCTGTCAAAAGCTTTCTGGGCATCTAGGCTCAAGATCAATGCCGAACGTGAGGTTCTATCTAAAAGGTCTATTAGGTCTATCGTACGTCGGGTGTTATCTCCTGCGTGTCTACCAGGGACAAAACCCACTTGATCCCTGTGTATCAGTTTGGGAATAAATGCGGAGAGTCGGGTAGCGAGTATTTTAGTAAATATCTTGTAATCCGAATTTAGGAGGGCTATGGGTCTATAGTTATCTGGGACAGAGGGATCCTTTCCAGGTTTAGGGATAACCGAGATAAACGAGTGAGAAAACTGAGAATGTGGGGGAGTTCCCTTAAGAAGGGAATCATATAAGGCTAACATATGAGGAGATAGAATGTCAAAAAAAGATTTGTAGTAGGAGTAGGGCAATCCATCTGGGCCAGGGGATTTGTGTAATGGTAGTTTTTTAATTATAGCTAGAAGTTCTTCAGCTGACACTGTTGCATTTAAACTCTCTAGGTCCGTTTTAGATAGTTTTGGTAGTTTTATATTGGAAAAAAAAGACTCTAAATTTACCTGCGTAAAATCAAAATGGTTCTCCGGAGTCAGACAGTTATACAATTTGTTGTAGAAGTTACCAAAAATTTTGGACATTTCACGAGGGCAATGTGTTTTAGATCCGTCTGTATGCAAAAGGAAATCAGGCAGGGAGTTGAACGGACGAGGGCATAACTTATTAACTAACATCCTGTGGGGCTTATTTGAGAATTTGTAGAATTTCTGCTTCGTCCACAGCATGGACCTAGCTGTTTTGTCAAGTTTTGTTGATTTGATTTGTTCTCTAAGGTGAATGACTTTACGTAGTTTCTGCACCGTGGGACCACCCAAAAGGGTCCGTTCAGCAGTTACTAGAGCGGACATTAAGGACTGCAATAAACTGTTTCTATCTCTCTTTAGCCGAGATCCCTCAGCTATACACGCACCTCGGAAAACAGCCTTATGTGCCTCCCACAGTGTAGAAACCTGAGATCTCGATCCAGAGTTGAGTATAAAATAATCTTTCAAGCTATTTGCTAGGATAGATCGGGATACTTCAGACTGCAAAAGGTGGTCATTAAAACGCCAGTGACAGGATTTAGTGTAAGTCTGGGATAACATTAGATCTAGTGTAATGGGCGCGTGATCCGACCATGTAATAGGGGAAATGTCTGACTCAACTACATAAGGAATAAGTTGAGCCGAGATAAAAAAATGATCAAGACGGGAGTACATTTTATGAGCTGGTGAGTAAAACGTAAATTGCTTAACAGAGGGATGTTTTATCCTCCATGAGTCGAATAATCTGTATGATCTAATACATTTACGGAATGCATTGACTTGAGACAATATTCTTTTAGGTGGGGTAGTATTAAAAAGCGCTTGTCTGTCCCTATTGGGTGACATGACCAGATTGATGTCCCCACCAACTACCATAAATGGTTGTGAGCGATGTTGGGGAGTATCAAAGAGTTTGTTGAGGAACTCAATCTGACCCGTGTTTGGGGCGTACAAATTAAACAGTGTAAAAGAGGTAGACATGTATTCACATTCTAGAATAAGAAATCTCCCATGAGGATCTACATGTGACCTCCGAACCTTGACAGGACATGCTTTCCTGATCAAGATTGCCACTCCTGCCTTGCCCGTAGAATCAGAGGCAAGATAGGAAATGGGAAAAAACCTGGAGGCAAATTTTAATGATCCTCCTGCCCAAAAGTGGGTCTCCTGGATCATCACTATGTCTGCGCCCGAGGCCCTGAAATCTTTCAGGGCCATCCAGCGTTTACCAATGGAGCCCAGGCCTTTTACATTATAGGACATAATTTTTAGAGCCATGGCTGTGATCTATCTAGGAAGGCTAGTGTGAAGGCAACTAGTACTATAAGTCTGGAAGTAACATGAGAATAAGAGTATACACATTGCAGTTTACAAGTAATTATAATAATAAACGTTTTCCTATCTCTAATTGTTGAAAAACACACCCCAAGTTCTTTCTGACTGCATAGCTCTGAGGAAGAGGGGACTCTCCCCTCGAAACGATTGTGACGTCTGTGCGTTCCTCCACGACCTTTGGAAGGTTTCGCTCATCCCAAATCGCAGGCTGTCTACCGGTGCGATTTTATGTTGTGCCTCCTCCACCAATTGCTTGTGAGTTATTTCTTTTATCATTTTTATTTAATAAATGTTTTAAAAGTTAATGCACAAGGCTGGTGCGCCCCTGTCTTCTTTTTATTTCGGTTCCCAAGTTCTTTCTCCCTTAGAGCAAAATGATAATGACCGTGGGGTCTCAAACTATGGAATACATCAATAGATATGCATAGGAACTGTAAAAAAAAAGAAAAACAAAAAAGGAAAGTCAAAAGAAAAAATGGAAAAAATAGTTTAAAAAATTGTGGACCTGAGAAAAAACAGTTTCTCAGGGGGCCCTGGGCATAGACCAGGGCCTGGTGGGGACGTGGGCGGACCTCCATCTGGCGATTCTGCTTGAGGAGATGGGAGAGGGACCGCTGCTCACCTTATGCCTTTGGTAGCGGGAAAGACAAAAATAGGACAAAAAGATTTTGAAGAAAAACCTGTAAGTCCTTAGGAAAAAGCAAGGTTAACAAATATAACAGGTGTGTTTGACACTTAAAATTTCCAAAAACCTTTAGTAAATGTATCTCAAGGGATGAGAAATATTCTGCCCCGAAAAAAGAGCGAGGCAGATACAAAAACTGGAAGGACCAAAACAGCAACATCGTTTCGTCTAAAAAAAAATTTGTCCAAAACTCTGAGAGGAAACGGAAATGCTAAAGGCAGGGAAAAATAGAACCAAAAATAAGAGCGTTCAGAGGGATACTCAAGGAGGTTGCTTAGAAGATCTCAGGTGTTGAGGAGTAGAAAGGTGCTTCTTTGAGTTGTCCCGAACAGGAGTCCAGATGCGAGTAGGTGTAGTTGGAGGCAAACCGGCCTGTGTGTTAGGAGGGATAATATCTTCTTCCGGTAAAGGGGGGAGACCCAGACTTTTTAGGAAGGCCTCAGCTTCTTGTAAATCACGTAAAGAATATTGGGCTCCATCTTTGGATACAGGTAGACGGAAAGGGAATCCCCAGTAATATGGTATCTTGTGTTGTTGCAAGTGTGAGGTGAGGGGGCGCAAGTTCCTCCGTTTAGCGAGAGTGATGGGCGAAAGATCGCTAAAGATCTGCAGCTTGGCACCCTTGTACGTAATTTGGCATTTATTGCGGGTCGCCAGGGTTAGTGCCTCTTTACTTTCAAAGTAGTGAAACCGTACCACAATATCCCTGGGTCTAGCTCCAGCTGGAGGTTTGGGCCCAGGGATCTATGGGCCCTGTCCAATCGCCAATCTATGTCCACAACTGAGGGAGCCAGGTTATTAAAAAGGCTCAGAAGTAGGGATGAGCCGAACACCCCCCGGTTCGGTTCGCACCAGAACCCGCGAACGGACCGCAAGTTCGCACGAACGTTAGAACCCCATTGACGTCTATGGGACTCGAACGTTCGAAATCAAAAGTGCTCATTTTAAAGGCTAATTTGCATGGTATTGTCCTAAAAAGGGTTTGGGGACCCGGGTCCTACCCCAGGGGACATGTATCAATGCAAAAAAAACTTTTAAAAACGGCCGTTTTTTCGGGAGCAGTGATTTTAATGATGCTTAAAGTAAAAAAAAAAAAGTAAAATATTCCTTTAAATATCGTACCTGGGGGGTGTCTATAGTATGCCTGTAAAGTGACGCGTGTTTCCCATGTTTAGAACAGTCCCTGCACCAAATGTCATTTTTAAAGGAAAAAATCTCATTTAAAACTGCTTGCGGGTTTAATGTCATGTCGGGTCCTGGCAATATGGATGAAAATCAGTGAGACAAACGGCATGGGTACCCCCCAGTCCATTACCAGGCCCTTTGGGTCTTGTATGGATATTAAGGGGAACCCCGCACCCAAATTAAAATAAGGAAAGGTCCCTATATACTCTGAACAGCAGTATACAGGCGGTGCAAACAAGACAGGGACTGTAGGTTTGTTGTTAAGTAGAATCTGTTTGTAATTTTGAACATTTTTAATGTGTTTAGCTCCAGCCAAAAAATCTTTTCTAAGCTTTTTGGAAAACATAGGGAAGGGTTATCACCCCTGTGACATTTGTTTTGCGTCTTTCCTCCTCTTCAGAAGATTTCACCTCACTTTTTTGTCCCAATGAAAAATGTTTTTTGAAAATTTGGGTTTTTTTGTGGAACAAGGATTGGAAAGCATCAGTGGAAAGGAGAAATTGTTTTCCCATATTAACTCTTACATGAGAGAATTTCCCTTCCTATGGGTAGATTTCATCTCACTTCCTGTTGTCTCCTTCCGTTTGCAAGTAGGAGTCGTTTGTAAGTTAGATGTTTGAAAGTAGGGTCCTGCCCTATATACTCAGCAGAAATTTGGGCCTTAGGTGTTGCTGTGGCCAAAACACTGTAAGCCCTCACAGGGCCCTGCTGTGAAATATTAGATCAAGAATTGTAATTACATGCCCCTGTTGAACAGGAGCTGAAAAATTAGGCCTTAGGCACTGGTGCTGGTGCCACAACACTGCAACCCCTCACAGACACTCTAGTTGGAACGCAGGAACGAGCCCTGCTGCAAAGTATTGCATCAAAAATTGTAATTACACGCCCCTGTTAGACAGGGGCAGAAAAATTGGGCCTTAGGCACTGGTGCTGGTGCCACAACACTGCAACCCCTCACAGACACTCTAGTTGGAACGCAGGAACGAGCACTGCTGCAAAGTATTGCATCAAAAATTGTAATTACACGCCCCTGTTAGACAGGGGCAGAAAAATTGGGCCTTAGGCACTGGTGCTGGTGCCACAACACTGCAACCCCTCACAGACACTCTAGTTGGAATGCAGGAACGAGCCCTGCTGCAAAGTATTGCATCAAAAATTGTAATTTCACGCCCCTGTTAGACAGGGGCAGAAAAATTGGGCCTGGCAGTATGCTGCAGCAGGGGGAGCATGACTGCCAGATTGCTGTCCTTCTTGGGCACCCCCTCTGTCCGTGCTCATGTTACTGCCTTCATTGAGCTCAGTATCATCATCAGAGCCTTCCAAACGCTGGGCATCCTCCTGGAGCATGTACCCAACACTGTGGTCAAACAGTTCGAGGGAATCCTCATGAGGACATGGTGGAGCTAGGGAAGGAGTCACTGATGACATTGAGCTGAGGGAAGAGGCCGCTGCTTTGCCAGACAAAGCACCCTGGGCATGGGTGAGAGAGGATGAGGAGGATGAGGACGGCTTGGTCATCCACTCGACCAAGTCTTCCGCATGTTGCGGCTCAACACGGCCAGCTGCTGAAAAAAAGGCCAAGCGTGTCCCATGGCCACGTGCTGATGAGGATGCACCGTCTCCACGACCAGCACTAGACACAGAGCCTGCTTGCCCTCTCTTATTGGCTTGTGACTGTCTGCCTCTCCTTCTTGGCCTTCCAGACATACTAATGGCCTGTAGCTGCACTAAGCTGGGATAGAACACCTGTAATTTTCTTCAGGTAGCTTTATATACTGTAACCAGACAAGCCTGCCTGTCAGTAGGAAGATAACAGGAACGGATCTAGCTGAACACTGTGAGCAGGACGTACTGCACTAAATGTATATAGCAGGAACGGATCTAGCTGAACACTGTGAGCAGGACGCACTGTACTAAATGTAAATAGTCTAGCTGCCTGACCGTGGTACTAATAGGATCAAAAAGAACACCTGTAATTTTCTTAAGGTAGCTTTATATACTGTAACCAGACAAGCCTGCCTGTCAGTAGGAAGATAACAGGAACGGATCTAGCTGAACACTGTGAGCAGGACACACTGTACTAAATGTAAATAGTCTAGCTGCCTGACCGTGGTACTAATAGGATCAAAAAGAACACCTGTAATTTTCTTCAGGTAGCTTTATATACTGTAACCAGACAAGCCTGCCTGTCAGTAGGAAGATAACAGGAACGGAACTAGCTGAACACTGTGAGCAGGACACACTGTACTAAATGTAAATAGTCTAGCTGCCTGACCGTGGTACTAATAGGATCAAAAAGAACACCTGTAATTTTCTTCAGGTAGCTTTATATACTGTAACCAGACAAGCCTGCCTGTCAGTAGGAAGATAACAGGAACGGATCTAGCTGAACACTGTGAGCAGGACGCACTGCACTGACTGTAAATAGCAGGAACGGATCTAGCTGAACACTGTGAGCAGGACGCACTGCACTGAATGTAAATAGCAGGAACGGATCTAGCTGAACACTGTGAGCAGGACGCACTGCACTAAATGTAAATACCAGGAACGGATCTAGCTGAACACTGTGAGCAGGACGCACTGCACTGAATGTAAATAGCAGGAACGGATCTAGCTGAACACTGTGAGCAGGACGTACTGCACTAAATGTATATAGCAGGAACGGATCTAGCTGAACACTGTGAGCAGGACGCACTGCACTGAATGTAAATAGCAGGAACGGATCTAGCTGAACACTGTGAGCAGGACGCACTGCACTAAATGTAAATACCAGGAACGGATCTAGCTGAACACTGTGAGCAGGACGCACTGCACTGAATGTAAATAGCAGGAACGGATCTAGCTGAACACTGTGAGCAGGACGCACTGCACTGAATGTAAATAGCAGGAACGGATCTAGCTGAACACTGTGAGCAGGACGCACTGCACTGAATGTAAATAGCAGGAACGGATCTAGCTGAACACTGTGAGCAGGACGCACTGCACTGAATGTAAATAGCAGGAACGGATCTAGCTGAACACTGTGAGCAGGACGCACTGCACTGAATGTAAATAGCAGGAACGGATCTAGCTGAACACTGTGAGCAGGACGCACTGCACTGAATGTAAATAGCAGGAACGGATCTAGCTGAACACTGTGAGCAGGACGCACTGCACTGAATGTAAATAGCAGGAACGGATCTAGCTGAACACTGTGAGCAGGACGCACTGCACTGAATGTAAATAGCAGGAACGGATCTAGCTGAACACTGTGAGCAGGACACACTGCACTAAATAGTCTAGATAGAAGATAACAGGAACGGATCTAGCTAAACTGAATACAGTGTATATATATATATGCAACACCTGGGATGCATATATATACACAATACACTGTAAGTGCAGCTAACTGACTGACTGTTCTGCCTAATCTATCTAACTCAAATCAAATGACACTGTCTCTCTCTCTCTCTATCTCTCAGCACACCGGAACACACACTACACAGGGCCGCCGTGCAGGCGGCCTTATATAGTGTGGGGTGTGTACTAAATCCCCTGAGCCATAATTGGCCAAAGCCACCCTGGCTTTGGCCAATTACAGCTCTCTCTACTGACGGCGCTGTGATTGGCCAAGCATGCGGGTCATAGTGCATGCTTGGCCAATCATCAGCCAGCAATGCACTGCGATGCCGCAGTGAATTATGGGCCGTGACGCGCCACACGAATTTGGCGCGAACGGCCCATATCGTTCGCAATTCGACGGACGGTCGAACAGCCGATGTTCGAGTCGAACATGGGTTCGACTCGAACACGAAGCTCATCCCTACTCAGAAGGTAAGGTCGGAGTTCAGAGTTGAACACTGTTTCCGGAATCCCTCTGAATCGTAGGTTTTGTCGTCTTTCTCTGTTCTCCAAGTCTTCTTGCTGTAATTGGAGTTGAGATACGGAAAGGCGTAAGTTATGATTTTCCTCCTCGATCGCTTGTACATAATTTACCATTTCGTCGAATTTGTTCTCCAGAGTGTCTGTGCGATCTCCAATTTGGGTTATTTCCCCTCTCAATTCAGCAGCTAACTTGCTCACCTCAGCCGAAACATTGGACGTAATCTGTTGAAGTAAAAGCTGCAGCTTGGAGTCCAGAATGTCAGGGGTGAGAATCACATTTGAGGGTGAAAGAATGGTTGCAGGGTTTTGCGAGCCAGTCAGAGAGGAGCTTGCGGCATCTTCCGAATCCAGGGAGGGATCCAGTAGGGCGAAAGGATTCGCGGAGGAATTAGAGGAGGCTAGCTGTGGTCTGGTAACATAACGCTCCATTGTTGGTTCTTCTCGTGGCACAAACAGTGGTTTGTAATTTTGTTGCTGTTGGCCAATTTTGCCCATGAGGTACACAGAGGTTTTAGTAATCAAACATGCAGGCTTACCTCCAGCGCTATATATTGCTAAAACTGCTGTATGGAGGTCTTGGTGAGCAGACAGGGGCCCAGGGTTTATTTAGGCAGCATCTCTCTCAGAGTAATGTTCTGTTCCATTTGGATCCTCAGATCCCCTTGATTACATCTCTACCTCCCCTTCCTGACAGTCTGGGATGAGAGAAGCAGATCATGTCCCCAGCACCTTGCGAATAACCATACAGCTGGAGGGGCAGAGGGGATGATTTCTGGGTGTATATGAGAGTCCCAAGATGGCCGCCGGCCTCCAGGAGCAGGCCGAAGCCTCGGTCTGTCCTAGGAGAAGGCCGCTGAGGCAGTAAACACGGCCGCTCACAATCACTGGGGCACCCACGGGGATAGAGAAAGGGAGGATCGGGTGGTCTGACGCCCCCCAGGGACCCGACAGCGGGCGATCCTACTCACTGTGACCCGGAGTGTTTGTAATCCAGTCCGCAGGCCGCGTCAGGCCGCAAGGCCGCAGGATACTGAGGCCGTGTGCTGGATGGTTCTCCGCGGCCTCAGTTCCGCAGGCCGGTTCCGCAGGCCAATCGGTGCAGTCTCCAGGATCAGAGCGGGCCCCGTCCAGTCGCTCACCGATCCGCGAGCTCGTGGGATCAGGAAAGAAGCGCCGCCGGCCCGCTTGTAGGCCCCAAGATGGCGGTGGAGGGTCCTGGTATCAGAGAGAAATCTCAGCCGTGAGCGGGATCAGACCAGTCAAAATTAGAAATAACAGTCCAGGGCAGTTCAGCAGGGGTCTGGGATCAATATTATATAACTTATGGCTGCGGGAACACGGTATAAGGCAACGGATGGCCTTAGATTAGAGTGGGCTAAGAGGAGCTCAGCTCACATGCGTCCTTCCCGCAGCAGGTCCGGACACGCCCCCCCCCAAAAATGCTTTTTAATTTACTTGTAATATTGAAAGCAAACTCACCCATCCAAACATGTCTCCATGCTTTTTTGAAAAATCACTTTGAAAAACACCCCCTAGCATTTTTGGCTGTGGCCATTTGGAGTAAGGGCATGTAGCATTTACTTCCTGGAATCCACCTGCCCTTAGATCAGGCATACAAGCAGGAGAGGGGGTGCTTAGCTGAGAAAGCCCCTCGTCCTCTCCTGAAGACTTCTGGGATGTATGACATTTGCCTGGGCCTGGAAACCAGGAAGTAACTAAAGACATGTAAAAAAAAAAGTTTAAAACAAGCAAATATGATATACTTTCCTATCCATTTATTAATGCTAGCAGCATAATATTTAAAAATAGTCCAGGTTGATTGAGAGAATGAAATACTGCTTTTATTTCTTCTTCCCCTTTTAAGTTTATTCACTTAACTTATTTTTTGTAGTGTCACAGCTAAAATACACATAATAAAAAAAAAATGCCTTAAAGTGTTAGTAAACTCAGGACCCTTCATTCACTATATCTGGTCTCCCACAGTACACGGAACATAGAAAGGCAATAGATTTAGTAGATACCCAGTATACACTGCTAAATACCTTCTTTCATCAGCAGTTTATAGCAGTCTTGTGACTTCTATCAGTGCTTGGTTGAAGCCTATAGGAAGAGTTTGCATTCTGCTCTGTCCTATCGGGATGCAGGACTCCTGACCCTCTGGACAGTTCTGTTTGGCCCTATAGTCAGTGTTTATCTGGCGCTCCAGATGGAGTAATCCTTAGCAGAATAGTCTGTGGCTGTAATAGCTGGATGGTGATGTATCCATAGAAGGGGGTATTAAGGGTTAAAAAGGAAGGCAGCCATCCTTCAGAGTGTGTCCAGAACTCTGCAGGAAATGTAAGGAAAAATCAGGAAGGGGGAGGTCCCGATCTAAGTGTAGTATTAAAATGATGACTTTAATAGGATAAGATTAAAAACACTTACAAGATGATAGAAGATGCATGCTCGTCAAAGTAAAGTGCAGTCCTGGCATTCCACATGGCTCTGTGGGTCCCACCGCTGTTTCGGATAGCTGGAAAGGATTGAACAGCTGGCTGGAATCTTGTCAATCAAGGCTGCAGTGATGAAAGGCTACGCGCTCGGAGGCGAATAGAAGGAGCAGCCAGCTCAGCCTTTCATCACTGCAGCCCTGATTGACAAGATTCCAGCCCTGCCTAGGTCCAATCAGATGCCGGTGACATCACTTCCTGTTCCATGGCCCATACTGGTCTGTGTGGAGCTGCTTGGTTCTTTTGCTCCTGGAGAATCTCTGTGATCCATTCCAGCCAGCTGCTCAATCCTTTCCAGCTATCCGGAACAGCGGTGGGACCCACAGAGCCATGTGGAATGCCAGGACTGCACTTTACTTTGACGAGCATGCATCTTCTATCATCTTGTAAGTGTTTTTAATCTTATCCTATTAAAGTCATCATTTTAATACTACACTCAGGGTGGCGCCTCCCCCTCCCTGTTTTTTCCTTAGTTCTGATTGGCCCTGTGCTGATCACATGTACTCTCCCAAGAAAAAAAAAACTCTCTACCAATACACACCTAACTGAGCATGTGCAGCTTGTCTTGTAGCCTCTGTTCTATCAGGAGATGGGTTGGGGACTGGAAAAAGGTTAGGAACAGAGAAGAGATCAAACAACCTTTTTATACAATGCAGATGATTAACCCCTTAGGTTCCACAGTGAGAATAACAAGTATGCTTTACTGCATATGCAGACCGATTTTACTGTTGTTGGTTTAGTAACACTTTAATTGAATTTACAATTATATTGAAGAAACATCTTCTTTATCAGAAACATACTTCTCAAATTTCAACACTAGTTTAATTAAATGCGCAAACAAGAAAAAAAAAACTATGCATTAAGATAAAAAAACCTTAATACTTACCTGAGCCCATCTCAATCCAGAAATGTTGCACAAGAGCCTCGGCTGTCCAGGACTCTCCTTCCTGATTGGCTGTGACACAGCAGCAGGTGCCATTGGCTCCCACTGCTGTCAAAGTCAGTGAGCCAATGAGGAGAGAGAGGGAGCAGGGCCGAGCCACGGCTCTGTGTCTGAATGGACACACAGAGCAGCAGCTCGGCTTGGGTGCCCCCATAGCAAGCAACTTGCTGTGGAGGCACTTGGCAGGAGGGAGGGGCCAGGAGTGCTGGTGAGGGACCCAAGAACTGGAGGATCTGGGCTGCTCTGTGCAAAACCACCGCGCAGAGCAGGTAAGAATGACATGTTTGCTATTTTAAACCAAAAAAAAACAAGACTTTAATATCACTTTAACAATTAAACTAGTTCAAAATGTGTCAGGCACTTTCTTCATTGAACTCCAGTCTGAGACACATGCTGATCTACAGCGGTTATGCCCTGTACACCCAATCGGACATTGATCAGACATTCCGACAACAAAATCCATGGATTTTTTCCAACGGATGTTGACTCAAACTTGTCTTGCATACACACGGTCGGAAAATCCGACCGGTCTGAACGCGGTGACGTAAAGCCCGTACATCGGGACTATAAACAGGGCAGCAGCCAATAGCTTTCTTCTCTTAATTTATTCTGAGCATGCGTGGCACTTTGTGCGTTGGATTTGTGTACACACGATCGGAATTTAACCAATCGGATTTTGTTGTCGGAAAATTTGATAGCCTGCTCTCAAACATTGTGTGTTGGAAATTCCAATGGAAAAAGTCCGATGGAGCCCACACACGATCGGAATTTCCGACAACACAATCCGATCGCACTTTTTCTGTCGGAAAATCCGACCGTGTGTACAAGGCATTACTCTTTTTGAAGAACTATGCTCCTAAACGATAACATTCAAAAGAAAAAATCCCCCACCCAAATTTTCTCACCTATTGTTGTTCTGAACTGTATTTCTGTGTGGAGGCAACCATCTTGGAAGAGGACCAGGAATTTGCTACCACCTCCTACTCCCCCCGCCCTTTCCCCACAAGGCCTGGTGATCTGATAACTGGTAGGACAATGATTAAGAAGCAGGAGAAGTGTAGGAAGGCCACATCCACAGAGTAGTGAAGAAGAAACATTGCACTGCATCTCTTTTTCCGGCTAGGAGAACAGCAGTGCTTTAGATGATCTTACACTGCAGATATACAGCTATAGAACTAGGGTGCCTATGCAGAGTCACATACTACAAAGCATAATGCAAATTTTCAGGAGGAATTCAAGGCAAAGTGTGCATTTTTCATGGTACTGCTTAGGGGCAATTAACATTTCAAGGTGTTCCATATAAGTTTAAAAAATCATTGCTTTCTGAGTTTAGGTTTACTTTAAAGGTGAGACACACATGAACCCTTATGCCGCGTACACATGATCGGACATTCTGACAACAAAATCCTGGATTTATTTCCAACGGATGTTGGTTCAAACTTGTCTTGCATACACACGGTCACACAAATCTTGTCGTAAATTCCGAACGTCAAGAACGCCGTGACGTACAACACGTACGACGAGCCGAGAAAAATGAAGTTCAATAGCCAGTGCGGCTCTTCTGCTTGATTCCGAGCATGCATGGAACTTTGTGCGTTGGAATTGTGTACATACGATCGTAATTTCCGACAACGGATTTTGTTGTCGGAAAATTTGAGAACCAGCTCTCAAGTTGTGTGACGGAAATTCCAATGGAAAATGTCCGATGGAGCCTACACACGGTCAGAATTTCCGACAACAAGCTCCCATCGAACATTTTCTGTCGGAAAATCTGACCGTGTGTACGGGGCATTAGAGTATTTGACACATCTTTGCTTTCTTTAACATAAAATTCTATGGTATGGAATACCGCACTAAATAAATTCAAAACTCTGTAGCTGCTAGAACTACAATTGATAAACCATTGTGAATAAACCTATATACTAAAAGTGCAGCGCTGAAAAAAAAAACCTTAAATCAGGGTCCCCAGAAAGCCCCCTTACATGAGGGTCCCCAGAGAGCCTCCCTACTTACATCAGGGTCCTCAAAGAGCCTCCCCTCTTACATCAGGGTCCCCAGAGCCTCCTCATTACATCAGGGTCCCCAGAGAGCCCTTTCTTAGATCAGGGTCCCCAGAGAGCCCCTTCCTTAAATCAAGGTCCCCAGAGAGCCTCCTCTTTACATCAGGGTCCCGAGAGAGCCCCCTTACATCAGCGTCCCCAGAAAGCCCCCCTTACATCAGGGTCCCCAGAGAGCCCCTCCTTACATCAAGGTCCCCTGAGAGCCCCCCTTACATCAGGGTCCCCAGAGAGCCCCCCCTTACATCAGGATCCCCAGAGAGCCTCCCCTTAAATCAGGGTCCCCAGAAATCCCCCTTAAATCAGGGTCCCCCCTTACATCAGAGAGCCCCCCTTACATCAGCGTCCCTGGATAGCCTCCCCTTACATCAGGGTCCCCAGAGAACCTCCCTACTTATATCAAAACTCTGTAGCTGCTAGAACTACAATTGATAAACCATTGTGAACAAACTTATATACTAAAAGTGCAGCGCTGAAAAGAAAAACTTAAATCAGGGTCCCCAGAAAGCCCCCTTACATGAGGGTCCCCAGAGAGCCTCCCTACTTACATCAGGGTCCCCAAAGAGCCTCCCCTCTTACAAGGGTCCCCAGAGCCCCCTCATTACACCAGGGTCCCCAGAGAGCCCTTCCATACATCAGGGTCCCCAGAAAGCCCCTTCCTAACACCAGGGTCCCCAGAAAGACCCCCCTTACATCAGGGTCCCCAGAGAGCCTCCCCTTACATCAGGGTCCCCAGAGAGTTCCCCTTACATCAGGATCCCCAGAGAGTCCCCCTTACATCAGGGTCCCCAGATCCCCCTCATTGCATCAGGGTCCCCAGAGAGCCCCCCTTACATCAGGGTCCTCAGAGAGCCTCCTCTTACATCAGGGTCCCCAGAAAGCCCCCCTTTTACATCAGGGTCCCCAGAGCCCCCTCATTACATCAGGGTCCCAGAGAGCCCCTTCCTTACATCAGGGTGCCATGAGAGCCCCCCCCCCCTTACATTAGGGTCCCCAGATAGCCTCCCCTTTACATCAGGGTCCCCAGAGAGCCTCCTGTACATCAGGGTCCCCAGAAAGCCCCCTTTACATCAGGGTCCCCAGAGAGCCCCCATCTTACATCATGGTCCCCAGAGAGCCTCCCCTTACATCAGGGTCCCCAGAGAGCCTCCCCTTTACATCAGGGTCCCCAGAGAGCCTCCCCTTTACATCAGGGTCCCCAGAGAGCCTCTCCTTACATCAGGGTCCCCAGAGAGCCCCCCTCTTACATCAGGGTCCCCAGAGAGCCCCCCTCTTACATCCGGGTCCCCAGAGAGCCCCCCCTTACATCAGGGTCCCCAGAGTGCCCCCCCTTACATCAGGGTCCCCAGAGTGCCCCCCCTTACATCAGGGTCCCCAGAGAGCCCCCCCTTACATCAGGGTCCCCAGAGAGCCCCCCTTACATCAGGGTCCCCAGACAACTGGGATGGAAAAGGACCTGGGGGTCCTAGTAGATGATAGGCTCAGCAATGGCATGCAAAGCCAAGCTGCTGCTAACAAAGCAAACATAATATTGGCATGAATTAAAAAGGGAATCAACTCCAGAGATAAAACGATAATTCTCCCGCTCTACAAGACTCTGGTCCGGCCGCACCTAGAGTATGCTTTTCAGTTCTGGGTACCAGTCCTCAGGAAGGATGTACTGGAAATGAAGCAAGTACAAAGAAGGGCAACAAAGCTGATAAAGGGCCTGGAGGATCTTAGTTATGAGGAAAGGTTGCGAGCACTGAACTTATTCTCTCTGGAGAAGAGACGCTTGAGAGGGGATAGGATTTCAATATACAAATACCGTACTGGTGACCCCACAATAGGAATAAAACTTTTTCGCAGAAGAGAGTTTAACAAGACTCGTGGCCACTCATTAAAATTAGAGGAAAAGAGGTTTAACCTTAAACTACGTAGAGGGTTCTTTACTGTAAGAGCGGCAAGGATGTGGAATTCCCTTCCACAGGCGGTGGTCTCAGCGGGGAGCATCGATAGTTTCAAGAAACTATTAGACAAGCGCCTGAATCACCACAACATACAGGGATATACAATGTAATACTGATATATAATCACAC
Organism: Lithobates septentrionalis; assembly: GCA_037952835.1. Lineage (NCBI taxonomy): Eukaryota > Metazoa > Chordata > Amphibia > Anura > Ranidae > Lithobates > Lithobates septentrionalis. The sequence continues at coordinate 143,363 of JBBDGP010000753.1, read as the reverse complement.
ACATAGGTTGGACTTGTGTCTTTTTTCAACCTCACCTACTATGTAACTATGTAACTGCCCCCCCCCCCCCCTTCCAGAGGTTCCCCTGTACCTAGCTGGTTTCCGCTGTCTGTGCACCTCCAACCCCCATCACATCTCTGTACCCCCCACCTGGGATGAGGTGGGAGGCTGCGATCAGCAGCTCTATGGTGCCCGTGGACCACGCAATCTCTCTGGGGCTAGTAGTTCTCCTCCCGAGTGTATACAGTGGAGAGGGATGGGACCTCTGACCCGAGCATGTATCAGCAACAGTGTACAAGCAGAGCGACTCACTTGTACACTGAAGAGTGAAATTGATACCTGCCTGGGTCAGAGCCCCCTCCCCTCTCCACTGTATACATTCGGGAGGAGAACTACTAGACCCAGGGAGATCCTGAGGCCACCATAGAGCTGGCGATAGTCACCTCCCACTCCCCCCACTGCATCCCAAACTGACAGACAGAGGTGCAGGGGAGATGCCGGGTCTTGGGGCCCCCCCACAGCCGCAAAACGCCAGGGCCCAGTCGCAAGTGCAACTGCTGCAATCCTGAAAGTTCCGTCACTGGATGGCAGTGATGGCAATCCATATATATCACCCATAAGTGAATATCCACTACCAAAAACCGGTATTGAGCTTAGCAGAAAGTGTGGACCCAGTTACTGTGGTACTGAGTCAACAAAGCATGTGTAAGCCAGGTAATAGTTGTAGGAAGGCAGCTCTGTGGGTCTCACATCACAGCCTCACGACAAGATCGCCACTCGGTTGTATTGTACGTTCCAATGGACCATAAAAGCATAAAAAAGTTTCCACATAGTGTAAAACCGTAACTTGCAGTTTTATTAGAAGAGGTAGAACACTTACATCACATCATGACTTACATCATATCAAAAGTTAAAAAGCCTGTCACGAAATCCAATAGAAGAACGACATGTAGAATGCAATGGCCTGGATAGAGCTTGGATCCGGTGCGTTTCCTCTGCTAAGACATTATCTGGGGTATGCGTCTTCACTGGTCATTGCGTATATATATAAAATTTCAAAGTAATTACACACATTAAGTAGTGGTGTGACTCATTGGTGCAGGAAACACACATTGGTGCAGGAAAAGAAGTAACAAAGCCAATTACTATTGTGGAGATGACACTGCGGTCCAGCTCTAGCCCTGATTCAAGAATGCTTCCTGTATCTTCCCCCAAAACCCCAACCCCACCCTTACATCAATGGCTGTGTCATCGCAATGCATGCATTAGCCAAAAAAGGCCCTCATCTCACATGTCTATTGCATTGTAAAAAATCATGGAATACTGTTAGGTTCAATCAAGTGTTATTAATTTGGCAAGTAGTACTGCCGGCAAAAGCAACTCATTCAAGATTGGGGCTGCGCAGCAAACAATCGCCAAATGCTAAGCACATGGTTTTGGTATGGTGTTCCCATTCAAAAACCCCATTCAGCTGTCAAGAGAAAAGTAGTTAGCAGTATTTTCTCTTGAATGATTTTCAGCTACTCCTGTACCGCTCTCTGCAAAGCCATCCACCGTGGATCACTTTTTGGAGACAAGCATAACTGTAAATGAGCCCCAAGAGGCTGTTACAGTACAAAGGGGTAATGGGGCTTTGGGTCACACATCTTAGCAGAGTACAGAGCAGGATAGCTACACTTGAATAAACAGGTGACTATTTGTCAGTCAACAAATAAGAAAGTCACATATCACACCCAATATATATATATATATATATATATATATATATATATATATATATATATATATATATATATAGGGATGAAGCCCTTGTCCCCATCAACCATGTTGAGGGCTAGCAGCCTGGTATGGTTCAGGCGGGGGGGGGGGGGGGGCGCTCGCTCGTTCCCCACCCTTTCCTGGTCTGCCATGGCTGCTTGCTTGGATAAGGGTCTGGTATTGATTTTGGGGGGGACCCCCACGCCATTTTTTAAAAATTTTGTCACAGGGTTCTCCTTAAAATCCATACCAGACCAGAATGGCCTAGTATGAATTTTGGGGGGGCCCACGCTGTTTGTTTTTTTTTTACACATTTTGGCATGGAGTTCCCCTTAATATCCATATCAGACCTGAAGGGCCTGGTATGGACTGGGGGGGGGGGACCGCACACCGTTATTTTTAATGGTTTTTAATCTATATTACCGGGAGCCGACAATAAATTACAGCCGTGACATTTTTTTCTTTAGAAATGTAATTTTGCTGCGGTACTGTAAAAAACATCAGAAAGATGCGCTACTTTACAGGCAGACTAAGGAGAGCCCCCCAGGCACAATATTTAAAGGAATATTTTATTTTTATTGTTTCACTTTAAGCATTTTTAAAAACTTTGCTCCTGAAAAAACTTTTCAAAAACTTTTTTTGCATTGATACATGTCCCCTGGGGCAGGACCCAGGTCCCCATACACTTTTTATGGCAATAACTTGTATATAAGCCTTTAAAATTAGCACTTTTGATTTTTCATGTTCATGTCCCATAGACTTTAACGGTGTTTGCATGTTCGCACAATTTTTTTGTCTGTTCGCATGTTCTTGTGCGAACCGAACCGGGGCGTGTTTGGCTCATCCCTAGTCTATAATTTTATTTTAACAGCGAGAGACAGAATAACAACCAAAAAAGTTAGATTGATTTGCATTTTATCGAGTGAAATAAGTATTTGACCCCTTCGCAAAACATGACTTGGTCCCAGCTGCCTTGAGATCATTGACAAGCTACTCATGATCATTGAAACTCCACAAGGTGAGATCTTGCATGGAGCCCCAGACTGAAGGAGATTGACAGCAATTTTGTGTTTCTTCCTTTTGCAAATAATCGCACCAGCTGTTGTTACCCTTTCACCAAGCTGCTTGGCAAAGGTCTTGTAGCCCATTCCAGCCATGTGTAGGTCTACAATCTTTGGACAGCTCTTTGCTCTTGACCATGGTGGAGAGATTGGAATATGATTGATTGATTAATTAATTGATTGCTTCTGTGGACAGGTGTCTTTTATACAGGTAACAAGCTAAGATTAGGAGCACTCACTTAAAGAGTGCCCCTAATCTCAGGTCGTTGCCTGTATAGAAGACAACTGGAAGCCAGAAATCTTGCTGATTGATAGGGGATCAAATACTTATTTCACTCATTAAAATGCAAATCAATTTATAACTTTTTTGAAATGCGTTTTCCGGATATTTTTGTTGTTATTCTGTCCCTCACTGTTAAAGTAAACCTACCATAAAAATTATAGACTGATCATTTCTTTGTCAGTGGGCAAATGTACAAAATCAGCAGGGGATCAAATACTTTTTTCCCTCACTGTATATATTCATTTTTTTTATAAGTGATTTTTTATACTGTTCTCAGCTGCAAAAGGGGCTTGGGGAGTGACAATGGTCGGATGGGGGGCATGACAGCAGCAGCTTGAGAGCACAGACACTGTCCAGTGTAAAATGCAGAGACAGAAATACATTGTGAGATCCTGCACGGGGGGGGGGGGGGGGGGGGCTTGTCAGTATGAGGCAGAGAAATAGCAGTACGCTGGTCTACCCAGTGAAGAGCTGTGCAGGGGAATGTGTCAGCAGGAGGCAGAGAAACCAGTACACTGATTTTCCCAGTAAGGAGCTGTGCAGAGCATGTGTCAGCAGGAGGTAGAGAAACAGCAGTACACAGATCTTCATGGTAAACAGCTGTGCGGGGGGGGGGGCGTGTCAGCTCAAGTCTGACCACTGGATTACAAGGCAGGCTGTGCTCCATAGTAGAATACGAAGCAGTAAACTGACCACACTGGGACAGCTGTGCTTCCATGCCCTGGCGTGGTCAGTTTGAAATAGAAAAACAGGACAGATGGCAGGATCACCAGGTATTTCACACAAAGCAAGCCAAGCAATACAAAGTGAACAGAATGCTTCATGGCATCACAGACCCATATCAGAAATAGTATATCCATAGCGAAAACCTTATGTACGGCTGTTTCCTTGCTGTGTTGATTTACCCTCTCACTATATATTTTGGTGACAATTGTCACTCTGACAGAAGGTGATGGGAAAACCAGACTTTTTTCAGTTATCAAAACAGGAGGTAAGAGGAAATATTTAAATACAAACACTTGTTCTGGTGACACATAAGTGATATCTATTCACTATAGAAACATTTCCTCTTGCCTCCCATTGTGTCTGTGAGACAGGAAGCAAAGGGATAGTAAGGGATAGTAGTAGGATACTGCAAAAAAAAAAAAAAAGAGAGAGAGAGAGATTCCCGATGTTATCCAAAACGAATAAAGGTTTTTAATTTTATTTTTCCAAATTTTTCCTCTTAGCTATGGCAACTTGTAATGAGAGTCTAATAGTGCTAACTTTGCCTTGGGCTAAAAACTATCTTAAAATGAACCTATACTCAGATCCTGCAAACTGAAGTATTTACAGTACATATACTGAACAAGCAGTGTTATTATTATTATTATTATTATTATTATTATAAGTACTTATATAGCCTCCAACAGTCTGTGCAATGCTTTGAAAATTAAAGGGAGACAAAGAAGTTACAATAAAATTCAAGGCAATAGGGTTAGGCGGACTCTGCTCATAACAGCTCAAAATCTAAATGGGGAGTCAAGTGGTACAAAAGGTAATAACTGTGGGGGGATGAGTTGATAAACCCCTTTGCACCGGCGCCTCCCAGCCCTTAAAAGGTTTATGATCATGTGAGTGCCGTGATTGGCTGTCACGGAGATCACATGATCGGAATGCTCCCGATCAGAAGCGATCGAGAGCTTTCCATTAGCAGCCAGTAAGGCCTCATGCACACGAGACGCTGTTAAACGCGCGTTCAGAGGCAGTTGGACACTTTTTTCAACTGCCCCTGAACTCATTCAATGTTATCCTATGTGTCCATGTACACAGTCTTGTTTTTTGGCGTTTTTAGGCAGTTGCGTTTAACCCCTTTTTTCCAGAAGCAAAAAAATGGGTTCAGACGCAAACGTTTTCCACGTTTCAGATGCCAAACGTGGCTAAACGCCGGTACCGCGTTTGGTTTATAAGTGTTTTTAAAGGAACCCTATTTTTTCAGACCAGAAAGCACAGAAATATGATGGTAAACTGCAGCACAGAATGACATTTTGTGAATTTGGTGTGCTAACACAGTGGAACTAACAATACAACATATCCAAATTTGGGGTTCCTAGCACCAAGTGGCCCCGAGATACAGGGCCCCAAATTCAGGTCGCAAAATGTCAAGCACTTTTCTGCAGCAGAGAATGACATTTTGTGACCCGAATTTGGGGCGCAAATACAGTGGAACTAGCACTACAACATATCCAAATTTGGGGTTCCTAGCCCCAAGTGGCCCCGAGATATGGGGCCTCAAATCAGGTCGGAAAATGTCATTCTCTGCTGCAGAAGTGCTTGACATTTTGCGACCAGACTTTGGGGCCCCGTATCTCGGGCCACTTCGTGCTAGGAAAACCAAATTTGGATATCTTGTAGTGCTAAGCACACCAAATTTGGGGTTCCTAGCATCAAGTGGCCCCGAGATACGGGGCCCCAAAGTTGGGTGGCAAAATGTCATCCTCTGCTCTGCAGACGCTTCTAGACACAAACGCAGTAAAACGCAGCTAAACGCGGCAAAACTGGCGTTTCTAAACGCCGGTTTCAGCTTTCAAAAACATGTGTTCAGCAGAGTTTGCACCGGCGTCTTGTGTGCATGAAGCCTAACGTGCAGGGTGCACGCTCTCAGCACAGCTGTGTCTGCTAAGTGGTACGCAAATATGCAGCCACTAGGCGCTAGGGCCCATTCAGCGAGAAGCCACATATTTGAGTACTGTCCGTGCCTAGGGGTTAAGAATGACAAAAGTTTAGTTGTGAGGTGGAGTCAGGATAGGCAGAGAAAAGCGAAGGGATCTGGAAGCCGCACACCGGTCTGATGATAAGTGCCTTTATTAGTAAAAAAGTTGGATCATGGAGTTATACTAAAACACCACAGCAGAAGTGTACAGGGATCAGCTGACGCGTTTCGCACTCACAGCGAGTGCTTACTCATAGCTGGCATACCAGATCCCTTCGCTTTTCTCTGCCTTACCTCGCATCAGCCAGCACCTGGGACTCTCCTCTTGAAGGATGTTGCTAGCCTCTCTTTTCCACTGATTGGAGCCTACCTGAGCGGTGGAACCTTCTCTGCCTAGCTTGCATTACTGGAGTCAGGATAGGCTTCTCTGAAGAGATGAGTTTTCACGGATTGCCTAAAGGCAGACAGAGAGATAGTCGGACAGACTGGGGTGGAGAATATTGGAGGATGAGAAATGCTCTGGAGGTGAGCATGGGAGGAGGAGGTAAGCTACAGAGTAGACAGGAGGTTTAATGAGGAACAAAGAGAATGGTTTGGGTGATACTTTGAGACAGGATTAGGAATGTAGCTGGAGTTGTGGATGGCTTTGCATGTAGTTATTTGTATTTTGATTTTTATTCTTTGGGTGATCAGAAATCCAGTGGAGGGATTGGCAGAAAGGGGTAGTAGACACTGAATGGTTGGTAAGGTGGATGAGTCTGGAAGCAGCATTTATGAAAGACTGAATGGGAAGATGGAGAGGTAGGCCTATGAGGAGGGGATGTAAATTTGAGAGATTTGAGAGATATTAAAGTAGTTGTAAAGTCTTGTTTTTTTTTTTTTTTTTTAACAAACATGTTATACTTACCTGTGGTTTGAAATGAACAAGAAGAATGAACAAGAAGTGGTGCCAAACAATAAAAATAGTGAATAGTGAGTAGAGCCGCCCCTTTACTCTAATGCCCCGTACACGCGGTCGGATTTTCCGATGGAAAATGTCCGATCGGAGCGCGTTGTCGGAAATTCCGAGCGTGTGTGGGCTCCATCGGACATTTTCCATCGGATTTTCCGACACACAAAGTTGGAGAGCAGGAGATAAAATTTTCCGACAACAAAATCCGAAATTGTCGGAAATTCCGATCGTGTGTACACAAATCCGACGGACAAAGTGCCACGCATGCTCAGAATAAATAAAGAGATGAAAGCTATTGGCTACTGCTTTATAGTCCCGACGTACGTGTTTTACGTCACCGCATTCAGAACGATCGGATTTTCCGACAACTTTGTGTGACCGTGTGTATGCAAGACAAGTTTGAGCCAACATCCGTCGGAAAAAATCCTAGAATTTTGTTGTCGGAATGTCCGAACAAAGTCCGACCGTGTGTACGGGGCATAACAAATCATTGGAAAATATAAAAAGTTGGCGCTAACTCAAATATAGCTATAACTTAGTATCTTAGTGCATAAACAATAACCATACAAATGCAAGTATTGACAGGTACTCCTAATTAGCCATGCTTCACCTTCACTCGTGCAGGGAAAAATGCAGGCTCACCAGATGGCTAAATCATGGGAGATTCATATGCTCAGATCCTTTGGAAGGTATAATGTATACCTTGATGTATCCTTATGCTCATTTGACAATATGGCTTGGTTAAAGCAAAAAAATTCACATAGAGCAGTATGCTTCAATATACATTGCCTTGAAAAATAGGATTTTTTATTACAGCTTACCTGTAAAATCCTTTTCTTTCGACGGACATCACGGGACACAGAGCCACAGTAATTACTGATGGTTATAGGGTATCACAAGGTATTGGACACTGGTCACACCCTAATCAGGAAGTTCAACCCCCTATATAACCCCTCCCCTTCCAGGGATACCTCAGTTTTGTAGCAAAGCAATATAGGTGTATTAGAAGAGGGGCGGGACCTCTGTGTCCCGTGATGTCCGTCGAAAGAAAAGGATTTTACAGGTAAGCTGTAATAAAAAATCCTATTTTCTTTTCTCGGACATCATGGGACACAGAGCCACAGTAATTACTGATGGGATGTCCCAAAGCAATGCCAACTGAGGGGGGGGGGGGGGGAATCACAACCCGGTAGGGTGCTATCAGACCTGAGGACCTTGTACCGCTGTCTGCAGCACACTACGCCCAAAGGCGATATCCTCATGCCTTCCCACATTCACCTGATAGAATCTGGTGAATGTATGAACTGAAGACCAGGTTGCGGCCTTGCAGATCTGAGCCATAGAGGCCCGGTGATGCACTGCCCAAGAAGCACCGATAGCCCTTGTGGAATGTGCCTTGATCTGAAACGGGGGAACCTTCCATTTCAAACCGTAAGCTTGAATAATCAACTGTCGAATCCATTTAGAAATGGTCGCTTTTGACGCTGCCTGTCCTCTATTGGGACCCTCTGGCAGCACGAACAAGACATCCGTCTTGCGAATCTGAGCGGTTGCCTCTAGATAGGTCTTGACTGCTCTTACTACATCTAAAGAATGTAGTGACCTTTCTTCCGAAGAACAGGGATCTGGAAAAAAGGAAGGCAGAACAATGTCTTGGTTTAGATGAAACTCTGAAACCACCTTCGGTAGAAAACTAGGATGGGGGCGCAGTACCACTCTATCCTTGTGTATAATCAAGTAAGGCTCTTTACAGGAAAGAGCTGCTATTTCTGACACTCTTCTAGCAGAAGAGATGGCTACCAGAAATATTAGTTTCCTCGTCAGCAAGACTAAAGGAATGTGACATATTGGTTCAAAAGGTTGTTTCTGTAACACCGATAGAACCAAGTTCAAGTCCCAGGGGTTTAGGGGCGCTTTAACCGGAGGATTAAGACGCATCACCCCCTGCATGAAGTTTCGGACCAGAGAATGCGAAGCAAGCGGCCGTTGGAACAACACTGATAAGGCCGAGACCTGGCCCTTGATGGTACTCAAGGCCAGCTTCATCTCTAATCCTAATTGTAGAAAATCAAGAATTCTACCTATGACATATTTCCTGGGATGCCAACCCCTGGATTCACACCAGGATACATAAGCTTTCCAGACTCTATGATAAATCATTCTGGAAGCTGGCTTCCTTGCATTGATCAAGGTAGATATGACAGGACCTGAAAGCCCACGACTTTTCAGAGCGTGGGTCTCAATAGCCCACCCGTCAAATCTAGCGTTTGTAAGGCAGGCTGGAATACTAGACCTTGAGATAACAGGTCTGGGCGTACCGGTCGGGTCCACCGGGAACCCACCGTCATCCCTGCTATTTCTGCTTATCAAGTTCTTCTGGGCCACATGGGGGCCACCAGAAGTGCTGACTTCCCTTCTTGTCTGAGCCTGCGAAGGAGCCGTGGCAGTAGCAGAATAGGAGGGAATACATAAATCAGTGAGAGCCGCTGCTACGGGATCACCAATGCATCCGTCCTGCCTGCAAGAGGATCCCAGGCAACCGGTAGGAAGGAATTCCCCTTCTGCAGGTTTTCGGGTATGAGCCATCAACTGAGGCTCTGACGCATCGCATGCGACAGGTGCCTTGGAAAATTTAATGCCTGCATCTCCTTGTTCCAGGCCGACAGAATACTGTGTTGCAACAGTTCTGCCTGGAACTGCACATAGGGAACTGCTTCGAATGAAGCCACCATCTTCCCCAGCAGCCTTATACAAAGGCGGACAGAAGGACCCTTCTTGGGCCTGACTGTCAAAATCAGCTCCCTTAGAGCAGTGATCTTTGCCTGCAGACACTTCAGTTGAGCAGGAAAAATGGGCCCAGGTAGGCCTGCATCTCTGATGCCTATTGATGTCAGAAATTCTCCTCCCTGCAGGATGGAGACTACTGTCCGAATTGATTCCAAACGGAAGGACTGCATCCTCGGGAATCAATTCAGATCTCTTAAATCCAAAATGGGTCTGACGTCCCCATTTGGTTTTTGGACCATAAAAAGATTGGAGTAGAGTCTCAATCCTTGATCCTTTGTGGGAACCCCCACAATGACCTCTTGCGACAAAAGTCGCTCTATCGCTAGAAGGAGCGACTGCTTCTCTTCTGGTTCTCTGGGAACACCGGATCTGAGGACACGAGGAGAGGGAAATTTTTGGAACTCCAGACTGTACCCTAAGGTTACCGTGGAGATTACCCATCTGTCCTGGAAGTCCTTCTGCCAGGGCCCTGAGAGCTGCAGCAGTCTTTCCCCCCACTCGAGTGAGCGGGGCGCCCCTTCATGAAGAGGCCTTAGTGTCTTGTCTAGAAGACTTCTTCCCCCAGGATCTCTTGTGTCCCTGGGGTTGACTCTTGTTTCTTGCCCCAGACGGAGGAGACCGTCGTGGCTGCCTGGAGGCTGATGCCCCTGGCGCTGGGGAAAGAGTCAGTTTAAAAGAGGGACGCTTACTCTTCTTCTTATCAGGTAAGAGAGTGCTTTTCCCACAGGAGATCCTCTTGATATAATTATCCAAGTCCTCTCCAAACAACCTTTCACCACGAAAGGGAAACCCAGCCAGGAGCTTCTTACATGGTGCTTCGGCTGACCAGTTCTTTAACCATAAGATTCTACGTATATGCACCAACCCAAGCGAGAGGCGAGAGGTCTGCACGATAGAAGATAGATAGAGATGGCATCAACAACATAGCATAAAGCCGCAGGAAGGTTAGCCAACCCCTGGGCCTGCTGTTCCGGTAATACTTTGATGACCTGCTTAACATGGTCTCTTAAGTATTGACAGACTCCAATCGCTGCTACTGCAGGTTGGGCCACTGATCCTGCTAAGGAAAAAACATCTTTCAATAAGAAGTCCATCTTTTTAACCACAGGATCTTTGAGCATCTGAGCGTTGTCTACAGGACAAGTCAGACTACTATTTACAGAGGAAATGGCCGCATCAATGGCCGGTATTCCCCACCTTTTAATACATTTTTCTTCCATAGGATAAAGTGTAGAAAACTTTTTCGGCGGAAGAAATCGCTTATCTGGGTGTTCCCACTCAGAATAAAGCAGCTTTTCAAGTAAATTATGAACAGGAAAAGCATGTGCTGCTTGGAAAGGTTTCAGTGACCCCAAAGCAGAAGAGGTTTCTGTAGTAGTTTCAGGTATGGGCAACTTAAATGTGGAGCGGACCAAACCAGTGAGGATCTGCACTAAGACTTTCTCCTCTTGGGAAGTCGCAGAGGGTCCCTCTCCACCTGATTCCTCCGAAGAGGAATCATCTGTCCCATCCCGATCCTCTGAAAGGGATTCATCTCCTTTATCCCAGAGCTCCTCTGACTGAGGGTCTTGGGGAGCAGAGGAAGGCCTTGTGCGTTTTCTTCCACTAAGTGAAGATGTAATCACGGCCATTAGTCTTTTCTCTAATCCAGTAATGGTTGAGGAAAAAACTTATTGTGTAATGTACACAGGGGCTGAAGTGCCGGCAGCAAGTGTAGCCCCTAACCCCAATGGCTCTCCCTGTTCAGCTGCCCCTGGTCCCTCAGGAGGGGATTGTGTAGCAGACAGGGGGTCCTCAGAACCTGAACGAGACCCCCTAGTGCCTCTGGTTCTTGGGGTACCTGAACCTCTTCTACCCATAGTGCATAGCAACAAGGTGTGAGGTATCAAACGAACACTGACTGCTGAGCGATGTAGTCTGGCTAAAAGCCTTTCTACTAAATGCCCAATCCGGTGTTCTTTAGTAAATGCAGCCCAGGGGAATGCCTGTGTCCCACCTTACATGCGACTGTCAGCTCTGTGTCCCTCTAAGGCTCAGAGCACCTGTACAGTGTGCTTTAAATAGCCATGCTTTGTGGCACTGTGGGCGTCTGAGCACGCTGACGCTGTGCTGACGCCCCGCCCCCCCTCCCCCCCTCGTTTTTGAAAAACAAGCGCTTCCCGCGCGAGCCGACCCTTCCTGACAAGCCTGAAGGAAGGCTGGGGGTGGGGGAATAAGGAGGAGGCCGGCAGTGATGGGCCCTGCATTGCAATGCGGCTTCGGTGGCGGCATCGGCAGCGGCTGTGACAGTGCGGTCTCACCCGCCTTCCAGCATACCTGAGCCTTTCCCTAGCCTGGGGGGACCATCCCAGCAGAGAAAACACCCCACCATCTTACCTTTGGAGCCAGAGGGAGAGTCTGTGCAGCGGACGCTGAGACAGAATCAAGCATGAGAAGGTTTGTGCTCTTGGCAGCCCCCGGTGGTCACAATAGGCATAGCATGCATTTACCTTAAAGGAGAAAAGCCACTAGAATTAAAATTCTGTGGAATCTCCTCTTACCTTATCCAGCCGCAGGGTTCAGTTTACACAGACCCAACCTTCGCCTCTCACGGTGGGCTCTGTTTGTGAAAAACCGTCAGAGACTGGGGCCCCCATCAGTAGGGGGATCCTTCAGTTCTGGGCCTGTAAAGCACCTCGCCAGAAATTAGGAAGTTTAAAGCCATTTTCTGATCCGCGGGTCCAGCTCTCTAAAAAGAGAAGCGTTACAGGTAAAACCTCGTTTCTTCGGACACGAGGCCCGGGTACCATCCAATTCGGCCATGAAAAGACACTTTGAATGGATCCGGTCGCCTGGCTTGCCCCAGTATAGGATCTTAGGATATTCCTTTTGGAGCTTCAGCACAGGACATCCTTGCACGTCCAACACCTAAGACACTGGCGTAAAAACTGAGGTATCCCTGGAAGGGGAGGGGTTATATAGGGGGTTGAACTTCCTGATTAGGGTGTGACCAGTGTCCAATACCTAGTGATACCCTATAACCATCAGTAATTACTGTGGCTCTGTGTCCCGTGATGTCCGAGAAAAGAAAAGTATTCATACCCCTTTGAAATTTTCCACATTTTGTCATGTTACAACCAAAAACGTAAATGTATTTTTTTGGGATTTTATGTGATAGACCAACACAAAGAGGCACATAATTGTGCAGTCAAAGGAAAATGATAAATGGTTTTCCAAATGTTTTACAAATACATATCTGAAAAGTGTGGCGTGCATTTGTATTCAGCCCCCTTTACTCTGATATCCCTAACTAAAATTTGGTGGAACCAATTGCCTTCAGAAGTCACCTAATTAGTAAATATAGTCCACCTGTGTGTAATTTAATCTCAGTATAAATGCAGTTGTTCTGTAAAGCCCCCAGAGGATTGTTAGAGAACCTTAGTGAACAAACGGCATCATGAAGGCCAAGGGACACACCAGACAGGTCAGAGATAACTTTGTGGAGAAGTTTAAAGCAGGGTTAGGTTATAAAAAAATATCCTAAGCTTTGAACATCTCACGGAGCACTGTTCAATCCATTATCCAAAAGTGGAAAAAGTATGGCACAACTGCAAACCTACCAAGACATGGCCATTCACCGAAACTGACAGGCCGGGCAAGAAGAGCATTAATCAGAGAAGCAACCAAAGGCCCATGGTAACTCTGGAGAAGCTGGAGAGATCCACAGTTAAGGTGGGAGAATCTGTCCACAGGACAACTATTAGTCGTGCACTCCACAAATCTGGCTTTTATGGAAGAGTGGCAAGAAGAAAGCCATTTTTGAAAGAAAACCATAAGAAGTCCTGTTTGCAGTTTGCGAGAAGCCATGTGGGGGATATAGCAAATATAGCAAAGAAGGTGCTCTGGTCAGATGAGACCAAAATTGAACTTTTTGGCCTAAAAGCAAAACGTTATGTGTGGCGGAAAATGAACGCTGCACATCACCCTGAACACACCATCCCAACCGTGAAACAAGGTGGTGGCAACATAATGTTGTGGGGATGCTTTTCTTCAGCAGGGACAGGGAAGCCGGTCATTGGGAAGTTGATTGGGAGTTGATGGGAAGATGGATGGAGCCAAATGCAGGGCAATCTTAGAAGAAAACCAGTTAGGGTCTGCAAAAGACTTGAGACTGGGGGCTAAGGTTCACCTTCCATCAGGACAACAACCCTAAACATACAGCCAGAGCTACAATGGAATGGTTTAGATCAAAGCATATTCATGTGTTAGAATGGCCCAGTCAAAGTTAGACCTAAATCTAATTGAGAATCTGTGGCAAGACTTAAAAATTGCTGTTCACAGATGCTCTCCATCCAATCTGACAGAGATTGACAGAGACAGAGATTGAGCTATTTTGCAAAGAAGAATGGGCAAAAAATGTCACTCTAGATTTGCAAAGCTGGTAGAGACCTCCCCAAAAAGACTTGCAGCTGTAATTGTAGTGAAAGGTGGTTCTACAAAGTATTGACTCAGGGGGCTGAATACAAATGCATTCCACATTGTTTACATATTTATTTGAAAAAATTTGAAAAAAATATTTATCATTTTCCTTCCACTTCACAATTATATGCCACTTTGTATTGGTCTATCACAAAATATCCCACTAAAATACATTTACGTCTTTGGTTGTAACAAGACAAAATGTGGAAAATTTCAAGGGATATGAATACTTTTTCAAGGCACTATAAACCAAGTGCCAGAAAAGGTGCTCACTTACATTTTAAGGTGCTAATGTGCTAGCACCAACATGTACAGCGACAGAGCCACCGTTTCCCCACGTCCCACAGCAAAAATCGGAACCAACCGTACCGGAAATGACATCAGCATAGGCAAGCTGGATCACTTATGTACGACATCCAGCTGAGGGGCATGCAGTGCTCTGCTCCCGTGACACAGCAGATTGCGGCTCCCGGTACCCGTCCGCTCAAAGCTATATGATAACCTTATCACAATGTTAACAAAGCTGTATGAATGAATTTCATTTATAACAGCTGTGATTCCTATACTGATGCTGTGATTGACCCACAGCTGTCACATGGTATCTGGGCCAATCACAGCATCCTGTACCATGTGATAGCTGCGGGCCAAAAAAAAGAAAAAAAAAGATAAAAAATGTATAAAAAAATTATTTTTTTAACATCATCAGTCAGTGTATGCCTAATCACTGCCACACCAGTCAATGCACTGCACTGGTGACAGTATGTAAAAAAAAAAATGTGTGGAAAAAAAAATTATAACTTTAAAAAACTTGTAATGCCTCTTATTAAATACCTGACTACTTTCCTAAAAGGGGTCATTTGAGGAGTATTTGTATGGTCCTGGCATACGGTACCATAGTTTGTAGACACATTAACTTTCACACAAATTAATTAATATACACCTATTAGGATTTTTTACCAAAGACATGTATATTTAGGCCTAAATTTATGAAGAAATTTTATTTTATTGGATATGTTTTATAACAGAAAGTTCAAAATATTGGGGGGGGGGGGGGGGGGTGTTCAAATTTTTCAGTCTTTTTTCATCTATATAGCAAAAAATAAAAAACCCAGTGGTGATCAAATACCACCAAAGAAAGCTCTATTTGTGTGAAAAAAGGATATCAATTTCATTTGCATACAGTGTTGCATTGACCGCTCAATTGCCAGCTAAAGTAGCACAGTGTAAAATAGCAAAAAATGAGGTCAAGTGGGTGAAAAGGTATAAATTCACAGTACAAACAGCTAGAGAGGTCAGTTATGGCAGGTTTTAAAGCTCATTTAAAGTGATTGTAAAGGTTTGCATCTATTTCCTCTGTGCAAGGGTTTTGCACAGAGCGTCCCGGTCCTACTGTTCTGTGGTCCCCCGACGGCGCTCTTCCTCTTCATCGGGTGCCCCCACAGAGAGCCGCTTTCCATGGGGGGCACTTTTCCCTCGTGTCACTGGATTTGTTTGACAGCAGTGGGAGACAATGGCTCCTGCTGCTATCACTCTATCCGATGAGGACCCGAGACAGCGGCTGGAGCTGCTGGGCTCATTCTCGTTGCTGGAACAATAGGGTTCAGGTAAGAAAAAGGGGGGCTCTGGGAGGCAGCTGCACTACAGAAGGTTTTTCATCCTAATGCATAGAATACATTAAGGCGAAAAACCTTGAGACTTTACAACTCCTTTAATGCGTGTAAAAAATTTGTAAATAGTTTGACGTCCATAGCTGATTTCTGAGTGGTATCTATAGACTTGTATACCCCCATGTTCTATCCTATCAAACAAAAAAAATGTAAAACACTACTCTGATTAAACAACACCCATGAATGCGCTAATTTTTTCTTGGATGATTGATTTACCTTAAATGATGCGATTTAGTTCCTGTAGAGATGAGGATTTTTTTATAGTGCTTGTGAAATACCTCTCCTACTTGTCTTTTCACGCACAAGTGCTTTGTGTGAGTAGGTCTGTCTATCGGAGTGCTTATAGTAATGACTGCTTGTGTTTCTGTTGCATTGCTCTAATAACTAAAGAGCATATCACTCAAAGTGGGCATGTGTACATTAATACACCACTTGTGAGGGATTTTGTATATGCCACATTAGCATACTGAACGGCTGACACCCCACTGTATTTTTCAGTCGGCTGCTAATTGCAGCCTCTCCCTAAGTCAGGCACACCCAGACAGTGTGTTCTCCCACTCTGGAAGAAGCTGCTCATCACAAAAAAAAGATTTGGTTACCGGAGCTCACGACAAGCTTACTAACGAAGCTCAATGGCTACTTTCTCTAACGCCTTCAGCTATGACGTGTCCCCCTGGCAATCTCAAAATGGGGAGAATTATCCATCTTCAAGCCCTGCACTATCCGAAAGTTATACAACAGGATCCTGTACCACTACTACTAATGGCTCCTATTCATCTCAGTCATTTGAAGAGGTTTTTACATCCAAGCTCACGTTGTCTTCTGGTTCCCAAACTATGGTCAGCCATCAGGATGATGCAGAGAACAAGCTAAGTTCTGCACTGATGTCTTTCAGAGACAAGGTGAGTGCAGAGGGATGGGCAGATGGTGACAATACTCTACATTTTTCTACGCTGAAGTAATGCAGGACTGACATTCAGGAAGCCAGTGTGATGCATTACACTACATATTTTGTTTGTGTGTTTAGTGTATATTTTATTGACTTGATGTGCTAAATGGGTGTTCAACCTATGGTCCTTCAATCATCAGTAATTTTCCTGGATGACAGTTTGCTTAAAGGGTAACTCTACTTTCGTGGGAAAAAAAAAAGCAAAAAAAATAAAATAATATAGTATATACAATTGTAACTCAAGTCATATTGTAACTGAAGATTTCTTCACAGTAAGGGCTGTAAAAATGTGGAATAGACTCCCTCCAGAGGTGGTTCTGACCAGCTCAGTAGATTGCTTTTAAAAAGGCCTGGATACTTTCCTAAATGTACATAATATAACTGGGTACTAACATTTATAGGTAAAGTTGATCCAAGGAAAATCCGATTGCCTCTTGGGGGATCAGGAAGGAATTCTTTTCCCCTGCTGTAGCAAATTGGATCATGCTTTGCTGGGGTTTTTCACCTTCCTCTGGATATATTATGATTGTGTATATGGAATTGTATTTTTTTTTTTTTTTGATTGGACTAAATGGACTTGTGTCTTTTTTTTTCAACTTGACTAACTATGTAACTATGTTATTAAAAATTACATTTCCTTTTCAATCTGCAGCTCTGTAATTTTCTGTAAAATGCAATATGGCAACCTGGAGGTCTTTTTTACACAGAATGTGTACAGAACGCCCCCCAGAAACATATTTTCCTGCTTGTGTGATTGGCTCATTGATTTTCATCGAAGTCTACACTAAAGCTGGATACACACTATACACTATATCTCCTTTAGGCTACTTTCACAATGGAGGCGTTTTTCAGGTGTTTTAGCGCTAGAAATAGCGCCTATAAAGCGCCTGAAAAACACCTCTCATGCCTCCCAGTGTGAAAGCCTGAGGGTGCGCGGTGCGATAGAAAAAGTCCTGCAAGCAGCATCTTTGGGGCGGTTTGGGAGCCTCCTAAACCGCCCCTGCCTGCAAAGCGCTTCAGCAGCGCCGCAACACGGGTGCTTTTAACCCCCTCTTTGGCCTCTAGTGTGGGTTAAAAGCACCCCACTAGCAGCCGTAATGCGCCGCTAAAACTAGCGGCGCTTTAGCGCTAACGCCGGGCACTTTCAGTGTGAAAGTAGCCTTAGATTTTTTTTCTTTAGACCCCTTTCACACTGGGGCAGTTTTCAGGTGCTTTAGCGCTGGAAATAGCCTCTGCTAAGCGCCTGAAAACCACCTCCCATTCATTCCAGTGTGACTTTTCACACTGGGTCGTGCGCTTGTGGCACATTTTGAAAAGTCCTGCAAGCAGCATCTTTGGGGCCGTTTGGGAGCGCTGTATTTAGCACTCCCAAAACGCCTGTCCGTTGGAATGAATGGGCATCACTTCCAGAGCGCCTAAAAAGCGCAACACAGGAGTTTTTAACCCCCTTGTTTGAGGTTAAAAGCGCCCCACTAGTGGCCGAAAAGCGCCTCTAAAATACCGCAAAATACCGTGGCCCCAGTGTGAAAGGGGCCTTAGGCTAGGTTTCCATTATTGCGACCTGATTTTTTGCCACGATTTTGCTGGGATTTTTGCCAAAATTTTTATGCGACTTGAAGCAATGCCAGTGTATTTTTGAGGTCTACGGACCTCAAGTCGCATCAAAGTGGGACTAAAGTAGTGCAGGGTCTACTTTGAAGTCGCTGCGACTTGAAGTGGCACAGATATGAACGGTACTCATTGTAAATCATGGGGTACGACTTGTCATGCGACTTTGTAGTCCCAAGTCACATGACAAGTCGCACTAGTGGAAACCGAGCCTTAGATTGACCAAAACCATATAACATGAGGTCAAACCTAAACACGTTCAATTTATATGCAAACAGGCAGGCCCTTCAACTACATCAGTGGTCTCCAAACTGTGGCCCCTTGTTTGCTATTATCTGGCCCTTGGAGCACTTTCTTTCCATTGATACAAGACATTATTCCTCCGACCGACATCAACAATGGGGCACTATCTCTCCCATTAATTCTAATGATGGGACACTATTCCTCAAACTGACACCAATGATAAGGCACTATTCCTCCCACTGACACTGGCAATGGGGCACTATTCCTCCCCCAATACCAAAGATGCATTGTTTACTTCCACTGACATCAGCGATGGGGCACTCTTCTTCCAAATTAACACTAATAAAAAGGCACTATTCCTCCCACTGAAACCAGCGATGGGGCACTATTCCTCCTCCTAATCCCAAAGATGCACTGTTTACTCGCACTGATGCCAGCACAATTTCTACTCTCAATTGCCACAGTCCGGCCCCCCTAAAGTCTGGAGGACAGTAAACTGGCCCTTTGTTTATAAAGTTCGGAGACCTCTCCACTACATGGTTGAAGGTAACTCTAAAAGAAATCCAACAGCAAAAGTTACAAGTCAGATTTCCGGCAACTCCTGCAACAAAAAAAATCATTTTTGGTAAGATACTCCCAACAGGAAATCACATCTAAAAGGGATGCAGACCCTGCAATTTTCCTCATTAGAGCCCTGCACGTGCAGCAGCTGATTTATAATTATGAACCCACTCCCATTAGATATATTTTTCACATGGACACAGACAAACACACAGTGATTTCTTCAGAATAACACAATGTAGGAATCTGCTACAAAGTTTGTTAAAATCCTTGCTATGTACATAGATCACCCAGAGGGGAATGTATTTTTCTCAACAAAAGTGGAGTTACTCTTTAAGTAAAAGCCTATTAAATGTATAACTAAAGCCAAGAGCGGAGGTGGATTAGAACCTCTGTCAAGTTTTTATTGCTGTTTATGCTCCCATTAGGAAGATTTTATTTTTCCTGTTTAGTGTTATCATTGAGAGTGAAAGTAAAAGATTCCAAATTTTGGATTGTCACCAGCTCATAAATAGAAGGAAACTTTTCTAATGGGGGGGGTCCTAGCTCTGTTGGCCCTGGTGACAACCAATGATTCCCTCACTTTGGAGGGATTTCCTCTCACTTCCTGTTTTGGCTATGGAACAGGAAGTGACTGAAAATGTTGGCAATAGGACACAGGTCGGAAAAAAAGAACAAGGGGTTATAACCCTACCTAACCCCAAGTTTTTTTTTTAATTCTACATTAGGCTGGCCATTCATTGTGAAATCTGGATACCATATACTTTGCTTAAGCAATTTGTATCATAAACAATTGCCATATATGTTTTAGTAAATAACAGTTTTTTATTCTTGTTTTACATTTTAGCTTCTTTTAGGGTCGGTTCACACTGGGGCAACACGACTTCAGCGCGACTTTGCACGGCGACTTCAACGCGGCTTTGACGCCACTTCAGCGCGACTTCAGCGCGACTTTAGCAAATTACAAGGCGCCTTGAAGTCGCCTCCATCACAGGCGACTTCGGCTGTGGCCAATCACGGGGCAATCAGCTCTCTGGGAGGGAGGGGGGAGGGAGGGGTTTTCCCTGCAAAGTCGCTTGACTTTACAGAGAGATCCGACTTGGAGGCGACTTCCATTGATTTCTATGGTACAGGTCGCCTACCAAGTCGGATCAAAGTAGTACAGGGAGTACGCTCTGAAGTCGGAGCGACTTCAGTAGTGTCTATTAAGACGCTAGCGTTCACTCCCATTGAAACTATTTCTTGGGCGACTTGGGGCGACTTGAGGGCGTACAAGTCGGATCCCAAGTCGCCCCAGTGTGAACCGACCCTTAGCCACTTCCCGTTTACACACATGCGCTTCAGTGGCTAGTGCATGTCATTTCTTTATACCTGCTTCCTGTTATTGACAACAGGACCGTGTCTGTGGATTGAGCGTTGGCATAGCCAACTAAAGTCTTAAAGTGGTTCTAAAGACAAAAGATTGTTATATCGTAATGCATTATATGCATTAAGATATAAAAAAAAAAACTTCTGTGTGCAGCAGTCCCCACTCAGCCCCCCTAATACTTACCTGAGCCCCATTTGGATCCAGCGATGTTACACAAGAGACACCGCTGTCCGGGACTCTCCCTCCTTATTGGCTGAGGCACACAGCAGGCACCATTGGCCCCTGCTGCTGTCAATCAAGGTCAATGAGCCAATGAGAAGAGAGTGGGTTGGGGCCAGGCTGCGGCTCTGTGTCTGAATGAACACACAGAGCAGCGGCTCAGCTCGGGTGCCCCCATAACAAGCTGCTTGCTGTGGGGGCACTCAGCAGGAGGGAGGGGCCAGGAGCGCCAGGGAGGGACCTGAGAAGAGGAGGATCTGGACTGCTTTGTGCAAAAACACTGCACAGAGCAGATAAGTATAACATGTTTGTTATTTTTAAACAAATAAAAACAAGACTTTACAATCACTTTTAGGCCCCTTTCACACTTATACAACTTGTCCCACAATTTTGAACTACAAAATTGTATGACAAGTCATTCTCCATGATTTTCAATGACTATCATTCATATTAGCACGACTTTAAGTCGTGCCGACTTCAAAAGTAGTCCCTGCACTACTTTGGTCCAACTTCCATACAGTGTTGCCAACCCCCTGAAGTGAAATTTACTGGCAGGATGACAAAATTTACAAACGGCACCACTCTTTTACTGACAGAAATCATGAAAATTACTGGCAGATCCGCATTTTTTACTGCCACTGCAAAAAAGTACCTAAAATTACTATTTTCAGTGCTAAACAGTGCAAGGATACATATTTGAACTATAAACATATAGCTAGTGCTATTAGCAATGTTTTTAAGCTAAACAAAAGTAAAAAAACATATTTCTCCATTGACATGAAGGTCAGGTTACTATAACCCAGCTAGCACTAGGTTCCCTCCTTACACCAGAGTCTGCAGGGATCCCCCTTACAGTGAAAGGGAACTCTTATGTAAAGGGGAACGCTGCAGATCATGATCTAAGGGGGAACTCTGATGTAAGGGGAGGCTCTGGTGACCAGAGACCACCTTATATCAGAGTCCACTGTGTTCCCTTTACATCAGAGTTCCCAATTACATCAGGGTCTGCAGATTGAGTTCCCCTTTGCACTGTAAGGGGCAATCCTGCAGACTTTGATATAGAGGGGAATGCCAGGAACTCTGATGTGGTGGGCACTCTGGTGACCAGAGACTACCTTCTGCAGAGTGAATACACTAAGGTAAGGGCAGTTGCTAATTTAGGGGGAAACCTTTATATCAGTGCCCCTTAGATTATTGTATTCACTCCCCCTTACATCAGCAACCCCCCTAGACTGGCCTGGCGGTGCTGTCACTGACCTCCTCTCAGGTGCATCGTGCAGGGCTCAGTCAGATGGCTCCAGCTTGGTGGTTCTGGTTTTCCTATGGTCTCCTCTCCACAGTCCACACATCTCTGACTTCTCCCGTGACCCCATGATCCCGGCGGCGCTCCCACTCTTGACTCCTTTCTCGAAACCCCCTCAGAGACTGCAGACATGATGTAGGAATAGGTCAGAGGCTGCGGACAGGAGATGGTCAGAGGCTGCGGACAGGAGATGGTCAGAGGCTGTGGGCACTGGGCAGGGGAGGGTCAGAGGCTGTGGGCACTGGGCAGGGGATGGTCAGAGGATGCGGACAGGAGATGGTCAGAGGCTGCGGACAGGAGATGGTCAGAGGCTGCGGACAGGAGATGGTCAGAGGCTGCGGGCAGGAGATGGTCAGAGGCTGCGGGCAGGAGATGGTCAGAGGCTGCGGGCAGGAGATGGTCAGAGGCTGCGGGCAGGAGATGGTCAGAGGCTGCGGGCAGGAGATGGTCAGAGGCTGCGGGCAGGAGATGGTCAGAGGCTGCGGGCAGGAGATGGTCAGAGGCTGCGGACAGGAGATGGTCAGAGGCTGCGGACAGGAGATGGTCAGAGGCTGCGGACAGGAGATGGTCAGAGGCTGCGGACAGGAGATGGTCAGAGGCTGCGGGCAGGAGATGGTCAGAGGCTGCGGGCAGGAGATGGTCAGAGGCTGCGGGCAGGAGATGGTCAGAGGCTGCGGGCAGGAGATGGTCAGAGGCTGCGGGCAGGAGATGGTCAGAGGCTGCGGGCAGGAGATGGTCAGAGGCTGCGGGCAGGAGATGGTCAGAGGCTGCGGGCAGGAGATGGTCAGAGGCTGCGGGCAGGAGATGGTCAGAGGCTGCGGGCAGGAGATGGTCAGAGGCTGCGGGCAGGAGATGGTCAGAGGCTGCGGGCAGGAGATGGTCAGAGGCTGCGGGCAGGAGATGGTCAGAGGCTGCGGGCAGGAGATGGTCAGAGGCTGCGGGCAGGAGATGGTCAGAGGCTGCGGGCAGGAGATGGTCAGAGGCTGCGGGCAGGAGATGGTCAGAGGCTGCGGGCGGGAGATGGTCAGAGGCTGTGGGCAGGGGATGATCAGAGGCTGAGGGGACTGGGCAGGAGATGGTCAGAGGCTGCGGACAGGAGATGGTCAGAGGCTGCGGACAGGAGGTGGTCAGAGGCTGCGGACAGGAGGTGGTCAGAGGCTGCGGGCACTGGGCAGGAGATGGTCAGAGGCTGAGGGCAGGAGATGGTCAGAGGCTGTGGGCAGGGGATGGTCAGAGGCTGTGGGCAGGGGATGGTCAGAGGCTGTGGGCACTGGGCAGGAGATGGTCAGAGGCTGCGGACAGGAGATGGTCAGAGGCTGTGGGCAGGGGATGGTCAGAGGCTGTGGGCAGGGGATGGTCAGAGGCTGTGGGCAGGGGATGGTCAGAGGCTGTGGGCACTGGGCAGGAGATGGTCAGAGGCTGCGGACAGGAGATGGTCAGAGGCTGTGGGCACTGGGCAGGAGATGGTCAGAGGCTGTGGGCAGGAGATGGTCAGAGGCTGTGGGCACTGGGCAGGGGATGGTCAGAGGCTGTGGGCAGGAGATGGTCAGAGGCTGTGGGCAGGAGATGGTCAGAGGCTGTGGGCAGGAGATGGTCAGAGGCTGTGGGCACTGGGCAGGGGATGGTCAGAGGCTGTGGGCAGGGGATGGTCAGAGGCTGTGGGCAGGAGATGGTCAGAGGCTGTGGGCAGGAGATGGTCAGAGGCTGTGGGCAGGAGATGGTCAGAGGCTGTGGGCAGGAGATGGTCAGAGGCTGCGGGCAGGAGATGGTCAGAGGCTGCGGACAGGAGATGGTCAGAGGCTGCGAACAGGAGATGGTCAGAGGCTGCGGGCACTGGGCAGGAGATGGTCAGAGGCTGTGGGCAGGAGATGGTCAGAGGCTGCGGGCAGGAGATGGTCAGAGGCTGCGGACAGGAGATGGTCAGAGGCTGCGAACAGGAGATGGTCAGAGGCTGCGGGCACTGGGCAGGAGATGGTCAGAGGCTGTGGGCAGGAGATGGTCAGAGGCTGTGGGCAGGAGATGGTCAGAGGCTGCGGGCAGGAGATGGTCAGAGGCTGCGGGCAGGAGATGGTCAGAGGCTGCGGACAGGAGATGGTCAGAGGCTGCGGACAGGAGATGGTCAGAGGCTGCGGACAGGAGATGGTCAGAGGCTGCGGGCATTGCGCAGGAGATGGTCAGAGGCTGTGGGCAGGAGATGGTCAGAGGCTGTGGGCAGGAGATGGTCAGAGGCTGCGGGCACTGGGCAGGAGATGGTCAGAGGCTGTGGGCAGGAGATGGTCAGAGGCTGTGGGCAGGAGATGGTCAGAGGCTGTGGGCAGGAGATGGTCAGAGGCTGTGGGCAGGAGATAGTCAGAGGCTGTGGGCAGGAGATAGTCAGAGGCTGCGGGCACTGGGCAGGAGATGGTCAGAGGCTGTGGGCAGGAGATGGTCAGAGGCTGTGCGCAGGAGATGGTCAGAGGCTGTGGGCAGGAGATGGTCAGAGGCTGTGGGCAGGAGATAGTCAGAGGCTGCGGGCACTGGGCAGGAGATGGTCAGAGGCTGTGGGCAGGAGATGGTCAGAGGCTGTGCGCAGGAGATGGTCAGAGGCTGTGGGCAGGAGATGGTCAGAGGCTGTGGGCAGGAGATAGTCAGAGGCTGCGGGCACTGGGCAGGAGATGGTCAGAGGCTGTGGGCAGGAGATTGTCAGAGGCTGTGGGCAGGAGATTGTCAGAGGCTGTGGGCAGGAGATTGTCAGAGGCTGTGGGCAGGAGATGGTCAGAGGCTGTGGGCAGGGGATGGTCAGAGGCTGTGGGCACTGGGCAGGAGATGGTCAGAGGCTGCGGACAGGAGATGGTCAGAGGCTGCGGACAGGAGACGGTCAGAGGCTGCGGGCACTGGGCAGGAGATGGTCAGAGGCTGCGGACAGGAGATGGTCAGAGGCTGTGGGCACTGGGCAGGAGATGGTCAGAGGCTGTGGGCAGGAGATGGTCAGAGGCTGTGGGCACTGGGCAGGGGATGGTCAGAGCTGTGGGCAGGAGATGGTCAGAGGCTGTGGGCAGGAGATGGTCAGAGGCTGTGGGCACTGGGCAGGGGATGGTCAGAGGCTGTGGACAGGGGATGGTCAAAGGCTGTGGGCAGGAGATGGTCAGAGGCTGTGGGCAGGAGATGGTCAGAGGCTGTGGGCAGGAGATGGTCAGAGGCTGCGGGCAGGAGATGGTCAGAGGCTGCGGGCACTGGGCAGGAGATGGTCAGAGGCTGTGGGCAGGAGATGGTCAGAGGCTGTGGGCAGGAGATAGTCAGAGGCTGTGGGCAGGAGATAGTCAGAGGCTGTGGGCAGGAGATAGTCAGAGGCTGTGGGCAGGAGATGGTCAGAGGCTGCGGGCAGGAGATGGTCAGAGGCTGCGGACAGGAGATGGTCAGAGGCTGCGGACAGGAGATGGTCAGAGGCTGCGGGCATTGCGCAGGAGATGGTCAGAGGCTGTGGGCAGGAGATGGTCAGAGGCTGTGGGCAGGAGATAGTCAGAGGCTGCGGGCACTGGGCAGGAGATGGTCAGAGGCTGTGGGCAGGAGATGGTCAGAGGCTGTGGGCAGGAGATGGTCAGAGGCTGTGGGCAGGAGATAGTCAGAGGCTGCGGGCACTGGGCAGGAGATGGTCAGAGGCTGCGGACAGGAGATGGTCAGAGGCTGCGGACAGGAGATGGTCAGAGGCTGCGGGCACTGGGCAGGAGATGGTCAGAGGCTGTGGGCAGGAGATGGTCAGAGGCTGTGGGCAGGGGATGGTCAGAGGCTGTGGGCAGGGGATGGTCAGAGGCTGTGGGCAGGAGATGGTCAGAGGCTGTGGGCAGGAGATGGTCAGAGGCTGTGGGCAGGAGATGGTCAGAGGCTGCGGGCAGGAGATGGTCAGAGGCTGTGGGCAGGAGATGGTCAGAGGCTTTCACTTCTGTCACTCACTGTGACCCTTTCATCTCTCCAGTAACAGTCACAGTGTCCTCCTCCAGTCCTCTACCGGGCTGGCTTCACCTCCCCCCCCGTAATGTCCTGCCGTGGCCGGGCCCGGTAACATGGCTACTCCTGCTCCCCCCCGCTGAACCGCCGAGAACTGAAGAACGAGCGGCGGCCGGCAGCTTCTGTTTAAAAATGGCACCAGGCGGCGTCATTACATTACTGCGCCGGCCTGCCGAGCTTGTGCGATCTTTCCCGAGTCCTGCAGGCTTCGGAACGGCGCATGCGCAGTTGCATGGCCGGCCCGCAGCCATCTTTTTTACGGACACCGGCTGCCCGTAACGGACATTCACAGGCCCCCCCGAAAATGGGGTGATTTTTACGGGCTGCCCGTAAATTAACGGGCGGTTGGCAACACTGCTTCCATACGATTTGTACTCCATAGACTTCAATGTTAAACCCTCAAGTAGCATGCAAATCGTACCTGAATAATATAGACACAATTTCAGCACTACTTTGTAAGCACAAGCTGAGAATGGTTAATGCCAAAGTTGTGGCAAAGTCGTACAAAGTAGTACTGCTCCCAAATCGCGTCAAAATCACGGCAAAATAGCGGCCGCGAAATCGCGGTAAAATCGTGCGACTTTGAAGTCGTATAGGTGTGAAAGGGGCCTTAAGTTGAATTGAAAGCAAAACCTTTTTTTCACTTTTGATGGCGTAAGGGACAGTTATAACCTTGTCAATTTTTTGTTTTGTTTTTTTCCATCTGTGTCTAATTGGGAAGATTTCCCTTCACTTCCTGTCCTGTAGCCAAAACAGGAAGTGAGGGAAAATTCCTTCAAATGGAGGAAAATCTCTGGTGGTTACCAGGGTCACCGGAACTGGAGTTTCTAGTTGAAAGACTTACCCTCTATTCTTGTTCTGGAGACCATTCAAAATGTGGGATTTTCTTTCACTTTCACTTTTGGTGACACTGTCACCAAAAGTTGCTGTCTCAGGGACACTGACAGCAATAAAAACCTGACAGTTGTTCTAACCCATCCACTCTAGGGATGGCTCTAAGGCTCTAGTAATTAGTACAGAATACTAATTACTAGTACAGAATACAAATGTCCACTTGTGCCCTTATAAAGGGTGTCCATCAAAGATGAAGTATAGAATAGCTCTTGTAACACAGGTGAACAGCTGGAGGGATCCCAGGTCCAAGGGGGGTTATCCACCACAGTACTCTGAAAGCACCTGGGGAAGGGCTTTATGAGAAGCTGTGTGATATTCGGCTCTTCCCAGCTACTTTTGCCTCATCAGGTCTAGCTTATCTAAGCTGCAGAGTGAGGAAAGCTGAGAAACTTACCTTCCCTGGGCATGTTCAAAAACTCAAGGAGTCGTGAGTAAGGGACTTAAAAGGGTTTGCACCTGCACATGAACATGGTGAGTAAATGGGCACTCCACTACACTGCTAAGAAGGAGCTTGTTATAAAGGGTTATAAGGTTATAAAAAAAATATCCCAAGCTTTGAACATCTCACGGAGCACTGTTCAATCCATTATCCGAAAGTGGAAAAAGTACGGCACAACTGCAAACCTACCAAGTCACGGCTATCCACCTAAATTGACAGGCCTGGCAAGGAGAGCATTAATCAGAGAAGCAGCCAAGAGGCCCATGGTAACTCTGGAGGAGCTGCAGAGATCCTCAGCTCAGGTGGGAGAATCTGTCCACAGGACAACTATTAGTCGTGCACTCTACAAATCTAGCCTTTATGGAAGAGTGGCAACAAGAAAGCCATTGTTGAAAGAAAGCCATAAGAAGTCTGGTTTGCAGTTTGCGAGAAGCCATGTGGGGGACACAGCAAACATGTGGAAGAAGGTGCTCTGGTCAGATGGGACCAAAATTAAACTTTTTGGCGTAAAAGCAAAACGCTTTGCGTGGTGGAAAACTAACACTGCACATCACCCTAAACACACCATTCCCACCGTGAAACATGGTGGTGAAAGCATCATGTTGTGGGGATGCTATTTTTCAGCAAGGACAGGGAAGCTGGTCAGAGTTGATGGGAAGGTGGATGGAGCCAAATACAGGGCACTCTTAGAAGGAAACCTGTTAGAGTCGGCAAAAGACTTGAGACTGGGGCGGAGCCAAAGCGACAATGGAATGGTTTAGATCAAAGCATATTAATGTTTTAGAATGGCCCAGTCAAAGTTCAGACCTAAATCCAATTGAGAATCTGTGGCAAGACTTGAAATTTGCTGTTCACAGACGCTCTCCATCCAATTTGACAGAGCTTGAGCTATTAGCAAAGATGAATGGGCAAAAATGGCACTCTCTAGATGTGCATAGCTGGTAGAGACATACCCAAAAAGACTTGCAGCTATAATTGCAGCGAAAGGTGGTTCCACAAAGTATTGACTCAGGGGGCTGAATGCAAATGCACGCCACACTTTTCACATATTTATTTGTAAAAAAATTTGAAAATCATTTATAATTTTCCTTCCACTTCACAGTTATGTGCCACTTTGCGTTGGTCTATGACATAAAATCCCAATAAAATACATTTACGTTTTTGGTTGTAACATGACAAAATTTGGGTCTTTTTTTACCTGACTAACTATGTAACACAATTAACTTTGTTATCACTTTTATGGTTTCAAAAATGATAATGTTATAACACATCAAATAATTTAATTGGTGATGTTCATTTGTGATGGAGGGAATTCTCCTCCAAAAAGGGGAATAGGCCATTGGTTGCTGGCTGAAAGGGGAATTTTGCACAGGTAAACTCTCTGGGGGTCTGAGACAACTAGGCGCCCCATATTAATGACAGAGATGGTTCCCCTCTTGGGGGGGGGGGGGGGCAAAGACATTACTGAGGAATGTGAAGGGGATTGTGAGAGACATTGTTGCTATAGATGCCACATTTCAAAATGTGCACCAACTTGTGATCAACAGTGACCCATGGAGGGAATATTTTGGATATTTTTTTTTGTTTTACCATGCTTAAGTATGTGCCTGATCATGGTCTACTAAATTATTTTCAACACACAATAAACTCATAGGGCAATGAGCTGTGGCCCAATTCCTGTGTCTCCAGTGGTGGGATAAAATAACTTGTGCTTAGGGGGATGAAATGATTTCCAAAAAGGGAATGAAAGTTATGCCAGATTGCCAACCTAGCATGTACAGTAATGCCGCGTACACACGGTCGGACTTTTCGTCTACAAAAGTCCAACGGACGCTGACGGACTAAAGCTGGCTGGTAATCCGATCGTGTGTGGGCTTCCCCGGACTTTCAACTGACTTTTTTAGCCTCAAATCCGACGTACTTTAGATTTGAAACATGCTTCAAATCTTTCCGACGGACTCGAGTCCGGTCGAAAAATCCGCTCGTCTGTATGCTAGTCCGACGGACAAAAACCCACGCTAGGGCAGCTATTGGCTACTGGCTATGAACTTCCTTATTTTAGTCCGGTGTACGTCATCACGTAAGAATTCGACGGACTTTTGTGTGATCGTGTGTAGGCAAGTCTGTTCGTTAGAAAGTCCGCTGCAAGTCCGTCGAAAGTCCGCCAAAAGTCCGTCGAAAGTCTGTCGGACAGGCTGTCGGACTTTTGTAGCTGAAAAGTCCGACCGTGTGTACGCGGCATAAGTATATCTTGTAGGGTGAGTGGCTCATCACAAGCTCCCCTGCAAAATCTCAGGGTGATGGCCATAGCTCATTACATTCCAGCTAATCAGACATAAAAGGAAATGAATGACTGCATTCTAGGCTGCAGCAACTTTTCTCATTTTTTGATTAGTAGCAGGGGTCACTTCTGACATGTTTTCAGGTACCTGGTATGAAAGAGTAGTTACACAGGAGGTGAGAACCAACGTTTTTTGATCTACTCAACTATTATGAGCATCGGAGATCTCCACTTCACACTAATGCCCCTTGGGCTAACCTTCTAAGTAGAGGTATTCCCCAGGGGACCATCTGGGGTTAAAGAGGGACCCCATCCAACCAGTAGTAAAAAAAAAAGCAAAGAATGCATTATTAAAAGGAGTGTTGTCTGAATGAGGACATGAAGGCTGTATAAGGACAGCAGTGCACAGCACTGGTGATAAATGGTTAGTGACGCATTGAAAATAGAAGTGGATGTTATCTATCAGGAATGTGATGAGAAGTTTATTTACAGTATGAGTACAGCACGTTATTTGGAAAATATGAGATAAAGGAATACATGTATACATCTGCTGCTAAAATCTGATGCAGACATGTGATATGAAGAACTGATGACAAGCATGTCACGGGAGGATAATATCTATAACTGACAAATCAAGGAGCGGCATTCACACTAATGATCTAAATATGCTGTCAACCCTTGTTTTACAGATTCTATTTCTGGAAAAACAGCGTGAAATCCTGGAAGACCGCTGGTCTATGCTGAAAGTAGAAGATACTTCTGAAACAGACTTGGAGCCTATTTACCTGTCCTACATCAGTCGACTTCTCGGCCAAGTCAACAATGTAACCAAGAAAAACAACCAGACCCAGGGGAGCCTACTGGACATGATGGATTCAATCAATGATATAAAAGACAAGTTAGTGCTGGCTGTTGGGGTGTACTGATGGAAGTTTTATAAAAGGCAACTCTAGTCAAAAAAAGACCCCAACTTTAGAACTTGAGAACGAGGGAATCCTCCTTCTCCCCAATCCGCCCTCCCAGACTAAATTCTCTTCCTCCCCCCAATTCTTACCTCCCAGTACAACCACCATTCCAGTACAAATCCTTGCTCACCCAATTCTTCTCTGAAAATCCCCCAGCACTAATCTCCCTCCCCACAATCCCCCCTCCCAACACCACAAATTTCCCCTAAATTCCTCCTGTTGGCAAAAGTTCTCTCCCCCCTTTAAGCACACATTCCCCCCATTCCCCTTCTAGGACAAATCCTTTCCCCACTTCTAGCACAAATCCTCTTCTCCAAATCTCCCCTCCAGCACAAATTTTCTTCCACCCCCCAAATCACCCCTTCCAGCACAACTCCTTATCCTGGCACAACCCCGTGCTCCCCAAATCCCCCCCAGCACAAATCCTCTCCACATCCCTAGCACAAATCCACCCGTCTTTTCATTTCTGCTGACTTGCCTGACTTCTCTACCTTGTAAACTCATCTAAGCATCCTGGCCATCAGCTTACAATGAAGCCCCCATTGCAGAGCTAATTTCAACTTTCAGCTATCATGCAACAACGCAGTATAAAGATACATTGTAGATTTTAGATAACTGTACTAGCTTAAAAATAAAAATAACACTACTAGTACACATTGTTCAAATTTGTATAACTACTATAAAAATTACACTTGACAATTACAAGTCACTCTGCCATATAACAACCTTTCTTTCTAGAAGCCTAATACACTCTATATACTCTTACATACACGGCCGTCCTAACCCTCTTGCCTAGATATGTATTGTAACTAAACTGTTTTCTTTTATATTGTAAAGCCTTTTTTCAAACTGTTGGCGCAATATAAATCCTGCATATTGACGATAATAATAGTACCCCAGCAAGGCCCATTGCAACACTTAGGCCTTTTTTTCTCAGAAAATAGGTGCGGGAACTCAACCACGACCCCCAACCCCCCCCCCCCCCCCCCCTCACACACATCGAATAGTGGATGTGGTCAAATTTCACTAACAGTTGAAGTGTCTTGAAAGGGGATTAAATACCAGGAGTGCATTATGTACAGGATGCAGAGTTCGGGGGTTGTTACACACAGAGTGCATGGCTTAGCCTTCTACAACAGGTGCCTACCTCTGCATCCCCTATTCACATCTCACTTTCACCCCTCTTCAGCTCTGACCTCTGCGTCAAACCCCTTTTCCACTGCCCCTATCTTCTTCCTCATTAAAAGCTCCACCATCTTCCACTTGTCTTAGATGTGTTGGTGTATTAAGCTGAAGCACCCAGGGGGCTCTAGTACCTACCCACACACTATAGGTGGCTCTGCCTCTCTCACTTGCAGGGAAATCATCTAGTGGGGGTGTCAGCACCTGCACCTCTCTTGTCTCCATCATACAATCAGTGGGAGCCGCTCAGTAGATCAGATCTGTGGGATCTGTTGGGAGACAAACTGTCACTTTTAAACACAGAAGCCAATCTTCTGTGTTTACAAGTGATAGTGATGAGCAGGAAGCAAAGGGCCTGAGCCAGAGGTGGTGGAACTCAATTTCACCAAGTTCCAGCTGAAAAAAAGCCCTGGCAACACCTGTCAATCTCATAGAGGCAACAAAGCTGTATTCTCTACTCATAGCTTTTGGAGAATGAATTTGACCTTCCCACAGTAGAGAACTTTTTATCTTATTGGAAAATACAACTGTACAATCAGAAAACAGGACAAACTATGATATTTGATACAACTATGGAGTGAGAAATAGGGCCAATTCCTGTAAAGATCCCTTACCAATTTTATTGTATAATATATTCGCTCCAAAGAAAAATAGGAAATAATAACCTCTAACCCCGTCAGCTCCCTTGCTTCCATTCTAATAGGGCGTACACACGGTCGGACTTTGTTCGGACATTCCGACAACAAAATCCATGGATTTTTTCCGACGGATGTTGGCTCAAACTTGTTTTGTCTACACACGGTCGCACAAAGTTGTCGGAAAATCCGATCGTTCTAAACGCGGTGACGTAAAACACGTACGTCGGGACTATAAACGGGGCAGTGGCCAATAGCTTTCATCTCTTTATTTATTCTGAGCATGCGTGGCACTTTGTCCGTCGGATTTGTGTACACACGATCGGAATTTCCGACAACGGATTTTGTTGTCGGAAAATTTTATCTCCTGCTCTCCAACTTTGTGTGTCGGAAAATCCGATGGAAAATGTGTGATGGAGCCCACACACGGTCGGAATGTCCGACAACAAGCTCCGATCGGACATTTTCCATCGGAAAATCCGACCGTGTGTACGGGGCATAAGTGATTCCAAACATACAACTGAGGTAAGAAGAGTGCACACATATCCCTGACACCTTCCTTGTTCTCTCAGCCCCAGCCTGAAATCATGTCATTTTCCTACCAAGAGGCTAAATTTATGCAGAGGGGTTAGCTTCTAGCAGTTTTTGTTCTTCGATGATTACACAACTGCACTGCAACCTTGAAAACATTATTTATTGTATCTGATTCTGAAGACATTGAATCAAGCATGCATTATGAGCAGATGCCTTCATTGTCTGCAGCTGATGCCCAAAGTTACAAAACAGAAGCAGAACAATACTTACCTAGGCCTGTGCTGACCACTCCTAAAGCATAATGAAACAATAGGCAGAAAAAAAGAGGATATAGAGTGGATAACAGAGTAGTTTGATGTCTCTGGATATTTTAAACATTAGACACCCCTTTGCGGATGCCAGGTGCCTGAATTACAGCTGCGGGGAGTGTATTTTTGAAGCACCTGATTAGAGCCATAGGCTCTAATAGGCTTCAAAAAAGGTGGACTCGGAGCGCAGAGCATTGTGCTCAGAGTCCACCCAGGTGTGTTAGAAAAGCAAATGAATATTTGCTTTTCTAACACTGAACCCCCTCCCTGCCAATCAGAAAGTGTGGGTCTAATACCCATCATCTGATTGGCTGAAGGCACAGGCCCCTATTGGACACCTAGCAGAACGGAAGAGACACATGGGAAGCATGGAGGATACAGGAGCCATCCCACAGCTCGCCACCGTCACCCGCTGCCTGGCCACCAAGATGGGGTAAGTGCCGGGCAGGCAGCGGGCAGAGGTCACAGTGGCTGCATTTGATGGGGCACAAGTGGCTGCATATGATGGGGCACAAGTGGCTGCATATGATGGGGCACAAGTGGCTGCATATGATGGGGCACAAGTGGCTGCATATGATGGGGCACAAGTGGCTGCATATGATGGGGCACAAGTGGCTGCATATGATAGGGCACAAGTGGCTGCATATGATGGGCACAAGTGGCTGCATATGATGGGCACAAGTAGCTCCATTTAAAGGGCACAATGGCTGCAATTGATGGCACAGTGGCTGCATTTGATGGCACAAGTGGCTGCATATGATGGGGCACAGTGGCTG
Organism: Lithobates septentrionalis; assembly: GCA_037952835.1. Classification (NCBI taxonomy): domain Eukaryota; kingdom Metazoa; phylum Chordata; class Amphibia; order Anura; family Ranidae; genus Lithobates; species Lithobates septentrionalis. The sequence continues at coordinate 109,455 of JBBDGP010000753.1, read as the reverse complement.
CATATGATGGTCACAAGTGGCTGCATATGATGGGCCACAAGTGGCTGCATATGATGGGGCACAAGTGGCTGCATTTGATTGGCACAAGTGGTTGCATATGATGGGCGCAAGTGGCTGCTTTTGATGGGCACAGGTGGCTGCATATGATGGGTCACAAGTGGCTGCATTTGATAGGCACAAGTGGCTGCATATGATCGGGCACAAATGGCTCAATTTAAAGGGCACAATGGCTGCAATTGATGGCACAAATGGCTGCATATGATGGGGCACAGTGCCTGAATATGATGGGGCACAGTGCCTGCATATGATGGGGCACAGTGGCTGCATTTGATGGCACAAGTGGCTGCATATGATGGGGCACAGTGGCTGCATATGATGGTCACAAGTGGCTGCATATGATGGGCCACAAGTGGCTGCATATGATGGGCCACAAGTGGCTGCATATGATGGGCCACAAGTGGCTGCATTTGATTGGCACAAGTGGTTGCATATGCTGGGGCACAAATGGCTCAATTTAAAGGGCACAATGGCTGCAATTGATGGCACAAATGGCTGCATATGATGGGGCACAGTGGCTGCATATGATGGGGCACAGTGCCTGAATATGATGGGGCACAGTGCCTGCATATGATGGGGCACAGTGGCTGCATATGATGGAGCACAAGTGGCTGCATATGATGGAGCACAAGTGGCTGCATATGATAGGCACAGTGGCTACATATGATGGGGCACAAGTGGCTGCATATGATGGGCACAAGTGGCTGCATATGATGGGGCACAAGTGGATGCATTTGATGGGCACAATGGCTAAAATTGATCGCACATTGGCTGCATTTAATGGGGCACATTGGCTGCATTTGATGGCACAAGTGGCTGCATATGATGGGGCACAGTGGCTGCATTTGATGGGCACAATGGCTACATACGATGGGGCACAAGTGGCTGCATATGATGGGCACAAGTGGCTGTATATGATGGGGCACAAGTGGATGCATTTGATGGGCACAATGGCTGAAATTGATCGCACATTGGCTGCATTTGATGGCACAAGTGGCTGCATATGATGGGGCACAATGGCTGCATTTGATGGGCACAATGGCTACAATTGATGGCCAGTGGCTGCATTTGATGGGCACAATAAAGCTGCAATTGATGGGGGTTTTTTTTCAGTATTTTTCAGTTTTTTTGCGCCCCCCCCCCGAAAAAATTTTTTGAGCACCAGCCGCCACTGGTGGGGGGATCCCGACTTCATTGTCGTGATCTCGCCTGAGCCTGGACCGGCTCTTTGACAGCAGCGGACAGCGGGCATCAGCCTGCCGTCTGCTGAAAATGGGTCACAGAAGTGCAGAATGGACTGTATTCCTGTGATCCATAGAAGAAGTACAGCCAAATGAGCTTTGGCTGTACTTCTCCTCAAGGCCCATATTCACATCTGAGCATGTTGTAGCTTGTTTCCCTACACCTGGAAACACTGAACATTTAATTGTGTCTGTTCACATTTTAAAACTCAGTTGCTTGTACACTGTACACTTATGCCCTGTACACACGGTCGGATTTTCCTTGTTGTCAGAAATTCCGACCGTGTGTGGGCTCCATCACACATTTTCCATCGGAATTTCCGACACACAAAGTTTGAGAGCTTGCTATAAAATTTTCCGACAACAAAATCTGTTGTCGGAAATTCCGATCGTGTGTACACAAATCCGACGCACAAAGTGCCATGCATGCTCAGAATAAATAAAGAGATGAAAGCTATTTGCTACTGCCCCATTTATAGTCCCGACGTACGTGTTTTACGTCACCGCGTTCAGAACGATCGGATTTTCCGTCAACTTTGTGTGACCGTGTGTATGCAAGACAAGTTTGAGCCAACATCCTTTGGAAAAAATACTAGAATTTTGTTTTCGGAATGTCCGATCAATGTCCAACCGTGTGTACAGGGCATTATAGTAGATGAGCTATTTCTTTAGCATAATCAGACATTTTCAGCCACATAGACTTTGAAGGGAGCTCATCTAAAAATGCACTACATGCTCATTTTCATGCATTTGTGTATGTTTCAGTGCCTTGAGAATTCTTCCCCCTGCCAAGCTCAAGAAACAATCTCCTAAAGCTTGATATGTGTGCAAAATGTTTGCATAAAGCTTGTAACACACATTAAAACCACCAGGAATAGGCTCTGCTTAGGTATGAATACAGGCTAATAATCAGATTGGATTGTCTGACTGCAACATTCAGCTATTCTATAGTGAAACCATACCATAATAATAAAGGTTTAAGGGTCACATTTATTTAAAGTATAGGCTTATTCATATCCTATAGAAAACTTTTTGTTGTGTGATTGATAAATCTACTTCACAGATTTTATCATATGTTCTTTTCTTGACATATACACACAGAAATGGTTATTGAAACATACACAAAGCACACAGACACACAAAGGAATTCTATCCTAAGACACACAGCAGTGTTTACACAGTACTGATTGAAACATTTCATGTCCGAATAAACACAATTTCTGTAGGGTATGGAGAGATCACTCCCAGTCTAGACAGCTTTTTGTTATAAAAAAAGATTGTGAATTTTTGCTACAATTTTGCACTTTGCATGAAGCAGCCAGCCACACATAAAGGTGGAAAAAGATGGCAACAGGTACAAACATATTATCTAGGCTTACTATATAAAGACACATAAAAGCAAAACAATTCAGACTATAGATGTATGTATATATACAGAATCTGAAAACTAGGGGTTTTGTGTTTCAGATATAATGCTCCAGCTGTATTATATTTACAGCTGTGGAACATCAATAATGTCTTGGTATGCAAGAAGTTAAAGCAAACTGATGGCTTTCAGAAAAAAGTGATAATTTCTCGGGGCTCTGAAGGTGCCCATGGTGGTTCCAAATTCCTGGGCTTTCCCATTTCTCCAGGAAGCTCAGGACCGCTGTATATTGCTTAAACTTTGAGAGCAGGAGAAAGTCAGGGAATGGACCCCCTCTGCAACTAATGAACCCAGAAGTGACAGGCATTATATCACTTCCGAGTTCAGAGTTTTCATTCCCTGGCTACTGTAGCTGGGGTGGCAGTTAATCAAGCACAATCTGTGCATGATTAGCTGCAATGGAGGGCTAGGAAGACACTGAAGATCTAACAGACCCCTGATTTCTCCTTAACCGCTTGCCGACCAGTGCACAACGATATACGTCAGCACAATGGCACGGCTGCGCAAATGCGCGTACAGGTACGTTCACCTTTATGACGCTGCATTGTGGGCACGTGGGCCTGCCACGTACTCCGTGCCCTGCATTGTGTGCCCGCGGGTCCCGCGGATTGGATGTCCGCCGGTGACCCGCAATCATGTCACGGAGCGGCAGAACGGGGAGATGTAAACAAGGCATTTCCCTGCTCTGCCTAGTGACATGACAGAGACCTACTGCTCCCTGTCATCGGGAGCAGTGATCACTGTCATGTCAGTGGTAGCCCATCCCCCCCACAGTTAGAATCACTCCCTAGGACACACTTAACCCGTTGGTCGCCCCCCAGTGTTTAACCCCTTCCCTGCCAGTATCATTTATACAGTAATCACTGCATTTTTATAGCACTGATCACTGTATAAATGACAATGGTCCCAAAATAGTGTCAAAAGTGTCCGATGTGTCTGCCATAATGTCGCAGTCACGATAAAAATCGCAGATGGCCGCCATTACTAATAAAAAAAAATGATAATAAAAAATGTCATAAATCTATCCCCTATTTTGTAGATGCTATAACTTTTGCGCAAACCAATCAATATACGCTTATTGCGATTTTTTTTTTTTTTTTTTTTACAAAAATATGTAGAAAAATACATATCGGCCTAAACTGAGAAAGAAATTTTTTTTATATATTTTTTGGGGATATTTATTATAGCAAAAATTAAAAAATATTGCTTTATTTTCAAAATTGTCGCTCTTTTTTTGTTTATAGCGCAAAAAATAAAAACCGCAGAGGTGATCAAATACCACCAAAAGAAAGCTCTATTTGTAGGAAAAAAAAGACGTCAATTTTGTTTGGATGCAAACAAAATTGCAAAAAAATTTGTATAATATTGTGTGTATTTGAACTCAGATTAATTTTAGTGATTTTTTCCCGAAAATATGAATTTGAAAAACACCTGTGCAAATATCATGTGGCACAAAAAAAAATGCAATTGCTACTATTTTATTCTCCAGAGTATGTTTTTGAAAAATACGCACTTCTCTAAAGTAGCTTTTAGCAAATATGCAGGTTTTGATATTCTGTATAGAGTAAGGGAGAGTTATATCACCTGTAGGTTTTTTTTTTTTCTTTTGCCATCGGTGTCCCATTGAGATTTTCCTTCTCTTCCTGTGCCATAGCCAAACAGAAAGCGAGAGGAAATCCCTCCAGAGTGAGGGAATCCCTGGTTGTCATTAGGAGCACCAGAACTAGCATCCTCATTGGAATATTTCCAATCTAATACTGTCCTGATGACAATCACAAAATGTGGGGTTTTTTCACTTGCAATAATAACTGTAAACAGGAAAAGTACAGAGGGTAAGTCCCTAATAGGAGCACAGATAAAAAAAAAAAAACTGGCAGGTGTTTTATCCTTTACACACTCTCTCCAGATATAACATTATAAAGAGAAAAAGTGAGTTTATGTTTAGTTTCCTTAAAAATTATGCTTTAAAATTTTAAGCATCTGGTTGCAATACATACTGAATGCCAAAGTTACCACTGTCCTCATTGGCCCCTAAACCTTAGGTTGTGACGATGCACACCAGTGTCTTCCACCACCAGCCTCTCTACAGCTTTAGTCACACATAATGAAGCATGAGAGGAAGGTTAAACAGCATAGAGGCAGCAGTTCTGCTTAGAGATCATTTCAAAAGGTCTCTTTATCTGGATGCATTGGATTTTATCACAATAAGATACTAAAGCTAGTGGTAAAATCGCTTGGTAATGTTGAAGATGGTTCACAATGCTACATTGGCTTGCACAGTTTAGGAACATACCTTGGCATTCTGTATGTATCCATGCTTAACCACTCCAGCTTCGGAAGGTTTTCCCCCCTTCATGACCAGGCCATTTTTTGCGATACGGCACTGCGTTACTTTAACCAAGTGCAACACTGCACCCAAATAATATGTATGTCCTCTTTTTTCCCCACAAAAGGAGCTTTCTTTTGGTGGTATTTGATCACCCCTGCGGTTTTTATTTTTTGCGCTATAAACAAAAAAAGACTGACAATTTTGGAAAAAAAGTATTTTTTTACTTTCTGCTATAAAACATACCCAATAAAAAATGTAATAAATCAAATGTCTTCATCAATTTAGGCCAATATGTAATCTTCTACATATTTTTGGTATAAAAATTTTGCAATAAGCGTATATTGATTGGTTTGCGCAAAAGTTATAGCATCTACAAGCTATGGGATATTGTTTTTAGAATTTGTATTTATTTTTATTTTTTTACTAGTAATGGCTGTGATCAGTGACTTATAACGGGACTGCGACAAATCGGATATCTAACTGACACTTTGACACTTTTTGGGGACCAGTGACAATAATACAGTGATCAGTGCTAAAAAAAATATGCACTGTTGCTGTACTAATAACACTGGCAGGGAAGGGGTTAACATCAGGGGCAATCAAAGGGTTTAATGTGTTCCCTGTGAGTGCTTTCTAACTGTGTTTTCACTGTGGGAAGGCAGAGATCCATGTTCCTGCTTAGCAGGAAGACATGATCCCTGCCTTCCCTTGTCACAGAACGGCGATCTGCCTTGTTTACACAGGCAGATCGCCATTCTGCCTGTCTTCCAAACGATTGGTGGATCCTGGCGGACATCACGCTGCTATCTGATCCGATCCTGTCCGTGAAATCCAGACGGATGGTGACCCTATTTTCCATCTGTCTGGCGGATCAGAAGAAAACGGACAGGCGGTCTGTTTTTATCCGATCTCCCCATAGAGGAGAGTGGGACTCTGACAGGTCCGTCTCAGCACAGTGAGTGGAGCTGTTATCCTCCTGCTCAGCGGGGATCAGCGGATCGATTCCCCGCTAAACAAGCGGACAAGCCCGTGTGAAAGGACCCTTACACTGATGAGCACATCAACAATAAACAATATGAAGCTCATTTTAATGAACCCCAGCAACAACTTTACAGCTACAGGTAATGTGGCCTAGTGCTTCTGATACCTTATGTAGCTGATTGTTGGATGAAACTTGGTAAGGAAGGCAAGTATGGTTTTGGCTTTGTTCCAAGGTAAAATGTTGATATGTGTAATTGCAGTGTTTAGGGTGAGTATTGCTCGTAATTAGAAAGTGTGTTAATATTTATTCTGTTATAATTATACTTATTTAGGTGATTCACAGTGTATTAGTTATATATAACTTCTAACTGGTGAATCTTCTATCTGAAAATACCAAATTAATGGGAGGAGCTGGTTTTGAAATGAATATTAAGTCCTGAATGAAATATTATTTTAATCTAAGTTTCCATTATTAGCATAATGGTCATAATCATATCATGTATTTATAAACAGCTGTGTTACTCACTCTATAAACAAGAGTGCTAGCTTTTTAATTTTTTCACTAATTTGTATAATGATGATAATTATACCATTGTTTTAGAATGAACATAGAACTATTTATGCTTCTTTATAGAGAATGTAACCAATTGGCACTACTTCTAGAGACGGCATGTTATGTATGTTCACTAGCATGGCACATGGGATTTATTTGACTGCTTTCTGACTCAGGAAGAGGTCCCTCAGGTGCCCAAATCCAATGAAAACAGCATACCATAGAGAGCATACAATTAACGTGATTTTGCGCAAAACCTAATAATAAAGTGTGACTAATATCACACTGGACAGTGATAAATCATCATGTGACATAAGATAGTGAAGAAACCATATAGTGATATATAAGGGAAAAAAAGTCCAACAATTGATATAAAAGAAAACAGGGTGTTGATTGTTGATCTCGTGACTTGTGATATGCTCTCCACCACTATGTGCTCTCAGAACTCTCACCTTAAGGGCATAAGTAATATGCCTTAATGAATCCTAGGGAACAGTCTCAATCCGACATTCAGGATGAATAGTGATGTCAGCCGGCTACTATGAATACATCTCCTCCCGAGCGTTGATGCAATCCATATGAAAAATAAGTGAGCCTCCAATAGTGTAATAACGAAGATACCAAAATGTATTGAATAAAAATACCTGCTTACACTGTGGCAGCAGCTAGCGTGCCAAACATGAACAAAAGACTGCATTCCACGCCACCTCGTATGTCACTTCCGGTCCACGATAGATACTTCCGGTTACATCCTACGCATTATGTCATACCACATGACTTCCTCAGGGAACCGGATTGGCTAGAATATCAGTCTATTTATATCATGCGGGCAAGAAATGGACAAGCCACCATTTTGTTGAAGGCCAAACATTTCATTAGTAATTGCAAGACGGCGGCCATTTTCCATAGGATCAATGACTATCAATACATTCCAAACTATTAATACATCATCAATAAATCTTTTGTATAGGCCCAATTCACATGGGGGATTTTTATGGACCCCCTTCTCCCTCCCATTGGGCCATAAAAGCATTAGCCACACTGGGGGCAAATTTTGCCCCCCTGGCAATGCCAGTCGTCTGCTTGTAATAGGCTTGGTCATGCCAGAAATAGTTGTTTTTGAGAGAAAACTCTATGCATTTAATCAGGAACTTTCTCCAATCCGGTTCCCTGAGGAAGTCATGTGGTATGACGTAAGGCGTAGAACGTAACCGGAAGTATCTATCGGGGACCGGAAGTGACATACGAGGTGGCATGAAACGCCATCTTTTGTTCATGTTTGGCACGCTAGCTGCTGCCACAGTGTAAGCAGATATTTTTATTCAATACATTTTGGTATCTTCGTTATTACACTATTGGAGGATAACTTATTTTTCATATGGATTGCATCAACGTTCGGGAGGGGATGTATTCATAGTAGCTGGCTGATATCACCATTCATCCTGGATGTCGGATTGAGACTGTTTCCTAGTGGATTTATTAAGGCATATTACTTATGCCCTTAAGGTAAGAGTTCTGAGAGCACATAGTGGTGGAGAGCATATTACAAGTCACAAGATCAACAATCAACACACTGTTTTCTTTTATATCAATTGTTGGACTTTTTTTCACTTATATATCACTATATGGTTTCTTCACTATCTTATGTCACATGATGATTTATTACTGTCCAATATGATATTACTCACACTTTATTATTAGGTTTTGCACAAAATCACTTATATATTTATATATATATTTTTTTTATTTGCTTCAGTGAGTGGTGTTCACGTTCTGATTTTGCAGCATTTCCACCCACAATTATTATTTAGGTTTTATTATAGTAGCGCAGAAGTCCCTTTACAGAATACAAATAACCCTTCTGCTCCACGGGAGGTTTCTGTCCTCCCTGAGCTCGCCTTAGGACCTGCTTTTGGACCTGATCCCACATAATTTTACTAATGCACAGGATTTAAGCTCATCATGAAACTAACAGAAATTTTTTTTGCATTGTATCAGGTCCAAGAGTGTAGAAACCAGTCCCATCAGACCCCTCTTTACAAGAGTTTACAACCTAATGCCCCTGCTAGTCATACAAAGACAAACATACATATGCTCTAGAGTCATTCTGACTAGAAGACAATCACATTATATCCAACCAGTATGATTTTTAGACTGTGGGAACCTGGAGTAGCTGGAAGAAACAATATAGATATGTATTCAAACTTCATGCTCACTTCTGTGCTTCAAATCTGCAGTTCTTCCACTAGGCTCCCATGCTGTGCATGTAAAACCAGAAATAAGTACCGTATATACTCGAGTATAAGTCGTTCCGAGTATAAGTCGAGGCCCTAATTTACCACAAAAAAATGGGAAAAACTTATTGACCCGAGTATAAGACGAGGGTGAGAAATGCACAGTTACTGTAAGTGGAAAAGAGGGTCAACAATGCCCATTTGCAGCATCACTGTGCCCATTTGCAGCCATAGGTCCCCTGAACTTCAAACTCGGTAGTTAGGGGTTCCTAGATGCCCCCTAGCTGCAGCCAAAATTTGGGGTCTCTGAACCCAAAGGGTCCCAAAATGACATTGCTGCAGATAGACACAGTTTACCGAATTTGGGGCACCGTATCTCTGGGCCACTTAGTACTAAGAACCCCAAATTTGGTGTGCAAACCCAGTGGAACTAGCACCATAAAATTTCCAAAGCTGGGGTTTCTAGCACTAAGTGGCCCCGAGATACAGGGCCCCAAATATCAGTTCAGAAAATGTCAAGCACTTTTCTGCAGCAGAAAATGACATTTTCTGAACCAGTTTTGGGGCCCTGTATCTCAGGGCCACTTGGTGCTAGGAACCCCAGCTTTGGATATGTTATGGTACCATTTCCACTGGGTTTGCACACCAAATTTGGGGTTCCTAGCACCAAGTGGCCCTGAGATATGGGGCCCCAAAATCGGTTCAGAAAATGTCAAGCACTTTTCTGCACCAGAGAATGACATTTTCCGAACCGATTATGGGGCCCCGTATCTCGGGGCCACTTAGTGCTAGGAACTTCCGCTTTGGATATGTTATAGTACTAGGTCCACTGGGTTTGCATACCAAATTTGGGGTTTCTAACACCAAGTGGCCCTGAGATACAGGGCCCCAAAGTCGGTTCGGAAAATGAAATTTTTTTCTGCAGAAAAGTGCTTGACTCGAGTATAAGTCGAGGGGGGCACTTTCAGCACAAAAAAATGTGCTGAAAAATTCGACTTATACTCGAGTATATACGGTATTGTATTGCATAGATCAGTAATGGTCTACAAAAGGTACTGACACTTTTACTTAAGGGGTTTATGCAGCAACTTTACCCCGTTAGGTTTAAAACCTGCTCTGCTGCTTAAGGTAGTAGTGTTTTCAGCCCATCTTTACATGTCCTTTTGATTGATGCCCTGGAAACAGCCAACTTTGTCTCCAGGGATTTCTATAGACAGAGAACCTCCCCCAAGCTAGCTAAAAATGTATAGGTACCATAAAGCCAGCCACATGCTCGTACAAATTTGTATTTTTTTTTTTCAGAATCTTTGCTCAATTTCCTAATGGATAGTGGGGTTAAATCAATGATTGCTTTTGACTGTAATGACAAGAAAATTCAAAGGAGCAGAATGGAAACATTTTCTCAGACAAATTAAATCATACATATTGTAAGATGCATGTTCTAAACACAAAATTTAATTAGCTAATGAATTTAGTTGACCCAACGAGAGCAAAATTGAATGCTCTGACGGTTCAGAAATTCTGCATAAGTGTTCAAATTAAATTTTGCTAGTATAGGCCCAGCTTTGTTGTTTGCTGGGTAAAAGTGGTTCACAAATAACTGTCTAACCACCCTAAAGCCACATGCATACTGACAAGGCTACCTCAATTTAGGGTAAACAGACCTGGGTGCATATTGCCATAAACTTACATACTGCTCAGTGCACTATCCAGCCTTGTCCAGGAACATCAACTGCCAGCCTCCCATAGAGTTTGGCACGCTGCCGGAAGAGAGGCTGGAACCTGCCCTTTAAGGTCGCCTTGATTTTTTTATAACGAACATGCAAGATAACAACAAATTATAGTGGAGCTAAACTCTGCTATACTTTCCTCTAACAACATGAGACCCCTTGCTAACACTTCCATCTTTACCTGGTCGTCTTCTGGGTTTGACATCTTCGGCTACCTTGATAGACAGTCCCTAGATGTGGTAACAGTTAAAAATGGCACAGAGCTGGCTTATCTTGACACTAAGGCATATCAAGAATATACTGTATATTAAGCTGCACATGCATGGCTCAGTGTACATGCAGAAGAACATTGCTTTTGATGCTTTTATTGCAGAAGAGTCGCTAAATCAATAGCTTGCTTGCCAGCATTTAATATAATTCCATTTTAGTTTCTTGGATATAAATGGTTCCATCAAAAGGACTTTTGAATGTTCTATTTGGAAGCAGCTTTCCAACAACATGCAAAAAAAATACAGATTCTCCTCTCATACAGTATTAAATGCACATCCACTATTCAGTGCACACCAAGTAAAATTGTTGGGCAAGTATTCTATAAAAAGCCAAGGTAGATGTTTTTACATATCTGCACAGTAGGGAAAAATAGACAACCAGAAAATTTGTTTAAAAGCCGTTTGTTAAAAAGCTGTTTAAAAAGTCAGATGGTCAGTTCTCTCTTTATAAAAGTACTAAGAGCAATTATGCTCCATGTATTGAATTGTATTGTAACTGTGCTGTCTACCCTCATGTTGTAAAACGCTGCACAAACTGTTGGCGCTATATAAATCCTGTATAATAATATTAAGAATGTACTAAAGGACGCCAGGTGTCTCAGAACAGAGGCTGCAGCAGAACCTTTTAGTAAAATAAGCCATAACAGCTGACAAGGTGCTGATATCATTACATTATCCAGGACATCCCCACTTCACCAGGGTCCAGCAGGAATAGCTACAACACCTTTCCAACAGAAAGTTTGCCAGTCTTACATTCTACTTTATATAGCCCAAAATGTAATGAATCCCTAGACCAGCAATATATCACCATAGGGCAACTAGCCTGTATATCTCTTAATATACCATCTGTCTTCCCTAGGTATGAAGATGAGTTCAATCTACGCACAGACATGGAATATGCATTTGTAGGACTGAAGAAGGTAAGAGTGATGTCATGCATCTAATACATGTTTTGTTATAACGAGAGTATCTAGCATCCATCGATTCATCCAAAACTTATTTTATTAGATCAGCATAGAAACATACAGGACAACCTGCTAAGACGTTTCAGCTTGCTAGGGTCTTAGTTGTAGCTCCTAATAAAATAAGTTTTGCCATTGTGCAATCATGTTCTATAAGAGGATGAATGTCTGTGCTGTGTGCTATGAGAGGGTAGAGAAAGTGCAGTAGAAGGTGAGCTGTATGTTTTTCTTTTTTATTGAGGTCAGAGGAGCTGTTCATAGCAAATAGTCTGATGAGAGTGAACGTATAGGATCACTTGTTAAAACTACCATCTGATTGGTTGCTTTGGACAATATCTCATGCTAGCTTTTCCAACCTTAACTAGGGGAAAATGAATAAAAAGGACAAAATCACAGGTATAAACCTACCCCATCCACAGTAATGGCCAAATCTGACATATCTGGAGAGTCTATGTAGATGCATCCAACCCACTTTGAGTAGAGAACAAGCACTACTACTACTACTACTAACAGAAAAGGCAGAATGCAAACACCAAACAGCTGCAATCTCCAAATGGCTACCAAGCTGTCAGTCTGCACTGGTGTACAAGGTGTTTGAAAGATATGTCATCTTAGTGCACTGCCAATATTATTGCAATATTATTATATTAATCCGGACAAAGATGCAAAACCTGTTTAACAAGTCACTGCTAGCATATGGGCTGTCTGAGTACCAGAAAACTTTTATATAGGAGTAGCCAATGTACAAATTAAAAGGACATAAGGAGGAACTGGCACAAACTGATCTTTTGTTCCCAGTTTGTTTTCTCAAGTCATTTAAAACTAGTCCCCAAGAGATCTTTTAACTCTATAAAAGAAGCTGAAACTCATTAAATTGTTATAACCTGACCCAAATAGCTTTGTAGTGTGTCATCTAGCTGTATGAGGAGCTGAGGTGACAAAGGTGGCCTTTTGCACAATTCCCTTCTGAGCACCCTTGAAAACCAAGAAAGCGACTGAATGGGCGATAGAATGGCACAAGTGTCAAGGTGCACTGGAACTCAGGAGCACTGCTATCAGATTTACAGAAGTACAGCACAGGTTTGAGTCAGTAACAGATAGGCAAAACCAAGGCCAGGAACATGCAGAGATCAGCACTGTGCAGGCAATAAGGGAGTGGCGTAACTAGTATTTTCAAGGCCCTAGTGCAAGAAACCATGAAGAGCCCCCATCAGGGGCGTTGCTAGATCTACAAAAGATATTGGGCTATAGCCCATAGCAGTGAACTAAGGAAAGCATACTTGCCAACTGTCCCGAATTTCCCGGGACATTCCCGGGATTTAGACCCTTTTCCCAATTTTATCATTTCCCGGGAAATGTCCCAGGAAATTTGTTTTTTCCCAATTTTTCGCCACCGGCCACTAGAGGTCAGTGCCCGACAGAGACAATGTCTCCACCAGCCGCCATTTTTAAGAAGACCAGAAGAAGTAGGATGGCTGGATGGCTACAATAGAAATTGAGCTGCGGTGGCCCTACCCCCCGCCCCCCTCTGCTCATCTGCCAGTCTCTGTGACCTGTTATGGTAAGGGGCGGGGGATGGGCAGTGCCGCAACTCAATTTCTATTGTAAGCGCGCTGCTCCGGTTGACCGACTTTGGGGCCCCATATCCTGGGGCCACTTGGTGCTGGGAACCCTGAATTTGGTGTGCAAACCCAGGGGAACTAGCTCTACATCATATCCAAAGCTGGGGTTCCTAGCCCAAACGGTTCGGAAAATGTCATTCTCTGCTGCAGAAAAGTGCTTGACTTTTAAAGTTAGGCTGACACAAAGCCTGCTGAGTGGTTTCCAGCAATGTCATTTCGGGACCCTTTGGGTCCAGAGGCCCCAAATTTTGGCTGCAGCTAGGGGGCATTTAGGAACCCTTAACTACCGAGTTTGAAGTTTGAGGGACCTATGGCTTTGGAGATATGGACTGGTAAAGCGAAAAGTTCATACCAACCATGGATGGGGACACTAGATGTAAGGAGGGGCTCTGCTGGGGACACCTGATGTAAGGAGGGGTAAGGAGGGGCTCTGCTGGGGACACCTGATGTAAGGAGGGACTCTGCTGGGGACGCCTGATGTAAGGAGGGGCTCCGCTGGGGACACCTGATTTAAGGAGGGGCTCTGCTGGGGGCACCTGATGCAAGGACGGACTTTGCTGGGGGCACCTGATGGCATCTGGTGGCAGGCGACATGGCAGGTGACACATTCAGGGGTCCCACTGATTCTGGATTATGGTGAGTTGAATGATTTCATTCTATATTACAATGTAATAATAGTAATAATGTGCTTCGATCATCCTGACACCACAACAACCATGGTGCTGGGATGATTGAAGCGCTAACACCAGGTGTTTGGAGTATCTTTATCTGCTGATTTGTTAAACTCTGGAATACACATTTCTTTTTTTTTGGACTACACATTTCTATTGTGGTGTAGGATCTGGGCCTGCTGTCCCTCCATCCCTCTTTCCTTCCTTCTTTCTCTCTCCCTCCCTCCCTCTTTTCCCCTTTCTTTCTCCATCTCGCATTCATCTCAGACTCTAACCACACCCCCATTTGAACCACTCCCATATAAGCCAAGCTATTTCACATAAACTACGCCCATTTTGCGGTGCGCTCAGCACGCCGCATTTTTCTTTTTTGCTGTGTCACGCCTACAAACGCATGCCCCGCCCCTGAATTATAATAAGACTCCGCCTACAGCCAAAAAAAGTGTCCCTATAAATTAAAAATATACATTTTTTTTACAATGTTGGCAACTATGAGAAAGTCATAAGCCGCGTACACACGATCGGATATTTCTGACAACAAATGTTTAATGTGAGCTTGTTGTCGGAAATTCTGACCATGTGTAGGCTCCATCGGACATTTGCTATCGGAATTTCCGACAACAGATGTTTGAGAGCTGGATCTCAAATTTTCCGACAACAAAATCCGTTATCGTAAATTGAAGTTGTTTTGCTGCAGATATTCACACAGAGTTTCGACAAACTGATTTCTTAATTATTTCTCGTGATCTCCTGAATAATTTTTTTTTTCGGCAGATCCCCAGAATAATGTTTTGATTTTTTTTACAGTGATCTCCTTTTTTTTTATCAAGATCTCCCGATTTTTTTTTATTATTGTTTTTTTTTTCTAGTGATCTCCATAATATTTTTTGTCATTTTGTGTATCAAGTTACCACAACACCATTATTATCTTATATTTTTTTAACCTCAGGGAAATTGGTTGGTGTTGTTGTCCCTTGTCAATTTGAAATTGTATTTTTGAAATGTACCTGCCTACTCACAAACTGTCCTTTTTGAAGTAAAACACATAGCCAAGTATTTGTGAAAAAAAATAGATATTTATTAGGGGTCATAACAAAATAAAGAGGAAGGCAACGCTGGATAAACTGTTGAGATAGGCAAAGCCTTTGTACCCCAGGGCAGACATCAATTATTTGACAGGCAAAATTGGTAGCCTGAGGAGTCCATCTAATAGGGAGAACAATCCTGTCCAGGACTCCAAGAGATCGGGAGCAGCAGCAGATGACATATATGTCCCGAGGCTGTGGTCTTACAACAGCCTGCGTTTTTTGCCAGACCAGACCAAACGCAGGCCATCACTCTCAAGACTTTCTTGCATGCTTCCTTCCAGACTGTGGCTGTGGTGTTGGAGTTGTAGCAGAAGGTGGAGGAGGAGTATGGTCCAACTCACATATGTGACTTTTTTTTGTGAGTTCGCCCATCACCCCCTTATTTAAGGCCTGATAGATGACTTCCTAACAAATGAGGTGTTGTCCCACCTCCATTTCCTGCATTTTGCTGGCTGCCATGCAGGCATAGGCCTCTTGAAGATGAGGGGTGGTTCTGAGGGCCGCAGTAGCCTGCCGAATCAAAGAAAGTGCTGACTCCTCCACGTTACTCCCCTTCCTGGGCCTTTTTGTTGGAAGTTGGAGGAGAGGAAGCTGCGATTCGGTCAGGCTACTGGGCACAGCCACCTCGTCGCTGCCACTTTCCACGGCCACCTCCTGGCTGCCACTTACCCCCTCCACCTCCTGGCGGCCACTTTCCCCCTCCACCTCCTTGCTGCCACTTTCCCCCGCCAACTCCTGGCTGCCACTTTCCACGGCCTCCTCCTGGCTGAGACTTTCCTGTGTATGAAAATGGTACATAGATTTAGTTTTTTGGTCATCAATCACACACAATTTTTAGCTCATGACTGTTGCAGATTGAATGTTAACAAATAGAAAAAGACTATCCTTCTGACCCCAGCATTTTTCATTCTTGTCCCAAACATTTTTGGCTATTACTGTCTATTGATATGTAAACCACTTTGTTAAATCAGAAATTAGTGATCAATAATAGCATCTAGTTAACATCATTCATTTTGTGACAAGAAATATGTTGAACAATGCTATACCTGGCTCAAGCTGGGCTTCTCCACTTCTACCTGGGTGAAAGGCCCAGCTTATACGTCGGAAGCCTCATCTGAGGTGGAAGAAAGTGTGGAAGGAAGTGTGGAAGGAAGGGTTCAGAGTGATGGCTTGATTTCAGTCTGGCCTGACAAAAACGGCAGTCTGTCCTAGTACTACAGCCTGGGGATCTCATGGAATCCTGGACCTTCTTGCGCTCCCTATTATATGTGCTCCTCAGGCCACCAATTTTGCACTTCAAATAGGGGATGGTTGTCGTGGGAATCACCGGCTTCACCAATTCCAGCAATTGATCCAGCGCTGCCTTCCTCTTTATTTTATTATTATAAAATGGGTGTTTTACCTGCCACAGACAGGGCAGCTCTCTGTATTTATCAATGAAGCTAGGGAGGAAGTCGTGATCGTTGAATCCATTTTATCTGCAAGACACAACACAAGAAAAACCCTAATGTCAGGCTAAACTCTCCTAATCTTGTCCCAATATAGGCTTCAATCTCTAAGCAGTATAGGCCACTAACCACTGATGCCCCAAGTTAAAATTGTACCTTCGTTAGCACGATCGGCACTTCCACTACTCCATCCTCCGCTCAAAGATCGTACGTACGACACAAGCGTGTTACGCTTTATATACATTGTGCATGCGTAAAACTCCATCTGCCCCTGATCTTCTTTATAGTATATTTCCCGCCCCTTCTCTTTCAGCGCAGTGGGAGAGCACATGGCGGAGACAGAGCAGGTGCATGAGAGTAGCAGCAATGACGAGGAAAGCCCGGAGCCACAAACGTCCGGATCCAGGAGATTTAAGGTCTCAAATATGTCCTTTGTTGAGATGGTGGACATCTTAAAGAGGGCCGACTATGACGGGAAATATGGACTGTACAGAAACCCAAATGTGAGAAAAGCCAAAATCGTGACTAAAGTTGTAAAAAGTCTGCAGAAGAACTTTGGGGTACGACGATCCAAGGAGCAATTGAGGAAATGATGGTCAGACCTCAAATTGAGGGAGCACGATCAGTACAGAAGAATCAAGAGAGTGCTGTAAAAAAGTAAGTATTTTGTCGTGTGTTCCTATTATTATTATTACATTCGTGCTGCTCCATGTGCTTTTCTTTATTGTTGTACAGTTTAAAATGGCATTTAAAATGGAAAGTTTCAGGTTCGTGGGCACAGTAATCGTTCATAGTAAACATCGTTCGTCCGTCCATCCACTAATACGATGTTTTTGGCAGATGCAGGTTAACTACATTTGTTCAGGCCTATTTGTATTAAAAGAAGTTTGTTGTCTAGATGTGTTTGTAACTAGAATGAAATGCAAACTTGATTCAGTGTAAGGAGAGGACACTCAGCAGCTGTTTACACATCTGGACGCAGGAGCACTAGTGTGGGACACCAGAACACCCTTTTTAGGGTGCCCCACACAGGTGCTCCAGTGGATACTAGGGGTATCTCTATGTGGGAAACTTTACCAAAAAGGTAAGTACAGGCATACCCCACATTTAAGTACACAATGGGGTTTATTTACTAAAGATAGAAAGTGCAAAATCAGGCTCACTTCTGCATAGAAATCAATGAGCTTCTAACCTCGGCTTGATCAATTAAGCTTTGGTAATAAAACCTGGAAGCTCATTGGTTTCTATGCAGAAGTGAGCCTGATTTTGCACTTTCTAGCTTTAGTAAATAAACCCCATTGTGTACTTAAAAGCGGGGTATGCTATGCCTGTATTCCAACTTGAAGAAAGGGAAAAAAAATCATGTCTTCAACTTGGAACTCTGCCAAAACAGACAATTGTACGACACTTCCAAGCAATGTTTCATATTACTATTTCTTGCCTCAAATATCTGTGTGCTAAGTATACCTTTTTTTTATTCACATAGGGGAGAAAAGACTGGGCATCTGAGGACACCAGGGACCCCCAACCTCCTAAAGAAGGGGAAATCCCCACACCACAACCTGAGGATGTGGATTCCGAGGTACATGATTTGTGCGAAATGGTGACCACAACAGGTCAGTGTCTGAGACCACAGCTTCAGGTAATAGATGTATGCCTGCATATTTATAATACATGGTGTGTTTTTTTATTTTAGGTGATGTGGATGTTGTGGAAGCAGAAACTCATTTCACCAGTGCAAGTTCACACGTCCTCATCGGGGAGATCATGGTGTGCAATCGTAATTTAGAAAAGATAGAGGAAAACATCAATGATGTTCAACAAAAAATGAAGAACATCATTGATGTTTTAGGCAGAATCTAAAACACACAAAAATTGTACCGTTTTGGAATATTTTATTTTAAATCAAGTCTTAAAGTATTATAAAAGCCAAATTTTGAAGATGCACACAGCGTGTCAACATGTGCTATCTGCCATCATGGGATATCAATGTACGTGTTATGTGGCTGCAACCCCTTCCTCGCAACTCAAGTAGGTGGGAGGAAGGGGTTGCACCCCCGAAACACGTCCATTTATCCCCCATGATGGGAGCTAGCACATGTTGATATTAGGCATGGGTTTAGAAGGAAAATCCACATTTTGCCTCCCAATTTGTGTGCATCTTCAAAATTTGGCCTTTACAGGGGTGACATCACCCCATCTGATGTAGGCAAGATCAACAAAGTTTGGACATACTAATGTCTGATATTGCCTTCAATTTTTCAAAGTTGAACTTTGTAAGTTCCTGTATTGTGTATGTTGTTATGGTTTTAAACATGCCTGTTTAACCAAAAAAAGGCTATTTCTAATGTCAACCATAAAAATGTTATACACCAAAGATGTTGGTTTGTTCAAAAACAGTATTCTAACTCACATGTGAATAAGCACAGAGTAAAATGTTTTATACTCAACAATGTGTGGCTTCTTATTTTAATGCTCAATGCCAGTTTTTGGAGTAAGTTGTTGGAGTTTACAGTGACAATGGGGGTATTTACTAAAGGCAAATCCACTTTGCACTACAAGTGCACTTTCAGTGCAGTTTCAGTGCACTTTCAAGTGCACTTGTAGTGCAAAGTGGATTTGCCTTTAGTAAATAACCCCCACAGTGCTCTAAAATTGGCACCAATAAGGGCCATTTTCTTTCAATAATTTTATTGGTTTAATAATCACAAAGTACGTTCCAGAAAAGAAAAAAACAAAGCAAAAGAAAAACAGGAGACAAAGGGGAACGTTTGGTACATGTGAATTGAAGAGTACATATATTGGCCAACACGGCCAAATGTAGAGTGAGATAACATATGACTTACTCAAAGGGTTACAGCATAGGCCATATATGTGTAAATGAAAAGGAACGTTATGACACTAAACAACTCCAACTCCGACATGTTTCCCAGTCGGAGTTATAAGCTTAATAGCGGGTCAATGGTGAGTATGAGATTGTTGTTCCTTAACTTTTAGTAAGTAATGGAGAGGAGGGTGAAAGGGAGCACCCCCAGCCACCCCTAAAGGGATCATGCTGTGGGTGGGGGGACCCCCCTCCCTCCGACTCCATCAATATTTGACCCTAGTCTTCAATCAGGAGAGTAAAGCTCGAGTATGTATTATGCAGAGATGTTAGAGCTTCAAAACGGAAAAAACAATTACCGTATTTTCCGGACTATAAGGCGCACCGGATTATAAGGCGCACTAGCAATGATCGGCTGTTAATGGGGATATTTCCATATATAAGGCGCACCGGACTATAAGGCGCATTTAATGAAACACCTCCTGACTACGATGGCCGTAATGCCCAATCCAAGAAGTGCAGCTTCGTAGGATTACCAAAGCCAGGAAGCTGCACTGCTTTGATTGGGCATTACGGCCATCGTAGTCAGGAGGCGTGCACATATATTCGTTCATTTCCTATACTGTACTAGCTGCCCCAAAAATGGCTCCTGTTAAGAGACATGCTTATGATGCGGATTTCAAACTCATCGCTATCAGTCCCGCATTAGAACAACCTGAGAGAGGTTTACGGTACGTCGGTTTACGGTAAGAGACCGGGTGGCTTTTTCCACAAATCTCCATCCCTATTGATCTGTGACTCCATGCGCGCCCATCTGACAGATACTGTCAAAGCCCAAGTGAAAAAAAACGAATACGGTGCTTGCCATCATTCCGGGTGCATTAACCAAAGAACTCCAGCGATGTCAACAGGTCATATATAAGGCGCACCGCATTATAAGGCGCACGGTCGATTTGTGAGAAAATTTAGGGCTTTTAAGTGCGCCTTATAGTCCGAAAAATACGGTAGGCCATTTTGGGGACTCAAAAAATAAATTCACGGTAATGAAAAGGATGAATATTTTTATCATTAATGCATTACATACATTAACAACAAAAACAATGTGTGTGTGTGTAGCAGACCCACAACATAATAGTTAGCTGAAGAAGAGATTGTCACCTCATGTCTCAAATAAATTGGCGATCGTAATTTCCGACAACATTTGTACGACCGTGTGTGTTTGTGTTTGAGCCAACATCCGTTGGAAAAAAACATGGATTTTGTTGTCGGAATGTGTGATCGTGTGTACACGGCATTAGTGTGCAAAATTATTATGCAACTAAATGAAAAACGTAAATGTACCCATCTCATCTGTTTATTTTCACCTGTTAAAGTGAGAATAATAAACAAACAACTCAAAATTTACAAGTAAACATTTCTGACATTTAAAAAAAACAATCAGTGATCAATATAGCCACCCTTCTTTTCGATAACAGTCAAAGGCCTTCCATTCATGTCAGTTTCTTGATCTGTTGATCTGTTGACGATCAACTTTTTGTGCAGCAGTAACCACAGCCTCCCAGACTCTGTTCAGAAAGGTGTACTATTTTTCTTTACTGTAAATCTCCCTTTTAAGAAGGGTCCACAATTTCTCAATAGGGTTTAGGTCAGGGGAGGAAGGGGGCCTTCATCTTTAAGGCCTTTACTGGCTAGTAATGCAGTGGAGTACTTTGATGCGTGCAATGGAGCATTGTCCTGCATAAAAATCATGGTGTTCTTGAAAGATGCAGACTTTTTCCTGTACCATTGCTGGAAGAAAGTGTGTTCTAAAAACTGGCAGTAGGTTTGGGGGCTGATTTTGAGTCCATCTTCAACCTGAAAAGGTCCAACTAGCTCATCTTTAATAATACCAGCCCATACTAGTACCCCACCTCCATCTGGCTGGCATCTGAGTGGAAGTGGAGCTCTGTGCCCGCTACTAATCAAGCCACAGGCCCATCCATCTGGTCCATCAAGAGTCACTCTCATCTCATCAGTCCATAACACCTTTAAAAAAATCTGTTTTCAGATATTTCTTGGCCCAGCCTTGACATTTCAACTTATGTGCTTTGTGCAGTGGTGGTCGGGTTTCAGCCTCCCTTGCCTTGGCCATGTCTCTGAGCACTCTGGGCAGAGTGCCTTCTGGGCACCCCAGGTAGGTTGCACTTCTGGAATATGACAGCACTGGAGGATAATGGGTTCCTGGTAGCTTCTTGCTTTATTCTTCTCCAGTCTTTGGCAGTTAATTTGCGTCTTTTTTCTCAACACCTTTCTTGCGACCTTGTTGACTATTTGCAACAAAACATTCAATGGTTCTGTGATCACGCTCCAATATCTTAGATATTTCAAGAGTGCTGCATCCCTCTAAAAGACTTTTTAAAATTTTTGACTTTTCTGAGCACTTAAAGTGATTGTAAGGCTTCATCTTTCTTTTTTTTTAAAATAACAAACATGTCATACTTACCTCCACTGTGCAGCTCGTTTTGCACAAAGTGGCCCCGATCCTCGACTTCTAGGGACCCTAGGCGGCTCTCGCGGGTCCTCCTCTTATCAGATAACCCCCTAGGAGAAGCGCTCTCCCGGGGGGTTACCTTGCAGGCGCGCTCCCAAGTCCAGCATTTGCGTCTGCAGACACGAATGCCAGACTCGGCGCCTACGTCATAGGATTTGATTGACAGCAGCGGGAACCAATGGCTGCGCTGTTATCAATCTATCCAATCAAGAGCTGGGACCCCAAGCAGAGAGGGAGAGCGCATCTCTGCCTAGTGAATGAAGGGGCTCAGGTAAGTAAAACGGGGGTGCTGGGGGGCTGGTCATTGCCAGAAGTTTTTTCACCCTAATGCATAGGATGCATTAAGGTGAAAAAAAAAAAGTATTTACAACCCCCTTAACCACTAGCTGCCCGGCCACTGTCATATGACAGTGGGACGAGGCAGCTCTCATTCTGGGCGGACGTCATATGACGTGATTGCTTTCCTAAACCACTAGGGGGCGCACGTGCGCACCCGCCACGTCACTGGGGACCCGATGCGTGTGCCCGGCGGCCGCGATGTCCGCCGGGCACCCGCGATTGCCCAGTAACCGAGCAGGACTGTGGATCTGTGTGTGTAAACACACAGATCCACATCCTGTCAGAGGAGAGGAGACCAATGGTGTGTCCCTTGTACATAGGGACACTGATCGGTCACCTCCCCCAGTCAGTTCCCTCCCCCCACAGTTAGAATCACCTCCCTAGGACACACATTAACCGCTCGATCACCCCCTAGTGTTAACCCCTTCCCTGCCAGTCACATTTACACAGTAATCAATGCATTTTTATAGCACGGATCGCTGTATAAATGTGAATGGTCTCAAAAATGTGTCAAAAGTGTCCGATATGTCTGCCTCAATATCGGGGTCACAATAAAAACCGCAGCTCGCCGCCATGACTAGTAAAAACAAAAATAATAAAAATGCTATAAATCTATCCCCTATTTTGTAGACGCTATAACTTTTGCGCAAACCAAACAATATACGCTTATTGCGATTTTTTTTTTAACCAAAATATGTAGAAGAATACGTATCGGCCTAAACTGAGGAAAAAAATTGTTTTAAAAAAAAACCTGATATTTATTGTAGCAAAAAGTAAAAAATATTGTGTTTTTTCAGACTTGTCCCTCTTCTTTTGTTTATAGCGCAATACATAAAAACCACAGATGTGATCAAATACCACCAAAAGAAAGCTCTATTCGTGGGGAAAAAATGATAAAAATTTCATTAGGGTGCAGTGTAGCATGACCGCGCAATTGTCATTCAAAGTGCGACAGCGCTGAAAGCTGAAAAATGGCTTGGGCAGGAAGGGGGTGAAAGTGCCCCGCATTGAGGTGGTTAAATCTCTTTTTTGGCCCATTTTGCCTGAGGAAAAGAAACTGCCTAATAATTATGCACACCTCGATATTGGGTGTTAATCTCCTTAGGCCACACCCTCCCTCATTACACAAATACACATCACCTGATATGCTTAAATCCAATAAGGATTCAAGTTTATACAACTTGGAGATAGAATATGCATAACAATGATGATTTGGTCAAAATACCCACTTCCCTAATAACTGTGCACACAGTGTTAATTTCGACCTGTTATGTTTTAATAGGGGTTTCTTATTATCCCACAGTCTTAACATAACATTTCCTTTCCACACTGTTATTTGACAAATTCCAAAGCATCAATAAATGTATAAGTTTTACTAATAATTCTTACAAATGCCTGAATGCTTTTACTTGCACACCCATCCCCTCCAACCGCTTGCTGATTGATGGACACGCTAAGGATATTTAGCAGCAATTACACGCTCACCATTCTACCCAAACAACCCTGAACAGGAAAGAGATAAATCAATACTGTATCTGGCATTATTCATGTGGGTGATGCTAGCAAAACCCAATAAGTAAACAAGATTTTGTTAATATTTGAGTTTAACCAATTATATCTCCCTCTGTTTGACTTTCGGCTATTTTTTGGCAGAGTTTCCTCAGGTGCATTTAATGCTGGGGCTTAAAACCTACTGGAAATAGTACTTCCTATGTACTTCTTCCTCCACAGGAGACCAGATGGTACCTTAGCGATAATGTAAGCAGCCAGATTTTTGGTTGGTTGTTTGATTTTGGCAACAAAATTTGATACAAAATACTTATATTCTTTTTGGCCCACTCCGCTGACCTAACAGAGCCCACCTTTTCCATAGATGCATACTTACAAAGATCTCACGCCTGTAGCCTCCAGGGATTATTTACATTGTCTCTCTGCATATCCTTGCTGGGAGCTGGAGGTAGAGGAGTCCCATAGAGGTCTATGGAGCCCCACTGTGCAGGCATGGCCAGGAGAAGGAAACAGAAGACTTTTGGTGTGGAATTTAAACAATCCACAGAGACTTCAGGCATCACATCTCAGTAAGTCACATCTTCAGAGGGGAAAGGTGGGCTCTGTTAGATGAGTGTAGGGGGGAAAAAAGAATAACTGCAATTTCATAGCTCCCAACTGTCCCTGATTTTGAGGGACTGTCCCTGATTGGGAGCAATGTCCCTCTGTCCCTCATTCCTCCTCATTTGTCCCTCATTTTGGTCTGATCTATATAAACGTATATAAAATGCACTTTTTATCTATCAAAAAGTGTTTCCCAGGACTAAACCTTTCATCTGATTTCTAAATTGCTGCATTTGTAAATTCCAAAAGCCAATATAAGGGAATAGCAGAGGTAAAAAAAAGCACTTGTGGGTTTAACCAATCTTGTTTTTTTGTACAATTCTCCTTTAAGGGGGCGTGACAAGGGGTGTGTCCTATGCCTGCATAATTTTGCTGATAGGTGTCCCTCATTCCCATATCAAAAAGTTGGGAGGTATGCAATTTGTATGAAAGTGTGCCAATTCTTTATGTTAGGCAGACCATGGCAAAATTTTGCTTTAACAGGAAAAAAAAAAAAAAACCTATGGAATTTACAATAAGTGTGCTAAAATCAAATTTCAGGAATTCTAATGCAAAGAAGCGAGCACAGGGATCCTCAATAGCTAATATTCGGAGGTACCTGACTAGCAGATGTAACTACTGTTTGTAGTGCAAATCCATTTGAACATCATAATGTGTAACAAGTTTCACTTTAAAAAAAATATATAAGTTTATCTAACAATTATTTGCATTCAGTTCAAATGAGGATATGCTAAAAGACAAAGCATGGGGTACCTTTTGTTTTCAAATGATCACAAAAATGTAAAAAAAAAAACGTTAGCCGTTTTAAAGCTGAACTTTGGGATAAGTAAATATCACTTAAGCAAAATAAACATGTGCATTCCTTAAGGCTCGGTTCACACAGGGGCAACATGATTTCAGCGCGACTTTGTACGGCGACTTCAGCGCGACTTTAGCAAAGTACAACGCGACTTCAAGTCGCCTCCAGGACAGGCGACTTTGGCTGTGGCCAATCACAGGATAATCAGCTCTCTGGGAGGGAGGGGTTTGCCTGGGCAAACAAAATTTTTTCCCTGCAAAGTCGCTTGACTTTAGAGAGAGATCCGACTTGGAGGCGACTTCCATTGATTTCTATGGTACAGGTCGCCTACCAAGTCGGATCCAAGTAGTACAGGGAGTACGCTCTGAAGTCGGAGCGACTTCAGTAGTGTCTATTAAGACGCTCCCATTCACTGTCATGTGAATATCTTTCTGGGGCGACTTGGGGCAACTTGAGGGGCGACAAGTCGGATCCCAAGTCGTCCCAGTGTGAACCGAGCCAAAGTGTTTGTAAACTTTCACATATACCCAGTGAAGTGCACAGCTTCGGATGATAAACACAGATGAAACAAATTATGCCTTATATAAGTTTACTTGTTTATCTGCAGTCCTCTCTTCCCTACACCCCTTCAAAAGGGCAGAAAAGTGTTAAAATCCTTCTCCAATCTGTAGGTATTACAGAGGAGGGGCGGAGGGGCTGCAGTTACAGTGTGTGAGGGCTGACTGAAGGAAAGGAACACCCCCCCCACACACACACACAGCAGAAGAACTGTGTTGTGAACAGACAGGCTGTTTGTTGAGCTCCCTCTCCAACACAAATGTATCTCATGTGTCGGGAAAACCTTTTAGAAGTGACTCATGCTGATAACAGAGCAACGAAGCGTCAGAGAGAAACAACACTTTGGAGAGACATAAGTAAACACTACAGATATGTGCTTTGCTCAGATTCCATGACTGAAGTTTACAACCACTTTAGGCCTAGTACACACCAGAAGTTTTTTTTTTTCGTTCAACCCAGCGGATCGAACATAAAAAAACATAAAAAAGAGAGATCACTGTACAAGTGATGTTATGCCCTGTACACACGGTCAGACATTGATCAAACATTCCGACAACAAAATCCTAGGATTTTTTCCGACGGATGTTGGCTCAAACTTGTCTTGCATACACATGGTCACACAAAGTTGTCGGAAAATCCGATCATTCTGAACGCGGTGAGGTAAAACATGTACGTCGGGACTATAAACGGGGCAGTAGCCAATAGCTTTCGTCTCTTAATTTATTCTGAGCATGCGTGGATCTTTGTGCGTCGGATTTGTGTACACACGATCGGAATTTCCGACAACGGATTTTGTTGTCGGAAAATTTTATAACAAGCTCTCAAACTTTGTGTGTCGGAAATTCCGATGGAAAATGTGTGATGGAGCCCACACACGGTCGGAATTTCCGACAACAAGGTCCTATCACACATTTTCCATCGGAAAGTCCGACCGTGTGTACAGGGCATTAGTGCGGCAATCTCCCCCGCTGTGCTTTTATGTTCTGAAAGGGGGGGCTGCCCCTCCACCAAAACTTACTGGCTACCAGCGCTGATCGGATGCAGATTGCATGGCTGTATCCTGGCCTAGGCCAACAAGGCCCAGGCCTAGGGCAGCACTTTGCAGGGGGGCAGCACAGAAAGAGTCCTCACCAGCTTGCACTACACTATTAGTGTTGCGCCAGTCTTATGGGGTGGACTGGGCTGAGAGGCAAATTAGTCTAGTGCCCCCATAAAGTAGGCGCACTGCTTCCAGTATGCAGGCGGCCAGAATTCTGCAACTGGGGGGGGGGGGGGGGGGAGCGCCGCTTCTAATTTTGACTGTCCTATTAACCTGGACCACAAACCTTCCTCACTGTGCTATATGTTTTCTGCTGAACCATTGGCATGGTTATATCTTCTTAGTCCTCTTCATAAAACTATCAGAAATTTGTGCTTAAAGTAGAACTATAGGAAACACTTTTTTTTTTTTTTTTCATTTTGGATAGAATAAGGGAGCCCCTGTCAGTTTATTTTTTACCATCCCTGTTCCATTACAGAGATTTCCCTTCACTTTGGCCCCACAGCCAAACAGGAAGTGACAGGAAATCTATGCAAATCAAGGGAATCCATTGCCCCCCCCCCTTCAGGCCCTCAGAACTAGTGTCCCCACTCGAAAATTTCAGGGAGGTCTTAAACAGCAAGGGGTGTGGCCTTTACAGGTAGGGGTGGGTCATATTTAAATTAGAGGGTGCACGAGTTTAGTCAGGCCTAGGGCAGCACAAAACTTAAATACACTACTGGCAGGTTGGATGCTGGTTTTCCAGCATACCCATTCGACGAAAGCGAGACTGTCTTCTGTAGAACAGAGAGCTGCACATACAGCGTAGATTGCAAAGTTCAAAGCTGGCCACAAGCACAGCAATTTTCTGGAAATTTTAACCACTTTCAATAAAGCTGGAATGAAAATTCCAAGCTTTTGAATATTGAAATTAGTGTTTTCGATTGGCCTCAAGAGGAGAGCATTAAAATTGCCTTGATCAAACTTGATGAAAAATTATATTTGCTTTCAGTGGCTTTGCCATAGTTTTTCTAGTTTCCAAAGATTTTTTTCAAAACCTGTACTGAAGCTGTCAATTTATAGCCCAGTTCGATCAATCAAATTTGTGGATGGTAGATTACTTGTTTTTAGGCAACCACTTTGGATTGTATGTTCAGTTCCGGGTCAATTGAAAGTGGTTAAACTTGCCTGAAATTTGCCATGTGTATGGCCAACCTTACTCTCTGTTTTATGCAGCTGCAACAATGTTTCAGTCTGTCCCTCACCAGGACACCGTAGAAAGGACTGCTGCTATATATGTTTGAAC
Organism: Lithobates septentrionalis; assembly: GCA_037952835.1. Classification (NCBI taxonomy): domain Eukaryota; kingdom Metazoa; phylum Chordata; class Amphibia; order Anura; family Ranidae; genus Lithobates; species Lithobates septentrionalis. Next base: position 81,358 of record JBBDGP010000753.1, on the reverse strand, counting down.
GGGGACCTTTCTGTAGCAGTCCTTGCAAACCTTTTGTTTTCTTTCACATTAAAGGCAAGCTTCAGTCAATTATGCAAAAATTAATAGTCAGCCGCTACAAAAACTGCAGCTGCTGAGTTGTAATAAACAGACACTCACCTGTCCAAGAATCCAGTACAATCTTCACCCGACCCGGTTCTTCACCAGTTCTCGGGTCCCTGGCGCCAGTTAACTGTGGATATCTGGCTGAGATTCCTCGCTGCTTCACAGCTGGCTGCTCATCCCAGCTTCGGCACCCCCAAGTACCCAGCTGGCGCCACCCCTGCCCCCCCCCCCCCCCCCAAAAAAAATAAACCAAAATGTGTCAGGTTGGGGGAAGGAGAAGGAAGAGGCGAACTTCCCCATTTGGGAGAAGTTTCACTTTAACTTTTACATGAAAGTTTAATAGGATTTTAAATGTGAAGGATTTAAGGTAAAGCTCTTCACAGTTGGCATACTCATCTGGTAATTGCATGATTTACCAGTAAAAACACCTTATAGATCACCTGATTTCTTATTTCAAAAGTTATAATCACTGTCTGATGTTTTCAGGAAAAGTGGGATAGTGGAAACAACTAATTTCCATAATGGCACATTACAGAAAGAGATAAAAAAGGAATCAGGTTTTTTGAACAAGCCAGATTATCAGCACCTGGAGATATCAATGCAGTTGTGTTTTGAAAACCTAGCTAGTAGCTACCCTAAGGAAAAACAAGGACAGCCTCTTTACAGCCTGTTGTATCCATATGCACTACAGTGATAACAGGCTGCATATGTTTTTTCACATCTTTTAGAATACCGTATTCTTGGGAAATGTGCATCATAACAGTAGCTTTTACAGTAATTTCCTTTGAGAGAACATATGACAGGGTAATTTACAGGCAGGAGACTGTGGGAGACAAGGGCACACTTGTAAACCTATCGCTGAGAGCACCTAACACATTGCCTTCATCTCTCAAAAATTGTGCTACGGAAACGTAGCCTCCCTGGCGGTTTTCCCGAGTGTGGCTCGGGGTTAAAATTCAGGACCATTAGCGGTAACCCCGAGCCACACTCGGGATTACATCGCAGGATCCTGGTGTGGCTTTACTTACCTTGTCCCCGGGATCCTGCGATGTCCCCCGCAGTGTCCGTGGGCTCCGTCCTCCTCAGAAGCCTCTCCTTGCCAGGCTCCGTTCCCTGCGAGCGTCGCGACGCACGGGGGCGGAGCCTGGCGGCAAATTTAAAAAAAAGTTAAAATCATAACACATACAGTACTGTAATCTTACAGATTACAGTACTGTATGAAATTATTTCACATCCCTTTTGTCCCCAGTGCTTTGGCCCATGCCCTGCATGCAGTTTTATGTGATATATACTGTTCTTTCTGCCTGGAAAGTGGAGATTGTCCATAGCAACCAAAAAGTGTCCCTTTACGTCAAAAGTGGCTTTAGACCAGCTAGAAAACAGCGATAGTAAATTAGAACACTTGCAGAATTGAGCGATAGTGAATCGTGGGGAAATTTATTTTATTATTATTTATTTATTTTTTAATTATTTATTTTTATTTATTATATTATAATTTATGTTTTTGTGTTTCAAACTTTATCATACCCGGGGTATCTACTAGACTCGTTTGGACAGATTTAAGTGTGTTAGAGCCCTTGCACACTGGGGCGGTGGGGGCGTCGGCGGTACAACAGCGCTATTTTTAGCGCTGCTGTACCGTCGTTCTAGCAGCGGTATTCGGCCGCTAGCGGTGCGGTTTTAACCCCCCGCTGGCGGCCGAAAAAGGGTTAAATCCCTCGTACAGCGCGGCTATAGCCGCGGTATTACAGCGGTATAGCCGCGCTGTCCCATTGATTTCAATGGGCAGGAGCGGGGAAGGAGCGGTGAATACACCGCTCCTTCCCCGCTCCAAAGAAGCGGTTTGCAGGACTTTTTTCACCGTCCTGCCACCGCAGCGCTTCAGTGTGAAAGCCCTCGGGCTTTCACACTGAACAAACAGTGGCAGCTGTTTGGGGGCGGTTTTCAGGCGGTATTTTTAGCGCAATACCGCCTGAAAACCGCCCCAGTGTGCAAGGGCTCTTATTGTTAAGAATTACAGACCTACAATATAAAACGCCAAATTTCCATGCAAAACAATTGTACCGCTTTCAGCACCTAAAATCCAAAATAATCATACCGCCAGGGAGGTTAAAAAGAGATTCCCACTCTGATAATAAGACTTCCTGTGAGCAATCAAGTCTACTTCAGAGAATCACCTTACAACGGTTTAAGTGAAACATCTCAAAATACTACTGACACTTGAACTTTCAGTCGGTGTCCACAGATCTACTAATGCCAGGAGCATGCACAACAATAGTAACATTCATCATTTCATGGACTATGAAACTAGTGACTCTGAACCACTATCTCTTTCAGTGTATATACTACTGAGCTGTTCACTGAGAACCAGCTGCAACCTCATGCTAGTCCTTTTATTGATGGAACTACACCTGTAAACTGCACACAGCAATGTGACTCCACATGGAGAGTCCCAGTGAAAACCCCAAAGACTTGATTCCATATTACTGCCTGACTTATGACTAACAGCTCAAGCAGCCAAGAGTCTTGCTAGCAGTCAGAGACCTAAAAAATGCATCCAAGTCTTCTACCCCAGCCTTCAAACCAGAGCATTCTCCACAGGCTTAAAGTGGTTGTTAAGCCACTCTAACCTTTATACATCATCAGCAGTGCCTTCTATTGTAGTATCCCCCTCTGTGTGTGATTTATAAAAATAAATGCTGCAAATACCTCATTTCACTGCCGAGATTGGGATCACATGAATGGCCAGCTTTCTCCTTTCCTCCTCTGAGAGATACAGTGGGCAGGGTTGAGATTCCTCTGCTGATGTCAGTCTGGAGGGGAGGAGGAGAGAGCTGGCTGGTCATGTGATCGCAATCTCAGCTCTTAAATGAGGTATTTACAGCATTTATATTTATTAATCATTTACAGAGAGGGACACTGTATATTGAGGCAGTGCTGATGGTGTATACAAGTTAGTGTTATGAGAGCAGCAGGAGGGGCAGCTCACAAACAGACAGAGAGCGGAGGGGGGAAGAGGACACAGGAGCAGAGAGGAGAGTAGATAGCAGGTTGCTGATGACAGACGCACGTAAACTGACCACGATGTCAGGGCTCAGCAGCCATGATACACCGTGGTCAGTTTACTGAGGGGTGGGGAGAAACTGGCAGGATCAGCCAGGTTTTTAGGTGTTAGAGTGGGCCAAATGACATAGGACAAGCACTGTGTCATATAACATGCTTTAACCGCTTAAGGACCAGCCATCGCAGTTGTACTGCAGCAGGTTGGCTCCCATGCGCGAATCGCCGTCATTTTTCGACGGCCGCTTTAAATAGAATAGGAGGCGCTCTGGGAGCCGATGCGCATGCTGCGATGTCTACCGGCCAGCCACAGAGAGACAGAACGGGGATCTGTCAATGTAAACAGACAGATCTCCGTTCTGTCAGGGGAGTAAAGAGTGATTAGGAACAGCAGTCTCTCTGTACTCCCATACAGTTATGCCACGTACACACTATCGGAAATTCGGCCAGCAAAAGACCGATGAGAGCTTTTGGTTGGAAAATGCGACCATGTGTATGCTCCATCGGACTTTTGCTGGGGAATTCCTGCCAGCCAAAGATTGAGAGCAGGTTCTCAATTTTTCGGTCGGTAAAAAGTTCCTATCCGAAAATGCGATCGTCTGTACAAATTCCGACGTGCAAAATTCCTTCGCACGCTCGGAAACAATTCGACGCATGCTCGGAAGCATTGAACTTCATTTTCTCGGCTCGTTGTAGTGTTGTACGTCACCGTGTTCTTGGCGATCGAAAGTTCAGAGAACTTTTGTGTGACTGTGTGTATGCAAGTCAAGCTTGAGCGGAATTCCGTCAGAAAAACCATCCAATTTTTTTCTGACGGAAAATACGCTGGTTTCTACGCGGCATGAGAAACACCTGCTAGGGAACACACTTAACCCCTTGATTGCCCCCTAGTGTTAACCTCTTCCCTGCCAGTGACATTTATACAATAATCGGTGGCTATTTTTAGCACTGATCACTGCACAAATGTCAATGGTCCCAAAAGGTGTCAAAAGTGTCCGATCTGTCCACCACAATGTCGCAGTCCCGCTAAAAAACACTGATCGCCGCAATTACTAGTAAAATTAAAATGAATAATAAAAATGCCATAAATATAATTTTGCGCAAACCAATCAATGCTCACTTATTGAGATTTTTTTTTTACCAAAAATATGTAAAAGAATACATATTGGACTAACCTGATGAAAAAATGTGTTTTTAAAATGTTATTTTGGATATGTATTAGAGCAAAAAGTAAAAAACATTTTTTTCAAAATTGTCGCTCTTTTTTTGTTTATAGTGGAAACAATAAAAAACGCAGAGATGATCAAATACCACCAAAAGAAAGCCCTATTTGTGGGAAAAAAGGGACATCAATTTTATTTGGGTACAGCATTGCACGACTGCGCAATGGTCAGTTAAAGCGACGCAGTGCTGTATCCCAAAAAATGGCCTGGTCATTAAGGGGGCAAATCCTTTCGGTCCTTAAGTAGTTAAAGGAGCAGGATCCATTTTTTTTTTTTTGGGTTAACAAATGCTTTAAAGTAGAGCCTCAGGAGGACAGAATCATCTGGAGTTCCTTAATGTGATACTAAAGTCTCTTGCTATGAGGCACCTGAGCCAAGCTGTAGCTCCGTGTTTCCATTCAGACATGGACCCTCGGATAGGCGCCGCCCCCTCTCTCTCTGGCTCACTGACTTTGATTGACAGCAGCAGGAGCCAATGGGGCTCCACTGCTGTCTCAGCCATTGAGGAGGAGAGTCCTGGGCAGCCGAGTCTTTCGTGCAACATCGCTGGATAGAGATGGGCTCAGGTAAGTATTAGGGGGGCTGCTACACACAGAAGGGTTTTTATCTTAATGCATAGAATGCATTAAGATAAAAAAAAAAAGCTTCTGCCTTTACAATCACTTTAAGATCAACAAGAGAGGCTTTTCCATGTCTACCTCTAAATGGTTACACATGCTTTGCACCCATAGAGAAGTGACTTAATGCTTTGATTCGAAGAGATGTCAAAATTATCCCAGTTTCTGATATTTTTGGACTTGTGCATGTTTTCCCTTTCATGTTTATTTTTTATTGTAGCACTACCCCCCTAAGAGTTTCAGATGAAAGGGATCCCCCACTCCTGCACAACCAAGGACACCAAATCTTCACAAGCATCCAGAGTCGGAGAACAGTCTGTGTTTTTTTTTTTTTTTTGTTATTCACTAGAGGGTTAATAACTTGGATAGGGATGGGGGGTTATGGGATGCCCTCTTGACTTCAACAACTTCAGGGACAACTCCCTATACACAGTCTCTTCTCTTCTTTCCTCCTGCACAGAAACTTGCTTTCACCAGCTGAATCACTCTTGAGATGATCCGACAGGCTCCCAGTCAAATTTAGCAACAGCCCATTACAGGCAGGAACTCGCAGCCCCCTTGAGTGTAGCTCTGATATAGTTAAACAGAATGTAACTTCTTCTCTGTGGCCACTGATCCCAGAACCACCTCTTCAGGCACTGCCAACCCACCTGGCTGAATCTGCCTCTTTCATCAGCCCTCCTGGCTGTCTGTCTAAACCAGCCCACCCGGCTGACTCTTCACCAGCCCATCTGGCTGACTCTCAGAAGATCTCTCCGGGAAAGGACTAAAGACTTAAGCACACTGCTGTCTTCAAGGGAGACTGGCTACATGTGACAGTCTCCCCCCTTTTGTTAGTCCCAACGGTGTTGACTACTCTCTGTCTTCTCTTGCTCCCCTGACTCCAGGAAGAATTCCTCCTTTGTGTTTTATCAGGATTCTTCCAGCACCCGAGCCCTGGCCAACGGCAGGGCACTCCCCCCCCCCCCAGACTAGTGGGCACCCCTGAGGGCCACTGACAGCCTCCTCAACACTGAATCTCCACCTTTCACCCCACTGCCCCACTGGCATGACTCATCAATGTTTAAAGGCTCCCTGGCTCCCTGCCAAGCCCACGCTCTGGGACCTCCAAATATGCTGAGTAGCCCCTCCTAGTCTCCAACATTCTGGAAACAGGGGGAGGCACCAGAGAGCTGCTGAGATGAGTCATCCAGGCCTGACTTTTAATAAACCCTGAACCAATTAAGACTCACCAGCTTAAATCAGGGTATGGTTTGCCTACACTCACTTCTAGCACACACTAGAGCAGGGGTCTCAAACTGGCGGCCCTCCAGCTGTTGCGAAACTACAAGTCCTATGAGGCTTTGCAAGGCTGGCAGTTACAAGCATGACTCCCACATGCAGAGGCATGATGGGACTTGTAGTTTTGCAACAGCTGGAGGGCCACCAGTTTGAGACCCCTGCACTAGAGGGTGCTACATTATGTCCAGGGACAAGTCAAACTTTATGTATTTTACTGGGTTATAGTGAAATCTAAAGATTTCAGGCAGATAAAATTCTGACCCACTTATGTGTATGTTGTCTGTGTAACTGTATCAGACTGTCTTGGTTTGATATTTGCCTACTGTAGGGGTAGTTTTGGGCCACTACAACTATGTGAATTAGTTTCTCCCTTTGTCTATCATTCCTGTTTAGTGCTAGTTAGTTTAGTGCTAGCTAGATTCTCCCTGTTTTTATTAAGGTTCCCTGAGTGTCGATATTTTGCATATACAGGACTTCAGAAAGTCATTGCCTATTTATACTTCAAAGTAAAACAAAAACATCCTTTTACTGTAATTATTTGAAGTAATATTGCATTGCAATCAACGCCTGTCTTATTGAAGAGTTAAACTGCCTGTGGATGGTGCCAAGGCAGCAGGTAAACATACTGTCCAGAGTATATGGAGGTATGGTAATACAAAAAGTAGTATTTGAAACAGAGCAACCACATACAAATTAAAGAAATTTCCCAATTGAAAATAATTTTTTTCCCCATGTCACTATTGAATGTTTTTTTTGCTTTGTTAAATACCCCATTGGCATTGCCCAGCTCCCCGTGAACTTTTTGTCAATAGATTGCCTATTATGCCGCGTACACACGAGCAGATTTTCCGTCGGAAAAAACTTGGTTGGTTTTTCCGACGGAATTCCGCTCAAGCTTGCCTTCTCTGAACTTTCGAGACCATCAAGAACGCGGTGACGTACAACACTACAACGAGCCAAAAAAATGAAGTTCAATGCTTCCGAGCATGCGTAGGAATTTTGTGCGTCGGAATTTGTACAGACGATCGCATTTTCGGATAGGAACTTTTTCCGACCGAAAAATCGAAAACATGCTCTCAATCTTTTGCTGGCGGGAATTCCGCCAGCAAAAGTCTGATGGAGCATACCCATAGTCGCATTTTCTGACCAAAAGCTCTCATCGGTCTTTTGCTGGCCAAATTTCTGATCGTGTGTACGTGGCATTAGCCTAGAAAAAGGACAGAATTTAGTAAGCCAGGCCATTGACGGAGCAAATTTCTTTCTTGCAACCACGTGTTGACAGGGGAATCCTTCCTGTGGTGCCATTGTGTTCTTCCCATGGGGGGCAGTGGAAGCCACCACCCCCCTCACCCCCTCCCAAGAGAAGACAGTGATTATTGCTAGTAACTATACCGGCTGCTACCACCTGCTAGCAATTATCTGTAAATATATATATGTTTTATATGTAAAATCGGGCAGGCTGGTTGAACCCAAGTTGATCGATTGATCAACTTGGGTACATTCAGTAAAAATGAAAAACGAATGCGCAAACCAAAATATATCCCAAACCTCAAGGGGTGGCAGCCAACATTAAAAGAGTTTCCCCACAAAACAGAATACTAATTAAATATAATAAATGTGGCACTAACTCAAATAAAGTGCTACAATAAACAAAATCAGTATTTACATAATCAATAAGTCAATCAAGTCCATAAATATAAGTCCAAACAGTGAAATAACAATCCAAAATTCATATATGTGCATTAATTGATTATGTGAATATTGATTTTGTTTATTATAGCACTTTATTTGAGTTAGTGCCACATTTATGTTATTTAATTATTATTGGGTACATTCAGCCTGCCCATACATGGCTCAAATCTTGGCCGGTTCAGAAACTGTCTATGGCTTGGACTAACACAATAGACAGATGACAAACCCCCACAAGACAAACATGGGCAGGTTTGCCCATCCCTAAAAGCCTTAAAAAAATGCTAGAGATATACAGCGGCTGATCTGGCTGGCTATTACAGTTACAGGGCCTCTTTCATGGAGCAACAATAAATCACTCATCCCAAGTCACCCAAATGTGTACGGTAGTTAGTTTATATCATATGGAAAGTACTATTGTGTTTATCTCTGTCTGTCATCTAAGCAAAAAAAACGTACTGCCATGTACTAAAAGCACAATGCCAACCTAGCTGTAAGCCTATAAAGGTGAACTGGTCTGTAGTATAGTAAATAGTAATATGGCTAATTTTAAATGGCGATTTTTATAATCTGCTTACATTTCTTTTTTTACTAGACATGTGCATTCGTTTTCGTCCGAATGTATTTTCGTCCGAATTTTGGGTATTTTCGTTATCGTTTTAACAAACGATAACGAAAGTGCAGAATCCGAACACCGAACGATCCGACAAAAACAAATGCTTTATTTTCTTTTTCGTTATGACAACAGTTCAATATAGATAGGAGATTCAACATGACGCTGACAATAGCGATCTGTGTCCATCGAACCTGTGGTCGAATGTGCCTAACCTTAGCTCTATTAGTTCAAGATTATTCTACATAGAGAGGAAAGATTCGACATAGAGAGAAAAGATTCGACATTATAGAGACAATAGCAATAAAGGTTAAATGTGCCTAACCTAACTCTATTAGTCCAAGATTATGCGACATAGAGAGAAAAGATTTGACATGTAGATTCGACAAAGCAGTCGCCGCGAGCGGACATTTACAGTCAAATGCTTCGCCCATAGGCTATAGAAGAATTCTAATGTTGGTTGACTAGTAATAATAATTAATAAATATAATTATTACTAGTGTCATGCAACATTAGAATTCTACTATAGCTTGTAGGCAGAACATTCGACCGGAAATGTACGATTGCGGCGTCGTACAGTTTAGCTGCTCCGTCGAATCTTCTTAGAACATTCAACAGAAACCATAAGCCTTCAATGACAGATTCGACCTTAATTATTTTGGATTTTCGGACGAATGCATTTTTTAACGAAACAAAATAAAAAAAAACTAATTTCGGGAGTTACTAAATAAAAAATTTTTCGGACGAAAAACGAAATTCCGAAACAAAATATTTCAGTGTGCACATGTCTATTTTTTACAGGATGTAGATGCTGGTAGTTTGGACAAGACTGAACTCGAAGTAAAACATGGCCATCTGAAGGAAATTATAGAGCTGCTGACCACTGTCTATGAGCAGGTAAATAGAAATGTTTCCTAAATTCTATGTGTCTGTAACCTTACATTGTCCTTTTCTTGTGATCTGCCCTGTGAACAAAACTCAGAGTGTATGCTATGATTTCTTGCACTTTGCATTTCTATACTGCATATGCCTGGCTGTATTTTCATTTCTGTTGCTTTCTGTAGACAGTCACTGAGGATTCTATTGCATTTCTCGCACTACACCAGGGGTGTTAAACTCAATTTCATTGTGGGTCACATCAGCATTATAGTTGCCCTCGTAGGGCAGGTTGTATCTGTAAGACTAGATGTTCACAGCACCCCACTGCCACTTACATCAGATGTCAAGAGCCTCCCCACCATCAGAAATCAAGAGTCTCAAACCTCACACCACAGTGCACTCCCCCCCCCCCCTTGTGCTGCTGCTGGGAAGGAGCTGGGGGCAGAGCTGGGAAGCAGAGAGTGCAGGTTCTGGAGGAGGACCAGAGGAGGGCTAGAGTCAGCTGCAGGAGTCTGCTGAATGTGACCAGGGGAGGCGAAGACAAGGGGCTGCTGCGGCTGCTCAGAGAGACACAGGATCTGTAAGAGGAGTTATGTCATCCTCTCTGCCTCCTACTACTGAGATGGGGAGGGGGACACAAAGAAAAGCCTCTGCACGGAGAAGCACATGATCTGGTAGAGGACGTCTGTCCTCTACTCTGCTGACTGCTGAGACAAGGTGGAGGTGGAGAAGCTGGGGTTCTGCAGCTGCCAGAGACGTGCAATGGCCTCCATGAAATTACCTGGTGGGCCGGATTCGACCCGCGGGCCTTGTGTTTGAAACATGCTCTAGAACAGGGGTCTTCAAACTACAGCCCTCCAGTTGTTCAGAAACTACAATTCCCATTATGCCTAGTCATGTCTGTGAATGTCAGAGTTTTACAATGCCTCATGGGATGTGTAATTCCGCAACAGCTGGAGGGCCGTAGTTTGAAGATTCCTGCTCTAGAATATCCCCACTTATCTTATGTCTGTCTACATGTCTACAACTGACTGCCCTTTATAAACCATAGCCATAAATGAGTTAGCCATAATTTCGTTAGTCACACAGGGCCATAATTAGAGGGTAAAGCTATAGGGTTACAGGATACAGGAGATTCACAGCTAGTTTTCTGCGTGTCTTGTGTTTGGTACAACAACTAGAATTCAACTAAATTCCAATAAAGAGCTTTTTTGTTTTCTTGCTCTAGTGAATAGGCAACAAATAACAGCCATACTATATTTTTCCCCCAAAAAGTCTTTACCTAACTGCACATAACCTCATCCATCCACATGTAATGTAAGTATCCTATTCCATCTACATGTGTTTTTTTTTAATTTTTAGCCACAGTGACAGACATATTTCTTTAGCATTTTAGTCAAGTTTTGACCCTCGTCTCATTGAATCAGACACCCAACAGCCCAAGTACACTGTTAAGTAAAACATAAACATGTTTTTATACAGTACATCATTATTATTTCAGTAGAGTAGGTCAGCAACTAAAAAAAAGTTATCATCCTGTAAAAAGAAATCTGGCAGTAAAGGCGTCACTGAAAGCATTTCAGTGCCACCCCTACCCACAATAGAAGTACTGGGCTATCAGCAGCAGGAAAATTATGCTGTTCCCAAGCATGTCACAATCGACCAGCAAACTGATTCACTGCCTGCCAAGAACCTTGCATTGTCAGCCTTACAGTTTGTACTTCAGTTGCAACAAAGTTATGAGAAAGTGCCCTAGTGCGCCCCCTGTAGAGTGGCAGCAGTGTGTTGAGTGCAGTAACGCTTGCTGCACTCGAGCACCAGACACCGAAAGAAGCCGGAACCATCAGATGGAGTGATCTCTTCCCAACAGTCGTGCAATGCAGATAAGTAAGCCACTAAACACATGCTTGGAGGGTTATTGTAATGTCACAGCCTGCCACTGACCACCAATGTGATGGGGAGGGCAGTTATTATTACAGCCCAGGCATGCCACTGACCACTAATGCTGGAAGGGGGTAATTATTACAGCCTTCTACTGGCCACCAGTGCTAAGGAAGTTTAACATTACTACCTCTAACAACCAATGAAGGGTGGATTATTGTGACCACTTACACCAATGTTGGACATTAATATCACTGCCACTGCCGCTATTGATGGGGCTTATTTTCTCCCACACTACAAGCTATATACTATAAAGTGAAACCCACTTTATTTGCTAGTTTTCCAGGTGTTAGGCAGGAGGCATGCTATGTGCCATACATTATTCTTCTTGATCCCTTCAAGGCATCCCTCTTGAATATTTTCAAATGTTCGTAACTATGCAGGAGATAGCATTCCTGAGCTTCCGCACATTGGACAGATTGATGCTAAAGTTGGCCATAGATGGAAAGAATTTCGAACAAAAAGTATTAGTAAAATTGGTACGAAAATTTTTAGAACATTCTAAAAAACATTCAAATGACTTTTCGAAAGATTTCATTTGCCTTTACGTTTGATTTTGGAATGAATGGACTTTACAAATGAAACCGCATACTCTGAAATTTCATTCAAGAAAAACTTTTCAACATGCCCCTTCAAATTTCCTCATCACTATGGTCGAAAATGAATGCTGATTCAAAAAATGAACAAACTTTCTTAGAACACTCTTTTCCTAAGAATTTTTGTTTGAACTTCTACCCATCTATAGCCAGCTTAAGTTCAGTATCGCCACATAAACTTGCAACTGTACTCACAGCTGCTGCTTTCCGCTCTCCACTGGACAATTCTATTCCCACCCCAGCATGCATGACATCTAATTTCATGATTGTTACTAATAATTAATTTTAATTTTTTGGGTGGGGGGTGTTGTTTAAAATTATGTTTAGTGGGTACAAGTTATGCTAGGTACACCACTGGTTCACTTAAGTCTCCGCTAGTCCCTAGCTATGGTTGTTTCTGCTGAAAGCAACAGCAGCACTGTTTCCTTGAGATGAAAGTAGGTCATAATTGAGAAACTTACCAGTGTAGATAAAACATGGAAACTTGGTTAGAGTGATGAAAAAGAGACATCAGATGATTGAAGAAAATACACAAAAGTAAATGCGGAGAGGTCCGCTTCTATAATGACAAGTTTTCTTGTCTCCTCTTTTCCAGCCTTGTTGGGAAGCAATAGCATTGAAGATCCAAAGGCGGAACTTTGGCCATTTTTACATTCCAATCTTTTTATTAAGTTTTTATTCGTTTAACAGAACAGAGCCTCCACGAGGGAGAAAAAGTAAGCAGACACTTGCGTACAGATTCCCTTCATGGGATAACTAATGTAGCAAAGACAAAGCATTCAATTAGGGTACAGATGAGAAATACGGTTACATTTCAACAGTTGCTACAATGCTAGAGGAAAGAGCAGGTTCATCTATCTTTTTCAACATTCTCGACTGCTGTTTTACTTGCACCAAGTGCCTAAACAAAAACAAATTACCATCAAGTAGAAATTTTACATGGCTGCCCAAAATAAGGAAGAAGGAGGCAGGGCAAGGGGGAGACAAGAAGAAGGTTAGAGAAAGGACGAAAGTAGAAAATATATGAGCAAGATCCCCAGGCCTCACTAGACTCTCTCCAGGTACTGCAGCCAAGGCTTCCAGGTCTTTTCAATTTTTGATTGGGTATTATTGAGGGTACCCAAGAGTTTATTGTTAATCATTATCCGATTTAGTTTTTGAGTAACGTATTCAAGTGAGATCACCGACTGGTTCCAACACCTAGTAACGGCAATTCTAGCTGCCATGATAACGTAGGATATACAAAAAAAAAGGGCAATTTCAGGTTTTCTGGAGATGTTCATCTCCATTACTGAGTGTATTAGATTAAAGATCCTTATCCAAAATCTAGTGATTTTGGGGCATTGCCACCAAATGTGGCACTTGGTTCCCGGTTATAAACATCGCCTAAAGCAAGAAGAGGTCTTGTGGGCATATTTTATCAACTCTGGTAAGGACCATGTACCACCTTAACAGCATTTTGTAATTGGATTCTACCAGGGTTTTGTTAAGAGATACTTTGGCCAGATTATTGGCTACTTCTTGCCATTCGTCCAGCTCTAAGGTGCTTTTCAAATCTCATTCCTATTGGGTCATGCAGGGAAGTTTTGTGCGTTGGAGTAACTAAAAGCTCATATAAGGTAGACACATGACTCCTCTGGAGTGTGGCAGCCTTGCAAGAGAATTACTCTAACATCAAAGGATGTTAGATTAAGCTGGAGAGTCGCCCCTTTTAGTTTGGATGCTAGAAAGACAAAATCTAGGTTTCTAGTATTGAAACCTTTGGCCATTGACAATCATCAGCAAAGCGAATGTAAAGCTTTTTATTCATCCTTCTAATCAGTTTGGTGGTCAGAAATAAAATAAGTATTTTTTTTCAAGTAACGAAAGCAAACACAAGGAACACACTTCCCCATACAAAAGTAAGGTGTATATATAGGAATTACCAGAAGGCTAAAATGTTGTTGCCTGGAATTCTGCTTCCACCAAATTATTTATTTTGGGTAACACCTCCACTACAAGAGCATGGCACACATGGTTGGAATGTAAAACCAACACTGTCCAAAAAAAGTAAGAATCCATTAATTGTGTCCCTTTTTGTCCTAGGAGCTGAAAGGAGTGATGGAGGAGTCTGGAGACATATCAGTGCTGTTGAACATGGACAGCAGATGTCCTTTGAAATTTGAAAATTTTGTACAAGAGATAAAGGAACGATATGAAAGCATTGCAGCAAAAAGTCGAGAAGAAGCAAGGGCTCTGTCCCAGAAAAAGGTAGATATATAAATATATAACAGTCAAGGTATTTGTATTGAATCATTATAAAATTCAATTATGCCCCATGTTATATTAAACTCTTAAGCAATAGTGTATTAAACATTAATAAATATTCTTAAACAATAATAATAAAATAGGCAGAAATGGAAAAGTTCTCCTACTGTCTGTACCCGTAAACAGTCACATACGCAATAAGATATTATCATTCTTTTATTAGTATCTTCCAGAGGTTGTTGCCAATATTATCACTGCCGTACTAAATACTGTACAGTCTATTGACCAAATACATTTTTCTCTTTAAGAAAAAAATATAAGGAAATATAAGCATTTAAATATTTCATATCTGAGTTTTGTATGGTATAATTTAGTCTTTTTTTTGACAGTTGTTAAAACTGAACAGAGAAACAGTGGAGCCACTTTTTAATGCTCAAGTATGCACAACATACTTACATATTATGGTAAACATCTATGTGCTTCTGCCGCTGTTCTGCAGGAATCTCTCTATCTGAAATGTATCATCTGCAACTTGCATCTGCTATGTCATTGGCTATCAGGCAACCAATGATGATGCAAACTATCCCAGCCAGTCCTCTATTTGCACATTTCACAGAAAAATCACATTAATTCCTAAGGAATCCTAAGGAAAGGTTTTACTTTTGTTGGGATACATGCTAGGCCACCTCTCTATAGGAATACATTGGCATGCATAAAATAATTAAAGGACCTGCTGGCAGAGTTTGCTGCAGTGCCATTGTGGCTCGGCGTGGACCTGGCAGGAGCATGGAATAAATGGGCATGCACAAAATAATTACAGGACCTGATGTCAGAATTTGCCACAGTATCATTGTGGCTTGCCGTGGGCCTGACAGGACTACGGACAAATGCTATGAACCAGGGGAGAGTGGGGGTTATGAGGTTATTTAGCTATTTACAGTAACTGTGCAAGAGTACAGTTACTAATTAAAAAAATAGCAGTAACTTGGATAGGACAGACTGGAGAGGGGTTTGAGGCTTTGTTCTTGACCAAGTTTCAGTGGTACAGAAAATCTCACTAACAGGGACGGAGGCAGCAAAAAAAAAAACCTTCCACCTGTAAAAGGAACGAATGATAGAATGCCTCCTGCTGCCCTATTGTGTTCTGTGAGTAGTGAGGTTTTACTTTGTTCAATCTCTGAGAGAATCAGAGCAGTGTCCCCCACTGTGTCCTGTGCAAGAGGAGTAGCAGCCCGCTCCATGCCCTCCACCATCTCTGCTAACAGGGCACAGAGCCTTCCAGCAAAAGATGGCATCTGCACACAAGGCAAGAGCCATGTGAGATGTCTTGTTAGATGAAGGAGCAGCAGAGTGGCCTTTTGATGGCATGGTCACATTCACTGCAGGCTCAGAGATGTCTCAGGAGAGATTCTGTGTAAGCAGGGCCTGCCAAAGACTGTAAGGATATATGTATCAGGAGCAGGATCTTAGGAGCTCAATCCCCAAGTGTCTCCACCGCTCTACATCAAGTCATGTCCCCTGTGCAATTCAGTTTATGTGGGAGGTGAAAAGTCTGACTTGATTCCATTTAGTATATTGGAAGCATTGCACTATAGAGTGTTGGGTTTCAATGGGCAAAGTTTGGATGAAAGACTCCGAAACGTCAAACAATTTTTGAAACTGTAATTCCTTATGCAAGGAGGCCTCCACCCATTCCACGTGATAAATGTATGATAATTTATATCTAAATAAAGAGATAAAGCGCCCTGTTCCATCTATGTAAAATAGTTTTCAGGCCAATTTTTTTTTTTAAAATACAGTAAAGTAGACCGCCACAGTTAATTTTTCCCATTGGGGAGCTTTCCAAAATGCAAGAGGAAGTGAGAAAAATCCCTACAAAGTGAGGTGAAATCCCTTTAAGAGGTTTGTCATAGGAATATGTATTTTGATTGGAAAATTTAATATTTTCTGTAATGAGCACCTGGACAAAAAGAGATGGTGAATCTCTTCAGCAGTGACAAAGACAACAATAAAAAAAAAAACATGACAAGGCCTGTAGTTCTTTCTGGCACTTTAATTGTTGACTAAAAAAAATATCAACTGATCAACTGATTGTTTAACAAAATCACCAGAGAATTGACATAATTGCCTTTGTGATACATCAGAAGTCTTACAATTGCACATAATGATTGACGGGTCATAGAATTGATATATTGATAATGCATACTGCAGAGATGAGCTTTATGTAAATGATTGTGCTTTTAAAAAATATACATTAGTTAAACAGAAAGTCATACCCATCAATCTATAGAGAGGTCTTATTGTACTTGATAACAATAAAACATCACCATTGTGTTCCTTTCATTTAGTTACAGCAAGGAGTACTCCAAGCTGGACGCTATGAAACTGAGTTGGAAAACAGCCGCAGCCACATTACCCAGCTCAACAGTCAGATCCAGCGTCTGCGGTCAGATATCTTAAGCATTAAAACCCAGGTACATTTTTGGAGTAAAGGGCAGTGTTTGCTGTAGGTATTATGAATTATGATAAAGCTATGCTGAAAAATACACTGTAAGTTGAGGTCTAGAATGCCAATATTGCAGCAATTTTTAGCAGAACTAATGTTAAACAACTCAACAATTTAATGTGTATCTGTAGCAAAAACATTTTTTAGATTTGGAGAGAGTCGGGGATGGATTTGGAAAGATTCATCTTCACTTACTTTTCCGAAGCCACAGCAGGAAGCCAAAGAAAATCTCTTCCAAGTGAGATATTCTGTCACAAGAATATGTGTCCTAATTTAATGCCTTCTCCTTTATTTCTGTTCCAGTAACAACTGTAATGCCGCGTACACACGGTCGTACTTTTCGTCTACAAAAGTCAGACAGCCTTTCCGACAGACTTCCGACAGACTTCCGGCAGACTTTCGACGGACTTGCGGCGGACTTGCTAACGAACAGACTTGCCTACACACGATCACACAAAAGTCAGTCGAATTCTTACGTGATGACGTACACCGGACTAAAATAAGGAAGTTCATAGCCAGTAGCCAATAGCTGCCCTAGCGTGGGTTTTTGTCCGTCGGACTAGCATACAGACGAGCGGATTTTTCGACCAGACTCGAGTCCGTCGTAAAGTTTTAAAGCATGTTTCAAATCTAAAGTACGTCGGATTTGAGGCTAAAAAAGTACGTTGAAAGTCCGGAGAAGCCCACACACGATCGGATTACCAGCCAGCTTTAGTCCGTCAGCGTCCGTTGGACTTTTGTAGACGAAAAGTACGACCGTGTGTACGCGGCATTACATTTTCGATTTAAAAGAGTGGGTGAATCTCTTCAGTGGGGGGTACAGAAAGCAATTATAGCCTTGATAGAAGTTCTAACCTTTCCTCACTCCATACAAAACTAAAAAAAAAAAAAAATAGGTTTTACATAAACCAAGCTGAGATATTTGAACTCAAATTCTTGGGGTTTCACACCCACTGCGGCCATTATGATGGTTTTCCACTGTTCCTGTGGGATTTTTCAATAATTTTAAAGAAACTTTGGAATTATAGCAGGGAGGCCTCACTGATGGAGGAGCCAAGACATATATGAAATCAGGGGCTGATTCAGCAATCAGGCTCCACATATAGGACCTAGTCATGCCATGTCCATTGGGCTGTGTTGCTTACCACAGGTCCAACACAATGACAAGCTGAAATCCATTGTTTCCAATAGGCCCAGTTCACACCAATGCACTGCATTAATTTACTAGAACATATTGCATTTAAATGCAGCACAATGATCTGCAATGCAATAAAACCCATCACAACACAATTGCATTAAAATAAATGTCAACATAAGTCAACTAAAGTGCATTTAACTAATGTCAAGGCATGTTAATCACAACATGGCGTGACTCTAAAGTGTCACCTTACAATGGGTATAGAAAAGAATAACCCAACCACATTTGGCTGCTAAAATGAAGACAGGCACCGTTTTTGTTTTATCCAGCTGTATTTACTCAGTGCAACGTATAACATCCAAGTGAAAGATGTAACACCAACATGCCAGAAATTCTGAGTTGGAAAAAAGATCACCCCCTTTTATTGAGCCAACTTTTGCTTTAATTAGAGCCTTTTGTCTGTTGGGATATGTCTCTACTAACTTTGCACATCTAGACTTTGCAACTACTCAAGTTTAGTTAAATGTGATGGTGACTAATTTTGAATTCTTCCAAGAATGTTCTCTTGGATGACTCCATGAAAAAAAAGTTAGCTGAATTATATAAGGAGCTGTTTTCTGTCTCACCTCCTTCGGTGATCAAATGTAGGGAGCAGTGGGTGGAAGTGGTCCCAGATATGGGTAGAGAAGAGTGGGATGATATATGAGCGTTCACTCACTTAGTGTCCACTAGAGATCGATTAATTCAATTTAAATTCCTGCACAGGATATATTACACACCAGCAAAGTTATTTAAAATTTACCTGGGTACATCGGCTGAATGCTGGTGCTGCTCACTGTCCCTGGACAATTTTAGTCACGTCTTTTGGCATTGCCAGGTGGTCAAGGAGTTTTGGTCTGATGTTGGGCGCTGTATAACGGAGATTAAATCTATACCTGTGCCCTTGATGGTGGTGACATGCTTACTTGGTTTGGTGGAGGGCTTGGCACCTACTAGGGCCCAACGTACCTTGCTTAGCCTGTTGTTGTTTATTGCGCGTAAGGCACTGATCCTTTATTGAAAAAACCTGTGACGCCCTCACTATCATACTGGAAAGGGCTTGTAAACAATGTTATTCAGTTCTATAGAGCAATATACCTGAGCAGAGGATGTCCAAGGAAATTTGACAACATTTGGAAAATTTGGTTGGACAGTGATCTTTCTGTAGCCTAATGACTATATAGACTTCACTGAGATGGAAGGGGAGGTCTGCCTGGGCCTGGATATTGGAGTATAGGGCTCTGTTGTTCCTGCATCCCCGCTGGGATTATTCGGGGACTGTCTTCTATTTCAATGGCTGCATGTGGAGGTGATTGCTGGACTCATGACACTATGAGAACTGTACAGTTGCTATATTAATGTCTTTTTTAATTTATATACTATACAAAACTAATAAAAAAAAAATTTGCAAAAAATAAATTTGACGGTCACCGTTTGTGGACTGCAGTCTTTCATAAATTTTCAGTAGGGTTTAAGTCTGGGCTCTGACTAGGCCATGCAAGGACATTCACCTTTTTCTCCTTCAACCACTGTGTGGTCATTTTTGCTTTGTCTTTAGGTCCTCCCATGCAAGCCACATTTGTGGAGAATGTGTGATATTGTTGTCACATGAACACAATGACCTTTCTTTGTCATAGATTCCTGCAACTGCTTCAGAGTTGCTGTAGGCCTCTTGGTAGCCTCTCTGACGAGTTTCCTCTTGTCTCTTTCATCCAGTTTGGAGCAACGTCCTGATCCAGGGAGGGTCTGGAGTGTACCAAATACCTTCCACGTCTTAATAATAGACTTCACTGTGCTTCTAGGCATTGATATAGCCTTTGAATTTCTTTTTATATCCATCTCCTGACTTGTGCCTGTCCACACCTTTATCCCGGAGATCCCGGGGGCAGTGCCTTGCTACCCATAGTTGATTGTTTGCTTTGGTTGAATTACCAGGGACTGAAATGCTCCAGGAAATCTCTTTTCATGCTGAGCTAATCCAAATGATCACAGCTGATCACAGTTTTAGGTCAAATGGCTTTGTGTGCCATTGAGCAAATGATTAGCTACACCTGATTGAGTTTACAAGTAATTTTTAGGAGGGGGTGATATTTTTCCAAATCAGCGATTCAGTTTTTGATTTTTTTTCTGACATGTTAGTGTTGTATCTTTCACTTGGATGTTATAAGTTGCACTGAGTAAATAATCTGTTTGAAACAAAAACGGTGTCTGTGTTCATTTCAGGCTGGAAAGCAACAAAATGTGATTATTTTAAGGGGGGGGGGTGATTTTTTTCCATACCCACAGTATTTGGACCAGCACATTAATAATTTAATTTCTTACTATTCAGTATAAAGTATTCTAAACTTTGGAAATTACAGTGGGGACGGAAAGTATTCCGGCCCCACTTAAATGTTTCACGCTTTGTTATATTGCAACCATTTGCTAAAATCATTTAAGTTCATTTTTTTTCTCATTATTGTACACACAGCACCCCATATTGACAGAAAAACACAGAATTGTTGACATTTTTGCAGATTTATTAAAAAAGAAAAACTGAAATATTACATGGTCCTAAGTATTCAGACCCTTTGCTGTGACACTCATATATTTAACTCAGGTGCTGTCCATTTCTTCTGATCATCCTTGAGATGGTTCTACACCTTCATTTGAGTCCAGCTGTGTTTGATTATACTGATTGGACTTTATTAGGAAAGCCACACACCTGTCTATATAAGACCTTACTCACAGTGCATGTCGGAGCAAATGAGAATCATGAGGTCAAAGAAATTGCCTGAACAGCTCAGAGACAGAATTGTGGCAAGGCACAGATCTGGCCAAGGTTACAAAAAAAATTCTGCTGCACTTAAGGTTCCTAAGAGCACAGTGGCCTCCATAATCCTTAAATGGAAGGCGTTTGGGACGACCAGAACCCTTCCTAGATCTGGCCGTCAGGCCAAACTGAGCTATCGGGGAGAAGAGCCTTGGTGAGAGAGGTAAAGAAGAACCCAATGATCACTGTGGCTGAGCTCCAGAGATGCAGTTGGGAGATGGGAGAAAGTTGTAGAAAGTCGGCCATCACTGCAGCCCTCCACCAGTCGGGGCTTTATGGCAGAGTGGCCTGACGGAAGCCTCTCCTCAGTACAAGACACATGAAAGCCCGCATGGAGTTTGCTTCTGTGTTTTTCTGTCAATATGGGGTGCTGTGTGTACATTAATGAGGAAAAAAATGAACTTAAATGATTTTAGCAAATGGCTGCAATATAACAAAGAGTGAAACATTTAAGGGGGTCTGAATACTTTCCATCCCCACTGTATATCCAATGAGACATCAATTAGAAACGCAAAAACATGTTGCGCTGTGCCCTTTAAATCAATTAATAAATCATATACAATGTACACAAATAAAAATACAAATTTCAAACAAATACAGAAGTCCACCACCAAAGATGAAAATGTCCAAAATAATTCAAATAGCCATTTTTGTGAAGAGGTTTCCATCACCACTCCAAATTATGCACTAAGCTCAGTTTGTTTTGATTTGGTTTAATGAGACATCAATTGCTATCATTTTATGGGAAGCATCTTATACCTCCATGTATTCCCTTTGCGCCTTGGGAGCCCCAGTCCACAGGCTTATAACCTGTTTTAAAAATAAGCTTCTGTAAAGTATAGTATGGGTAAAGTATAGGCAGCATACTGTATGTTGCCTGCAATTGGATGCCTCATAACTATCTTTTCTTGTTCTTTTCCTGTTTCTTTTGTAACCAAAGCATAAACTAACTGTGCAAATACTAATCCGTGATTTAGTAGAGTGCTTTAGTTCTGCCAAAAGGTGCACAGTAATAATCTCTTTCTAATGTGCATTTCAATCAGTGTTATGTTAACAACCATCATAAAGGCGGCAGAAGGACCACAACATAATTATACTGTCACTCACCGCCATAAAAAAACTTAAATTAGATCGCCCGAGGAACTGTGATATATAGCTTCTTTTTAACAAGTGTCTGCTGAAATAACCTTGTCCAAAAGATAAAAAAATAGCAATGTCTTAACAAAAATTCCAAGCACAGGCGAACACATTTACTTCACATCTTTGTGAAACTGACAGATGCAAGTTGGATAAAAGCATCTACATACTTACAATTAAATGCAGCTTACTTGTTAACAAGCTTATTTAGTAATTCATCACCAATAAATTGTACTTGTCCTTTCCTAAAATAGGTGGATCTATGCAAAAACTAAAAAAAATGACTTTGCTCTCTCCTATTTCTTCCTGTGGGTACCCCTAGACCAATTTGTATGCCATAGGGGGCAACGGTGCACGTGTCCCCCCAAGCCAGGCTGTGTGTGTCTATAGACACACACAGTGCAGCTCGGCCCCTGTTCCCTCTTCACAGGATTTGACTGACAGCAGTATTTAATGGTAAAGTTATTTTCTGGTACAATAATTTTTATCGTAATGAGCATGGCAACATGACAAGCATTCACCCACGCAGGGGTATAACATATCACACATCAAACATAATGAAAAGGCATGTGATGAGAGAACGTAAACAGATAACTTTTGTAGGTAATAAATAGGGATGAGCTTGATGTTCCTGTCGAACATAAGTTCGACTCGAACATCGGGTGTTCGCCCGTTCGCAGAACAAATTTGAGCACCGCGGAACGCCCCATAATGCACTGCGAGATCACAGTGCATTGCTGTATGATGATTGGCCAAAGCATGCACCTGACCTGCATGCTTTGGCCAATCACAGCGCCCTCTGCTAAGAGAGCCATAATTGGCCAAAGGCTCAAGGGGTCTAAGTCCACCCCCCACACTATATAAGGCTGCTTTTACGGCAGCTGCGTGTAGTGTTGTTGGTGTGGACAGAGAGATAGCTTGAGTTAGATAAAGCAGGCAGGTTATTCAGTTAGTGGCAATGTATATGATATATTATATATTATATATATATATATATATATATATATATATATATATATATATATATATATATATATATATATATATATATATATATATACACACACACACACATAGTCTTGTCTTGTATATATATATACTCTGCATCCAGTGTAGCCTATATCTACAGTACATTCTGTGGTGTACTGTTTCTAATACACTTCAGGCGGTGTACACAGTATCTAATACAGTGTGTACAGTGTCTACTACACTTCTATTGGTGTACACAATATAAAATACAGTGCAGCCATAGTACAGTTGCTAATACAGTGCAGGCAGTGTACACAGTATCTAATACAGTGTGTACAGTTTCTACTACACTTCTGGTGGTGTACACAGTACACAACACAGTGCAGCCGTAGTACAGTGCAGGCGGTGTAAACAGTATCTAATACAGTGTGTACAGTTTCAACTACACTTCTGGTGGTGTACACAATACAGTTCAGCTGTAGTACAGTTTCTACTACTTGTCTGGTGGGGTACACAGTATCTAATACAGTGCGTACAGTTTCTACTACACTTCTGGTGGTGTACACAGTACACAATACAGTACAGCCATAGTACAGTTGCTAATACAGTGCAGGCGGTGTACACAGTATCTAATACAGTGCGTACAGTTTCTACTACACTTCTGGTGGTGTACACAGTATACAACACAGTGCAGCCATAGTACAGTTTCTACTACTTTTCTGGTAGTGTACACAGTATAAAATGCAGTGCAACCATAGTACAGTGCAGGCGGTGTACACAGTATCTAATACAGTGTGCACAGTTTTTACTATACTTCTGTTGGTGTACACAGTACACAATACGGTGCAGCCGTAGTACAGTTGCTAATACAGTGAAGGCGGTGTACACAGTTTCTAATACAGTGTGTACAGTTTCTACTACACTTCTGGTGGTGTACACAGTATATAAAATACAGTGCAGCCATAGTAAAGTTGCTATTTCAGTGCAGGCGGTGTACACGGTATCTAATACAGTGCGTACAGTTTCTACTACACTACTATACGGTGTACACATTATCTAATACAGTGTAGTGTGGTGTTGCAAAACAAAATATATATATCATGTCTGGAAGGCCACCAAGGAGAGGCAGATGCTCACAGGCCACTAAAAGAGGGCAAGCAGCCTCTGCGTCTACAAACAGTGCTGGTCGTGGACATGGTGCAGCCTCTGCAGGTGGCCGTGGGGCACACTTGTTCTTTTTTTTCCTGCTGCTAGCCGTATTATTGAGCCAGAACATGCAGAAGAGTTGGTGGAGTGGATAACAAAGCCGTTCTCATCCTCCTCAACCCCTGTCACCCAGGCTCAGAGTAGTTTGCCTTCCAACGCAGCTGCCAAAGTGGCCTATTCCACTGGCTCCTTGTCCACAGTCACTCCTTCTGTAGCCCCACCATCATGCACAGAGGAGTCCCCAGAATTATTCTACCACAGTGTCGGGTACATGCTGTTGGAGGATGCGCAGCAGTTTGAAGGCTCCGATGTTGGTTCCCAGGTTGAGAAAGGGAGTATCATGAGCCTAGAGAGAGGGGGTGCCCAAGAAGGACAAGAAACTGGCAGCCATGTACCCCCAGCTGCAGCATACTGCCAAGTTTGCTCCAGTGACAAGGAGGGAGGGGATGATGAGGTCACTGACTACTTGGATGCCTGAGAGAAGAGAGGAGGAGGAGGTACAACTCCAATGAGGCAGGATGTCATCTAGGGGGCAGCTTAAGGGCAGCCACCCTATTGCATCACACCGCAGAGCTCCGCAGGTGCAGGGCACTGCTGATGACTCCCCACTGACTTTTAAAAGTTCCTTGGTGTGAACCTTTTTTGACACGTGTGCAGCAGATCAAACCGTTGCTGTTTGCAACCTATGTCTGAAGCAGATCAAGCCTGGCCAGAACAGCAGCCGCTTAGGTGCCACATGTTTGACCAGACATATGACAACCTGCCATGCAGTCTGTTGGCAACAGCACTTGAAAGACTCACATCAAAGATAAAGGCGGACTTCTCCTTGCTCCTCATCTGGGATCTCCAACTCCACTCTAACTGCAGTCCTCTCAAAAACCTGCACTGAGAGGAATGAAGGTATAGCAATAGGTGTCCCAAGTACTTGCAGCCAATCTGCTAGCAGTACACCACCATCTGATTTTAGCAGGCAAATTTCCCTACCCCAGTTGCTAAACTGTAAAAAGAAATTCGATCCCAGCCATCCACATGCTCAGTGTCTAAATGCTAGCTTGGCCAAATTGCTAGCACTGCAACTGCTGCCTTTTCAGCTGGTAGACTCTGTCCCCTTTCATGAATTTGTGGAATGTGCTGTACCTTAGTGGCAGGTTCCAAAACGCCATTTCTTTTCACAGAAGGCCGTTCCGGCTCTCTACCGGCATGTAGAAGGCAATGTTT
This sequence comes from Lithobates septentrionalis, assembly GCA_037952835.1. Lineage (NCBI taxonomy): Eukaryota > Metazoa > Chordata > Amphibia > Anura > Ranidae > Lithobates > Lithobates septentrionalis. The sequence goes on along the minus strand of JBBDGP010000753.1, from coordinate 56,103 downwards.
TGGCCTCGTTAGACAGGGAGGTCAGCAGTAAGATGCATATTACCGCTGACTCATGGTCCAGCAGGCATGGGCAGGGACATCACCTTTCCTTCACGACTCACTGGGTAACTCTGCTGGCAGTTGTGAAGGATGCAGGACAGGGTTCAGTATTGTTGGAGCTTGTTCCGCCACCACGGCTTCAAAATGCTAGTGGTGATTCTGCCACAGCTCTCTCCTCCACCCCCTCCTCTTCTTCTTCCTCTATGGCCTCTTCTGCAGATTTGTCCTCTGAACCAGCGGTGCTCTGTAAACATTCAAGGGGCTACGCAAGCAGTCAGGCAAAAAGATGCCATGCGGTGCTTGAGTCGTTCTGCTTAGGGGACAGGAGCCACACTGGGGCAGAGATTCTGTCAGCTCTGCAGGGGCAGGCACAGAGGTGGTTGACACCACGCCAGCTTCAGCCAAGAGTGGTTGTATGCGATAATGGCACCAACCTTCTCTCCGCCCTTCGACAGGGACACTTGACCCATGTTCCATGTTTGGCTCATGTTCTGGATTTGGTGGTGCAGCGGTTCTTGATCAGGTACCCAGGCTTACAGGATCTCCTGAGGCAGGCCAGAAAAGTCTGTGGTCATTTCCGCCGGCCATACAATGCCAGTGCTCGGCTGGCTGACATTCAAAGGGAATGCAACCTGCCCACCAACTGCCTCGTTTGTGACATGCCCACCAGGTGAAACTCAATGTTGGCAATGCTGCAGCAGCTGCACACACAGCAGAGGGCCATCAATGAGTACCTTTGCAAGTATGGCACCAGGACAGGGTCAGGGGAGCTTGGCTTCTTTTTGCCACACCAGTGGCTACTGATCAAGGATGCATGCACTGTCCTGTCACCATTTGAGGAGGCCACAAGGATGGTGAGCAGCGACAATGCATGCATCAGTGACACTGTCTCTCTAGTCTTCCTGTTGGAGCACACGCTTTGTGGAATAATGGACAGGGCATTTGAGGCAGAACAGCGGGAGGAAGGAGGACTTCCTTACCTCTCAAGGCCCCCTTTAACCAGATAGCATTCCTGCGGGCCCGCCAAACACACAGGAAGAAGAAGAGGAGGATTGTGCCAGCATGGATGTAGAGGATAACACTCAGCAGCAGTCTTCAAGGGATGGTTTTCAGTCCCCATAAACTCAAGGAGTTGTACGTGGCTGGGAGGAAGTAGTTACGGATCATGTGATCCTTAGTGACCCAGAGGACTCAGAATCGAATGCCTCTTCAAACTTACGCTGCATGGCCTCCCTGATTCTGCAAAGCCTGCGAAAGGACCCTAGGATTTGTGGCATCAAGGAAAGGGATCATTACTGGCTGGCAAGCCTTCATGATCCGCGTTACAAAGGGAAGGTTTCAGAACTCATCCTGCCTTCGCAGAGGGAGCAGAAGATGAAACATCTTCTGGAGGCCTTGAAGAAAGGTTTGTGCAATGCATTTCAAGACCCTGGGAGGTTACAATTTCCTGGTGCTGGATAACGTGTTGCTGAGGCTTCAGTCAGAGGAAGAGCAGTGGAGAAGGTGGCCGGCTGACCGATGGCTTTAAACAATTTTTCAGTCCTCAGCGCCAAAGTCTGATCGGTTCAAGCAACCATCGCCAGCGTCTGCATTACATGGTGCAGGAATATCTAGGGCCAAGAGCAGACTTGGAGACCTTTCCAACAGAGCATCCACGGGGTTACTGGGTCTTGAAGATGGACCACTGGCCAGATCTTGCTCAATATGCAATTGAGCTACTGACCTGTCCTGCATCCAGTGTTTTTTCTGAACGCACATTCAGTGCTGCTGGATATAATATTCATAGCAGGGCCCATTCCTGCGCCCAACAAGCATAACTGAGAGGGCTTACAGTGTTGTGGCACCACCACCACCAAAGGCCCAATTTTTCTGCCCCTGTTTAACAGGGGCATGTAATTCAAAATCTTGATCTAATATTTCACAGCAGGGCCTGTTCCTGAGCCCAACAAGAGTAACTGTGAGGGCTTACAGTGTTGCGGCACCACCAAAGGCCCAATTTTTCTGCCCCATGTCATTACAATTCTTGATATAATAATTCACAGTAGGGCCCGTTCCTGCACCCAACAAGAGTAACTGTGAGGGCTTACAGTGTTCTGGTACCACCACCACCAAAGGCCCAATTTTTCTGCCCATGTTTAACAGGGGCATGTAATTACAATTTTTGATATAGTATTCACAACAGGGCCCGTTCCTGCGCTCACCAAGAGTAACTGTGAGGGTTTACAGTGTTCTGGTACCACCAACACCTAAGGCCCAATTTTCTGCAGAATATATAGGGCAGGCCGGCGGAGCTCCACTTACATGTTAGAAGATTGTCATCTTGTCAAGGCAGAAAGATGATCAGAAACAGAGTGTTTCTGTCTACTGGAGTGGAACATATTGGTGTGTCTCCAATAAGTTGTCAATATTTAACGCAGATCCAAATCTAGTACGCTAACTGAAAGAAAATACATTTTGAATCCATTTTTGGAGGTTTTTTTTTGGATACAATCACTTTTGATCATGTTTACATTTTAACTGTTTACAAACATTTATGCAGTGCAAGAGTTATTTGGGTGACTTAGGCTAGGCTCACACCTGTGCATGCGGGCACCGTAGGTACAACAGCCTCTTCCTGTGAATAGGCAAGTGAACCAATGGGAAATGCGAGGAAAAAAATAAGAATAAATGGCACCCCAGCGCATCTGCTGAGAGCAGCACGTTTTGCCTTCAGTTGAGGAATGTGTGCAAATATGCGTGTCACCGCACATACTGTATGTGAGCCTAGGCTTAGGGCTCACACCAGCAAACTGTCCTAAACACTTGGCTTTTAGTGCATGCTGTAAGACACAGTGTTACTGCACTGATCCCGATGCATCACACGGTTTACTTATTTATTACAGAGATTTATGAACTCTGAAACTTGAATGAGATTTCATTACAGTTCTATTCACCGCAGTGGTGTTGCAATGTGGGGGTTTTACGTCGTAACCCTGTGCTAAAAATTAAGTAATGAATGCAGTACTTTTACCAGCCCACACTACAGCAACACTGAGGTATTAACTGACACCATTGGAAACAAGGTATTTTGTTTGCTCTATACATTGGGGCTGCGCTGGCCGCTATTTCTGCAAACAAGACCCTATTGCATAAAACATGTTCTAAGGGCCAGTTCACACCACATGCAGTCCAGTGTGTTTTTTTCTGCATTAAAAATGCATGGAAAGTATGTTATTTGGTTTTTAATGGCATAGTTTACACCAGTGCTTGCAGTTCCAGTGCGCTCCAGTTCCAGAAAAAAAAGTAGAACATGCTGCATTTTTTCTGCACTGGACTGTACTGGAATGCTGTAAAACGCATCAAGAAAAAAAAGTAGAACATGCTGCATTTTTTCTGCACTGGACTGTACTGGAATGCTGTAAAACGCATCAAAAACACACTGGAACGCACCGGAACGCACCAAAAACGCACTGCAACATACTTGTCCTTATTTAAAAAAGAGGGGGGGAAAGCACTGGACTGCATCAAAAATGCACCAAAAACGCATCAAAAACGCACTGGCACACATCAAAAATGCGCATGCAGAAAAGCACCTGGAACGCATTCGGACTGCGTTTCTATGGTGTGAACTGGCCCTTAAACAATCCCCTCTAGATTGGGTTTTTTAGGCAGGTGGCAAACTTGTAAAGGCAATTCAATAGATCTGTAATTTTACAAGACTTGTATTAGAGTTTATAATTCCTAATTGCACTGGCTATCAAAATAAGTGGGATTTTGCTTTAGATAGAGCCCTTTCACACTGGGGCGGGGGCGGCATCGGCGGTAAAACGCCGCTATTATTAGCGGCGTTTTACCGTCGGTATGCGGCCGCTAGCGGGGCGGTTTTACCCCCCGCTAGCGTCCGAGAAAGGGTTAAATATCACCGCAAAGCGCCTCTGCAGAGGCGCTTTGCCGGCGGTATAGCCGCGCCGTCCCATTGATATCAATGGGCAGGAGCGGTGAAGGAGCGGTATACACTCCGCTCCTTCACCGCTCCGAAGATGCTGCTGGCAGGACTTTTTTTCCCGTCCTGCCAGCGCATCGCTCCAGTGTGAAAGCCCTCGGGGCTTTCACACTGGAATGAAAGCAGCGGCACTTTCGGGTCGGTTTGCAGGCGCTATTATTAGCGCAATAGCGCCTGCAAACCGCCCAGTGTGAAAGGGCTCTAAGTAGTAACAGTATCTATTGCTAAACTAGGACCTATCCAATCCTCTAAAGCTACATTCACATGGAATTTTGTGTGTGAATAGTTTGCTATGTTCGAAGGCAGCTGAACACAGCAACTGCCTCTAATAACTGCATCCAGGGTCCGTACTGCTTATAGTATAGATCTGACAACTGCCACTAATACCTGCTAGACATGTGCAATGACAAAAAATGTTTGTTTTCGTTTAATTCGTTTTTTTGCTTCTTTAGGAAATTCGAAAATTCGGAAATTCGGGATTTGGGAATTTGGAAAGCCGAAAATTCGCATATTCAAATTTCCGAATTTCAAATTTTCAAATTTCGAATTTCCACATTTTCAAATTTCCGAATTTTGAATTTTCAAATTTCCGAATTTTGAATTTTCGAATTTCCGAATTTTGAATTTTCGAATTTCCGAATTTTGAATTTTCGAATTTCCGAATTTTGAATTTTCGAATTTCCGAATTTTTGAATCTTCGAATTTCCGAATTTTGAATTTTCGAATTTCCGAATTTTTGAATCTTCGAATTCCGAATTTCCAAATCTTTGGAAATTCTAAAATCGGAAAAAAAGAAAGAAAATCAGTAGACTTCAAAATAATAACTAACTAGTAATAACTAACTATTAAATTATAGGTATTGGAATTTCCTTTCAAATGTGACCGTTTGTGAACATAACGAATACAAATTTATCTGAAGTTGCGAATTATCCGAAATAAAGAATGCCGCATCTAAACAAATGAAATGGAACAAATTAATAATAAATAATAATAATAAAAATGTTTTATTATTATTATTGTTATTTATTATTATTAGATCGTTATGTTCCATTCATTTAGATATGGCATTCGTTATTTCAGATAATTCGTAACTTCGGATGAATTCGTACTCGTTAAGCTCACTAACGGCCAAATTTGAAAGGAAATTCCAATATTTATAATTTAATATTTATTATTAGTTAGTTATTATTTCAGATGTTCGGGTTTTTGAACTTTCAGATATTGATTCTTTTGAATTTTCAGATTTTCATTCTTATTTTTGGATTTTCAAATTTCCAAATGTTTGAATTTTTGAATTTATGAAATTTTGAATTTCCTAATTTCGAATTTCCGAACTTCCGAATTTCCTAATTTCCTAATTTCCAAAATTTTGAATTTCTGAACTCAAATTTTCGAAATTTTCCGTTTTCCGAAATTTCAAATCTCCGAATTTCGAATTTCTGAAATTTCAAATTTCAGAATTTAAGAAATTCCAAATTTCTGAAAATTTAGAATTTTCCAATTTTCGAAATTTCGAATTTCCGATTTCTGAAATTCTGAAATTCAGAATTTCCAAAATTTAATATTTTCGGAAATTCGAAAATTTGTAAATTTGAAAATTCGAAAATTCGAAATTCGGAATTTGTAATTTGAAAATTCAAAATTTCGGAAACAGTGTTTACAACCACCAGCAAGAATCTACCGATTCTTACTAGCGGCCTCTCCTGGCTACACATGAACTCCCAAATGAATGTAGCCTAATGCCTAGTACATACCACTAGTTTTTTTTGTTCAACCCGAAACAAAAACCCGACAATCCGATGTTAGTAGAGCGCTCTCCCCTGCTGTTCTATTGTGTTCTGAGAGGGGGAAGCAAGAACGCTGCGGTCAGCACTCTCTGGCATTGGCTGAGAGCGATGATCGGGATCGGTTTTCCAGCATGCTCGTCTGACAGTCTGTCGGACCGGCTGCCATGCACACGTGCCGAATGTCAGCCGTTATTTTTGCTTGATAATTCAGGCAATCAACACTACTATTAATAATTACAACAGGTATTTCAGATAGCAGATCCTAAAAAGATAAAAGCTGTTGTTGCAATGAAACTAAAGAGAGGAAAAAAAGTGCAACATTAGAGTTGCTGTCTGTTTTCGAACATTCAGGAGTCTCCTTCTTATTTGATAGAAATATTAAACAAGATTTGTGATTGCTTCTCATGGGAAACAGCTCCAATTTGGTGCACATTTTCTTTTCTCCTCTTTCAGTACATTCACTCCAAATTCACTCCAATTGGGGTTGAGAACCCTACTATGTCCTACAGATAACCAATCTCGGATAAAATGCACACTGCTTATCATAACATGTTTTGCAGCCAATTCGCAGTAGTTGAAATACGGTTCTCATTCATTCTCTTGTCTGGCACTACAGTGTATGAATTTGGAGCAGGATGTGTCTGTGGCCAAGAAGAACAGTAGCGCCACCCTTAAAGATGCCAATGCAAAGCTTGCTGAAGTACAGGAAGCCCTACAAAAAGCCAAACAAGATGTTGCCCGGCAACTGAGGGAGCATCAGGACCTGATGAATGTCAAACTGGCTCTGGATATTGAAATTGCTACCTATAATAAGTTGCTGGAGGGAGAAGAGATCAGGTAAGATCTTAGGATATGTATCTTCTAAAATCATCATTAGGGCCTTCACCTGAAAATGAAAGTTATAAGCACCCTCTCCTCCCCCATAGCCTGTTCCTGTTACATAATTGTGTGATTATTTTAGTGGTACTTGCTTCCACTTCCTTAATCCTTGCCTAGTCAAGGATGACATCCACTTGTAGGTGATTTATTTATTTAACTTTTCTTTGCCATAGCTGGATAAATATCTTCTTCAGAAAAGTATCTTCCCAAGTCCTATGTTGGATCAATATTAAAAAAAATGCATTGTCATTTTGAGTAGTATGATCTGAAGTAGAGCATACATATAGCAAAACTCAAATTTTTCCCATTTTATTTTATTTTTTCATTTTTGTAAAGAACTGTTATTTTACCCATGAGAAGGTGCTAGAAAAGTTTTATCTTTTTGGTAATGCTCAGATATCTCCACCAGATTTTCAGGCTCTGCCCACAACATAGATTCCACCTGCTGACACCCTGTCAACACTAAACAATTCCATGCAAAACAAAACCCAAGAAATTCCAAGTTCAACTTACCGACCAGACTGCAACCAACAAAAATATCCTATCGAACGGTATGAATTAAAAACAGGGGATTATTTTGCTCGCATTTGCTAATACACATGCAAGCTGCAGAGCCCCTTCAAGGCACCCCAATATTATCTGCAGTCCTAACTCAAAAAACTCCACAATGGTAGCACATCCATTATAATGGAAAGGCAGAGGGTAGTTGAGCCTGGAGGGAGCCCACCCCTCTTTAAAAGGTACAGGGGTGCACTGGACACCCAGCATTCTAAACAATTCAAAAAGCTTAAGAAAAGTGCTTCTCTTTAAAATCAATGAATGTTTTCACACTGGGGTGGTGCACTTTCCTTGTGGTCAAAAAAAATCCTGCTTGTAGAATCTTTGGAGCATGTTTGGGGCGCTAAAAGAAAAAAAAAAAAAAACACACCAAAAACGCTCCTCTCAATAAAATGACCGGGAACCGGCTCAAAAGCGCCTCAAAAACACTCCCACTAAGCATTTTTGGTGCAGTTTTTGAGACATGTCCTTTTAAAAGTGCAGCAAAAGCGCTCCATGAACGCCTAGGTATTTTAGTGCCAGTTTTGAAGCACACCAGTGTGAAAGTGCCCTTATTCTAACATAAGTAAATTCATATTCAAATCCAGGGGCCTGCATTACATATTTAGCATTTTTCCCAGGGCTAGTTTAGTCAGTGAGGAAACCCATCACTTTGGGTGTGGTGTGGGGGCTGAAAGCCAACGTGCCAGTCTTAGATAAAGATGGGATTTCCAAAATAAAGCACCCAGGGTCTTAAAGCTTCCAAAAGGCTCTGGAAATTTGTAATGCCGCGTACACACGATCAGAATTTTCGACCGTACTTGTCCGACGGACGCCGACGGACCAAATCCGGTGGACAATCCGATAGTGTGTGGGCTTCACCTGACATTCAGCGGACTTTTCCAGCCGCAAATCTAGCGGGGTTTAGATTTGGAACATGCTTCAAATCTTTACTTCGTAACTTCGCCAGACCCAGAAATCCGCTCGTCTGTATGCTAGTCCGACGGACAAAATCCCACGCTAGGGAAGCTATTGGCTACTGGCTATCAACTTCCTTATTTTAGTCCGGTGTACGTCATCACGTACGAATCCGTCGGACTTTGGTGTGATCGTGTGTAGGCAAGTCCGGTCGTTAGAAAGTCTGTTGAAAGTCCATCAAAAGTCCGTCGAAAGTCTGTCGAAAGTCTGTCGGACGGGCTGTCGGACTTTTGTCGGAATTAGCTGACCGTGTGTACGCGGCATTAGTGTTAGCTTGATTAGACTGGAAGTGCTCTTTGAATTAGGCCGTAAAGTATGGTAAATTATATTGTATGGGCTCTTCAACTTGCTGCCATTTATTGCCATGAACTAAACAGTAAATTGCAGTTTAAAACACAGTTGCACTGGCCACAGTTGGATAGATTTATTTTATTCAGACAAATGGCTGAACAAAAAAAACTGATTCCTCCATCCACACGAACGAGGTGGATAGAGGCATCCTCTCACCAGGGCATTCTATTCTGACAGCGATTCCTGCTGCTGTCAGAATACACTGATCAGTATTTGTAGCAAATTGGCTGCAGCCACTGTTCTCTAAACTGGTCAAATTTCTGTCTATGGCTAGCGTTTAAGAAAAAAGAAAGTCTGTGTGACTATAGCAGTAAGTGAGATTCTTCCATTTAACCACTTAAGGACTGGAAGGATTTGCCCCCGTAACCACTTAAGCCCTGGACCATTTGGCTGGCCAAAGACCAGAGCACTTTTTGCGATTCGGCACTGCGTCAATTTAACTGACAATTGTGCGTTCGTGCGATGTGGCTCCCAAACAAAATTTACGTCCTTTTTTCCCCACAAATAGAGCTTTCTTTTGGTGGTATTTGATCACCTTTGCGTTTTTTTTTTTTTGTGCTATTAATAAAAAAATTGCGACAATTTTGAAAAAAAATGCATTGTTTTTTACTTACTATATTAAATATCCCCCAAAAAAATATATAAAAAACATTTTTGGGACCATTCACATTTATACAGCGCTCAGTGCGAATAAAAATGCATTGATTACTGTGTAAATGTGACTGGCAGTGAAGGGGTTAACCACTAGGTGGCGCTGTAGGGGTTAAGTGTGTCCTAGGGAGTGATTCTAACTGTGGGGGGAATGGGCTGGGAATGGGAATGTGTGACACAACACTAATCATCACTCCCGATTACAGGGAGCTGTGATCAGTGTCAGTGTCATTAGGCAGAACGGGCAAATGCTTGTTTACATCAGCATTTCCCCGTTCTTCCTCTCCGTGAGACGATCGTGGGTATCCTCGCGGACATTAAGTCCGCGGGACCCGCGATCACGCCCACGGGGCTCCCGGCGGCAAGCCGCCTCTTAAAGGGCAAAGTACAGGTACGTTAATCTGCCTGTACGTGCCCTTCTGCCGCAGTATATCCGCGTGAGGCGGTCAGGAAGCAGTTAATGACCAGGCCATTTTTTGAGATACGGCACTGCGTTGCTTTAACTGACAATTTCGCGGTCCTGCGACACTGTACCCAAACAAAATGTATGTCCTTTTTTTCTCACAAATAGAGCTTTCTTTTGGTGATATTTGATCACCTCTGCGATTTTTATTTTTTGCGCTATAAACAAAAAAGGGCGACAATTGTGAAAAAAAATATATATATATTTTTTACTTTTTGCTATAATAAATACCCCCCATTTTTTTTTTAAAAAAAACAAAAAATTTCTTCATCGGTTTAGGCCAATATGTATTCTTCTACATATTTTTGGTAAAAATAATCGCAATAAGCGTAAATTGATTGGTTTGTGCTAAGATATAGCGTCTACAAAATAGGGGATAGATTTATGGCATTTTTATTATTTATTTATTTTTTACTAGTAATGGCGGCCAGGGCTTTTTTTCTCAGAGGATAGGTGCAGGAACTCACCTCTTCTGACTCACCCCTTGTCCCTGCCCCGTACTCACTTCTGAGCACTGTTCCTTGGTTCCACCCTCACGCCACCTCCCAGTACCGCCCCTTTTACAGAATACAGAACCAAGAATAATTTTGTAGTGCAAAGTAATTTGTATGGAATTTGTTAATGACAACAAGAAAGACAGTAAAAAAAGATTCCCTGTAGCTAGCAACAATGGACCTTCCAGCAACAATAGATCCACCCCAGCAACGTTAGACTCCCAACAGTCAGCATCAATAGACCCTTCAGCAGCCAGAAACAATAGACCCCTGTCTCAACAGTAGATCCCTCCCAGCAACATAAGACCCCACCCCCAGCAGCAATAGGTCCTTCCACAGAAACAATAGACCCCCCCTGCAAAAATAAATATCCTCCAGCAACAATTGATTCCCCAGCAGCTAGCATCAATAGAACCTCCAGCACACCCCCAGCACCCCTTGTTATTACATACATTCAGTGGTGGAGGTGCCAGAACTGCGTTCCCCTGCGTTCCCGCTGAAAAAAAGCCCTGATGGCGGCAAACTGTGATTTTTAGCGGGACTGCGACATTGCGACGGCCGAATTGGACACTTTTGACACTTTTCTGGGACCAGTGACATTTATACAGCGATCAGAGCTAAAAATAGCCACTGATTACTGTATAAATGTCACTGGCAGGGAAGGGGTTAACACTAGGGGCGATCAAGGGGTTAAGTGTTCCCTAAAGAGGTGTTTCTAACTGTGGGGGCTGGGCTGACTGGAGGAGGAGAGAGATACTGTTCCTGATCACTAGCAACAGCAGATCTCTCTCTACTCCCCTGTCAGAACAGGGATCTGTTTGTTTACATATACACATCCCCATTCTGGTTCTCTGTGGAGCGATCGCAGGACATCACGACTGCCGGCCACATGCATTGACTCCGGCACCGCGCCCCCTATCGCTCTTAAAGCGGCAACGTACACCTACGGTGATTCGCGCATCCGTGCCAACCTGCCGCAGTATAATTACAGTGGCTGGTCGGCAAGAGGTTAATGTCTTACCTGCACCAGAAAAATTATTGCTGAACTCTAACCTGCTTCTAAATTCAACACAGACCCTTTCTTGAGATGTTTGTAATACACAAGGTCCATAGTGTTAAAGAGGAAGTAAACCTCTCTAATGTTTGTACCTATAGGTAAGCCTATATTAAGGCTTACCTATAGGTACTGTAAATATCTCCTAAACGTGCACTGTTTAGGAGATATTTACTGTATACTGCGCAATGACGTAATTGGTGCATGCGTTCTGAAGGAACGGCCATCCGTGCCGTTTCTTTAGAGGCCTGTGCCGTGACCGGCGGCTCCCGTGAGGAAATAGCTCACACAGCCGGAGTCTGCGGACCCGGAAGGAAGATGGATGCGGCCTCCAGCGGGGACAACAAGGGCTTCGTTTGCAGGTAAGTTTCACATAAAGTGCTGGTATGCGATGCATCAGTGGCGGCCCCTCTGGCTTTAATCACGTGCTTAAAAAAAATAACCCTAATCAATGCGTCCGGTCCCCTAATCTACATGCGGGACGCCGGACGCATGGATTCCAATGGGTTTTTTTTAAGCACGTGATTAGAGCCAGAGACTTTAATAGGCTTCCAAAAAGCATGGGCTCAGGGGGCAGATCACTGCGCCCCCCCCCCCCCGAGCCCACCCAGTTGTGTGACAATAGCGAATTTATATTCGCTATTGTCTTTCTGATTCTCCTCCCGTCCGATTGGCCGAGAGAAGAAGCATTCCTATTGGCCACCGAGGAAGGAGGAGACGCAGAGGAAGCCACCGTGAAGCACCAGGAGGAGGAGACGCTGCCCGGAGGAAGCGCTGCCCGCGACCTAGATGGGGTTAGTGCAGGGCTGGTGGCCCAGACTGGGGGAGGGGGTGGCAGCCGGGGGATTGATTGCCGCCCCCCCAAAAAAATATACCACCAGACGCCACTGCGATGCATACTAGCACATTATGCCTTTACTTTGCAGGTGACCAAAAAAAAAAAAAAGGAGACAGTGTTTACTTCCTCTTTAAAGCCTTCAAGATCTGTTGTTTTTTTTTTCAATCAGTAAAGTTTCCCCTCTATTTTGTTTTTCAGGCTGAAGTCTCCTCCAGTTGTAAATGTTCATTGTGAAACAACTGGTAGGTTTCTTTACTAACTAAATGAACATTGCTATATATATTATAAGTTGTGACATCTTTAAACAGTCAGGTTGCATGTATTTTCATAGAATAGACAGGGAATCTGGTCACATGACCAAATGTTGGGGAACACAAGGCAGCATTACTGTGATGCAAATCAACATCTTCCCTATCTATTGTGAATTAAAGAAATGTTTTTAAAAAATTGCAGACAATAGAGTTTTTTTATTGAAAAAGAGACATATTGTCCCTCTTTGGCATTAAAAGCTTCTAAACGTCCTTCTTGCTAGCATATTTAGACGATACACTGAGCTATGCATGCATAGGAGTTACATTATTTCAGCCCAGCCAATCAAGGTGACTGAAGATGGTGAACCCAGACGAAAACCAGGCAAAGATATCAGCAGTGGGAAGGGAGCTTGCAGACATCACATCAGGGCAGTTCTACAATAACTCTTGTCAGCATTACTTCACTTTTGCTCTGCATAATTGTGAGGTTCATTATGCAAGGCAGCAAAGTTTGCTTTTATCAAGCAATTAAAATACAGTGCAAAAGAATACTTTCTATACTTACCGTATATACTCGAGTATAAGTCGTTCCGAGTATAAGTCGAGGCCCTAATTTACCACAAAAAATGGGAAAAACTTATTGACCCGAGTATAAGACGAGGGTGAGAAATGCACAGCTACTGTAAGTGGAAAAGAGGGTCAACAATGCCCATTTGCAGCCTCACTGTGCCCATTTGCGTGCCTCACTGTGTCCATTTGCAGCCTCACTGTGCCCATTTGCAGCCTCACTGTGCCCATTTGCAGCCATAGGTCCCCCGAACTTCAAACTCGGTAGTTAAGGGTTTCTAGATGCTCCCTAGCTGCAGCCAAAATTTGGGGTCTCTTAACCCAAAGAGTCCCGAAATGATGGTGCTAGGAACCCCAAATTTGGTATGCAACCCCAGTGGAACTAGCACCATAAAATATCCAAAGCTGGGGTTTCCAGCACCAAGTGGCTTTTCTGCAGCAAAAAATTCCATTTTCCGAACTGACTTTGGGGCCCCGTATCTTGGGGTCACTTGGTGTTAGGAACTCCAGCTTTGGATATGTTGTGGTACCAGTTCCACTGGGTTTGCACACCAAATTTGGGATTCCTAGCACCAAGTGGCCCTGAGATACGGGGCCCCAAATTTGGTTCAGAAAATGTCAAGCACTTTTCTGCAACAGAGAATGACATTTTCCGAACCGATTTTGGGGCCCCGTATCTCGGGGCCACTTGGTGCTAGGAACTCCAACTTTGGATATGTTGTGGTACCAGTTCCACTGGGTTTGCACACCAAATTCCCAATTCCTTGAGATTCCTAGCACCAAGTGGCCCTGAGATACGGGGCCCCAAATTCGGTTCGGAAAATGAAATTTTTTGCTGCAGAAAAGTGCTTGACTCGAGTATAAGTCGAGGGGGGCACTTTCAGCACAAAAAAATGTGCTGAAAAATTCGACTTATACTCGAGTATATACGGTATCTGTCGCTCAGAAATGCGTGGTCATTTGTAGGGAAAATCTGCCCACGGAAATTCACATCTTACACACTTTAGAATATGTTGGTTTCCTCAATACCAACCTCATGCTTTGGTTCCATTGGTTGGCTATATGCCACTTCTGTGTCCTTTAAGTGACGTACGGGTTAGCGGATGGAATACAGCGTGCCAAAGGGTATTCAAATCACCTGGAACTATGTCAAATGCATAGGGATGGGTAAATATAATCATTTCTTTTGCAGGGTATCTTTTGTTTTATTTAAAATGCTGACATAGTCCCTTTAAAGCCACTAAAAGTGTGGCTTTAAGCCCTCGTTTCACACCAATGCAATTTGACAGTTCAAAATCGCATGACAAGTCACTATTATTGGCAATGGAACTGTTCAAATCATTGCGACTCAAGTTGCAGAGACTTTGAAAAAGGTTCCTGCATTATTTTTCTGCGATTTAATTATACTGACTTCTGCTAAATGAAGTCGTAAGCTGCAATAAAATCGCCAATCCAAATTGCACTGATCTGCAGCTTTAAAATCGTTCTGAAGTAGCATGATTTCACTGGTGTGGACCAGGGCTTAAAAGAGAAGTATGGGTTTGGGGTTTTTTCCTCCATTATACGTACCTAGGTGGATTCAGCATCGGTTCGATGCTGCATCTGTCCCCTGGCGCCTCTACACTTAGAGCCGAGCGATCGAATACCACCGATGGCTCGGTTCTCACTGCTCTCTGAGCAGAGAGCTGCTGACTGTCAATCAGCAGCTCTCCTCTCTGCTCCTCCACACTCACTGGAGTGCTGATCTGTGGAGGGGCAGGGAGTGGCCATCTCAGGCTCTTAGCAGCTCGCTGAGAGGCTGAGAAGGGTGTCAGTCCAGGCACCTGGCGGATCCAGACTTTATTGTCGGGATGACACAGTGCCTGGACTGATTTCTGTGGCGTCAGCAGAGAACGGACATCAGACCGCTCTCTGCTGAAACGGGTCACAGGAGTGCAAAACGAATTGCACTCCTGTGACCCATAGGAGAAGCCCAGCCAAACGAGCTTAGGCTAGACTTCTCCTTTAAGTAAAACTGTGCTTTGCCCATGCAGATAACAGCAAGGCCCCTTTCAGAGGAAGGGTCCAATCAGGTTCGTCTGTCAGTTTTTCAGGCAGACCTAAAAGGACCCTTCATTCACTCCTATAGACCGATGGGTGTAAACAGACGCAATATGTGTATATGCTGGTAGGGAGAGAAATTAAAGCAAACTTTTTGCTTTGCCCTGCAAGTTTTCTTTTAATTGTTGCTTTGCTCTGCAAGTTTGCTTTAAAAACTTGTTGGAAGATATTCAGTTCAAATTCATCTTGCGCTTACTGACAGCTTCAGTATATGGATGGGGACCAAAGTGGCTGTATATGGCCTGAAACACACTAAGCCGGCTGTTTATTAAATAAAGAATTAAAAATTGCTGTACGAATGTCACAGCATTTGAACAACCTTCACGAATAATCCCTGTAATGTGTCTAATATATTTCCCATGATTTTCAGCTCCACCTAATTACCATAATGCAATATTTTCCTGGAACATCTCAATCAGGAAAATACCATGTAATGGCCACTAGATGGAGCTGACGATTATAGGAAATTAGACACATTACAAGGTTTATTTGGGACGGCTATGCAAATGCTGTGGCATCTGTAGAGCTATTTTTTTTAAAAACAGACCCCATATTTTTATGGCCCTGACCTAGAGAAAACAAATCACAAGCAAGAAAAGAGACTGGTAGCAAAATGTAGATTTTTTTGTTATTTAAATATATGAATGCTTGAGTTTTTTCACTAAGACAATAACATAAGGTTTTCTTTTTCACTTTGCAGAAGTGAGAAGGCCTTCCAGATCTCAGAGCAGTAGCAGTTCCTGGAGTATGCACAGCGGTACATCAGATTACTAAGTGATGCCTAATTTAGTGAATCTTCCTTTTTTTTTTTTTACAATATATCTCCAAATAGCTACCATATTCAATACAAGCATCTTTTTATGTTAGGGAAATATTTGATAAGAAATGTATACAGATGCCTTAAACAGAAAAACTTTAAATAAACACAGAAGCAGTCTACCTGGATCCCATTACATCCTAGTATTGATTATGCATACCAGGACACCCAAGTCTGCAAATCCCTGTGATTGGTGGTAACCTAATGTCCTGGAACAACAGCATACACTGTCAATTTGGAACATCAGCATTGTAATAGCAATACAAACAATCAATATTTTTGACAATACAAAAATAAGCTTACCTGAAAAATCTAATTTCATGTTGTTTTCTCTTTCCACAACTTTCTGGATTCCCTGCATGCTTTTCAGCTTCTCCTCCGCTCATTTCTTTGGCTTACTTTTGATTTCTAAGGACCACATATCCCATGGTACATTGCTGCCTGCAAGAAGACATGATGTGGTGTGTTTCCAGTACTGACTGTGCCTCCTGAACCTCCTCCGCTTCTTTGTAGTTCAGACAACAGTATCTGTGAAATGTGTGACACAGCAGTGCATATTCAGAGGGCATAGTGAATGTGTGTCACCGCATTAAAAGAAGTAAATATTTTCAAACTTCAAGATCATTCAAATTATCGGAGTAGGGTAGAAATAGTTGAAATTCAACATTGAAATAAAGATATGATTTTAAACTGAACTCCAACTTTCTTTTTTACTAGTACTGAATGGAATCAGTCCTAGCATAGGTCATACCTCTGTACCATGTTGCTCTGATATCTGCAGATCTCCTGATATTCTGGGTTTAGTTGTGGCTTTGTACCATGTGACACTCTGTATAGTCTGATGTACACTGAATGCCTTCCATAGCCACTTCCTGCAACATATGTAGCCTAAAACACACCCCTCTGTAGTCTTTGAGACTCTGCAAATGATGTAACTTCCTTCACAGCTCTAAAGGTGGGTGGGATGGAATACATCCTAATTAGCATTTAACACAGCCTAGTCACACCTACAGGAAGAGTCCAAACCTCCCAAGTCCAGCCTCACAGATCACAGCTTTGTTCAAGAAGGAAAGGCCTTCATACACAGCCTGTTCTAAATGCTAGTTGTGCTGCTGCTGGACAAGACTGAATGGATCACAATTAGAATCAGTCCTGCCCAGTTAAATATGCTGACCAGTGTGAACAGGGGAAGTGCCACCCCTCAGTTCCCTCTCTCCCAGAGCCCTGCTCTCTGTGAACTGATTAATTTACATTTGAAGGAAACACCTTCATAATAGTTTCCCATAGCCCATTCTCTGTAGTCTTGCAGTAAGCCATTATTCTTTGGCATGCTGCAAAACAGGAATGACACATTTACACCTGCTTTGCAGACTGAAGAGTGATCTGCATTTGGATCACTCTTCAGAGAGCATTTGACAAGTGATGAAAAGGAGTTGTATCACCTCCTCATCACCTATTTTAACCCCCTAAATACTGCAAAAGTACTGCACTGCAAACATGCACATTGTGTGCAATTGCAGTGTGGCTCAATTCATTAGAATTGGTTGTGTCTGGCAGGCCCACCAAGCACAACAGGAGGTAGAGATCCCACCACAGCCATGAAGCAGAATATCGCAGTTGTGGCATTTGTTTACCCCCAGCCACTGCCCCCTCAGCTAAAGGGGGAGCAGTTGAAGGTGGTAAAACCTTGTGGTTGTGCTGCATATTTACACCATTCATTTAAACAAGTCCTTAAAGGCCCGTACACACGATACAAAAATCGGAAGTAACATTTAGTCCGACAAACGATCTGCCGATTTTCGGATCGTTAGTATGGTGCTTTTTAAAGCCGATTCCGTTTTTTCGTCAGACAAAAGCTGGATGTGCAGACTATAAAATTTTTGTCGTATGTGAACTCAACGTCCGATTTTTGTTTAATTAGTACAGTTTTCATAGGAACAAAAATTGTAAGAGCAAGACTACGCATGCTCAGAAACGAAAGAATACATACAAAACAATCAACACATTATGTCACTTCTGAAGTTGTATTCTGTCGTACGAGAATTTTCGCATGGTGAGTAACCTCTTCACTTTCGACTAGCATGCAACAAAAAACGAACGAACGGTCGTCCAAAAATCTGATCTTGTGTACGAGGCTTAAGACTGTAATGATTCTAGTATGGTAGTGATCCCTTACATCTAAGTCCCATTCACACTTTGTGTAGGAGTGCACATTTCTGCTCACAATAATTTAGTGTGTTTGGTGACTACACATACACTTTACAACAACCAAAGATTTGTGTGTGACTAAAATTGTGTGTGTGTTGTGTGTGCATACACTATATACACATTACAAATCATGCCGTCAACAAAGACAATTTGCTGTTTCTCTGTTAAAAAGAATGAGATCAGAACAGAAAAAAAACATGATCATGTGATCAGTCTTATATTTATGTGTCCTTTATAGCTAGAATAGCACATTTCTTATCCAAGAGATGGTCTTCCTGCTGTACAGCACTCTGTTCACTGCAGAGAGGAATGGAGTGTGATTGGTGAGAGCAGAATTCCAATACTCTCCTTTCACCACCCACATGAAGACCCAGAAACACCCATACTAACCCTAGGACCCACCCACATCAACTCCCAGAACTGCTACAAGTGATGCTCCCATAGCCCGCCCTGAAACTACAGAGGCTCAAAGCATGATGGGACATGTAGTATCAGGAATGGTAAAAGAAGGAAACAGGAAGTCAGAGAACTTTGAAATTTAGCCAGGAGAAGGAGTGACATCACATACACAGAAACCTGCTTTATGCAGCTAAAGATAAGTTACACACAATAAGACAGTGGGGTTGTGATTCATTTACATGCACAATGCATCTGTTGTTTGGGGGAGGAAAATCTGGAGTTCTTCTTTAAATGTTGACTATAGATACACTTTAAGGAGACACATTTCTAGAAAAATTACACACCCTTTGTTCTCTCAAACTGCAGCCCCAAAGGAACAGGAAGTATGCTCAGAATGACAGGCAAAAGGCTGCAGACCCATTCCGAGGTCCTCTGTAAGGTGCAAGGTAAATTGACAGTGACCCTCACACAAAACTCATGTTTTAGTTTTGTCTTGTAGCTTGGCAGTTGGAATCATATATAGCCTTTGTTTATCATTCGTGGTCTTTAATGACAAAATCTTCCCACCAGAACTCAAGCTTTAACAGATGGATTTAGTTGTTATAAAGACATTTTAAAGAATTTTTAAAGATGCAAACATTTAAAAGAAGTTTCTTATCATGGATTCTGCAAGAGTGGATTTGAAAATTACCAAATTTCTGTCTCTATTCAAGCACACTTACAGAAAAATTTGCTATCCAAATGTCTCCTTTTATTCACCTAAAATCCGTGATCCTGTGACATACCAATTCTGACGGTTCTCTTTTTTCACACATGGGTGGTGGGTTCCCAATTTGCTGTGAGGTAGAACGGAAGAAAACACAAGAAGGTTGGAAGGTAATTTATGAAGCTCGACAGACACACCATTATTGGCAACTGTTCTAACTATATCTATAATTCCAAGTGACAAGGTTTTACAGTCCAAAAACCAACATTTTATTGAACAGAATGAAATTAAAATTTGATAGAGAACAACGATAAATTTAGCTGTTTACGCTGGAAAGTCTGTAATAACCGTGTCCCTGAATACATTCTATGGAAAAATACAAATGTTCATTTTCAGGCAACTAAGGCTACTTTCACACTGGGGCGGGCGGGCGCCGGCGCTAAAGCGGCACTATTTTTAGCGCCGCTTTACCGTCATTTTAGCGGCATTATTCAGGCCGCTAGCGGGATGGTTTTAACACCCACTAGCGACTGAAAAAGGGTTAAAGCTGCCGGCGGTTTACAGGAGCTGCCCCATTGTTTTTAATTTGGGCATTATATGAGCGTTGTCCTATAGCGCTGAAAAGATGCTGCTTGCAGGACTTTTTTGACCGTCCTGCAAGCCCACTGCTCCAGTGTGAAAGTCCTCGGGTTTTCACGCGAGACACAGGAGAGGCTCTTTACAGGCGCTTTTTTTAGCGCTGTAGCACCTGTAAAGCGCCTCAGTGTGAAAGTAGCCTTAATATTCAGGGGTATGGATGTGGGACAGACTCTAACCCTTGGTCATTCACCTCTGAAGGTAGTACCTGTCAGGGCTGGGCTAAGCCCTTCCTTCCCCTGAGCTGGCCACTCAGCTGTTGGCTAATTGCTAGTTCCTATCTATCCATATTTTCCAAGTCCCTGGGGAGCCACCACACAGATGTTTGTCATGTGCTTCAGAAACTAAGAGAGAACAATCTCTATTGTAAATTGGAGACGTGCGAATTCCATCGTCATTTCCACTGCTGGTTTTTGGATGGACCCAGAGAAACTTTCAGCAGTCCTACAGTGGCCCCGCCCCATGGGTTTACATCCTCTGCAGCGTTTTCTTGGCTTTGCCAACTATTAGCGGAAGTTTATTCATAACTTCTCGTCTCTGGTCAAGCCCCTGACTGATATGACCAGAAAGGACGGTAACCCACAGAGTTGTTCTCCCGAGTCCATTAAGGCCTTTGAGAGTCTCAAGGCTGCCTTTGTTTCTGCCCCTGTGTTGGCATATCCTGATCCTACGTTACCCTTTATCCTTGAGGTTGATGCTTCTGAGACTGGAGTTGGTGCCCTTCTGTCTCAACGTCCTGCCTCTGAGAGAGTTATGCATCCTTGTGGCTACTTTTCCAAGAAATTGTCACCTGTGGAGTGCAATTACGAGATTGGTGAGAGAGAGCTGTTAGCGATCATTTTAGCCCTGAAAGAATGGAGGTACCACCGTGCCGGTTCATCATTCTTACTGACCATAAGAATCTCACATTCTTGTCTAGTGCTAAATGCCTCTTTCCCAGAAGGGCGCGATGGGCTCTTTTCTTGTCAAATTTAAAATTACATTGTCTCATTCTTACCCGGTACTAACAATGTAAGGGTTGACGCTTTGTCACGACAATTTTCCTCTACTTCCAAGATGGAGTCGGTTCCGGTTCCTGTGATTCCTCCTGATCGTATTCTGGCTACGGTTCGCACCAGTCTCACTTCTCCTTTGAGTGACAAAATTCTTGCTGCTCAGGTCCATGCTCCTCCTGA
This sequence comes from Lithobates septentrionalis, assembly GCA_037952835.1. Lineage (NCBI taxonomy): Eukaryota > Metazoa > Chordata > Amphibia > Anura > Ranidae > Lithobates > Lithobates septentrionalis. The sequence goes on along the minus strand of JBBDGP010000753.1, from coordinate 35,191 downwards.
GAAACCTTGTGACCGCTGCTTTGTCCCAGAGAGTCTCTGTACTTCCGTGCTCCAGACTTACCATTCTCCCAAGGCTGCTGGCCACCCTGTGAAGAATCAACTCTTTTGGGCCATTTGTCAATTATTCTGGTGGCCTAGTCTATGAGTAAGACTCCACGACACCTTCCAGTCGGCCTCCTACAACCCATACCCAATGGAGGGAGGCCCTGGACCCACCTGTCTATGGATTTCATTGTGGAGTTACCCAACTCCTAGGGCAACACAGTTATCCTTAGGGTGGTTGACCAGTTCTCGAAAATGTCTCATTGTCTCAACTTAAGAAGTTGCCCACTTCTAAGGAACTGGCTTCCATTTTTGCTCGGGAGATCTTTTGCTTACATGGGCTACCCAAGGTGATTGTCTTGGACAGGGTAGTCAGTTTGTGTCCCGGTTCTGGCAAGCTTTTTGTGCACAGTTGGGAATTCAGCTTGCTTTCTCCTCTGCGTATCACCCGCAGTCTATTGTGGCCGCAGAACGAGCCAATCAGTCCTTGGAGCAATTCCTAGGTTGCTATATTTCTTGCTTGGCTGACATTTCTTGCTTGGCTGACATTTCTTGCTTGGCTGACATTTCTGCTGGCTCCAGATCCTGCTTGCTGTTCCACTATGCTGATCTCTGGCTTCCTGACTTTCTGGCTTGTCTGACTATCTGTTCCGGTTACCGAACTTTGGCTAAGTTTTGACTACAATTTGTTCTATTTACTTTTATTATTAAACAAGAGTTATTTAACTGTACTTCTGTCTCGGTCAGATTCATGGTTTCTGACAGTACCTCACCTGCTTTGAGGAGATTTCTTGTCCCCTGAAATGATTATTGCTTGTATGGACCAGCCAGTACTGATGGACTGAAGAGTTTCTGACAGGACCTCATTATCCAGATTGCAGTCCAAACAACACATGGCATCTGTAAGCAGAGTCAATAAAACTATTTAGTCATTCCCTAGGCTTTTCTTTAAGGCCAGGATATACCATTTTGCATCTGCATGTAGCTCACACCGCATTTTGAGTATTAATTCTCATCTCCTCACTGCTAATATTTTGGATTTTATGGGAGATGTAACATATTTCCCTTTGATCTTAACAAAAATTATGAAATACTGCAGACAGTTTGGAGCCTCATTGTGTAAAGAACTCTCCCTCCCCTCTGGGTTGTAGTCTTATAGTCTGTGAGGACAAATTTGATGACTTTTTGAGGTGATTGTTGATTAGCATTATCTACACCAAAGCCTACAAGACCTTGTCCGAGATTTGTTAGCAGCTAAGTGTAAGGCAGGCCACACACAGTGTGAATTTCTTTCCTGCATTTTCCATCAACACAGACAGTGCTGACAGGGGAATCACTCTTGCTAAGCAACTGTCTTCTCCTGGCGGGGGGTGAGGCAGCCATTCCCACCGGGAGAAGACAGTGATCATTGCTAGCGGCTATAGCAGCCGCTAGTAATAATCGCAAGAGAATCCGGCAGGCTGGTTGTACCCAAGTTGATCGATTGATCTACTTGGTACTTTCAACCTGCCCATTAATGGGTTGAATCTCGGCCCGCTCCTGCTAAACCAGCCGAGATTTGAACTGTGTATGGCCAGCCTTACTTCCCGCAATGTCCAGGCTCCAAGCTATCTATTCACATTGTAGATTGAGAATATTTGCTTCTAATGCCCCGTACACACGGTCGGATTTTCCGATGGAAAATGTCCGATCGGAGTGTGTTGTTGGAAATTCCAACCGTGTGTGGGCTCCATCGGACATTTTCCATCGGATTTTCCGACACACAAAGTTGGAGAGCAGGAGATAAAATTTTCCGACAACAAAATCCGTTGTCGGAAATTCCGATCGTGTGTACACAAATCCGACGGACAAAGTGCCACGCATGCTCAGAATAAATAAAGAGATGAAAGCTATTGGCCACTGCCCTGTTTATAGTCCTGACGTACGTGTTTTACGTCACCGCGTTCAGAACGATCAGATTTTCCGACAACTTTGTGTGACTGTGTGTATGCAAGACAAGTTTGAGCCAACATCCGTCGGAAAAAATCCTAGGATTTTGTTGTCGGAATGTCCGAACAAAGTCCGACCGTGTGTACGCCCTATAATACTATACATAGAATTATTAACATATGTGTGATAATATCATTTCTTCTTCTGTGTTACAGTATGTGTTTCTGTTATGTGAGAAAAAAAAATTACAAAACGCATTGCTAATTTCCCCATAGTTACCAAGTAATTAACAATTCACAGAATTTTGTAAAAATTAATAATGTGCTTCATTTTTAAAATTAATCCATATTATATGTGATAAACAGTAAACAAATAATAATATAACAAGCTTTTATTCGTTTGCCATCGTGTATCATTTGAGTTAACACTTGGCAGAGTGTAAGAATCCAGAAACTTTCAGCTACACAACATCAACGTAAAGCATACTATGTGCAACAAACTTGTAAAATAATGCAAAATGATATAGGGTGAGGTAATCCTTGGCAAGCAATCAAATATCAACCTTCAGCTGATCGCTTTGGATTTTCTCAACCACTGCCCTGTGTACTTTTTCTCTGAACAGGTACAATTCTGTAAATTTCATGTATGTTTACCTTTGTTTGAATTTTATGTTGTTATATTTTAATTATGCTTATGCCGCGTACACACAACAAACAATGGGTTCCCCTCGGGTGGGATTTTTAAGGCATTACCAAAAAAGCGTTCATAGTATGTATGAAAAAAGAAAATTTTATTCCAAAATACACACACATAGTACAAAAATACCGAATGACAAAGTCAATTCAAGCATAAAAAATATACATATATACAAGTGCATCAAAAACAGCATGTGGAGGACAGAAAATAATCACAATGGACAAACATATAAGCATGGGATGAGATGGGTCTCACTAAACCGACGCGTTTCGGAAAGTCCTTCGTCAGGGTTTGACAAGTGAGGTTTGTCATCTGTTTGATATTACAGAAGCAAAGAACACAAAGTAGTTAGCATTCCATATACATGTGACATAATATGTCCCCCATACCTCGTATGTGAGAATGGACTCACTTACCCGATGCAAGTATTTACAAAGAGATTCAAAGCAAAAGAACAGCTCTGCTGTGGTATCCCAGGCCGTATGTGTCTCCAGCCAATCCAATAAAGAGTAAACGGAGTATTAGAAGGGGTTCATGTGGAGGACACACTATCCCTAGATGCTGAAACACGCCACGTCCAAATGAGGGCGCAGCGTCTGTGCGTGGGCTGGGGTCCACAGAAATCTTCGGACCTAAGACCAAGCAAACAGTATCATGAGGAGTGGTAAAGAGTTGGGGGTGAGCACCCCCATAGGGCTGGTACAAAAAACCTATCTGTGTGTAGAGGCTAAGGATCAAAAGGAAACATACCTGGGATCTGGAGCCGCAAAAAACACCTACAGGAGGTACCGTAGGGGGAAGGGAGGAGGGCACGAAGGGTACCTTGCTGGCCGTCAAGCAGACATCATGAAAGGGATCTGGTGTTGGGAGGAAACGGGGGATCATTGTTTAAAAAGGCCCGTAATGCAAAAGATATATGTACATGGGTTGTGGTATATACAACCACACCACACAAGAGAAAATGATCAGGAGGGTAGAGAGCTCCCCAAACAGTCAAAGGAGCAAAAAGCTTCCCCGCAGTACCCCCAATCCGACAGATGACTTACCTTAACAGCTAGGAGCCCAGCGTGAGTGCAACATCCTCCTCCGATCACAGGGTCAGAGTGGATGAGCTCCGCTATTTATCCCCACTAGAGGTGAGGCCAGCTGATTGCAACAGCAAACAGCTGTGTGCATCGTGTACACCCTGGGCTCCCTCCTCCCATTCGGCACCAGCTGACAGGAGATCCGCCCCTAGGCAGATCTCCTGTCATCCTGGTCCAATGGTGGGCCCCCTGGGAGTGGACCGCGCCACGCCCCCCCAAGAAGGGAGCGAACGGCGCCGATACTGACCCCACACCGCGCATGCGCACCAGTGGTGCTGGAGCGCATCGTCGCGGCTGACGTCACGGCGCCGCGTCCCGGAGGCGCGCGCCGCCGTCCACTCCCACCAGCACGGGAAGCCAAGACCGGAAACAGCTGACGCTGAACCCGGTCAGGACGAGGGGAACAGAATCCGTTCCCCTAGTGTGTCCCAAAAAGGGGACAGCCTTCCCGTGCTGGGTCCACGCACAGTGACGGCAAAGGGCGGTGCCTAGAAAAAAGGAAAAAAGCGCATGTGCCAACAACAGTACAAAAGGTTACAGGCTTACACTTTCATACAAGCCAAGGTCACATAAGCATATTGGATGTCAATTGGTGCCACGAGGGCGTGGGAGAACACAGCAGAGCCTTGACATGGGGAGAAAAGAGCATAGAACTCCTGAGCAAATAAATGAACACATAAATGAAATAAAATAAAATAAAATAAAAGGGGGAACAGAACCCAATACTACAGCGTGCCTGGGGCACGATAAACATCACAAGGGATAACCCCAGTGACCTGCCACACCCGAAACCTGGGCATACACATAGGTCCCTCTCATCTAGAGCCCCAAATTGAGTTCCTACTATGGACATAGCGTACGGGTAAGTAGAGCATGAAAGTTGTAAGGGCAAAGATGGAGACAGGTCAAGGGCCTAAAGTCAGATAACCCACAAATCGTATGGCAGGACCTGGGGCATGCACACAGCCAGAGACTCAAGAAAGGATCTATCTTTCCATGCTCCCAGAGTCAAAGCCCTCCAAAAAGGGCTTAAAACAAGTGGAGTCATTGAGTCCAGGGGGTCTGGTCGCCTTTAAATTGTAGATCCACCTCAGTTCAAGTTGGAGGAGATCCTTATTCCAATCTCCTCCTCTCCAGCCTGGGTGGACCCGATCCAAGATCAAAAATTTGATTCTTGGGAATTCTCCCTGGTGGACCAGGGCCGTATGTCTCCCCAGTGGTAAGTCGGGGTCACATGTCTGCATGCTTCTGATGTGGCGGTATGCCCTATGCCAGAATTCCAATTTGGTTTTTCCGACATAGAAACATCCGCAGTCACACCAGAGCATGTAGACCACTCCCTTCGTCTTACAGTTGGCAAAATGTTTGGGCCTGAAAACGCTACCGTTAGGTAACGTGGGGTTTTTTGTAGTAAACATGAATCTGCAGTATCCACAGGCTCCACACATGAAGGTGCCCCTATACTTACAATGCTGGGCAAACTTGGCATCCCTAAATTCGCTTCTCACCAGTCTAGAGGATAGAGAGGTGGCCCTCCTAAAAGTAAAGAGGGGGCTTTCAGGGAGAAGTATCTGTAGGTTAGGGTCCATAGTGAGAATGTGCCAATACTTGCCCAGGTTTCGGGTGTGGCAGGTCACTGGGGTTATCCCTTGTGATGTTTATCGTGCCCCAGGCACGCTGTAGTATTGGGTTCTGTTCCCCCTTTTATTTTATTTTATTTTATTTCATTTATGTGTTCATTTATTTGCTCAGGAGTTCTATGCTCTTTTCTCCCCATGTCAAGGCTCTGCTGTGTTCTCCCACGCCCTCGTGGCACCAATTGACATCCAATATGCTTATGTGACCTTGGCTTGTATGAAAGTGTAAGCCTGTAACCTTTTGTACTGTTGTTGGCACATGCGCTTTTTTCCTTTTTTCTAGGCACCGCCCTTTGCCGTCACTGTGCGTGGACCCAGCACGGGAAGGCTGTCCCCTTTTTGGGACACACTAGGGGAACGGATTCTGTTCCCCTCGTCCTGACCGGGTTCAGCGTCAGCTGTTTCCGGTCTTGGCTTCCCGTGCTGGTGGGAGTGGACGGCGGCGCGCGCCTCCGGGACGCGGCGCCGTGACGTCAGCCGCGACGATGCGCTCCAGCACCACTGGTGCGCATGCGCGGTGTGGGGTCAGTATCGGCGCCGTTCGCTCCCTTCTTGGGGGGGCGTGGCGCGGTCCACTCCCAGGGGGCCCACCATTGGACCAGGATGACAGGAGATCTGCCTAGGGGCGGATCTCCTGTCAGCTGGTGCCGAATGGGAGGAGGGAGCCCAGGGTGTACACGATGCACACAGCTGTTTGCTGTTGCAATCAGCTGGCCTCACCTCTAGTGGGGATAAATAGCGGAGCTCATCCACTCTGACCCTGTGATCGGAGGAGGATGTTGCACTCACGCTGGGCTCCTAGCTGTTAAGGTAAGTCATCTGTCGGATTGGGGGTACTGCGGGGAAGCTTTTTGCTCCTTTGACTGTTTGGGGAGCTCTCTACCCTCCTGATCATTTTCTCTTGTGTGGTGTGGTTGTATATACCACAACCCATGTACATATATCTTTTGCATTACGGGCCTTTTTAAACAATGATCCCCCGTTTCCTCCCAACACCAGATCCCTTTCATGATGTCTGCTTGACGGCCAGCAAGGTACCCTTCGTGCCCTCCTCCCTTCCCCCTACGGTACCTCCTGTAGGTGTTTTTTGCGGCTCCAGATCCCAGGTATGTTTCCTTTTGATCCTTAGCCTCTACACACAGATAGGTTTTTTGTACCAGTCCTATGGGGGTGCTCACCCCCAACTCTTTACCACTCCTCATGATACTGTTTGCTTGGTCTTAGGTCCGAAGATTTCTGTGGACCCCAGCCCACGCACAGACGCTGCGCCCTCATTTGGACGTGGCGTGTTTCAGCATCTAGGGATAGTGTGTCCTCCACATGAACCCCTTCTAATACTCCGTTTACTCTTTATTGGATTGGCTGGAGACACATACGGCCTGGGATACCACAGCAGAGCTGTTCTTTTGCTTTGAATCTCTTTGTAAATACTTGCATCGGGTAAGTGAGTCCATTCTCACATACGAGGTATGGGGGACATATTATGTCACATGTATATGGAATGCTAACTACTTTGTGTTCTTTGCTTCTGTAATATCAAACAGATGACAAACCTCACTTGTCAAACCCTGACGAAGGACTTTCCGAAACGCGTCGGTTTAGTGAGACCCATCTCATCCCATGCTTATATGTTTGTCCATTGTGATTATTTTCTGTCCTCCACATGCTGTTTTTGATGCACTTGTATATATGTATATTTTTTATGCTTGAATTGACTTTGTCATTCGGTATTTTTGTACTATGTGTGTGTATTTTGGAATAAAATTTTCTTTTTTCATACATACTATGAACGCTTTTTTGGTAATGCCTTAAAAATCCCACCCGAGGGGAACCCATTGTTTGTTGTGCTTTATTATGGGATGTGGCATACCTTCTCTGTTCGCTACTCCGGGTCAGACCCCTTCTTGCTATGCCGCGTACACACGGTCGGACTTTCTATCCTACTTGGTCCGGCACACTTTCCGACGGACTTTGTCCGCCAGGTGCGCCGGACTTTAAAACGGACGGACTTGCCCACACACGCCGGGACTTTCCGGCGGGCTAAGTCCGCCCGTCTTTCCGACGGACTTTCGCCGGAGTTCCGGCGGACTTTCAGAATGAACGGACTTGCCCACACACGGACAAGTCCGTTCATTTTGAACGTGACTCAGGTGCGACGGGACTAGAAAAGGATGTCAATCTTGCCGCTTTTATCGGCGAGATTGACACCTTGCGAGCCCCGTCGCGGGTCATACCAGGCCCTTAGGTCTGGTATGGATTATAAAGGGGAACCCCTACGCCGAAAAAACGGCGTGGGGCACCCCCTAAAATCCATACCAGACCCCGATCCGAGCACGCAGCCTGGCCGGTCAGGAAAGGGGGTGGGGATGAGCGAGCGCCCCCCCCCCCCCTCCTGAACCGTACCAGGCCGCATGCCCTCAACATGGGGGGTGGGTGCTTTGGGGGAGGGGGACGCCCTGCGCCCCCCCCCCAAAGCACCTTGTCCCCATGTTGATGAGGACAAGGGCCTCTTCCCGACAACCCTGGCCGTTGGTTGTCGGGGTCTGCGGGCGGGGGCTTATCGGAATCTGGGAGCCCCCTTTAATAAGGGGGCCCCCAGATCCCGGCCCCCCACCCTATGTAAATGAGTATGGGGTACATGGTACCCCTACCCATTTACCTAGGAAAAAAGTGTAAGTAATAAAACACACTACACAGGTTTTTAAAATATTTTATTAAGCAGCTCCGGGGGGGGGGGATCTTCCTCCGGCTTCGGGGGTCTTCTTCCGGCTTCGGGGGTCCCTCCGCTTCATCTTCTCCCGGCGTCCGGTTGGTTCTTCTCCGCTCTCCGGCCTCTTCTCCCGGTGTCCCAGGTCTTCGGCCGGCCCCTCCGCTGTCTTCATGTAGCTCTATTGCCAGCGGAGGTCCGGACTTCCGGGCTTCTTGTCTTCTTGTCTTCTCTTCTCTTCTCTTCTCTTCTCTTCCCCCAGATGTTGACACGACGCTCTCTCCGGCTGGACTGGTCTCTGAGGGCTGCGTTGTGACTTATATAGGCGGAGACCCCGCCCCCATATGATGGCACAGTCCCTGGGCATGCTGGGACTGTGACGTTTTAGGGGGCGTGGTCGACCACGGCCCCTAAAACGTCACAGTCCCAGCATGCCCAGGGACTGTGACATCATATGGGGGCGGGGTCTCCGCCTATATAAGTCACAACGCAGCCCTCAGAGACCAGTCCAGCCGGAGAGAGCGTCGTGTCAACATCTGGGGGAAGAGAAGAGAAGAGAAGACAAGAAGACAAGAAGCCCAGAAGTCCGGACCTCCGCTGGCAATAGAGCTACATGAAGACAGCGGAGGGGCCGGCCGAAGACCTGGGACACCGGGAGAAGAGGCCGGAGAGCGGAGAAGAACCAACCGGACGCCGGGAGAAGATGAAGCGGAGGGACCCCCGAAGCCGGAAGAAGACCCCCGAAGCCGGAGGAAGATCCCCCCCCCCCGGAGCTGCTTAATAAAATATTTTAAAAACCTGTGTAGTGTGTTTTATCACTTACACTTTTTTCCTAGGTAAATGGGTAGGGGTACCATGTACCCCATACTCATTTACATAGGGTGGGGGGCCGGGATCTGGGGGCCCCCTTATTAAAGGGGGCTCCCAGATTCCGATAAGCCCCCGCCCGCAGACCCCGACAACCAACGGCCAGGGTTGTCGGGAAGAGGCTCTTGTCCTCATCAACATGGGGACAAGGTGCTTTGGGGGGGGGCGCAGGGCGCCCCCCTCCCCCAAAGCACCCACCCCCCATGTTGAGGGCATGCGGCCTGGTACGGTTCAGGAGGGGGGGGGCGCTCGCTCGTCCCCACCCCCTTTCCTGACCGGCCAGGCTGCGTGCTCGGATCGGGGTCTGGTATGGATTTTAGGGGGGCCCCACGCCGTTTTTTCGGCGTAGGGGTTCCCCTTTATAATCCATACCAGACCTAAGGGCCTGGTATGCCCCGCGCTCGCCGCAATAGGAAGATTTGTTTTTCCTATTGCAGCGAGCGCGAGATGCAATACCCTGCCCTCGTGTCGTATTTGGTCTGTCGGACCAGCCTACACACGAGCGGGCTTTCCGTCGGACCAGCACACACACGAGCGGACTTTCCGCCCGAAACTGAGTCCGACGGAAAGATTTGAAACTTTTTTCAAATCTAGGTCCGGCGGGCTTTTGGGAAGAAGTCCGCCGGAAAAGTCCGCCGCCGCCCACACACGGGCGGATTGTCCGGCACACTCTGGTCCGCCGGACCAAGTATGCCGGAAAGTCCGACCGTGTGTACGCGGCATTACTCTTGCTTTAAGCCCTCATGCACACAGGCTGTTAAAAAAACGTTATGAAAACGCCAGTATCTTTGCAGTGAATTTTTTTAACTTTTTTCAGCTTTTTTCAGCGTTTTTGCAATAGCGTTTTTAGCGTTTTTTAGCGTTTTTCCGCGTTAGCGTTTTTGAGCGTTTTTTTTTTTTTCAAAATTTTTTTTTTTTTTTTTTTCAATGGATCAAAAACGCTAAAAAACATTGGTGAATGACGTTTTTGAGCGTTTTTCAGCGTTTTTCAGCGTTAGAGCGTTTTTACAGCTGAAAAACGTCTTTCAGAACCCACTGGTCCTGGGTTTTTTTTACAGCTTAAAAACGCCTATGCCACTTGCAGCTCAAAAACGCCTAGGTGGGCATGAAGCCATAGACTAACATAGACAGGCCTTTTTAAGCTGCAAAAAAAGCTCAAAAAAGCAGCTGTAAAAACGTCCATGTGCATGAGGACTAAGACAAACAAGCAAAAACCTTTGTTTACATGATTCTGTTTTCTTTTGTGTCCTCCTTTTTCTTTTTTTTTCCTCCAATTTGGTTTAAGGTGATACTAATCATTTGGTGCATTTTTTTTTTTTTATTATACATCTTCCATTCAGGCCACACTCCTTATTTGTGGACATGGTACTTTTCCTTAAAATGTTACTCTAATGGGGCGTACACACGGTCGGACTTTTCAGCTACAAAAGTCCGACAGCCTGTCCGACAGACTTTCGACGGACTTTTGGCGGACTTTCGACGGACTTGCGGCGGACTTTCTAACGAACAGACTTGCCTACACACGATCACACAAAAGTCCGTCGAATTCTTACGTGATGACGTACACCGGACTAAAATAAGGAAGTTCATAGCCAGTAGCCAATAGCTGCCCTAGCGTGGGTTTTTGTCCGTCGGACTAGCATACAGACGAGCGGATTTTTCGACCGGACTCGAGTCCGTCGGAAAGATTTGAAGCATGTTTCAAATCTAAAGTCCGTCGGATTTGAGGCTGAAAAAGTCAGTTGAAAGTCCGGAGAAGCCCACACACGATCGGATTTCCAGCCAGCTTTAGTCCGTCAGCGTCCGTTGGACTTTTGTAGCTGAAAAGTCCGACCGTGTGTACGCCCCATAACTTTATTAAGCAAACCATAAACCAAAATTAACCAATGCGAGTACTTAAACGTAAAGTAGTTCTAAAGGCTGAAGTTTTGTTGTTTTTTTTAACTTCTATGCATGAAAAAAACCTTCCATGTGCAGCACCCCCAAAAATACATACCTGCGCCCGATCTTGATCCAGTGATATGCGTGAGAGCCGAGGCTCTCCCAGCTCCCTCAGTTCTCATTGTCTCAGAGACAGCAGCGGGAGCCCAGAGCGCCTGCAGAGGACCCGAGAAGAGAAGGATCGGGGCTGCTCTGTGCAAAACCATTGCACAGAGCAGGTAAGTATGACATATTTGTTGATTAACCACTTCAATACAGGGCACTTTCATCCCCTTCCTGCCCAGGACAATTTTCAGCTTTTCACTTTGAATGATAACTGTATGGTCATTTCTAACATTTTTTTGAGGCAAATAGAGCTTTCTTTTGGTATTTAATCACCATTGGTTTTTTTTATTTTTTGCTAAACAAATTAAAAAACCCTGAAAATTTTGAAAAAAAATTCTTCTTCATTTGTGCTATAAAATTTTGTAAATAAGTATGTTTTCTCCTTCACTGATGAGGCGGCACTGATGAGGAGGCACTAATATGCAACAGTGATGGGCACTGATATGCAGCACTGATAGGCACTAATGAGCGGCACTGATATGCAGCACTGATGAGCACTGATAGGCGGCACTGATGGGCACTGATAGGTGGCACTGATGGGCAGCCTTTTTGGGCACTGATGGGCGGCACTAAAAGGCATTACTGATGGGCATCACTGATGGACACTGATTGGCATCACTGGTGGGCATTGTGGATGGGAGTGCACTAATAATCACTGCACTGATCATCAGTTCAGATCCCCCCGTCAGGAGAGCCGCTTATCGGCTCTCCTCTACTCACTCTCTGCCAGCGAGGTGTTGATAACTGGCCCTTCCTAGTTATGCTGTGATCAGCTGTGATTGGACACAGCTGTTCACATGGTAAAGAGCCTACCCAAGAGGTTCTCTACCAGGCCCGGACTGGGACAAAAAATAGGCCCGGGCATTTTAGACTGAGCAGCCCATTTTCCAGCAACCGCCCGTTCGCGAGGGTGGTTGGTGACGGGATAATCATGGAGTCGTGCCTACCAGTGCCCATCAGTGCCACCTATCAGTGCCGCCTATCAGTGCCGCTTATCAGTGCCGCTTATCAGTGCCGCTTATCAGTGCCGCTTATCAGTGCCACCTATCAGTGCCACCTATCAGTGCCACCTATCAGTGCCGCTTATCAGTGCCGCTTATCAGTACCCATTAGTGCCGCCTATCAGTGCAGCCTCATCAGAGCATATCGGTGAAGGAGAAAAATTACCTGTTTTCAAACTTTTATAACAAACTATGAAACAGTTTTGTTTGTTTGTTTTTTTTTCAAAATTTTGGTCCCCTTTTGTTTTTTTTTTAGCAAAAAATAAAAAAACCCAGCAGCAATTAAATACCACCAAAAGAAAGCTCTATCTGTGTGAAAAAAATGATAAAAATTTATTTTGGGTAAACTGCAGCATGACTGCGCAATTGTCATTCAAAGAGTGAGAGCGCTGAAAGCTGAAAATTGGTCTGGGCAGGAAGGTGGTTTAAGTGCCCAGTAAGCAAGTGGTTAATTTCCTCTCCTTTGTCTCTCTTTTTCTGTTTCTTTTTTCCTTTTTTCTCTCTTACTCTTCTTTTCTCTTTATATATCCCCCCTTTCTTTCTATATGTTCTTCCCTCCATCCCCCTTCCTTATCTCCTTTTTCCCGCCATTCATCTTTATCTATTTACACTTTCCTGTGTCCTCCATTACTTCTTGGTCTGCCTTTTCTTGTTTACCTGTATTCCTTCTGTGTCTTCTTTCCTTGGATGCACGCCTGATCTGATGGCTTCACTTCTCCTGTGTACTTAAGCTCCTCCTTCACTCCCCTTGAATGGTTGTAATCTGCCTAGGTGGGCGGGGTCTCCTGACGTCATACGTTTCCATGACATCGGCGGCCCCAGCCCTGGCAGCGTCCCCGTTGCCTAGCTATCGCCGGCCGCAGCGCGCGTGCGCGGCCAGCGATAGCTATTTTGATTGGATCCGACCTGCTGCCTAGCAACCACAGATACAGATCTCCGGCTCCTCCCGCCCCTGCTCTGCTGATAGATGACATCGTAGGCAGGGCAGGAGAGCCTGGAGAGGAGACACAGGCACGGCCGCATAGCGGGAGGTGAGCGGCGGCCGCGGCCTGTGTTAACCCTCTCCAGGCTGCGGTTGCCGCTTACCTCTCGCTGTGTGGCCCGGTCATCAACAGACATCAGACCGCGGCCCCGAAATTGAGCCTGACGGCCCGGCCCACCGGGCATTTGCCCGGTATGCCCTATGGCCAGTCCGGGCCTGTTCTCTACTGTAATCAGAGATGCGGTGTGTCAGAGACACACCGCACTACCGATTGCCAAGTTGCGCGCCCCCGGTACACATGAGTAGCTTTTTTAACCGTTTCAGCCCCAGAAGATTTTACCACCCTCCTGACCAGAGCACTTTTTGCGTTTCGGCACTGCGCCGCTTTAACTGACAATTGCGCGGTCATGCTACGTTGCACCCTTTTGGTGGTATTTGATCACCTCTGCGTTTTTTATTTTTTGCACTATAAACAAAAAAAAAGCGACAATTTTGAAAAAAACAATATTTTTTACTTTTTGCTATAATAAATATCCCCCGAAAATATATATATATAAAAAATTGCAATAAGCGTATATTAATTGGTTTGCGCAAAAGGCGTCTACAAAATAGGGGATAGTTTTGTGGCTTTTACTGTACTATTACTGTAAAAATGTCACTGGCAGGGAAGGGGTTAACACTAGGGGGCGATCAAGGGGTTAATTGTGATCCCTGGGAGGTGATTCTAACTGAAGGGGACTGGGACTCAGAGAACCGGAAACTGTGTGTTTACACACACACACAGATCCCGGTTCTCCGTGTGTCAGCCGCGATCATGGGAGCCCGGCGGTGATCGTGACTGGGCTCGCGCGCCCCTAGTGGCCACAGAGCGAAGCGACGTTAATGTTGCCATTTTGCCGCAGTACAACTGCGGCGGCTGGTTGGCATGTGGTTAAAAGAACATCATATGATGTCCAGATAAAACAGGAGAGCCACCACCCGGTTGTCATTTTGCTATAGCCTGGGCGGGAAGGTGTTTTTACATCAAGCTACCTCTGATCCATCATGTTTAGGTCCAGAAAAACAGAGTTTGACAAACTCTGAGGTAGGCACAAGGTCGTTTACATAAGCCTACTTATAGAGATGCAAAGAGCTTCCAATCAGGTCCACCTGAAAAAATAAAAGGCGGACCTGATCACAAAGCCCATGTGAAAGGGCCCTTAGCTGTCTTTCTCTTAGCATGCTGCATATTTGTATGCTATGCTCTTGAGCAGGTGCAATGAACAATCAATGTGTGATTTTTTTTGAAAAATGTTTATAATTCCCAACTGTAGTTTTCACTTCAGCCCCGGAAGGATTTGCCCCCCTAATGACCAGGCCATTTTTTGGGATATGGCACTGCGTCCCTTTAACTGACAATTGCGCGGTCGTGCCACACTGTATCCAAACAAAATTAATGTCCTTTTTTACTCACAAATAGAGCTTTCTTTTGGTGGTATTTGATCACCTCTGCGGTTTTTATTTTTTGCGCTATACACAAAAAATAACCCACAAATTTGAAGAAAAAAAAAACGTTCTGCTATTATACGTATCCAAAAAAATATAGAAAAAAAACACATTTATTCATCAGTTTAGGCTGATATATATTCTTCTACATATTTTTGGTAAACAAAAACGCAATAGGCGTATATTGATTAGTTTGCGCAAAAGTTATCGCGTCTACAAACTACGGAATAGATTTGGGGACTTTATTTTTATAGTTTTTACTGGTAATGGTGGGGATCTGCGATTTTTAGCGGGACTGTGACATTGCGGCGGACAAATCTGACCCCAAATGACACTTTTTGGGGACCAGTGACATTATTACATTGATCAGTGCTATAAAAATGCACTGATTAATGTAAAAATGTCACTGGCAGGGAAGGAGTGAACACTAGGGGGGCAAAAAGGGGTAACTGTGTTCCCTGGGTGTGTTCTAACTGTAGGGGGGATGAGCTCACTGCGACATGACAGAGATCACTTTTCCCGATCACTGGGAACAGAAGATCTCTGACATGTCATTAGGCAGAACAGGGAATCGGCTTGTTTACATAGGCAGTTCCCCATTCTGCCTCTGTACACAGCGATCACGTGTTGCTGGCGGACATTGCGCGCCCGCTATCCTCCTTGCACAGACCGACGTACAGGTACGTTGGTTCGTGCAGGAGAGCCGACCTGCCGCAGTAAATGTACGTGAGCAGGACAGCAAGTGGTTAAAGTGTATTTATAACACTTAGGCCTCATGCACACGGACGTTTTTACAGCCGCTTTTTTGAGCGTTTTTTGCAGCTTAAAAGGGCCTGTCTATGTTAGTCTATGGCTTCATGCCCACCTAGGCATTTTTGAGCTGCAAATGGCATAGGCGTTTTTAAGCTGTAAAAAACCCAGGACCAGTGGGTTCTGAGAGACGTTTTTCAGCTGTAAAAACGCTCTAACGCTGATAAACGCTCAAAAACTTCACTCTCCAACATTTTTTAACGTTTTTGATCCATTGAAAAAAAAAAAAAAAAAAGCTAAAAAACGCTAATGTGGAAACACGTTAAAAAAACGCTAATAAACGCTAAAAAACGCTATTGCAAAAATGTTGAAAAAAGCTGAAAAAAGTTTTAAAAAATCACTGCAAAGATACTGGCGTTTTCATAATGTTTTTTTAACATCCTGTGTGCATGAGGGCTAAGAATGTGGAATTTAAGATGAACGTTACCTCCAGGTGTAGATGAGAGAGCTTCCCAAAACTGGTCTAAAGAAAGCCCACTATGACCAAATTATGTTACTAAAGTCAAAGCACTTAGACTCTCTTCTGAATGCACTTTTTTAACACGTTTTTGATGCATTTCCGTGTGCATTCCAGATACTTTTTCCTTCTTTTATCCTGTTTTTTTTTTTTACTGTGCTGGGGTCTGGTGTTTTTATACCATTTACTGCGTACTAGTAAAGTTCTGTGCAGGAAAAAAGCAGCATGTTGTACTTTTTTCCTGGAACTGGAAAGCACTGGAAACACATTGCGCTGGTGTGAACTATGTCATTGGAACCCATATAACCTACTTTTCATGCTTTATTTTCCAGAAAAAAAGTACAACATGCTGCTTTTTTCCTGCACAGAACTGTACTGGAACGTGGTAAAAAGCATCAAAAATGCATAAAAAACGCACCGGGCCCCAGTACAATGAAAAAAAAAAAACAGGAAAAATTAAGGAAAAAAAACCCCATCTGGCATGTATCCAGAAACGTATCAAAAACGCATTAAAAAATGCACTGGAATGCATCAAAAAAAGTTAAATGCATCCGGAACGGATCTGGAGGACGTTTTTGTGGTGTGAAGGGGCACAAAGGCCTACCTAGTCTGCTGGGAGAAAGAATTGTCTCACATCTACAATTCCGAACATTGGTCTAAAATGCTTCTCTTAACTCATACTTTTTCTATCAACGCTAACTTATCAGAGAGCAACTTTAAGCTTGTAGCTCAGTGGTACAGAAATCCAGCACCCAAGTGTGTTGGGACAATTGAGTTTCTCCAATGTGCCTGAGATGTGGTAAGGCACCTGGTACCCTTTTTCACATGCTCCACATACTATACTCTGTATACAAAATTTCACTGGGGCTACTATGGGCAACCACTGCTGACTTCCCCAGGACAAAGCAGCCAGCATACTGCTACATTGGTATTCTGCCTTCTTTCAAGTATCCCCATTGCCTGGAGAAAGGATAAAAGTAGGGGCAGGTTGCCAGTAAAATTACATTTTCTTTTTCTATTATAATATGTAGAGTCATTGCTGCACATTTATCTGATCATCTATTCATTGCTCTGTTCCCGTTGCTCCATATGGCTATTTTACAATATTTATTGTGTTTCTAGTGACAATTTGATGGCAACAGAATCATTAAGATGCTACTCACCGTCTTCTAGAGCAGTGGTCTCCAAACTCCGGCCCGGGAGCCAGATGTGTCCCTTTGCTTGCTTTTATCCGGCCCTTGGGGCACTATTCCTTCCACTGATACCAACAATGGGGCATAACTCCCCCCACTCCACTGACACCAATGATGGGGCAAAATTCATTCCAGCCAATGACAGGGCACAATTTCTCCCACTGAGACCAAAGGTGGGGCATTGTTTTTTCCCACTGATGTCAGGACCATTCTGCTCCCAATGGCCAAAGTCTGGCCCCCCAAAAAGTCTGGACAGTAAACCCTTTGTTTAGAAAGTTTAGAGACCACTTTCCTAGATCATTACTCTCTCATTACCCCCAACCAGTGGCAGCTGCATTTCATTGAATCTCTGTAGCTGCTGGCAGGGGACGGGCTTTTCTATCTAGGCTATGGCTACTTTTTAAAGAATGAACTGTACGACTTTGAACATATTTAATTTGAGTGCACCTGGAATGTATTTATCAGAATAAATTGGGAGTTCAATTGGGCTTTAGTGCTGGTTCACACCAGCGCGATGCTGGAACCAGCGTAATTCCAGTGCCGATTCCCGCATCACATAGAACCGCTGCGGGTGTCAATAGAAAGTTAATGACACCCCCAGATCGGTTCGCATATCGCAGTGCGAACTGTGAATTCAGACAGGAATTGGATTGCATGGGGGTGAACACCCATGTGATCCGATTCTGGTGCAGACAAAAAAAAGGGTCCTGCGTGATTTTGGTCCAAATGCAATGTGAATTCAGCCATACAATCTGCATGGCTGAATTTGCATTGCGCAGACATGGCATGTGATCTGCACAGCAGTGGGGTGCAAATCACATGCGATGCCTGACATCACACAAGTGTGAACCGCCACTTAAGAAGATTCTGCCACTTTGACCTGAATAGAAAATGCTGTTAGTATAGTGCTGATATTAATGTATTTCAGCTGTGTATTTAGTTGTTTTTTCCCTGTAGATCAGCTTTAATGGAGATAACTATTATATAAATAGTGGCTCTTTAGAGGAAACTCATTTTAACTAGAACCTGCATCCACTTACCTCCAGCTAAAAAGACGACGTGCTAACTTGCAGTATGCTTTATGCATGCATGAAAAAAAAAATAATAGATAGAAACTAGCAGACTGGTTGTATTATAATAAATTTTCATTCATGTGTAATTTATGGCTGTGAGAATCTGAGAAAGACCCACACCTCAGGGCTAAAACTGAGCATACCATCCTCTGATTATAGAAACCCTCTGACAAGTAAGAATGCTATGAGAGTAGATATTTGTTATTCCGTCACTCAGTACTAGTCATCCTTTTAGCTCTCAGCTTCTTTCTCTCACACTTTTTTTGAAGTCAAACAATGAAAAAAATGTTGCATAGCACAAGAATTCAGATCTGATGAAATATACAAGTTAAAGTTCAATGGGCGTATTCAGCAAGGCCAAGAGCACTGAAGGTGTACTTATACAATTTGTAGTGGCTTGCAACAACCAATCAGATTTCACTTAATCGTAGCCAGGCTAGCAAACCATGGCTTCCTGCTATGTTCCTGCCCTTTACAATACTTTTTGCTTTCAGGTATAGTATGTTAAATTACAGTGGGGTTTCCAGGTCCACATGAAGCATACCTTGAGCTATTCCTGAGCTTTACACGTGTAAAAAAGGCCAAAATCTAGCAAAAGCGACAAAGAACTACTTAGAGCTGAATTCCATGTACTGTATAGCAATTTGTACAAACTGGACCAACCTGGCATGTGACATATCTGTGGCATCCCTGTGGAAGCTGGAAATCCCTGTAGCAGGCTTCCTTACTACACTGACTGCCTGTAGGTTCCAGGTCCCTTGCCAAGCAGCAGCACTGTTGCTTACTGAAAATAGGAGGTTACTGGCTCGGCACTGGTGCAATTTAGAAAACATTTTCCATTTCTCAAGGAATGCAAAGTGTTCTCTGATTGGATGAGGTGAGACATCACCGCCCCTCCCGCTGGTCTAATTAAAGAATTTTCAATCATAGAGAAAATGCAAAATGTTCCCTGAATGCTGCCTATTTCGAGCAAGCAACCTCATGTGTTTAGAATGCAGCAGGGAAGCCACTATGCAGGGGACAGGGGTATCCACAACACTCGGTTCAAGAGACAAGTAATGTGTGCATCTGTTCTAGTCACCTGTAGTTGTGCAAGTCTTCCAATACTGTGTAGTTCACTCAATGTTGGAGGGTGCTGAGGCCCAAATTCCAGCTTCTGGCTTGGCACATCTGCCTCAGTGGAAGTACTGATTTTCTTACACTTGACATGGATGGATGGATACTTCACATTCTAGTCATGGTCAACCACTTTACCAAATTTGCAGTGGCAGTACCAACTTGCAACCAGACCACCAAAACTATGGCCCAGATGGTGTGGGAGCAGTTCTGCCTTTCTTATGTCTGTCCACATAAGATACATTCAGACCAGGGGTTCTTTTTCAGAAGCAAATTCTTCCAAGAATGGTGCCATTTACTAGGCCTAAAGAAGTCACAAACTGCCTTGTATCACTCGCAAGGCAATTGGGCAAGTAACAGGTTCAGTTGCACCATGATACAACTGTTGAGTGGGTTAAAACATGACAAACAAGGGAAATTGACCCATTAGTCAAAGTGGTCTGGAAATACAGCCATACAGTACATTGCTCAGCAGAAAGCTCACCCTACCATGTTAGGTTTGGCTGAACACTCGGGAAGGGGGCCCACAGATCTATGGACCACAGTGTCCAAGGAAGAACTTGAACACATCCTGACTTTCTGGACTCGGGAGTGGAAACAACATCTATCTGAACTCCAACACTTGATTAAAGGAGTGACAGAAGGAATGACTCCTGCTTCGTCTCTAAAGCAAATGACTTGTACTTTTTTTCTAAACATTGCTGTTTTTTGCTTCCTTCTGTATACCCTAACACCATTCCATGTTTACGCCCATTATAACTGTAGGTTTGCCTTTGTTTCCAGACCACTAACACACCTATCATATTCAAATCCCAGGGTGGATCTTTTATTTAACAACCCCCGGCTCTATACAACAAAATTAATTCCAGTTATAATTAAAGGGGTTGTAAAGGCAGAAGGTTTTTTCATGTTAATGCATTCTATGCATTAAGATAAAAAGCCTTCTGTGTGCAGCAGTCCCCCTCAGCCCCCTTAACAGTTACCTGAGGTCCCTCCCTGTCCAGCGATGTCCACAAGTGTCTTAGCTGTCAGAGATTCTCCTTCCTGATTGGCTAAGACACAGCAACGGTGATATTGGCTCCCGTTGCTGTCAATTAAAGTCAGCTAGCCAATCGGGGGAGAGAAGGGGCTGGGCCAGGTCGGGGCTCCGTGTCTGAATAGACACAGGGAGCTGTAACTCGGCTCGGGTGCCCCATAGCAAGCTGCTTGCTCTGGGGGCACTGAACAGGAGGGAGGGACCGAGAAAAGGAGGATCCGGACTGCTCTGTGCAAACCCAACTGGAAACAGAGCAGGTAAGTATAATATGTTTGTTATTTTTATAGGAAAAAAAAAAAACAAGACTTTACAATCACTTTAAGATTATTAAATAATACTAAAGGTCAGAATAAAATGAAAATGGTTAAAATTGTAGTGTACCCTTAGGCAGCCCATAGATGATTCAATGCTCTTTCCTTCCACCGCGGGTGAAGGAAAGAAAATTGCTTGATTCCCTCATCAGCACTAGATGCTTCCTGCAGTGCTGGCTGCTGTCGGGAGGGGGTAGGGCACAGGAAGCCTTCCCAGCTGGCAGAAAACAATGATTACTGCTAGCAGCTACAGACTCTGGCAGTAACCACATACTGTACCAAAAATCCAACAGACTGGTTGTACCAAAGTCGATCGACTTGGGTACAATCAGCTTGCTCCTACATGGATCAAAATTCATCTGGTCCCTGCTGAACCAGCTGAATTTCAATCCATGTACAGTGTGGCTGGCTTAAAAGAGAAGTAAGGGTTTTTTTTTTTTTTGCACATTCATACTTACCTAGGATGCTGCATCTGTCCCCCGGTGCCTCTGCACTGAGAACCGAGCGATCGAACATCACCGATGGCTCGGTTCTTACAGTTTCCCGAGCAGAGAGCTGCTGACTGTTAATTAGCAGCTCTCCGCTCTACTCCTCCACGTTCACTGGAGCGCTGATCTGTGGAGGGGCGGGGAGCGGCCATCTCAGGCTCTCAGCAGCTCGCTGAGAGGCTGAGACAGGCATCAGTCCAGGCAGCTGGCTGATCCAGACTTTATTTTCGTGATGACGTGATACCTGGACTGATTCCGGTGATCTCAGCAGAGAGCGGAGTTAAAAAACGGGTCACAGGAGTGCAAAAGTAATTGCACTTCTGTGACCCATAGGAGAAGCCCAGCCAGTCAAGCTCAGGCTGTACTTCTCCTTTAACATTCATTATCAGGGATAAAGTGCTCCCTTACATTGGTGGTGATTGGGAGAAAGAAAGTCCTGTTATATTTAGTGGTCATTGAGTGACATGACCCTTTCATTGGTGGTCATTGGGAGAAACAATGGCTCTTACGTTGGTAGTCATTCAATATTTATTATAGATATTTATATAGCACTGACAATTTTATGCAGTGCTTTACATACTGTACATTCAGATAAGTCTCTGCCCTTAAGGACCTTACATTCTAAGGTCCCTATCTAACATGCATGCATACACGCGTACACATACTAGTGCCTATTTAGGCAGGAGCTAAAAACCTACTTCTTAGGAGTGCCAGAGGAAACCAGAAATAGGAAGAACATGCAAACTCAATGCAGGTAAATGCTAACCAGTATGCCACTGTGCCGTCCTAAATAAAATTGCTCTTACATCGGTGGTTATTGTAAGAAAAATGGCCTCTTACATTGGTGGACATTGTGAGAAATAATGTCCCTTACATTGGTGGTCATTGGGTGGAATAATGCCCTTTACGTTGGTGGTCATTGGGTAGAATAGCACTTACATTAGTGGTCATTGGTAAGAATGTCCCTTACATTGGTTGCCATTGGTAGGGGTGCCCTTTACATTGGTGGTCATTGGTAAGAGTGCCCCTTACATTGGTGGTCATTGGTAAGAGTGCACCTTACATTGGGGGTCATTGGGAAGAATAGCACTTAAATTAGTGGTCATTGGTAAGAATGCCCCTTACATTGGTGGTCATTGGGTAGAATAGGACCCAAACGCCTGCATGCTGATAATACATCACTGTATTGCCAGTCTGTGGACCACACTCATTGCCCCATCCTTGTTATGCAACTTTTCTAAGGCAAAAGGAATGAACCCTCTGCCAACTGAACTCACCAGGTATCTGCATAGGCTGGCCCTGCCATGTTAAATCCTGTGCACTTACAGGAGCAAGTTCTGACGTAGTGAAGGCAATGCTGTAGGCCTCCTTGCTTCTGGGGTAAGTCCAGAGAAGGACCCACAGTAAGGCTGCATTCACACTTGTGCGACTTGTCATGCAACTTTGGACATCAAAGTCGCATGACAAGTCGTTCCCATGTTTTCCATAACCATTCATATATGTGCGACTTAAAGTTGCAGCAACTTCAAAATAGTTCATGCACTACTTTGGTCCAACTTTCATGCAACTTGAGGGCCATAGACTTCAAAGTTGCATGAAAGTCATACCAGAATGTTATACAATGCAACAATTGTGCAACAGTTGTCCATTATCACTAAGAGAAAAATAGAATCGCACTAAACCTTTAAATCATAAATGATGATTAATCAATATGTAGTCCACCAGTGTTCAAAAAATAGATATAAACCATAATAAGTGACGTCACCTCTTGTGCTACTGTTTGTTTCCCAGAAGGACGGGTTTGTCTGACTGTGCGCCGGCTGGCACATCAGACTTTAGGCTTTTATTGACGCTACTATTTGTAAGTGTAATACTTTGCTTCTTTTAAGAAATTGAATAAGGTTTTACACTATTTGGAGCATTTATATTTTATATGTACTAGGTGTATCCACTCATCGGTCTGAATGGTTAATGAGGCGGTCCGAAGAGTTTTGAGTGTGCTTGCTGCGTATTGGAATCAAGCTGTGCTTTATACTACATGCTTTCCTTGATCCTCTGTAAGCCTCGGTTCACACCAGAGGCGGCACGACTTGCAGGTCGCCTCACCGAGGTGACCTGCACACGACTGCCTGGGCGACTTGCAAAACGACTTCTGTATAGAAGTCTATGCAAGTCGCCCCAAGTCTCCCCCAAAGTCGTACAGGAACCTTTTTCTAAGTCGGAGCGACTTGCGTCGCTCCCCTTAGAACGGTTCCATTGTACAGAACGGGAGGCGACTTGTCAGGCGACTAGGTCGCCTGACAAGTCGTCCTAGTGTGAACCGAGCGTTACGGTCACGGTCATCTGGTAAGAAGTGATTTCTTCTACTTTGTTGGTGGATTCAGCACAATTTTTCTGATAGCGTTTGGAGCTGCCATCACACATACGGATGATGGACTTCATCGATTAAGTTTTGAGCACTGGTGGATTTTATTTTGATGTATATTGATGGATATATTGGTTAATTTAATTCTTTGAACACTGGTGGACTTCATATTCATTTCTAATCCATATAATCAATTATTATGGTTTATATATATTTTTTGAACACTGGTGGACTACATATTAATTAATCATCATTTATGATTTAAAGGTTTAGCGTAATTCTATTTTTCTCTTAATATATATTTACTGTGTTGGTGTTAAACAGGAGAATTGCAGCTTCCGACAAAGTTTTGGGGATTTTGTATTTTCATTTTCATTTTTTTTTTCATAGCGCAGTTTTTCCATTTTTTTCTACTGTTCATTATCACTGATTAAAGCCAAAGTTGTATCCAAGTTGCACCCATCCAATGTTGCTCCAAAGCTGCACTCCAAAGTCAGCGCAACTTTTGAGTCGTAGAAGTGTGAATAGAGCCTAAAGATGACAGTGGATTGTAAATGGATGGGCATGTGGGGAGGGAGTAGCGTGATGAAAATAGCAAGTCGATTTTTAGAGCTTTCTATTAAATTCCAAACATTTGAATTTGCGGTAAGCCAGATAAATCGGACTTCGTCAGCACCTCTTGTAAAGGTGAGTTTATAAATTATAGTTGTCTTTTAAATGCAGCAAATAATCATTTTGGTTAATTAAACATAAGTGACAGTTAAGATTGCCACCTTTTCTGGGAAAAAAACTGCCTTATGAGGTTTCCTATCAATAACATTGGCAACCAGTTCCATAATTTTACTGGCCAGTTCAGAAAAGTCTTGGGCAATTCTAGTTTCAGCGAGCATTTAGTAAGGGCATATGCGAGAGGCTTCTGGTTTAAATAATAATAAATAACTAAAAAAAGACTCTGGATAAACAGCTACAACAATTGCTGAATAGCATTAATCCACAGAAATGGCTGCAGGCACACTTGGTGACAGGTACACTTTAAGTGAAAGCAGACATGGCAGCTGTATAATATCTCTGTGTTATTTGAAAGATGCTGTATATTTAGTAAATAGATCTGTTGCCAAGTGGTACGTAGTTAGCAGATGAGTCACATTCTTTGTTCATCAGGTAATACCACCTGCATGAGAACACAGCATAGAGGACTGGGACTTTTCCTCCCTGGGAAGTTCTGGCAGAGGGGGTGTGTCAGCAATATGATAGTGAAGACCTGTCAAGCTGTGAGCTGCACTCTTCTCTGCCTATCCTGATGTGAGATAATAATTCTGAAGAGCCAATAAGAATGAGACAAGTGTAATTTATGCAGGTTGCCTCAAGCGAGGGAGTGACAAGAAGCAAGTTGTACAGAAAATCTTGTAGAGGGTGTACCTAGTGAGAGTGCATACACTGTTCCTAGTATCCTTTTAACTGGATGGCAGTGTGACATCTGCTGGCCAACAGTAAGAAGTACAGATCTAGAATTATAATTTATAATAGCAGCGTAGAGAACAAAATAACATACAGATGTAGCAACCCTTAGCAACCAATCATATTTCAGTAAACTGCAGTCTGATTAGCAAAATATTATTTTTGAATGCTTGGTATGAGCTACTACTGTGTTCATTAGTAAATAAATACATTCATGCAGGGCATTTAACTCTGAACCACAAAAGTCGCCTTCACTCATGAATCTTTAAAGCGAGTTAGATTTATGGGAAAAAAAAAGACCTACTCAACATGTTTACTATATACATTGCAATGCAAACATTTCAACAGACTTTATTGCAGCTCTTTATCTGCTTATGTTCTGTAAATACTGACATTGGCCATTCCAGTGCACGTGCTGCAATATTTTCAAGAGTACTTATGCCGTGTACACACGAGCGGAATGTCCAACAGAAAAAGTCAGACGGAAGCTTTTCATCGTCTATTCCGATCGTGTGTGTGCCTCATCTGACTTTTTTTTTTTCAAAAATTCTGACGGACCTAGAAATGGAACATGCTCTAAATATTTCCGATGGAACCAATTCCTATCGGGAAAACCGCTCATCTGTATGCTGTTCTGACGGACCAAAAACGACGCATGCTCTGAAGCAAGTACGAGACGGAAGCTATTGGCTACTGGCTATTGAACATCCTTTTTCTAGTCCCGTCGTACGTGCTGTACGTCACCACGTTCTGGACAGTCGGACTTTGGTCGGACTTTAGGTTGACTGTGTGTAGGCAAGACCGCTTGAATGGAATTCCGACGAAGTTCTGTTGGAGAAACCTTCGGAGTTTTTTTTCCGATGGCTAAACCGGTCGTGTGTACGCAGCATAAGAGTTCTTTAGAGATAATGCTGTTTTCAGTGGACTCTTAAAAAAATGTATTTATGTTCTCAATTTGCATAGATCACTGGCTGGAAATGCTTTTAGTACATACATATATGCATGCAGAAGCTCCCTAACCAGACTAAAGAGGAGCTCCAGTTATTTTTGTGTTTATTAAAAGTCAGCAGCAGCAAAAACCGTAGCTGCTGACTTTTAATATACAGACACTCACCTGTCCCAGGATCCAGCGATGTGCTCACCCGAGCTGTCCCTTCCCTTCATCTTCTGTCCCCATTGCCAGCATCTCAACTGAGCGGCAAGGATGTGGAATTCCCTTCCACAGGCGGTGGTCTCAGCGGGGGGGGGGGGGGGGGCATTGATAGTTTCAACAAACTATTAGATAAGCACCTGAACGACCGCAACATACATGGATATACAATATAATACTGACATATAATTACACACATAGGTTGGACTTCATGGACTTGTGTCTTTTTTCGAGCTCACCTACTATGTAACTATGTAACTGTGGGCACCTGGCTGTGACAACTTGCAGGTTCACAGCTTGCTGTCCTCTGTGCATGTGCAATCCACGCTGCGCCTTGTCAATGGTTCCGCAGTCTTCTGGGACCTGTGATGTGTCCCAGATCAGTGCTGGGAGGGAGGGGGAGAGGAGAACTTCCCCTTTTGGATGAAGCTCCCCTTTAAGCTGGTCACACATCTTACAATACGTATATTCGTCTTCAGCTTTACCAAAAGTTAAGTAGCATAAGGCCCTTGCACAACACATTTGCAGCATGGTGTGGCAGCAATAATTTACGCAGTCAGATGCAATGGAAAACTTGCTTTGAAATCATACAGCAACACTTCACAACAAACCCAGTGGGAAAGCTGCACTAAACGGGTACACCCATGGTTTCCAGTGAAGTGAAGAGAGCAGGTATCACCTGGATTGGCAGCGTCTTTTAAGACAGCAGAGTGTGGCTTGACTTGTCTCTTGTCCAAGCGGGATGATGTCCAAAGGTGTTGTGACCCTATGCTTTCCCTCCTCATCAGGAACCTTTCCCTTACTGCTAGTACTGTGCCTAACAGGTGGATTACCTATCCCTATTCTACCAACTCACCAAACCTGGGATCCAGGGCATCAATAGGCTCTGCCTGTCCCAAGATGGCTGCTAGAGTCGCATGGGTTGGCAGCATCCAATAGGATAGCTTCTCCAGTGACCCAGGAAAACATGGAGGAACCTTGTTTTTCTTTATATCCCCAAAAACAGTGCCACTGCGGAAGAGTGCCACCTGCAGTGGTGAAAGTAGACTGCACCTGCCTACACACAGTTGTTGGTAAGCCTGAAGGAGATGCTGTACAATGAGACTTTATTGTGTTGGAGCAACTTAAGGGCCTGTGTCTATAGGCTTTGAGCTATGTCAATGGCATCATTTTGAGAAGTTTCTAAAATCATTCAGAATTAATCGACAGGTGCATTTGTTCAGCAGTTGACCATCTGACCTGCATTTGTTGTATTTGCATATCCATAGACATGTTTTGTATGTAAATCCCGTTTGCAGTGAAAAAGCCCAACTCTTGCAATCATCTTGGGAGAGGTAGGGTCAGCACTCTGAGCCACACATGTGCTTACAAGAAACATGTCGAATTGCAATCGACATAAAGGAGAACTCTACCCAAAGTAGATATCTTTGTGTTGTTGCTAACAAGTTTAACTATATTATATCGTTTATCCAACTGCTGCAGTAAATCAGGGAGAGGATATTTTGGCACACTCCAAAAGCATAGTGATGGGTTATTTGGCTTTATCCAAATTGATTTAAGCTTGCTAATGACAGTAGATTGTAAATGCCTTTCAGCAACAAGGACTAAGGGCCTGTGTTGACAGGATGTTCTCTTCAAGCAAGTTTTACATTCCCATACAAGCCAATGGTAATTCAAACCCACTTGAAGGTCAGAAGTTGGTCAACTGCAGGTTGATTGTATCTGGTAACGAATTCTGAATGATCTCAGAAGCTTCTCAAATGAATGTCATAAACAGGGGCACTAATGCAAGCAATGAACTGTCGTGACTAGAGGTGGGCCAAGCACCCCCCCCCCCCCTTTTTCGATTTGCGCCAGAACTTTTGATTATCGTGAAAGTTTACAGCTGAATAACGAACCCCATTGAAGTCTATTGGACCCGAACTGGAAAAATCAAAAGTGCCCATTGTGAGGGCTTAGATGCAAGTTATTGGGCATACAAAGGATATGGGGGTCTGGGTACTGCCCTGGGGGACATGTATTGATGGAAAAAGAAGTTTGTAAAAAACATAATTTTTAAACGAACAGTGATTTACTGATGCTTAAAGGGAAACAATAAAAATGAAAAATACCTTTAACCACTTCAGCCCCGGAAGAATTGGCCCCTCAATGACCAGAGCACTTTTTACAATTTGGCACTGTGCTGCTTTAGCTGGTAATTGCATGGTTATGCAATGCTGTACCTAAATGAAATTTGTGTCCTTTTTTTCCCACAGATAAAGCTTTCTTTTGATGGTATTTGATTGCCTCTGCGATTTTTATTTTTTGCGATATAAATGGTAAAAGACCGAAAATTTTGAAAAGAAATGATATATATATATATATATATTTTTTTTTTTTTACACGAAGTTGTCACTAAATGATATATTGTTCAAACATGGCATGGTTATATGTGGAATTACACCCCAAAATACATTCTGCTGCTTCTCCTGAGTATGGAGATACCACATGTGCGGGACTTTCAGCAAATAGCTTGAAGTGTCTACTTTCCAAAATGGGGTCATTTGGGGGGTATTGCGCTATCTTGACATTTCAGGGCCTCTGTAACTGTGATAGGTAGTGAGGAAGTGAAATCACCATTTTACGCCCTTGGAAAGCCTGAAGGCGGTGATTGGTTTACGGGGTCCTGTACACAGCTAGGCTCCCAAAAAGTCTCACACATGTGGTATCCCCGTACTCAGGGGAAGCAGCAGAATGTACCACTTGTACGTGGACAATTATTACACGAGCGTGCCACTTTTTAGTCACCTTTTTGATCATCAGATTGGAGCATGTGGCATCGTGGGACCTAATCGCCGGGGCTTTCCCCAGCGGCTTGAAGATTCCCGTCTTAGGCTGGGGGAGAGAGCCTGCTTGCAGTGTATTAATTTGCTCGCTATGAAGTGGAGGCATAATAAGAATGTTTTCGTTCTTATTTCCCTTCATGCAGACGTGACGGTCCAAATTACTACGGCGTCTGGTGTTGTGGAGAAACCCCTCTGTGTCCACGAGTATAACCTTAACATGGGAGGGGTGGACCTCAACGACCAATTGTTGGCGCCATACCTAGTTGCCCGTCCAGACGCTGGTACAAAAAAGTGTTTGTTTATTTATTTCAATTGGCTTTGCTGAATGCTTATGTGCTATACAGAGCTTCAGGACGGACTGGATCCTTCCTTAAATTCCAGGAAGGGATCGTCAGAGCCCTTCTGTTTACAGACGGTGCTCCACCTCACCTTCCACAACCAAATGCAGTAAGCCGGCTGCATGAGAGGCATTTTCTTTATGTCCTCCCGAGTACCCCTACCCAACGAGCCCCACAAAAAAGATGTCGTGTCTGCAGCAAGCGCGGATATAGGCGTGACACCCGTTATTATTGTCCCTCCTGTCCTGACAATCCTGGTCTTTGCACTGGTGAATGTTTTGAACGCTACCATACACTAGTTGAGTATTAGCGTAGGGTACAGCACTGCACAGACTAGGACACACGTTCACAGGGTCTCCCAAGATGCCATAGCATTTTGAGAGACCCAAACCTGGTACCAGTTACAAAAGTTAAAGTTACAAAAAAAAAGTAAAAAAAAAAATAAAAAAACACAAAAAATATATAAAATAAAAAACCAAAAATAGTTGTCGTTTTATTGTTCTCTCTCTCTATTGTTCTGCTATTTTTTACTGTATTCTATTCTGCAATGTTTTATTGTTATTATGTTTTTATTGTTTGCTTTATAGGTATGCAATTTTTTTACACTTTACTGTTTACTGTGTTTTATAGTTAACTATTTTTTTGTTTTCAGGTACGCCATTCAGCTGCAGAGTGGATTTATTTATCTTGACGGCAACAGCGTTTGCTCCCACGATACATAAAGCCGCGACTCCAGCACTGTCGGAGGTGATTTCACCACCACAGTTACATACTTCAGCATATATGCCGAAGCGTGGGAGCAGCAGTGGGTGGAGGAGCGATTTGCTCCTACCTTTTGCGGGAGGATGCCCCCATGCTTCGGCATATATATATTTTAGGCACAGGTTGCGTTAAATGTTTTATTTTTTACTATTTTTTTTGTATTTGCTTTGCAGGTATGGTAAGTCTTACTGTTATACTGTAACGTTAATTTGTTTTATTGTTAACCATCATTTGCTTAGCAGGTACGCCATTCAGTTGCAGCGCGGATTTATTTATCTTGACAGCAACAGCGTTTGCTCCCATTAAACATAAAGTCGTGACTCCAACATTGTCGGAGGTGATTTTACCACCACAGTTACATACTTCAGCATATATGCCAAGGCGTGGCGGCAGCAGTGGGTGGAGGAGCAATTTGCTCTTACCTTTTGCGGGAGGATGCCCCCATGCTTCGGCATATATATATTTTAGGCACAGATTGCGTTAAATGTTTTATTTTTTACTATTTTTTTTGTATTTGCTTTGTAGGTATGGTAAGTCTAATGCCCCGTACACACGGTCGGATTTTCGGACGGAAAATGTGTGATAGGACCCTGTTGTCGGAAATTCCGACCGTGTGTAGGCTCCATCACACATTTTGATTCGGATTTTCCGACACACAAAGTTTGAGAGCAGGCTATAAAAATCCGCTGTCGGAATTTCCGATCGTGTGTACACAAATCCGACGCACAACGTGCCACGCATGCTCAGAATAAATAAAGAGATGAAAGCTATTGGCTATTGCCCCGTTTATAGTCCCGACGTACGTGTTTTACGTCACCGCGTTCAGAATGATCGGATTTTCCGACAACTTTGTGTGACCGTGTGTATGCAAGACAAGTTTGAGCCAACATCCGTCGGAAAAAATCCTAGGATTTTGTTGTCGGAATGTCCGATCAATGTCCGACCGTGTGTACGGGGCATTACTGTTATACTGTAATGTTACTTTGTTTTATTGTTAACCATCATTTGCTTAGCAGGTACGCCATTCAGTTGCAGCGTGGATTTATTTATCTTGACAGCAACATGATACATAAAGCCGTGACAGTTACATACTTTAGCATATATGCCGAAGCGTGGGGGCAGCAGTGGGTGGAGGAGGGATTTGCTCCTACCTTTTGCGGGAGGATGCCCCCATGCTTCGGCATACATAAATGGTGCATATATGCCCATCATTAGAAGTGGGTGGATGAAGGGAGGTATTCTAATGGTGGGTATACCCACCGATCAATATCTTTTTTTCGTTCAGCCCACAGACTGCATGAAAAAAAAGTTTACAATATATGCCCAAGGACCAGCAATGTACTGGTATGTTGCTGGACTTTGAGTGGTTATACCAGAATGATGCCTGCAGGTTTAGGTACCATCTTGGTATCATTACTTTCAGCCAGCGGTCAGCTTTCATGTAAAAGCAATCCTAGCGGCTAATTAGCCTCTGGACTGCTTTTACAAGCAGTGGGAGGGAATGCCCCCCCCACCGTCTTCCATGTTTTTCTATGGCTCTCCTGTCCCAACAGGGAACCTGAGAATGCAGCCGTTGATTCAGCCAGCTGACCATAGAGCTGATCAGAGACCAGAATGGCTCCAAACATCTCTATGGCCTAAAAAACCGGAAGCTACAAGCATTTCATGACTTAGATTTTGCCGGATGTAAACAGCTCCATTGGGAAATTGGGAAAGCATTTTATCACACCGATCTTGGTGTGGTAAGATGCTTCTAATAGACCCCAATTTTTTCAAAAAAGAGTACCTGTCACTACCTATTGCTATCATAGGGGATATTTACATTCCCTGAGATAACAATAAAAATGATGAAAAAAAAAAAATGAAAGGAACAGTTTAAAAATAAGATAAAAAAGCAAAAAAATAATAAAGAAAAAAAAAGCACCCCTGTCCCCCCCTGCTCTCGCGCAAAGGTGAACGCAAGCGTCGGTCTGGCGTCAAATGTAAACAGCAATTGCACCATGCATGTGAGGTATCACCGCGAAGGCCAGATCGAGGGCAGTAATTTTAGCAGTAGACCTCCTCTGTAAATCTAAAGTGGTAACCTGTAAAGGCTTTTAAAGACTTTTAAAAATGTATTTAGTTTGTCGCCACTGCACGTTTGTGCGCAATTTTAAAGCAGGTCATGTTTGGTATCCATGTACTCGGCCTAAGATCATCTTTTTTATTTCATCAAACATTTGTGCAATATAGTGTGTTTTAGTGCATTAAAATTTTAAAAAGTGTGTTTTTTCCCCAAAAAATGTGTTTGAAAAATCTCTGCGCAAATACTGTGTGAAAAAAATTTTTAATCTGTAGGGCATTTGCTTTAAAAAAAATATATAATGTTTGGGGGTTCAAAGTAATTTTCTTGCAAAAAAAAAAAAAATTTTTTTCATGTAAACAAAAAGTGTCAGAAAGGGCTTTGTCTTTAAGTGGTTAGAAGAGTGGGTGGTGTGTGACATAAGCTTCTAAATGTTGTGCATAAAATGCCAGGACAGTTCAACCCCCCCCCCCCCAAATGACCCTATTTTGGAAAGTAGACACCCCAAGCTATTTGCTGAGAGGCATGTTGAGTCCATTGAATATTTTATATTGTGACACAAGTTGCGGGAAAAAGACATTTTTTTCTTTGCACAAAGTTGTCACTAAATGATATATTGCTCAAACATGCCATGGAAATATGTGAAATTACACCCCAAAATACATTCTGTTGCTTCTCCTGAGTACGGGGATACCACATGTGTGAGACTTTTTGGGAGCCTAGCCGCGTACGGGACCCCGAAAACCAGGCACTGCCTTCAGGCTTTCTAAGGGCGTAAATTTTTGATTTCACTCTTCACTGCCTATCACAGTTTCGGAGGCCATGGAATGCCCAGGTGGCACAAACCCCCCCAAATGACCCTATTTTGGAAAGTAGACACCTCAAGCTATTTGCTGAGAGGTAAAGTGAGTATTTTGCAGACCTCACTGTTTGTCACAAAGTTTTGAAAATTGAAAAAAGAAAAAAAATGTTTTTCTTGTCTTTCTTCATTTTCAAAAACGAATGAGAGCTGCAAAATACTCACCATGCCTCTCAGCAAATAGCTTGGGGTGTCTACTTTCCAAAATGGGGTCATTTGGGGGGGGGGGTTGTGCCATCTGGGCATTTTATGGCCTTCAAAACTGTGATAGGTAGTGAGAAGTGAAATCAAAAATTTACGCCCTTAGAAATCCTGAAGGCGTGCTTGGTTTCGGGGCTCCGTACGCGGCTAGGCTCCCAAAAAGTCCCACACATGTGATATCCCCATACTCAGGAGAAGCAGCAGAATGTATTTTGGGGTGTAATTGCACATATGCCCATGGCATGTTTAAGCAATATATCATTTAGTGACAACTTTGTGTAAAAAAAAAAAAAAGTTTGTAATTTTCCCACAACTTGTGTCAAAATATAAAATATTCCATGGACTCAACATGCCTCTCTTACCACGTATATGCATGTTTTCCTTGATTGAAACACTCATGTATATGGTCTAGATATTTTGTATGAACTGTTCACTGTTTTAAATATTTCTTTTGTATATTTCTAATAAAGTATATATTTTTTACTACTCCTGGGTACCTGTATTACCAATCATATTATCCCTTTCAACCCCCCCCCCTCTTCCCTTCTTACTTCTTAGGTAATTTACTTCCACTCCCCCCCTCACCCATACAATACCAAGGTCTCTTTTGTTTACTTTCCAAAATGGGGTCATGTGGGGGGGGGTTGTGCCATCTTGGCATTTTATGGCCTTCAAAACTGTGATAGGTAGTGAGGAGTGAAATCAAAAATTTACGCCGTTAGAAATCCTGAAGGCGGTGCTTGGTTTCGGGGCCCCGTACGCGGCTAGGCTCCCAAAAAGTCCCACACATGTGGTATCCCCATACTCAGGAGAAGCAGCAGAATGTATTTTGGGGTGTAATTCCACATATGCCTATGGCATGTTTGAGAAATATATCATTTAGTGACAACTTTGTGCAAAAAAAAAAAAAAAAAAGTTTGTAATTTTCCCGCAACTTGTGTCAAAATATAAAATATTCCATGAACTCACCATGCCTCTCAGCAAATAGCTTGGGGTGTCTACTTTCCAAAATGGGGTCATTTTTGGGGGGGGGGGGGGTTGTGCTATCTTGGCATTTTATGGCCTTCAAAACTGTGATAGGTAGTGAGGAGTGAAACAAAAATTTACCCCCTTAGGAATCCTGAAGGCGGTGCTTGGTTTTCGGGGCCCCGTACGCGGCTAGGCTCCCAAAAAGTCCCACACGTGTGGTATCCCTATACTCAGGAGAAGCAGCTAAATGTATTTTTGGGTGCAATTCCACATATGCCCATGGTCTGTGTGAGCAATCATCATTTAGTGACAACTTTTTGTAAATTTTTTTTTTTGTCATTATTCAATCACTTGGGACAAAAAAAAATAATATTCAGTGGGCTCAACATGCCTCTCAGCAATTTCCTTGGGGTGTCTACTTTCCAAAATGGGGTCATTTGGAGGGGTTTTGTACTGCCCTGTCATTTTAGCACCTCAAGAAATGACATAGGCAGTCATAAACTAAAAGCTGTGTAAATTCCAGAAAATGTACCCTAGTTTGTAGACGCAATAACTTTTGCACAAACCAATAAATATACGCTTATTGACATTTTTTTTTACCAAAGACATGTGGCCGAATACATTTTGGCCTAAATGTATGACTAAGATTGAGTTTATTGGATTTTTTTTTATAACAAAAAGTAGAAAATATCATTTTCTTTCAAAATTTTCGTTTTTTTTCCGTTTATAGCGCAAAAAATAAAAACCGCAGAGGTGATCAAATACCATCAAAAGAAAGCTCTATTTGTGGGAAGAAAAGGACACAAATTTCGTTTGGGTACAGCATTGCATGACTGCGTAATTAGCAGTTAAAGCGACGCAGTGCCAAATTGTAAAAAGTGCTCTGGTCAGGAAATGGGTAAATCCTTCCGGGGCGGAAGTGGTTAAAAGGAAGAATATATGTGGAGCATTGTGCAAAGTTGTATGTCCAGCTTACATCTAGGGGCCGTGAAGGCTTGCAGAGGTGAAAACAAGCAGCACAGACAGATCCTAGGCCGTGAGTGTGGTTGAAAAGCCCTATTGGGAGGTGGAGATGAAGACCCCAGTGGGGGATCTAGGGGAAAAAATGTGTACAATGTGTTTAGGGTTGTAACTATAGGTTAGGGTAGAGGGTATATTAAAGTATAAATGTGTACAGTATCTCACAAAAGTGAGTACACCCTTCACATTTTTGTAAATATTTTATTCTTTCTTTTCATGTG